>BLBF01000021.1:10452315-10466472 GCA_015471245.1 Laticauda colubrina | reverse complement strand
TTATTATTATTATTATTATTATTATTATTATTATTATTATTATTATTTGAATGGGAGCTTAGAATACTGCAAATAAAACACTCTCCGGAAGCATATCCTGTATTTCCAACCATGTTTTTTGTTCCTTGATAGATCGCGAAGGGTTTCTTAAGAATAAATGGTAGGTGGCTGCACAAGTTCAAAAAAAACTATACATATTTAACAGGAAAAGCAATAACCTGCCAATATGTCTCCCTCCACGGATCAATTGACAACTTTTCTATATTACAGTAAATGGGGAAACTTGTTGGCCTATGTCATATAAACTAGGATTGTATATTCACTGTCTTAAGTACAGTAGTTAAATGTCAGAGTTAAGAGTGGAGATCCAGCTTCAGAATTCCCTAATGAAATGTGAGACAACTTTGAATCAGTAACCATATTTCAGTTTCCCAAAGGTGCTTTTTCAAGAGGCAACTGGACTTCCTTGTTTTTCTTTGAAGACATTTCACTTCTCATCTAAGAAACTACTTTAGCTCTGAAATGAAATATCTCCAAAGAAAAGCAAGAAAGTCCAGTTGCCTCTTGAAAAAGCATCTTTGGGACAACCATGACCTAGATGACTGAGAATCTCCATAGACATATTTCAGTTTCTTTTTACTTGAAAAGTCAAGTATATAAAACTGAATATAAAGATTGATATATGCTTCCGGTTCTTTGAAGGAAATATGGGAAATAAAGTTTATAAATAGAGGAATATGAGACCCAATTTTCTGTAGTGGTTAAGACATCAGGCTAGAAACCAGGGGACTGAGTTCTAATGCCCTTTAGACACAAAGTCAGCTGGCTGACCTTGGGCTAGTCATTTTCTCTTATTTATTTATTTGTTTGTTTGTTTGTTTACTTAATTATTTATTTAATTTATATTGCCGCCTGTTCGCCATGGTGACTCAAAGCGGCTTACAGAGTCTAAAACCACATATAAAACAATAAAACTAACAAAAAGAATCAAGTAAATTAATATGGGTTAATATAACAAAATCACCCTCCACCTGCCACCCCCCCACCCCAGCGACAACAGATCACACAAGCCATTTAATGGGCTCCATCCCGCTCTGGGTTTCCCAAGCCCACTGGCAAAACCAGATCTTCAGTGCCTTCCGGAAGAGTATTAGAGTGGGGGCCATTCTAATCTCTGGGGGAATGATTTTCCAGAGAGAGGGAACTGTTACATATTGGCATACTCATAATACCCTGTTCCCATTGGTCCACAAATACTCAAATCTGATTGGTGTTTTTAACGACGGTGATTAGTTGACAATTGCTGCCATATGATTGGCCCGCCTGAGCGGCGGGAGATTTCAACGAGCCATCATTGGCCGCAAGCCGCGAGCAGCCTGTATAAAATAGGCTGCCGCAGCTCTGCAGTCAGACGGAACCTAGCAACTAACAAAAGAGCTGAGAGTCACGCTGGTCTCAAGTCTCTCTTTCCGTGAACCCAACAGGAACCACCATGAAGAAGGCCCTTCGTGTGGGTCGCACCAGGTGTATCTCCCTCAGGGATGGGACCTGCAGCATTCTCCCTCTCCCTGCTCTGATGTGTTGGGTAGATGTGACTTGCAAGATACGGTCACTCACATAACCTGGTCCCAAGCCATGAAGGGCTTTAAAGGTGACAACCAGCACCTTGAATTGCACCCGGAGGTAAATCGGCAACCAATGCAGCTCCCACAGGAGAGGTGACACATGTGCACATTGGGGCCTGCACAAAACCTTGCGGGCTGCTGCATTTAGCATCTTAGCCCTAGAAAGCAGGCAGTGGCAAACCACTTCTGAAAAGCCTTGCCAAAAAAAACTTCAGGGACTTTTAATTAGGCAGTCTCCAAGAACCAGATATGATTGAATGGAAAAAAAATAAGAATAGAATAGAATACATCTGTGTAAATGCATAGGATCTTAGTACTGATAGAAAAGATGACAATCTTCTGTTTTAACAATTATATTTAACAGTAGTAGTGCTTAAGTCTACAACTCTTCATTTCAAGGACCACATTATGTAGAAAATGAAGCATACTAAGATTCCAGAGATAAAATGCTAGATTTGCTTCTTGAGAACCTGAATCCTTGTTACGATGCTTTCAGAAAGGCATACTATTTATACAATGAATAAGAGCAAACTTATAATTATCTGAAATTAAATATTTATTAAAAGTGTATTTCTTTAGTCTTCTAAATGTGCTTTGAATTATTGCATATGATCACATTGAAGTAAATAATACAAAGAGTAATGCATACAGTACTAATTCTAAAATTCGGTGATGATCCTTTGATGAACAGGAATGATCAGTACTCAAAGAAAGCACAGTATGTATTTAGGATATTGCATAGTACTTTGTATATATATTGACATATGATTTGGATTGTGTTTATGCTTGCATTCCTTCATACACAGTATTCATTGGATACTTTTCTGAAACAATTCAACAAATACATACATGAATACTACATATTCTATATCTCTCCAGACTACGAAAGGCCTCCTGGGAGTTGGCCTGTGATTGGATCTATATGGTAATTAATGTTTCTTTGAGTGAAGGGTAGTTCTTCCTGCCTTCAGGGAGGCAGTAATGGGTCCCCTCCTCAAAAATCCACCACTGAACCCAACAGCAGTGGACAAGTTTATCCAGTCTTCAACCTCTCTTTTGGGGAAGGAGTTGTAGCTTCAAATGGCCCTGGAGGAAGTGAATTGTCTGGACTATTCTTTGGTTAGATTTCAGACCAGAATATGGTATGGTGATGGCATTGATTGTACTTGTTGATTACCTATAATAGAGAAGGGATGGTGTGGTGCTATTGTCTTGATTCTTTTATCTCTCTATTTTTAATACTATATTTTTCTGAATGGGAAGTATAAGTTTGTAGTGGTTCACCTCCTTTTTCCCCGACTAGTTCCAGTTGGTGGTGATAGCAGGGAGAATATACTGATGATATCCAGCTATATATCTCGGCCATTGGTCAACCAAATGATATTGATAGAAGACAATATCTGTGATTTTGTCCCAGTGCTTGTCTTGATGGGAAATAACATACTTAAAGTCTACCCCATGTGACTGGCCATGTTCCTACATTTTCAGGTGGCCATGGGTTTTCCATCTTTAGTCCTGAATGGGGCACTCTCCTGCCGAATGGGACTTCTTTTGGACTTGCAAATCCTGCTTCCAGAGCAGGTGGCAGATGTGATCAGAAAGGCCCTTTGCTCATATCCAATCTGGAGCACTTTGTTCCTTTTCCTTCCTACTGTATACCTTGTGTATAGACCATTGCAACACACTTTAAGTGGGGCTGCCCTTGAAGACGACTTGGAAACTATATTGGTCCAAAATGCAGCGGTTGCAGGTGTGCATTCTATATGCCAGTGCCACTTTTGTGGCTCAGCAAGTTGGACTTGTTACTAGCAAAAACTGGGCATGTGTGAGGCAAGATGATGGATGTTTTCCACAAAGCTCTTTATGGTATAGTGCCTGACTGTTTGAAGGTTTGCTTTTCTCATTGTTACTTTCTACCCACACTGTAAAACCTGACAGATTTGGCATGTTCCATGTTCCATCTATTAAGCAATGCAATCTTCTATATAAAAAGTATCAAATCCTTCCAAAAAGAAGCAAAAATATCTTCACAGCAATTAGAGTGTGCAGAGGTGATTCAATGTAATTTGTGGGTATATATGAATCAATAAAGTTCAGTACAATTCACCTCTGGTGCCTGGCCACTGATTTTTTTCAACCTATCATCTTTTGGCTCCAGGATTCTCCCACTGTCAAAGAGCTGCCTCTCCCATTTCTTTTTCCTTGGAAGAAATCCTAAACTGCCAAGGCTTGGATGATTGACTATATATACAGTATATGTATATGTATATATTTATAGGGTGGAAGGCATCACTGTACCCCAATTCTCCTATCTGATTTATGTGCTCTGTGAGATCAGAGGATTATAGGTAGTCTTCAACTTAGAACAGTTCTCTTTGTGACAATTCGAAGTTACAACAGCACTGAAAAAAGTAACTTATGACCATTTTTCACACTTACGACTGTTGCAGTGTCCCTATGATCACATGATTTACATTCCAATGTTTGATAACTGACTCATATTTATGACAGTCGCAGTGTCTCGGGGTCATGTGACCTACTTCTGACAAGCTAAGTCAATGGGGAAGCCAGATTCACTTAACAACCATGTTACTAATTGAACAACTTCAGTGATTCACTTAACAAATGTGACAAGAAAAGTCCTAAAATGGGGCAAAACCAGTGATGGGATTCAAATAATTTAACAACCGGTTCTCTGCCCTAATGACTGGCTAGGTGGTCATGGCCATGGGGTGTGATAGGCAGCACTTGGCCTCCTGCACCCCCCTGGGAGCAAAAACAGGCCGTGGGGGGGACTGTTCCGCACCCTCCCTGCACCCCATTTTGGGCGTAGTATGCCTCCCTGCAGCCTCCTGGGAGCAAAAACTGGGCATGTGGGAATGTCTGTAAGGGGCAGGGCAGGGCGGGATGGGGCCAGCCAGCAATTTAACAACCAGTGCAGCCAAAGTGGTGCAAACTGGTTGAATCCCACCACTGGGCAAAACCCGCTTAACATATTTCTCATTTAGCAACATAAATTTTGGGCTCAATTGTGGCTGCAAATTGAAGACTATACCTGTATTGAGGGAAGGGGGGACTGGCTCTTTACCTCACTTAAGAAAACTGCTTTCCTTCAACTTTCAGGCACTGGAAGAGCTAGCACTAAAAATACTTGCTTCTCCTTTTACTGTTCCCTAACTTTCCTTGTCATGGGTGGCAGGAAGAGTTAAGAAACAGGGTTTCCTATATTCTCCACTGCTTCTTTTAGTGACAGGAGAAATGGGGGGGGGGAATGCATGGGGAGGGAAAGAGCTGCAAGAGAACCACTCTTTGGCTGCCAGTTCTCTTATCCATATCTGAGTGATCAGTATGTGGGACTGGAAAAGTGACAGCAAAAAAAATAGCAATCATCTGTTTCCAGTAACTGGCACCAGAGAAAACATGCCTGGTCTATCTTTCTCCTCCTTCCTGCTTCTTGTATGAACAGGGGCCTTCTTTTTGCTTCACTCTTCAGGCAGAACAGAGTTTGGAAATGTGGTCAGTGCACATTTAAACCAGCATACCTTTTACTGTCTCCTGCACTGGAAAGCTGTGTTTTGATGTTGCCTTGTGGAAGAACTGTCTAACTGGTCTAACAGTGGCTGGAATTCCTTTTTTTAAAAAATGGCTCTTCTGTGGCAATATTTACATTTCAGCCAAACCATCAGCAGATGAAGCAATTCCGGCTACTGTATTGCATCTCTTTCAGGAAATAGTTTTAGTTGTGAAGTTTATAAAGTTTATAAAGTTTATAAAGGTCACTCCCATAAAAGCAGGGGTGGGGGGACACTTGCTCTTCTTCCTTGAAAAAGAGTACTGTAGGGCTGTTGCCAGTTGCATTTTAGATTCCTGGAAGTAATCTCCAGATTTTATAGTTTGGAATTGCCAAAGAGAGCTAGCAAAGAGCTTGCTAGCTAAAACTGGATTGGACATGGCAATAATTCAAAGTAACCTTCATCCAAGCTCTGTCTTATTGATTACTGCAACAATTTTACTTCTTAAGTAGATGAGTATGAGAAAGAAGAGTTTGAGTAAGTACAAGCTGCCTCTGGAAGCATGATTTCTAGATCTGGATCTGCCAAACCATCTAGAACTGCTGTTTGTTTCAAACTCTAGACTGGCAACAGCAGGGTTTGGTTTTCCATAGATTTTGTCAACTAAATGGCAGTTCAGAAGCATTTGACTAGTCTGAAGCTATTGAGTCATAATTACAAAGAATTGCCTGTTTACTAAAAATACAGATTTTACCTAACATCTTTTACAACAATTATATCTCCCTGGGGTGATAGAACCGAGTTAAACTGCCTTCCTCTGTTATTATTGTAGTAATTAATTATAATTGGGGAGAGGGAGGATACAGTTCATGAAAAAGGAATGGAAATAGGAGAACCATATTCTGCTCGTTTCCATAGGGGCAAGAAAGAGACTTATTTTGTAGTCCTTCAATCCAATCAATCCAAGCAGTTGCATACAGTTATGCTAAATTACAACAAAACTATTTATGGAAGCTCATATGATGAACTAAAAAGTGTATTTTATCTCAATTTAAATTCTGTTCCCACAATAGCACTCTATACATTGTTTTTCAGAAGTAAGTCCCATTAAGATCATTTTGTCATTTTCTAGTAAATGTGTAGAATTTCAGCCTAATTTTGCTGAAATTATAATATTTCAGTTTAGGTATGTTTGATTTCTCTTTAGTCAATACAATTTCCCTTTTTCTCCAGTATTCTGCCTTCTCTTGAATCATTTCCATACTTTCTTCTTCCATAATATAGTTATTTAGAATTAGAATATCAGAATGAATGAAGAATTCCTTTAAAGTATCTTCTGAGTTGCAAAATCATAACTGAATACTTTATTAGAAGTAGTGAGAATAGCTTCAGGATTTTTTTTTAATGTCTCTGGAGATTCTCAGTTATCCAGGTCATGGTTGTCTTAAAGGTGCTTTTTTCAAGAGGCAGAAACCAGAAAGTCCACTTGCCTCTTGAAAAAAGCACCTTTGGGTCAGAGTTTTTTACTTTATTTATTTTAGGATAAATGTGTTACTTTTCTTTTTAAAGATAATGATAAAAGGTGATGAACATAGGAGATGAAGTATTTGTTAGGTTTATTTTAATTATGCATATTAATGATTCAGGGCTTGTATATTATGAATTTAAATGTATTACAAAAAACCTTGGGAAAATTCAATTTTAAAAGGCAGCATACAGGTTTTAAGATAAATAAATGGATAAAATTACTTTTCCTCATTAATCTAGTTACTATTCTTTCCATTTGGAAGCCTGAGGCTAAAAGAACATGTACATGTGAATTGTAAAAACAGGGGAAGTGCTTTTGTATAAACTGTCCTTTAAAACTGCTCTAGCAATTTATTGGCTCTCAATCACATGAGTGGAGTCCTTTTTTTAGGTTTTTACCTGGGGAAACAACCTAGGGGGGAATCAATTTTGTGATATCATCCAATTGGCCCTATTAGGCAATTTTACATATAAGTGTGACATATAACAACATCATGGGAAGCTTGTCCTATCATTTTCTAGTAATGCTGTGAAAAACTCCTTCCTTCCTGAAAACAGGTAATCTTGGGAATTCCATTGTGCTCTCAGATGAGTTCACTTGGCTTCTTCTCTACCTACTTTATTTGTTTAATTTTTATTCCTCACTTCTTACTTTATAAGTAAGAACTCAAGTGGTGAACATACATAATACTCCTTCTTCCTCCTATTTACTTAACAACAACCATCCTATTAGGTGGGCTGGACTGAGAGAGAATGACTGTCCCAAAGTCACCCAGATGGCTTTCATGCCTAAGTCAGGACTAGAACTGTTTCCCGGTTTCTAGGTAGCACCTTCACCACCACACCAAAGTGGTTTTGTTTAATTTTAAAAAAATGGAATAAGGGCACTGAATGCTGCAAGCAAAGCAGTTTCCAGCATAATCTTCATTTTCAAAAGTGCCCCTGAGTGTTTTGATTTCACCTACCCAGAAACACTCCCCCCCAAAAAAAAACATGACCATTCTTGGGAATAGGGATCTTGATGGAGAGTAGGTAATATACTAGGCTACTAAAGCTTTGTAACTAATTATATGTTCTCCACTGCAGCCATTTTGTGAGTGGTTTCACCTATGACAAACAGTTTATGAGATTCTCCATAGTATAGTATATTTTGTATAGTATATACAGCAAAGGTGCTTTCCAGTGCAAAATGATTTAGTCTATGAAAGCAATACAGGTAGTCCTCAACTTACAACACCCCATTCAGTGACCATTCAAAGTCACAATGCCATTCAAAGTCACAATGGCACTGGAAAAAGTGACCATTTATGACCATTTTTCACACTTATGACCGTTGCAGCATCTCCATGGTCACATGATTTACATTTGGATACTTGCCACCTGACTCACATTTATGATAGTTGTAGAGTCCTGGGATCATGTGATCATCTTTTGCGACCTGACAAGCAAAGACAATGGGGAAGCCATATTCACTTAATGACCGTGTTACCAATTTAACAACTGCAGGTATTGAACAACAAAGGTGGCATGAAAAGTCGTAAAAAAGGGCAAAACTCAGGTAACAAATTTCTCACTTAACAATGTAAATTCTGCCGTCATAAGTCAAGGACTATCGGTACTGAATTAGGAGCACTAGTGATAATTTTCTCTGCTTCCTCTAGAACAAAAGCAGGCTGACAACTTGGCAGTAAAATATGGCTTGGCTTCATACATGGGTGATTATGTACTAATCATTGCTGTTCCTTGTGCCTGAAGCAAAAGGCAGAAAGAGGCGTCATGTATTTGAATGCATGTCACTTCCCTCTGCCTACAAAGCAACATATGGAAGCCAAGAAACAGGATCTGTTTTCAGTTTCCCTATCTCTGGATCCTTGTATAAAGAAATTCTAAAGCTGCTCTTCTCAGCCACATAATGGCATAGCAAGGGAGTGACCTCTTCCTTGCTCAGAACTAGCAATGATCAGTTTAATCACTGCAGTTCATTATGCATATGAGATGACTCTTTTTCTAAACCTGCTATGGAGGAAAAATGGCCTTCATGAAACAACCCCAACTTCATCTTCCTTTTGACGCAGGTTGGAGAGGAAGGAGGCCTCTTTGGGAGTGACGAGGGAAAAACTGGGTTGAGCGCTGTCTGTGGAGTACCCAGAGGTGTGGCTTTTGTTCGCGTGAACTGCTCCAACTTGTCCTGTGAGACTTGCAGATGTAGCTTAGCAGCTCCTGGGTGGCCTAAGAAGATATTTCAAGCAGCTGTTTGATAATATTACCTTTTCAAGCATAAGAAAAGGGCGTAGACAGCGCGCCATCAGAAGCAGAATGCCAGGGTAGAATATGCTTGGCAACCAAAGCTGGATTCCTCCCATAGGCACAGGCCTGTGTTTGTTCATTGGTGCTAGGGCTACCAAGTCAACAGTCTGAAATT
The DNA here is from genome assembly GCA_015471245.1 of Laticauda colubrina. Classification (NCBI taxonomy): domain Eukaryota; kingdom Metazoa; phylum Chordata; class Lepidosauria; order Squamata; family Elapidae; genus Laticauda; species Laticauda colubrina. The sequence goes on along the minus strand of BLBF01000021.1, from coordinate 10,457,386 downwards.
AGAGAAGTTGTTAAGCTGTGGCCTTCTTATGCCTACCAAGTATTATCCGAAGGCTTAATGAAAGTTGGGGCTTAAGCTGTAATCAGTTCTTAAGGATTGGGCTCAATTTTGGACATATTACCAGACAAGCCAGTGGATTGTGAATTTTAATTCTTGGGTGAGAGGGGTTATTGGCAATATATTGTCCATGTGATCACCTTTTTCTATTCATTTCTAGCTATAGGAAGAGGAATAAGCTTTAAAGAGAATATCCTGCAGTAACCTATCAAATATTACCAAGCCATTTTAGCATCTTGAGCAGAGCTCTTCCTGCAGGAAAGAATAAAAATCTAAATGGCATTTCCTATATTGCGGCATAAAATTGGAAAAAAGTGACAAGGATCTTGCAGAAATTCAGCCAATGGCTTCCAAAGATGCAAGATACTTTCTCTTATACTCAAATGTTGTCAAGTAATGACAATCGTCTCAATGGCCGTGGTGAACACAAAGACTGCCATGCCTTTAAGTTGGCACGAGTCTGAATATTTATCCTATATTTATGTTCTTTATTTATTCATTTATCTGTTCGTTTATATACCCCGGATTCAGAAAGTGACTCCAAACTATTCATCATGAAAGCATAAAAACCAGCATGATATTACTGCAAAATAATACACACACATGGGTATCTGCTGGTGGTGAAGCGACAAGAACCTTACAAATACCTCTTGATTTACGACCATTCATTTAGTGAACTTTTAAAGTTACAACACCACTGAAAAAAAGTAACTTATAACTGGTCCTTGTACTTATGACAATTTCAGCAACCTCAAGTTTATGTGATCCAAGTGTGGGTACTTGTCAACTGGCAGGTATTTATGACGGGATTTATGATGATCATTTGTGCACTTTCAGTCAGCCTCTGCTCTTCAAAGTCAGTGGAGTACAAGATTTGCTTAACAACCATTGCCAAAAAGGTCATTAAAAATTGGATAAGAGTTAACAACCGCCCTGCTTAGCAAAAGAAATTCTGGTCCCAATTGTGACAATAAGTCAAGGTCTACCTGAATTTCTGGTCCTGGTCTTTGCAAATAAGCAGAGGACCTTTCTTTGCATCAGAGGAAGGGAAAGGCTTCCAAGATGTGCTGTGCTTACCATTTTAATACAGAAAAAGTTATGGAATATAACTCATGAATTCCTTTGATTTTGTTTCCACTCTCACAAAGTGTTACCCATCAATCTCCTTAAGTGGGATAAGCAGGTACTAAACTTGTATCCAAAAAGTATTTGATTTCCTCCTTTTAGAAATGATGAGGGCCAAACTCAGTTCATAACTTTGCCTTATCCTATCAGATCCAAATTGATCCTATCTATCCCCAGACAACTCTACCCTGCAACTCCACCTAAACCAAAGAATAAAGGCTGCCTCCCCAGCTCACAGCATGGCTCAAGGAAAGCCCTTATAATGGAATTGCAACCTAAAGAAACCCCAAGTATTCCATCCGCAATCAGTCTGATGATCTCAAAGTCTCATCATCTTTAACAATGAATTTCCTCAGCATTGCTGCCCTCTTGAAAAGCCCAGTTTGCCTAATAATAGAAGTAACCCCATGTATAGGAACAAGGATCAGCCTGGCTTCAGTAAATTGGCCAGCAAATCAGATCCCTGGGATATCCTGTCTTGTAGCTCTCAATTTCTATAAAACATTTGCTTTCCCATTACTGGGGTCCCTGTTTGTTGTAAAGCAAGCACCCTTTTCATACAATAAACACTCTGTCATGCCCCTGGTGGAGACTGACTCTGAGGAAGAGGAGGAACAGCAGACAGGGAGTGGAAGTGAGGCTCCAGAGGTGGTGGAAGAGGCTGGGGAAGGGCAAAGGCTGGCTGAGCAGTCAGAGGAGGATCCAGGCCCATCCCCTATCCTCCTAGGTCACGCAGGGAAGAAAGGATCAGGGAAAAGCGAGGTCTACTGGAGGGGATTACCATGATCCTCTTTGTGGCTTGCAGCTGGGAGCTATGTATATAAGTTTGCAACTGCGCAGTTAAAATTTGCAGAAGACAATTTAGTGTTCACCTTGAAAGAGGTTTATTTTTACTGGCATTTTTCCCATGGACTTTTCTCGGTTATTTTCCTGGAGTTTATGATTAGTTATCTTGGCTTGCTTCGGAACTCTCATCAATGCGGTTTGTTTTGGTTTTCTGTTTGCCTCATTATTTATTTTGTGACTTTAAACTGTGCCTAATAAAACAGTGAAGTTAAGTTGAAGGCTTTACCAGATTTTAATATATGTATTAGAGAGACTATGGGTCATCACACATGCCTTCCCCATATTATGCTCCTTCTTCAGGCTGAGTCTACAACAGGTACCCAGGAAGGCTGTATATGGAATTGATCAATATAACGAGTCTCTCAAAGGAAACAGCAATTTTGGCAGATCTTTGGAAAGCTACAGTAAGTTAGCCATTACATGGGCAGATGCCTCCATGGAAATTTGATGTCTCCTTTCTTTTGCAGCCCAGTCAAAATGGCCATGAAGGGAAATGCCCAGCAGTCAGAAATGAGGGGTCGTCAGCTTAAAGTGACCAGAAGAATCAGGCAGTTCCCTGATTGTGTCACTGGCCACAGGGTCAATGAAATCTGCTGAGTTGCATAGATGGCAAAAGTTGTGTTGGGAGAAAAGGAAAAATTAAAACTGGACAGCTGAAGACAACTTCAAGTTTCCTCAGGTAATGCCTGGAGATAAAACAAATGTAACATTATAAAGGCCTGATGTATAAACAAACTTACCAGAATGTACAGTTAAGGAAATAATAAAATGAGTTTTGAATCAGCGGAGGCCTTGCTCACTGAGAAAGGCTGCTCTAGAAATATGTTCCCTCAGGAATGTAAGAGTTTGGTTCTCTAAATGAGTTCCAGAAAATTTCAATCCTGAATTTATTTCTCTCATTCTTTTGTTATAAGAGACTGCAGGCAGTCCATTTTCCTTGCCAGCTGGTTGGTTTCACTTGGTGGGTATTTTCAAAATGGCATATCTGGGTGCCATATGCTTCTCCCCCATCTTGCTAGCTCATCCTTTCTCCACATCCTTTCTACTACAGAGTTTGACTTTGGACTGGTCATTCTCACAGCTGACAGCCTACTTCATGGGTTTGTTATGGAAGGCAGGGATATTCCATATACTTTCTTAAGCCCTGAAGAGGAAAGGTAAAATATAAATGCAATAATTAGTAATAAAATGTATAGAAAGGGTGATGTTGGGACTCAAATATTCCTTAGGACAACCTCTCAAGCCAGACATGTCCAAACAAGGATGTATTGTTTGTGTTAAATGTCAACACACTTCCTTGTGTTTCTTTCCCACTCTAGCTCAAATGGGATGCTGACTTGAAACTTGCTGCCTGAGTTAAGCTGCAAATAGGAAGGTGGTATGAGGAGAGAGAACTCCCCCATCCTTGCTATACTAGTCTGATATTGGAATTTTTGGGTTGGCAGCTTTGTTCTGGTTTAAACTGGAACACCTGATCAAAGCCAGATATCTGTGCATCTTCAAGGCACAGGAACCTTGCTAAGTTGTGGTTATGCATGAACTGTGCTGTCTTATTAATCAGTAGCAGGAAGGGAGTTTGCAAGAAAAGAACTGATGCAGAAAAGTTTTATCTTATCCTTGCACAGAGTGAACAGGTTTGGGATGAATTTTCTTCATTTGCTGCAGTTCAGGGTTTGTCCCTTGTGGAAGGGAAAAGAATGGGGAAGCTGGGAGACAGAGAAGTCTGTTTCCATATTAAAGTCTACAACTGTTGCTTCTGTTCTGCCTCCCACATGATAAGGCATGTTCATAGTTGCGTCATTATTGCAAAATCTAACTATCAATCTCTCTAGTTGCTGACATTCTTCTTCCTGATCCTGGTTGCTTAAATGACATCCCTTACAATGGAAGCCGAGTGTCACAGAGATAATTTTTAGCCTTTGTTTGCCAAGTGGGAGTTGACCTTAATAGGTGGCTAAATTTGTCTACAATTTAGAACAAAATTGTATAGCTATATTCAGTGTCTTCTTTTGAGTTTTAAAGATGGGATCATAGGATCATAGGGAGATGCAATAAAGGTGTTACAGGCCGAGAGAGGAAGGATAATTTAAATCGCCAGTTGTACTAATGCAACTCTTGTTTCATGGATTCCCCAGTAAAAATTTAAACAAAGCATTGCTGTAAGATAGAGGTCGAGCAATGAGACTGAATTTTCTGATCCCAACTACTTTATCCAGCTGGTGGACTTTTAGCCCATCCACTCCAGATTCTCCTTTCAGCCCAGTTTTAGAAAGATTAGGAAAGAAACCACATTGAATTTAGTTTAATTCAAAAAATAAACCTTGTGGGAATCCTGTAGCACAAAGGGCCACTGTGCAACATACAGTTTTACATGTGGAGAATATTTTAAGGAAACATAAAATATTCTCCATATGTAAAGATAAAATATTCTCCACATCTAAAACCCATATAGCAAAATCTCTTGATTAAAAAACATTTATTGGAATAGAGAGAAAAAGAAAGAAGGCACCCACCACATACGTATATAGCATTCCAAACTAAATCAACTATTGTAACTATCACACACGACCTGCTAGAATTAAGATACCAGACCGACAGATACCGTATGTGCAGAGTTTATTGCATCAAAGTTGGTTCAAATGATTGTCTGGGATTCCTGCTTGAATGTTGGTAGGCAAGCCGCCTCCCAACTTCCACATCTCCTTCCCTTTGTTGGGTACTGGTTTTATGGTTGCAGAGGCACCCAGAAAGCTAACCTGTCAGCCTGATCTGAGCTCTTTGATCTAGCCAACACAGCCTCTGATGTCCACTACTCAAAAACCTCCTGGTGGTTTGACTCACCAGGTATTATAAAGGGTTAAACACAAAAGGTATACATATATTTATATATATATATATATATATATATATATATATATATATATATATATATATGCTGTTTAGCTTCCTTCGGGTATTATCCCACGTCATTGTAGTTCTGTTAAAGTTGTAGCAACGTTTCAGCAGAATCTCATCTGCCATCCTCAGGCTTCTGTATAGAGTT
>BLBF01000021.1:10405948-10451915 GCA_015471245.1 Laticauda colubrina | reverse complement strand
GAAGGAAGCTGAAATGCATATATCTATATATATGTTTTATATATATATATGAAAGGATATTAAAGGATAGGAGACTCAGTCAGTGGTAGGGAATATGGTCTCTTCAAGATGGCTGCCTAACCGTAACCATCCTCAAGATGGTTTCAACATCAATCCCTGCATGCCCCAAACAAAATGTCTTATGATCAGGGGTTTTGTAATTCAAAAAATCAGAAGGGAAGTAGATTTTCCTTGGTAGTATAAAATGGCATATTATAGTACTTCTGTACCATGAAAAAAGCAGAAGAGTGGCTGTTTCTTGTCTCCCTCTGACAAATAATAAATAATATCACCCCAAGGAAAAGTTTACAGAAATCCTAAACTTTCCTAAGATTAGTTGGGCACGAACTATTGCTGAAGAACAGCCAGAAAATACAGATCTATTTTTGATCTCTGAGACTGGGCAAAGGGCAGGAGACAAAGAGGCAATTATTAACCAAAGTATCCTGCAGGGATGGTACTTGTCCAACATTCTGAGATCTGGCTGACTGTGAATGTCTTTTTAGCGTAGTAATCACTCTGTATTTGCTTTCTTCCCCTCTGTGCAGACTTTGCTTCACTAATCAGAGCACCATTGCCAATACATAGTTCTTGGGCAATGCCTTTATTGCAGTCATTTTGCAGACTTGTTTTATGAAGGCCATGTTGTTTATTGCAATTTTCCTGCATTATATTTTCTGTGGAAGACAAGCTATATTGAATTCTATTGTGGTAAAAATAGTTTTAGCCCACAGTATCAATGTACCAACATTTCTTCTCAATATTGTCTAGGCACCAGAGATTTTCTGAGTGGGAAATAATGATTTGTCCTTTAAAAATCTTTTACTGAAAAAAAAAAAAAAAGACAAATGGGATGAAAATTTACTTATTAATATAGTCCCTCTCTCTCTCTCTCCCTCCCTCCCCCCCATCCTTCATTTTTACTGTTTTCCAGTAAAAGCTTTAAATCTTCCATTCTATAAAACCTCTAGATGTTAGGCTTTCCATTCCAAATCCACATCCTCTCCAAAATATTAATTGCTGTTTGTAGCCTTTAGAACTTGGTGGTCCTGCAGACTTGATTCTGCAAATATCTGCCCAAGGCAAGATGCCAGCAGAACCGCTGGAGAATTCCTGATTCCAGGCAGCAGGTAATTCCAATGAGGATCTTGCTGGATAAGAGTGAGGAGAGAGGGAGGGACTGAAGTGAGAAGGGAATGATTCTCCCTCTTTGATCTCTAGCCAGAACTATAAACCAGCCTTGTCAGCTTTCTTGTCTCCTCTTATACTGACTGCATTTTCTTCCTTCCCAGCTCTGTTCAATCTCACATTCATGGCACAGTAATGAAATAATGGTGGTGATATAAAGTGAAACAGATCAAGGGCTAACCTCTATCTCGTAGTTCTTGTAAAATATTTGTTTTCTTTAATTATGAAATCTATCTTACTTGCTTTCAAAGAGGGGTAAAAGCATTTTAAAGCATAGAGGTTTTAGGGTGAAAATGTTAAAAGTGAGGCAAATGATAACCAACAGTTATTATTTATTTTATTAATAACCATTCATAAAACAGAACTTGGCACTTAACTGGGTTCCGTTTGATTTTTTCCCCTTCTACACCCCACCCAAAAAACCCTTAAAAATCAAATCAACAATTTTAGCCCTGTTTCAATACTCTTACCTTAAGATTATACTCTGCAGTCTTCAGAGGCTTAACTTAATGTGGTCTTCTAGAAAAACATTTGCTACTGCACTAAAACACATCTTGTTTTAACTGTAAGACCCAGTTCAAACTGCATAGTAATCAATGAACTAATATCGCAATAGATAGGTTCAATTATTAAATTATTGAATTATTATTATTTTAATTATTGAATTATTATTATTAATAATATACATATAATTTATAATATAAAATTTATATAATATACAAATTATAATAATTATTTATCAATTATTATTTTAATTAATAATTAAAATTATTAAGACTACCAGATCTGAGTTTCAAAAATCCACATGACAGCAGCCCTTGCGGCCAAAATCTCTTACGCTAACAGTAAACCATAACCACATTTTGGCATTAATGGATGAAGCCAAGTGTCTTTCTTTTAAATTCTAATTTTCTGTACAATAGACAAAAATAGCTAGAGCAGCCACAACTAAGATAAATTTGTTCTGTGTGGCCTCCTTTTTCATCTAAAAAAGCAGATTCCTCTAATTGAGGGCGTAGCCATGAAACATTGTTTAAATGTTCAGGCACACCTTGAAACAAATTAGTTTTACCAACCCTGAAATTATTTATATTCAAGGGCAACAATACCAATGTTAAGTAGTTTGTCAGTGGGAATACAAAAAACTCATGCTTGGTGACCTACAGCCTAACCTATCTCTTCTTTTGACTGAGGAAGTTTCAGCTCTGTTTAATCTTTAGCCACCATAGACTCTTACTTCATTTATAAGAAGCAAGCAAGTACAATAGCCAAACTTCACCCAAAGGAATCCTCAACAGAGCTCACTACTTGAGATGAGATGAGATGTTTTGGTGCCATTTAGGTGCAGGAACATGAGCAAAGATCAGATGGTTGTTCATAGTTCCCTTATTCGTGATTTATTCAATTAATCCAGTTGCCCAAGTGTGAACAAACCACTGATTGAGATTACACTGGCTGGATTCATGCAGAACCACAAACTAGACAACAATACTTTAGCCAAATGTTCTGGGTGAACCCAGCTAGGTGGGTGGTGTGAGGCTACAAATTGTCCATTCTATGGCTATTTTGGTTTTTCAAGGGAATGCGAAGATGTCCGACCTAGGCACGAAATCGCCATTCAAGCCAGAGCTTCTTTGTAAAGGGGACAGCAATAAACATGACGTTGATAGATCCAAGTGGCCTGAAGGTCTACCTTATTAAAATAAGAGCAGTATGTTGGTTCAGCAATACTCTTCACCAAAACTATGACTAGATAGAGCTTCAGTTCTGCAAATTGAGATAATCAATTGTTGGTGTTGGTGTTTGGTGGTTTACTTACACCAGATCATGGCTGTCAGGATTCCAGCAATCACTCTAATTAAATCATGATTCTTGAACAAAGCATCAAAGGATTCATTCCAGGCGACATACTGGTACTGCCCTGTATGAAGCCAACTCTGGCATATGTAATTTACAGTCACCTATGACCCTGTTTCTCCCCTCCCTCCTGGGGGTCTCATAAACCAGATTCTCCAATTGAGCACATTCACAGGCTGTGTCATCATTCACACTGTCCAGTTAAATAGATTGCAGGAAAAACTCTGGTATTTTAAGGCCAGGTCACATCGGCCAACGGATGCAAAATGTATGTAAAAAGAACACAGCGGACGAGAAAAAGTTCCATCGGTTGTTATCCGCTCTCAAAAGTGCCCCAAATTTTCATAAACAGAGCGGACAACAACGGAAAGGAATGGACGGGAAGAGGACATAGCGAGGATGTTAAGCGGATGCTCAACGGAAGCCTAGTGGATGGAAGTGGATGGAAGCGGATTACACATCCGCAGGGCTTCCGGGGGAGCACAGTGAAGCGGATGCGCAGTGGAAGGAGCGGATGCAGAGCAGATGCCTAGCAGATGACGTGGATGCATCACGGATGCCTAGCGGATGCCTAGCGGATGCCTAGCGGATGCCTAGCAGATGCAAAGCGTTCACTGCGCATGTGGGGGGGATGCATTGCGTCAGCCCCGCAGATATAAAAGGAGGCAGCTCACAAGCAGGTCACCATTCAGAGGAAAGACCTGCTGCCAGACACATCTCCAGCCAACAACCATGGGGAAGAAGAGGAAGCCTGTGCCATCTTCTGTCAGCCCTGGCAAGAAGGACAGGGCCACCATCCCACCTCCTGGCCCTGACTCTGCTTCTGCTGGGGCTTCTGCTGCTCGGGCTGACTCTGCTGGTGCTGGGGCTTCTGCTGGTGCTGCTCCTGGTGCTGGTGCTTACTCTGCTGGTGCTGGTGCTTACTCTGCTGGTGCTGCTCCTGGTGCTGGTGCTTACTCTGCTGGTGCTGCTCCTGGTCCTGCTGGCCCTACTGGTGATGCTGGTGCTCCTGGTGCTGCTGGTGCTGCTGGTGCTGCTGGTGCTGCTGGTGTTGCTGGTGCTGGTGTTGCTGCTGCTGCTGGTGGTGGTGTGGTGGACCAGCCCCTAGAACCTCAAAGCCCTACTGATGAGGGCCCAGAAGGCCCTGCCAGAGGGAGGAAGAGGCAATCATGAGATAGGGAGAGGAGAAAGTACCCCATTGAAGAGGAACATGAGGATGAGGTGCTCGAATGGCTGAGGGAGAATGAGTACCTCTGGTGGAAAGGACACAGGCTCTATCGAGACACCAAGTGGAAGCAGGAGATTTGGAGAGAGAAGGCGGAGAGCCTGGGCTACACTTCGGATGTCCTCCTGGGGTGGTGGAAGCACATGCACACCTGGTACGGGAAGCTGCACCTGAATAAGTCTGGCCAGGCCACGGTCAAGCTCACCGACTGGGAGACCTACGTGATGGCCAAGTGCAACTTCTTGGAGGGTGAGGTCCGCCACCGAGGAGCAGCCCCTCTGTCTACCCTCTCTCTCAGGCATCCCACAGAGAGCCAGTCCTCTTCTGGCCAAGAGTCAGCTCCTGTGTCCAGGCAGGTATCTGTGGAGCACCCCACGATGGAGACCCCCCCGACAGCTGCACTCCCCGTGGCGGTGCGCGTGGAGGATCCCCTGATGCAGTTGGAGCAAGAGGAGGCCACTGCCACCAGAGACCAACCCACCCCCACCCTCAGCTCCACCTCCACAGAAAGCAGGCAGAAAGCCAGACCGGAGGGACAGAGCCACACTGTCCTGCTGGAGATCAGGGACACCATCAAAAGCAACATAGATCTCCTCTCTCAGCTGGTACACTCCAACATACCATCCTCTAACAGAAGGCCCTTACTCACCTATGTCAACCAGACCCTCATGGACATGTCCGAATCCCAGTACCAGGTGATCAAGGAGAGGATCACAGGTCTTCTGCACCACCCTCCACGCCCAGCTGAACCTGCTCTGACCCAGTCCAGGTCTGCTCCTCCACCCCAGGTGATGTCACAGCCCTTCCAAGGCTTTCCACAGGCCCTCACCTACCAAGGCTATGGCTACCAGGAGTTCCAGCAGCACAGGCAGCCCTTCCCAGTCCAGGCACAGGTTCATCGCATGCCACAGGTGCCACCGATGCCACTGACGCCACAGATGCCAACCATGCCACAGATGCCACCCATGCCTCATCTCGCTCATCTGCAGACCAGACAGCCCCTCTACACTCCTCCTTCCTGCACCCCACAGCCAAGCCCGGCCTCAGAACATCTGTCATCAGTCTTGGGACTGACACCCCATGTCATGGAGGAAGGGGCTCTCAACATCACAGGACTGAGTCAGCTCTCTGAGAGCTTCCTCCACACACCATCCCCTGTTGTCCTCTCGGGGCCAGGCACCCCAATGGCGCCTCAGACCAGCACTCCAGCCACTGCCCCCTCCACAGCACCTGGACCCTTCACCCCTGAGACTATGGGCACGCCTCAGAGTGACTGAGAAGAGTACCAGAGACTGGGTTGCTACTTTATCTTTGCTTGGGACACTTTACTTGGGTCATTTTGCTTTTACAGTTTGTTATGAATAAAGGTTATCTTTGCTTTACACACTTGGTTCAGTTCTTTTAGTAAATTAAGCCTTTGCATACTTGTGGGGTGGGTAAGGATAGCAGTGGGATGGGCAGGGATACCTGTGAGATGGGTAATAGCTGTGGGATGGGCAGGGATACCTGTGGGATGGGTATTAGCTGTGGGATAGGCAGGGATACCTGTGGGATAGGTAATAGCTGTGGGATAGATAAACCTCCAGTGCAAGCATAGTGGGACTGTATGGCCCACCCTCCCAGATGCCGCACCTATGGCCCTTTATTATCATTAACAATGTAATCATTCATCAACACATTTCAATATAAACACAACTCTTTATTAAATGCCCTCTTCATTGTAGGGTCACTCAACATACATGGCACAATCTCATCAGTGTGATGAGACAGATTCAAGGAAGCATCCATAAAGCATCTATCATCCTGTCTTGCCACTCCACTGCTCCAGCTGGGGAGTTGCACCAGTGTTTCAGGAGGTTGCACTGCTTCTTCCCTTCACGTGAAGCTCTGTTGGGGCCTTGCACATCCACAGTGTCTATCAGGTTTCGCCCTTGCCTCCATTCACCAGGCTCCATGTCCCCATTGCCTTGTTGGTGGTCCACAAGCCTGTTCTGCAACACTGGGTAGCGGGTGCGCATGAGATTGTGCAGGATGCAGCAAGCTTCCACGATGTTCTTCACGGTCTGTGGGTGATGCTGCATGGTGGTGAGAAGTACCTGGAACCTGTTGGCCAGGATGCCAAAGGAGTTCTCCACCACCCGTCTTGCCCTGGACAGACTGTAGTTGAAGATCCTCTCTTCACGGGTGAGGCATCTGGAAGTGTAGGGCTTCATGAGGTAGGTTCTGAAGGAGAAGGCGTCATCCCCCATGATGAAGTAGGGCACATCTTGTGTGTCATTGGGCAGGGGGTCTGGATCTGGGAAGCCCATGATGAAGTTGCATTCCAGCCCCTCCTTGAGGTCACTGCTGTTGTACACCTGGGCATCTGAAGATGACCCGTTGCCTGAAGCATCGATGTACATGAACTTGTAGTCAGCATCGACCATGGCAAAGAGGATGATGCTGAAGAAGCCCTTGTAGTTGTGATAAGTGGACCCTGACTTGGCTGGAGCTTTGCAGGCCACGTGCTTGCCATCTATGGCTCCAACAGTGTGGGGGAAGTTTCACTTCTGATACCACTGCTCTGCAACTTTCTTCCAGCCTTCTTCAGTGGAGGGGCACTGGAGGAGCTCCTCCAGGTATTCTTCGATGATGGCCTGCACCACTTCTCTGACCACAATGCTGATGGTGTTGTGTGGCACCCTCCAGGTGTACTGCATGTTCCTGTACATGGTCCCGGAGGCCAGGTGGCGCAAAGTTAGTGCCACCTTCAGCCCAGGGTCCAGGCTGGGCCGGAAGTTGGTGTTTGCCTTGGTCAACCTGGGTCTCAGCCGCTCCACAGCTTCGTCAAACATGGCTGGTGGCATCCTCATGAAGTCCTGGAATACACGAGGGTCTTCATTCCTCAGCTCCACCATCAGCTTGTCATACAGTCCATACTCGGCTCTTCTTGCGATCCATCTTCGGACCCAGACACTTCTTCGACGCCTCCTTTTCTTCCCATAGAACAGGTGAAAGAGACTGTAGAGGGCTTCGCACTGTTGTAGAATGATGGCAGCTACCAAAAAGGAGTGTGCGACGATCCATGGTGGAGATGACTGGATGCTGTGGAAGAGCAAGAGCAAGAGCAAGGCTGCAGAGGTCTGCACACCATGGCTGTTGGACTGAAAGTGAGATCCAGGTGATTTCCTCCCCCTTTTTATAGGAAATATCGTTTTTCCGCTAGGTGTCCTTCTGCATCCTCTAGACATCCTCCAGACATCCTAAATATCCGAGATACGTCCCCTATACAAACGTTTTTTCTGTTTTAATGCTTTATATGCGAGCTGCATCCACTTTCATCCTTTCTACGTCCATGCTACTAACGCTGCGTGTCCGTTCCGCGTCCCTTTCGCTTCCTCCCTGTGTCCGTTTTCCACTGGAGCAGATGTGAGTTGTGTGAATGTGCAGCGGATGCCTAGCGGATATAGCGGACATGTAACGGATCTTCCCCGTATGCGTAGCGGATGTAGGACAGACGCGTTGGATACTTTATCCGCTCAAAAAGTTTTGTGCAGCTCAAAACTTTTTGAGCGGATGAAATCTCAGTAGACAGATGCTGGACGGATAGAGAGTATGAAAAACATATGCAGTGAGTACAGAACGGATACATCACGTTAACCAACGGATGGCAAGTGTTTCTCTCCGTTTTACATCCTCTTTCCATCCGTTGGTGCAGTGTGACATGGGCTTAAGTTACAATCTTTTAAAGAAAAGGATTGGAATGTACTTTCGCTTCCAACTATTCTTCCAGATATCTTTCCTCCCCCCCTTCCCAGGGGTGAGATGCTACTGGTTCTGCCTGACTCTATAGAACCAGTAGCTCTGAAGAGCAGCAGACACAGAACCGGTTCTGTGTCTGCTGCTGTTTTGGTCCACCCACCCACCTGGGCTCTTACCTGTCCTTTATTTCCTGCTTTTTCAACCTCAATTGCTTTGTGCGGCACAGCTGAGGTTGAAAAAGCAGGGGAAAACAGGCAAAATGTAATAACTGAAGCGGTAGTAACGCCGGTTGAATCCCACCCCTGCCCCTTCCCTATAGCAACTATTAAAACAGGCATAGGAATGTTTTATGAGTTGACAATGGCTTCCTTCTGTTCTGGTGGACAGGGTTTGTTCCAACAAGGAGCTCATGTCTTCTTTCTGTTGCAGTGGCAAAGTTTTGTGCAAATGAAAAATTGTAGAACCCAAATGTAGGAAGCAGATATCTGTATTAACATCAATTCTATTAGGAGAGCCTTCTAGGATGCATTACAGAGGTGGTATTCAGCAGGTTCTGACCAGTTCTGGAGAACCGGTAGTGGAAATTTTGAATAGTTTGGAGAACCAGCAAATACCACCTCTGGCTCCATCCCCCATCTATTCTCTGCCTTCTGAATCCCAGCTGATTGGCTGGGTCTTCTTTTGTTGCCTTGCACAGGAGAACACAGCTGGAAAGCAGGTTAGTGGGGTGGAGAGGGAATGGGTTTTGCAATAATCTTCCCCCAGGAGTAGGAAAGGATGGGGATTTTGCAGTAACCTCCCCCCAGGAGTAGGGTGGGAATGGAGATTTTACAGTATTCTTCACCTTTCACACCCACCAAGCCACGCCCACAGAACTGGTAGTAAAAATTTTTTGAATCCAACCATTGATGCATTGCAAATTCAAATTCTGGTTAGGTTTGGAGAGATGGGAATTATCTGAATTCGAAGGGGATGGCAAGGCTGTGCCCTCCATTGAGGTAACTATGATTACAAAGCTGCCTTTTCTCTCCTGGAAGAAGCATTGTCATTATAATATATTAGTTTTCTTTTTTCTTTTTAATCAGTGCTTGACTCTATACCTAAAGATAGGCTCTAAAGACAAGTAGCCAACTTTTTAAGATTATCCAGCCTAAATAATAACTATGGTCTGCATGCTGGTGGCATGACTATCCAGTGTACTACACTGACTGAACTCTAGAGAAGTTGTTGAGCTTTAGTAACATATTGCCACTGACATCAGCTACTACTCCAAAATCAAGATTATGACTTTTTTGAAGAAAGTCTAGTACCATAAACTTTACTAACTTACACCTGAATACCTAAAATAATAAATCAGGATTTTTAAATTTCTTGGACAGATGGTCCATTCTTCCAGATTATGAAGAAATTAGGTGAACTACTGAAAGGGAAGAAATGTATGGACTGTATTGAGTTTCTTCTGTTTATGAGGAAGGTGTTATACAGCAGAAACCATTAAGACATTTAATTAAACATAATTTCTCATATGCTATATGATTTTCAAGTTTGCACCTTACATTTAAGGGAAACTATCCTATCCTTCACTGTGCCTCAAACTTATCTGCATGATGTAAAAGGTAATGTTTGTGAACTTGGTTACTGGCTGAAACTAAAGTTAGCTAGGAATTCTTAACTGCTATGATTCCCTCTGATAATTTCAGGTCAGCCTGGAAGATCTAGATCTGGAAGTATATATGCCAGGGCTTTTTCAATCCAATTTTTGCTAGTACAGATTATTGACAGGACCGAAACTGACATTAGAAATGTCTCTAGATAGGTTATGAATCTTAGATACTTTAGAGTTGGAGAATAATAGAGAAGAGTTCACTCCATTAAACTTACTGTACATAGTGAAGCCATTGCAGAGCTTTCTCTCTAGCTCACTTCAGTGGTCTGTCCTCTAGAGGGAATATACAACCTTCAGTCCCATTTCAAAGTGAATATATTATGAGAAATTTAAGAAACCGAGGCTCCGGTCTATGTATTTCTATATTGCCTCTTCTACAAGATTTCAGTCACTGACTTTAGAACTCCTCCTGCATCTAATAGAAAGCAGAACACAAGGACCTCTTGCTGTCAAACCAGCATTCTGAAATCACTAGAATTGCAAGCTTTCTGCCCTCATTGTATTGCATCAGAACCCATTAGAACAAGCCTAAGCTGTTTTATTGCTTATGTGCATATATATACTTTCTTCTACAATTTGGTTTTTTTTTAAAAAATTTAAAAAAAAACAACTTGCTTTTTTTTTTTTTGCATTATATAATCTTTGGGTGGATAAATACTTCTACAAAGTAAAGCCCAGGAAATGCATCAAGATTTTCTGATTGCCAATTCTCAAACAGGTGCTGGGTGTGGGTACAGGTTCTGTGCTCCGCAGTGCCAACACTGGAAAAACATTCATTGGATACCCAAAGCATTTTCCAGGCTGCAAAATAGAAAGCACAAGAATGACTGTTGAAACATGGGTCAATGTAAAAGCAACACTGAATTCAGAATACAGGTAGCCCTCAACATACAACAGTTCATTTAATGACCATCCAAAGTTACAACAGCACTGAAAAAATAGTCCAACATTTCAACCACTGCATCTATTGTCTCTAAACTCCTATTTCCTGATAAGACAGGCAGGCCTGAAATAGTTTATCTCTAGAACTCTTTTCAACTTATTGATGCTCCTGGGATTCAGAAAAGGAAGGACACTCTGCTCCAATATTCATACCAGTGGGAAATAAGCCAGTCTTTTCTTCTTAATAGAGGGGTAAGACGTTCTAGGGACAGCAAAGGGTACACAAGCCCAACTCCTTTGGAATCCTTCATTTCTGCTAG
Organism: Laticauda colubrina; assembly: GCA_015471245.1. Lineage (NCBI taxonomy): Eukaryota > Metazoa > Chordata > Lepidosauria > Squamata > Elapidae > Laticauda > Laticauda colubrina. The sequence continues at coordinate 10,440,997 of BLBF01000021.1, read as the reverse complement.
ATGGCCAGTATGAGATTTATGGATCTGGGATCACCAGTACAGGACAAATTTTGCACACAAGGAGACTCCAGTTGTGATCATTTTCTGGCAGTGCTTTTCTAGGAGTAAGAGTTAGGTGATGCAAGCCTGTGATAGGGCGGTATTGTAACAGTTCATGTCCCAATTATCACCCTTTCTCCTCAGCCAGCTGCTGCTTTATCATATAAGCAGTAGCAGTAACACTTTAGACTTATATACTTTCTCACAGTGCTGTACAGCCTTTTACAGGCAGCAGCAGCACTAGGTGACAGTGGCAATCGGCGGCAATGGTGGTAGTAGGCTGCAGCGATCCCGGCCACCTAAAACAGCTGATTGGCAGTATTCTGGGAGGCCGATCCAACCGTCAATCAGCTGCTCAACAGTGAAGGCTTCCAGCAGAGGCAACAGACACAGAGGAGGCAACAATGACAGCATTTCTGGTTGGCCAGCCCACTGATCAGCCAGGGTACAGGAGGCTGGGATCCAACTGAGGTGCTCAGCTGACCAGTGGTGGGCGCAATGGAGCTGAGCCCTGTTGAGTCATGTGCTGGGGCTGCAATAATGTGCTGAAGCTGACCAGGCTGTTTGCTGTTTGCTGCAAGGACGCTAGCCAGATGAATACCGGATGGATGCTGGGAGCCAGAGGCAGATTTTCTTTTTTTCTTGATTTCCTCCTCTAAAGCTAATGTGCGTCTTATGATCAGGAGCGACTTATAGGCTGAAGAATATGGTAGTTCTTGGAATTGAATTGAATTGAATTTGAATACTTTATTTGGTCAAGTGTGATGAGAGACACAAGGAATTTCTCTCTGGTATAGAAGCACTCAATGTACATGCAAGCAACAAAGAGGAAAATAATAGCAATAAAAGGGAGAAATAAAGAAGATAATAAAAAGGTTAAATAATAATAGTGCAGTCACACTATGTGGCTTAATATACATAGAAATTAGACACAACTGTAAGAATGAGATGTTCAGCAGAGTGATGGCATGAGGGAAAAAAATAGTCCCTCTGTCTAGTTGTCTTGGCATGCAATGCCCTATTGTGCCATCCCAAGGAAATAAGTTAAAACAGTTTATGTTCAGGATGTGAGGGGTCTACAGTTAATATCTTTTCAGCCCTCCATCTGACCCATGCAATATACAGGTCTTCTATGGAAGAGATTGTTTGTCATAAGAAATAGCGTCCAAGTCTTTCCTTCTCTGCAACTTCCTCAGGTCTTTTAACATTTCTCCTGTATTATGGTAACCGGATATAATATTCTAGCTGCAATCTGACCAATGCAGCAAGAAATACGACTATCCCTTCCTTTGATCTCACTATATCTCTGTTGATTCTATTAGCTCTTTTGGTAGCTGCAGGACCCTACTGGCTCATGTCTAATCTGCAATCTACCATGACGCCTAGATCCATCTCACACATCCTTCTGTAGATTGTTCAACCAGACGCAAATCTATCTGTAGCAGATTCATCCATCCCCATTGCCTCATTTTATCAAGAAGCCTGTAATTAGCTTTATCAAATGTTTTCTGAAATCTAAACACAGTATACTACAGCATTATCTTGGGCTAATCTAGTCACTTTATTTAAAAAAAAAACACATTAAAAACTAATCTGGCTTGACTTGTTTTAACAAATCCATGTTTGTTTTTAGCAATCATCTTTTTCCTGCTTACAGGAAACCTTCTCTTTGATCGTCTTTTCTAGGATTTTCTCAGGCATTGAAGTTCAACTAAGAGGTTTTGTAAAATGAAAACAACACTAGCTTTTCTCCAGTCTTCTAGCATTTTCTCAGTATGTCAAGACTATCTAACTATCTAAAATGCCAAATGACCTTCTCCCCAACTAAGCCAAATCAAAATAAGCACTGCATTCTGTAGATTTATCCCTATTTAGTTCAGCAAGTATAGCAATATGCTCAAACCTATGATTGAAATCCGCAGGACTTAAAATTGCTTAACAGTGTGGGGTCATATGGTTTGACAGATTGTATTACCACTGTCTCAAAATAAAGGTTGGGTTGTTTTCCTTCACTTCAAACCTAACAGAATCCTCTGTTATTCTGAATAAGTGCTACTTGATTTCCAGAGCTATTCAATATCTCTTGAACCATCTCCCTCAATATAGGTGAGTCACAAAGGAATACTTCTAGCCTTAAAGGAGGAGTGGCTGGAGTATGGTTGCAACCCTATGTCAGTGCTGAAATAGAAGCCAGTTTGCAGTTGGTGAATGCAGGGATGTCTCAGCAGGAACCTGGGCCAGTGTTTATTTTTTTAAAAACCCTTATAGTCTCAAAATCCAGTTCAGAGCAGATGTCTATACTAGGCATTCAGGTCTGTCACTGGCTCACTTATGAGAGAGTGTTGTTAAATTTATTGTGTAACATTTGAAATGACCAAAGGAACTGGTGTTACAACTTCCTTAACAGTTTATTGACAGGAATCAAATGAAGAGCAAGAATGGGCTTCTCTCATTTAGAATGTGAATAATGCTCAAAAGAGTAACAAGGAAGCTATAAAAAAAATCAGCAGATCAACCACAGTGTTGTATGTCTCGTGAGAAAATAGGGCACCACATAGGGGTACACTTATGCAAAGACATGGCATTGATAAATCCTTAAGAATAGGCAAACATATTTGTTTGCTGTGATATAGTTATAAAGAGAATCCTGCTGGGTTCCAATCAAAATCTTTGTAGCTCAAATATCTGCCTCTGGGAAATTTAGATGGTCATGTTTGTCCATAGCATCTGGTAATCTCACTATGATGGCTTTATATCATCATACAGTCTCTTTGAGACAACATATATAACAGACAATAATAAAAATTCATACTGGGACATCTAGATTTAAAACTTAGTTCTAAGTAACATCCTCCCAGTCGCATCCATCTAATAGACTTATGAGTCATATCCATCTAATAGTCTTGTGAGAAGTCAAAAGAGGCCAAAATCCATTATGCATGATGCTTTAAGCTTCTTGGATGCATATTTTATCATCTGTACCAAGTTGAGGATTTTACAATTGAAAAAAATATCTGTGGCAAGAAATGACACATAATTTTGTGGAAGCATTGAGATTTATGAAAAGAAATCACAATGCAGTAGAAAGTTTAAAAATGAGGAGGAGGGTGCATTTAATACCGTTTTATGTTTTCAAAAATGTTCTTCAAATGAGATATATAAAATTATTTGTTAAGAAATAAAAGATTTCCATAAACTATCACCAGTTACCATAGGAGATGATGAATCTTAAATCACAGTCATTTAAAAATTCATTCTCTGTGGAAAGCTTCCAGTAGAAGCAAGTCCAATAAAAGCCTTTATTATTTTGGACAAATATGGAGAGAAAATCAAACATAAGGAAAATAAAATGTAATGTTCTGTCAACAAAATCCCTAAACTCAGGACTACCATAATGAGTACTATAGAGACACATAAGTGTGCAGCTTCCAGATTTTTCGAAGTATTTTGTTATGGGTCTTGTTTGAGATCCAGATATTTGTCTTCAGATTAGTAAATGTTATGTTGGTGATCAAGCATAAATCCAATCTGTGATTGTTTCTTGTTCTGATAGCAATAAATAATAACTGATGTACATTTAAACAATTGTGAAAAACAGTGCTGAACAGAGGAAACAACAGCACAATTTTTAATAGAGTCCAATGAAAAGAATTTGTTTTCCCAACATTTCTGAGGATCCGGTGACACTTAGTGGTGAGATTCAAGAACTTCTGGAGGTTGCGATTTTTAGAACTAGGTCATTATAGAATGAAGCAAGAACTATAATAACATTCCTAAGATAAATTAATGTGTTACTTCCTGAATGAAAGAAACCCAGAGACAATGCTGGTAATGTTTTAGTTCTAGTTAGATTAGGCTTTTAGATAACTCAGAAATACTGTTCAGGCTTCCAAAAGAACTGCCCTATAGCTGGATTTCTGTCTCTGAATTTCAAGTACAGGTTCTCCTCGACTTACAACTGTTCATTTAATGACCGTTCAAAGTTAAAACAGCAGTGAAAAAATTGACTTCTGACAATTTTTCACAGTTACAAGCTTTGTGGCACTCCCATGATCATGTGATCAAAATTCAGATGCTTGACATTTATTTATGACCATTGCTATGTTCCCAAGCTCATGGAATCACCATTTGCAACCTTTTGAGAAGCAGAGTCAATGGGGAAGCCACATTCACTTAACAACCAGGTTTTTAACTTATCAACTGCAATGATTCACTTAATTACTGCAGCAAGAATAGTCATAAAATGGAGCAAAACTCACAAATATCTCACTTAACAACAGAAATTGTGGTCGTAAGTTGGGGACTACCTGTAGATTACTCAAGGGACTGGCAGCACATTGCCCATGGGCAGCTGTCTGCCAGTGAACACCTTTCTTGCTCTGCTGGTTTCTCCACCTCATTTGATATAAAAATAAAAAATAAAATCAGATCAGATGCAGCAGAAAGCCCACCAAGTCTTTTAATGAAAGAAAAAAAGTGTAGACAGCTGAAAGGTTGCCAAATAAAACAACAGCTTCTAGCTTCCAATTTATTTCAGAGAATGTCTCTGGATAGCCATTCATATGAAGTAAAAACATGGTGGCTAGTGGTCTTTTGGGAAAGCAACTAACCTAAAGTATTGGTAGTAAGCATCCTGGGAAATTAAAGAGCATGTCAAGGAACAGCTTTACCAGTTTACCTTTGATAAATTGGTACTTTATAATTGGCTATGGGCATCACTTATGGGTCCTTTAGTTCGAAACACCTTGGAAGCACTAGAAAGCTTAGAATATGGGATCATGGTCAAACGGGTGAATATAGTGAATGGATTACCAAATGGGAAATTTCCATTGCCAGAAGCAGGGAAAAATGTCCTATGTTCCATTGAATATTTCTGGCAGACATCAAGAGGAAACATAAGACCAAGCAGCAGAAATGTTGCTGAAGGAGAGGAGGAAAAAGAGGTGAAAAAGAAATGAAAAAAAAAATAAAATCTTTGGTCTCTAACTTTTTTAAGAGGTTTCCAGTAAAAAAAACCAAATAAATAAAAATGTAACCACAAATATTTAAATCTACACATTAGCATTAAATTTTAAACCTGACATGAAACTGGTTAATGAAAATTTGAGGATTTAGGACTTTTAATTGTACTGCGTTCAATTTTCACAGCTTTGGTTCTGAGTGTATTTAATTTTAGACAAAGGTGTAACAAAATGGAAATAACATTGAACTAACTAAAAAAAGGTCCCTCCCTCCTGCCTCCTAAACACTATAAAGATTTCTTTGTATTGTAAGGATTAAAGTTGTAAAAAAAGAAAGGTAGAAATAATAGCAGCCTTTTCTTTCCTTGTCCATATACACTTTCATCCACTTATAGTATCTTACAGATTTGTGGTTTCCAATCTTATCAAACATGTGGTGTGTCCCTATTTGTGTTTTATACCGTATCTTAACATTACTGAGCCATCACTTACTTGACCTTGTTGCTCTTGCTTTGCCACATTGATCTTTCAACAATGTTAAAAGATGCTGTAAGTTACCAGTCTAACACAGCTTAGCTCCTTTATGCGCTACACGCTATGAACAGAAGAATAAGCCTTTGCTGCCACCTGGAGGATAAACACGATTGTTTTATGGTATTCATATATACCGTACTGATATACTATATATACATACATACTGATTAACTATCATCACACTCCATTTGTGCATGCATAAGCATGATACAGATGTGCTCCGATGTCATTTTTTCCTGAATGGTCCTATGATCTTGCTATAACCTTGCCTCCAGCCAATGGCTGAGATAGCTTTCAGTTGCCCTTATTCATGTTAAACTAGGATTTTCCCCCTTGAGCCCACATTTCAAGAAACCAATATAGGAGAATATGTGTAGCTCAGGGTCAAAATGAGAGGGGTCCTTGGTGCTCTCTGAGCTTGCTTTTTTTCTTGCAGATGTTTCATTACCAGGTTACCCTAACTAAGTAATATCAGCACTGATGATGTTACCTAGTTAGGGTAATGGAACATCTGTAAGAAAACAAGCAAGCTCAGAGAGCACCAAGGACCACTCTCATTTCATAAAGCTTTCAATGAGTGTGAAGCAGGAAAGAAGGAGCACAGACGATGGTACTTCTACACCAGAAAAACTGGGAGGTAAAGATGTTCCTATCCATTGAAACCCTCTCAAAGTGACTGCTGAAGCATACCCACCAACATTTAACTTGGAATTGCTCCAAGAATCCATTCTGGACTCATACAAATTGGCATTTATACGCTGAAGGCATCACAAACATATCTATTTACCAGATTCCATTCCATCCTGTAAAATGGGCGCGTTGAATTGAGAGGCAGGACAGAAGAATGCAGGAAAACTTTTTATTTCAGGTCCGGAAGAAAAGCGGCGAGCTGCAACAGATGCCAGCTTTTATAGCCGGCACTATCCCACACTTCAGCCACTGACGTCGCTTTATTTCTCCCGCCAGTGGCTGGACCAATGAGTGGAGTCTGACATCAGGCTCCACTCACGTACATAACGTATATACATATTGAACACATCCCACTTTCCCTCCAAATCATTCATTTGGTACTCCTTGCTTACCCATCCTACAGCACATTTCGAGAAACAGGAAGGGCAGCCACGTAAAACTTGTGCAAGATGCTAAAAAGACTTGCTTCACAAACAGAATATGCTTCTATTGTTTAAACAAGATTAGTTCATGTATATGGTTAGTTCATTTTTGCAGTAGTTCTGGATGAACAAATCAATTTAATTGGTTATGGATTGAAGTCTTTGCATCCCCTGTGCACAACTTTACTTGCTGACCGGAATGAGCCTTGGATTCAACTGCAATATGTCCAGGGAGATTTAATGTCCCTTTTTAATGTCCCTTTGTCCGAAAGGTGCTTTTTCAAGAGGCAAGTGGACTTTTTGGTTTTCTTTGAAGACGTGTCACTTCTCATCTGAACTGAAGAAGCTTCTTGGATGAGAAGCAAAACGCCATCAAAGAAAAACCAGAAAGTCCAGTTAGCTCTTGAAAAAGCACCTCTGCTTTGCATCCGTGACCTGGATGACTGAGAATCTCCATAGACATTTAATGCCCCTTTGTAAGCTCAGCCATCTTTTTTTTTTTTTTTTAATGTTTTCAGCCATCTCAAGCTCACATGAGGAGTAGGCTTCAGCCCATATTGGTCACTGGTTATTAGCAATTACTTTGAAATTTGTACTGTCATCATTGTTTCTCCACTGTCTCCTTTAGAAAAAGAGGCATTTTCCAGAATCTTTATCCACCCACCTTAAACATCCACAGACATCTCACAGCCAGCAGTAAAACAAACTGAGTTCCAATGGAAGATAAGATGCCAAAGCTGCAAGGAAGCTGATGGGCTTTTCTGGACTGCTTTACCCCACCCCCCAGAAGTAGAGTTGGGCTCACTGCCCAGGCTGTGCTCAGTCCGAGTGTGAAGCTAGTCTGTTCCCCCTTCTTTCTTCTCCCAATTCAGTCCTCCCTTCCTTCATACTGACGCCAGGGGAAAAACTTTTTCCAGAGCCACAATCCCTGGGCGCGTGGGGATGGGGAAGACCAGCAGCCCAGGCCATAAGCCATCAAGAGCCCAGCAGAGGGTAGCGCCAAACAGGCCACAGTCAGCACCCTTTGCCTTTGTAACAATTTCCGATTGGGCTGCCTGAATAAATCCAAAGAGAGAAGCCACTTCCTGGAACATTTTCTACATCCGAAACCACAGAAGAGAGCCTCGTCGCCAGTGAGGAGGGGGGAGTGATCAAAGCCAGATGGTAGCCTGGGCATGGAGACGACAGGGAGGGGGGCAGGCACACCCACACAACAAGGGATCTACAGACATAGGGAATTCGGCAGGCAATAATATTTGACACAAGGACAAAGTCCCTATTGCCTAGACACCCACCAGCTGAAACAGCTACACACAGACATTGCATTGACAGAGATAGAAAAAAAGACAGAGAATTCTCTGACCAAAGGTATCTGCATTATTATACACAGAATGCATGTACTACATTGCAGTCAGTGGGGCAAGTCAGAAATACTAGGAATTGTGGGCCTGGGGTTTGTAACCTGGCCTTTCCTCCTCGAAGCACACCCATCTAATTTTATTTTCCCCCTTTGATAGCTGCACCCCCTTCTAATTGAGAAAAGCAAATGTGAAATATTTTTAAGGAAAAAAACCAAAACATCCCAGCACTCATCTCAGTGGTTATCCCTATATGTTTAAGATTACAGTTTGTAGCTTTCTTGCAAGGCAGAAAGCAAGGCTCAGCAACATCTTTTAAAAAATTGCTTGAAAAGCACACACACACACACAGAAAATCCTGCTGTTTTATCCCAGATATGTAGGTGGTGGGTGTGCATCTTTACAGACTAATAAATATACTCTGTATCTGCTTAGAGGCACTCTTTAGTCATTTTTCAAATCTATCTACCATTCAGAATATGTTCCAGTGTTGGCAAATCCTGGGGCGACTGGGTTCTTTGTGCAGGGATGCGTCACCTAATGCTATTTATGCTATCTAATGCTGCAAAGAGAGGGTGGCAAGGATTGTGTGTGTGTGTTTGTACACACACACACACACACACACAACACACAAATAGAAATATGTAGAAATATAATTATAAATTTATTTGTTTGTTTGTTTATTCATTTATTCCTGGCCACTCTCCTTTTGTAGCATGAGGTAGCATAATAGCAGCCCAATCCGTGAAAAGAAGCCTTTTGAATTTCAGCAGATAGTGAACGATGGCACCTATAGGTTCACTGCTTCACAAGCTTTTCCAGGTTTGGTTTCATTTTGTTCTGAAGCCACAGATTCCAGTGGATTCATGGTATAAACAAATATCACTTTCCAGCCAGGGGTGACTCTTTCCTTTGTCATCTGAGCAAAAAGTCAAAGCAAAAAATAATAATAATTCTCATTTCAAAAAGTATCTCTGTGCATTTGGATAGAGGCAGGTTACAAATGAAAGTAAGAGAGTAATTTGATTCACATAACATGTTGAAACATGACGTGGTTTGTTTATTTCAGCACTGTGCTGTATGAAGTTAGTTGGTTGTAATTGATTTAATGATGGTTAAAAGTCAGACCATAGGACAATACAGGTAGTCCTCATTTAGTGACCATAATTGGGGAGAAATTGGGACTGGCATCTCAGTCATTAAAAGAAGTAATTACTAAGTGAAACTGCTCTTGTGCTTATGATTTTACTTCAGCTTTCCTTTGTTTTACAGATCAGTTAGAGGTGTAAATGTGAGGACTGGTCATAAAGTTATTCTTTAAATCAGCATTGCAGCTATGAACAGTTGCTAAACAAGGCAGTTGCTAAATGAAGATTACTTGTATGTGAATGTAGTCACTGTGCAAAATAGTATGGGGAAGAAACAGAAAGAGCTGGAATATGAATGGAAAAAAAGAGATGGAATGTGAGTGAAAAAAAATGTTCACTTGCTTTCCTAATTGCAGATGTAATGACCTAAAAAGAAGCATAGACCAGCTCCCTGCAGGGTTTGAAATAGACTTTTCCTCCCTGATATATCAGAATAGGTCACACAACTCCATGAATCTTCATCAGCATGATTAGCAATGTTCAATGCTGCTGGGGCATTGTAGTATTTGGAACTCCACCATGTCTGGAGGGCACCAGGTGAAGACAAACTGGCCTGGAATAAAAAAACTCACCCATCCAGAAACTGACTTACAGATGGCTGGCCAACTTTAACTTGCCCAAAATTCCTTGCAAGTAGGACTCTCTGTCTTCAGTTACATTTATTCTGCACAGCATTATAGCTTTTATCTGAAGAAATTTAATGAAAACTGTATGAAATACCAGAGTTATCACCAATATATTTCCACTTATATTATTAAATTCATACTGAGATTTGAATAATCATTAGCAATCTTCCATTTGAGCCTAATTTCCTGCCACTTTATAAGCTGAATGCAGAGTGCAAATGTTTAGACTTCAGAAGGATCTTCATCAAACAACATCTTATACATATGGAGGGATATTCTCTCTCAGATAAAAATGGTTGGTATAGATTAATCAGATAGAGAGTAAAATCATTCTGTATGGAACTGCTGTCATGAAATTTCAGAATTTGTATCTGACACCTGATAAGAGGTGTAGAAATGCATGATATTTTAAGATATGGGGTGTAGCTGCATCTACAGGTGAAGATGGTGGTAGCAGCAGTGTGATTCAAGCTTCTCCCCCCCCTTTTGTATGTTCATTGCTGTCACATGCATGTACAAAGAGTCAGGGCTTCACTAAGAGTGCTTAATCCCACCCATCGCAGTTACCACTGATGTGACCAAAATAAATGCAAAAATAAAAATTATTACTTGATATGACTTTGTTGGTCAACACAGACAGTTATATTAGATAGCTCTGGAGTAGGAATTTGTCTCCCAAAAGCAGGCCATGACCATTTCAGCCTGTTTCAAGCCTATCTGTTTATCTACTGACTGTAAACGTGAAATTTGCTTTAGACTTGAAGACAAAATCCTAAATTGCCACTTGAGATAATGCAGTCCTTGTAGGAAAAAAATAGGTATTCACAGATCTGCAGGGTTGCTTTTTTCTTCTTGTTTACTTAACTTGTTTGGAAAAGTTCCACCTCCATGTCAGACATATAAGAATTATGGCTGATAAATAAGCATGGAATATTCAGACTGAAATCTGTAAATAATTTCCTCTGTAATCTTTCATTTCTCCTAAAAACTAGGTGCTGCACAATTTCTTAATATGGTAAATTCCCACCTATGCTGCAACTTTTAGTTATGGCCTGATTTTCAACGATGCTGAATTCACATATTCCATTCTGAGGCAAATGGCTGACGTCCACTTGGTTTTCTTCCCAAGTCCCATGTTTGATTTTGGGTAAAAATTCCTTCCAATTACTAAACAGTGACATAGCCCCAAGTCCATGGGATTCACATTAAATCATCTTTATTTCCTAAAGAAACCCTAGTCTATTTGCTTTGAACACTGCCTGATGCCAAAGGAAGCTTAAATTTGCTGCTGTCAAATAAAGCCTATACAGGACCTGAACTAATGCCTTGAGAGATAAGTTGAGAAATAGCTCATAAGAAACTGCTGAGACCCAGCGGTCTTGTGAAGAAAACCTTGCTTGGGCCAATAGAGAAGACCTAATGAACTGGTTATTTCTTCCTGTCCTTGGAAGAGGTTGTAGATCAGGGTGGTGGTTTTTTTCCTTCCCTTTCTTTAAATTAAGCATTTTTTTTACTGCCTATACTGTGGTCACAGAAGCTAAATGGATGGATTTTAGCAGGTGATAAAACTTATCCCCAAAGCCTATTTAGATTGAACTGCCTTTAAAAGCTTGAAAATAGGCCAGGCTGGTTTTTGGCAGTCCGAAGCAATCCATTCTACTCTCTGTCAGGTGCAGACATGCACAGAACAGCATTCACACAATACCCTTAAGCTAACTTGGTGGCACATACTACACCTAGCATGTCATCCAAATCCAGATTATGGGTCAAAGTGTTGGTAAGGCAGTGTATTGTATCTTAACCATAGTGTACAGCTGAAGTTTCATTATTTCTTTTACCTTTGGCTCCTTTCACATGATTAATATCCTCCTCCCCCTTTTTCCTTCTGGTTTCCAGATAGAAAGATTGGACTCTAAAGTGATGAAGCAGAATGTTCTGTCTGTTAAGGTTCTTTTTTATTCTTGGGTTTTCTCTCACACAGATAATGTCCATGGGCATACAAGGGGGATGAAATGGGAATGAAAAGGAATTTGTGGTAATACTGCACGCACCAATTGCCCCTTTATATTGTTTATTTATTGCACTATTGAAAGAACAAACCTGGACTTCTACACTTAATATTTCAGATATAATATGCATTTGTTCAGGGCACACAGAAAAGCTCTACAGACCGCTCCCCTCTCAATTATATTTCACCATTGAGAACATTAGAGCTGTGTTATTTAAGCCCATGTCACACTGAACCAACGGATGCAAAGAGGATGTAAAACGGACAAAAAAGCTTGCCATCCGTTGGTTAACGCGATGTATCCGTTCTGTACACACTGCCTCCATTTTGCTTCCTCTCTATCTGTCCAGCATCCGTTTATGGACGTTTCATCCGCTCCAAAAGTTTTGGGCTGCCTAAAACTTTTGCACGGAAAATGTATCCAGTTCGTCCATTCTGCATCCGCTACGCATCCGCTACACATCCGTTACGCATCCGCTATATCCGCTAGGCGTCCGCTACACATCCGCGCAACACGCATCTGCCCGGACACAGGGAGGAAGCGAAACGGACGCGGAACAGATGCAGAACGGATGCAGAACGGATGCAGCATGGAAACAAAGCATTTAAAACGGAAAAAACTTTCGCAGAGGGGACCTATCTCGGATATGAAGGATGTCTAGAGGATGCCTAGAGGATGCCTAGAGGATGCCTAGAGGATGCCTAGAGGATGCAAAGGGACACTTATACTGCCTATAAAAAGGGGGAGCAACTCGTCTGTATCTCACTTTCAGACCAGCAGCCCACCTGTGCAGACTTCTGCAGCCTTCATCTGACTCGTGCTCTTCCACAGCATCCAGTCATGTCCACCGTGGATCGTACCATAGTCCTTTTGGCAGCCACCATCCTTCTGCAACAGTACGAAGCCATCTACAGGCTCTGTGAACTCTACTATGGGAAGAAAAAGAGGCGGCCAAGAAGCGTCTGGGTCCGAAAATGGATCGGGAGAAGAGCAGAGTATGGACTGTACAACAAGCTGATGGTGGAGCTCAGGAACGAAGACACTCGGGCGTTCCAGAACTTCATGAGGATGCCTCCAGCCATGTTTGATGAAGTTGTGCAGCGCCTGACACCCAGGTTGACCAAGGCAAACACCAACTTCTGGCCCAGCCTGGACCCTGGGCTCAAGGTGGCACTCACTCTGCGCCACCTGGCCTCAGGGACCACCTACAAAAGCATGCAGTATGGCTGGAGGGTGCCACACAACACCATCAGCATTGTGGTCAGAGAAGTGGTGCAGGCCATCATCGAAGAATACAAGGAGGAGCTCCTCCAGTGCCCCTCCACTGAAGAAGGCTGGAAGAAAGTTGCAGAGCAGTGGTATCAGAGGTGGAACTTCCCACACACCGTTGGAGCCATCGATGGGAAGCACGTGGCCTGCAAAGCTCCAGCCAACTCAGGGTCCACTTATTTCAACTACAAGGGCTTCTTCAGCATCATCCTCTTCGCCATGGTCAATGCTGACTACAAGTTCATGTACATCGATGCTTCAGGCTACGGGTCAGCTTCAGATGCCCAGGTATACAACGCCAGTCACCTCAAGAAGGGGCTGGAAGGCAACCTCATAGTGGGCTTCCCAGATCCAGACCCCCTGCCCAACAACACGCAAGATGTGCCCTACTTCATCGTGGGGGATGACGCCTTCTCCCTCACAACCTACCTCATGAAGCCATACACTTCCAGACTCCTGACCCGTGAAGAGAGGATCTTCAACTACAGGCTGTCCAGGGCAAGGCGGGTGGTGGAGAATGCCTTTGGCATCCTGGCCAACAGGTTCCAGGTACTTCTCACCACCATGCAGCTTCGCCCAGAGACCGTGAAGAGGATCGTGGAAGCTTGCTGCATCCTGCACAATCTCATGCGCACCCGCTACCCAGTCTTGCAGAACAGGCTCATGGACCGTCAACAAGGCAATGGGGACATGGAGCCTGGTGAATGGAGGCAAGGGCGAAACCTGATCGACACTCAGGATGTGCAAGGCCACAACAGAGCCTCACAGGAAGGGAAGAAGCAGCGCAACCTCCTGAAACACTGGTGCAACTCCACAGCTGGAGCGGTGGAGTGGCAAGACAGGATGGTAGATGCTTAATGGATGCTTCCTTCAGCCTGTCTCATCACACGGATGAGATTGGGCCATGTATGTTGGGTGGGCCTACAATAAACAGGGCGTTTAATAAAGAGTTGTGTTTATGTTGACATGTGTGGATGATTGATTACATTATTATTGATAATAAAGGGCCATTGGTGTGGCACCTGGGAGAGTGGACCATACAGTCCCACTATGCTTGCACTGGAGGTTTATCTATCCCACAGCTATTAGCCATCCCAAAGGTATCCCTGCTCATTCCACAGCTATCCCTCCCCCCCCACTGCTATCTTAACCCATCCCACAAGCATGCAAAGGCTTAAGCCAATTCTAAAAATTTCCACCAAGACTTTATTAAAAAAAAGAAATGAAGCAAGTATGTGAATCAAAGATAAACTTTATTGAACAACAAGCTGTAAAAAAAAAATGACCCAAGTCAAGTGTCCAAATAAAGTCCACAGGTAGCCAGCTAGCCGGTCTCTGGCACTCTTCTTGGTCACTCGGAGGTGTGCCAGTCTCAAGGGTGAAGGGTCCAGGTGCTGTGGTGGTGGGTGGTGCTGGAGTGCCTGGCCTCGAGAGGACAACAGGGGACGATTTGTTTAGAAAGGTCTCGGACAGCTGGCTCAGCCCCATGATGCTGAGAGGTCCTTCCTCCATGCCATGGGGTGTCAGCCTCAGTACTGATGACAGATGTACTGAGGCCGGGCTTGGCTGTGGGGTGGAGGAAGGAGTAGTGTAGTGGGGCTGTCTGCTCTGCAGCTGGGTGAGGACTGGCGTGGGTGGCATTGCTGTTGTCGGTGGCATCATTGGCGTGGGTGGCATCGCTGTTGTCGGTGGCATCATTGGCGTGGGTGGCATCGGTGGCATCAGTGAAACAGGTGGCAACGGTGTCACCTGATGACTCTGTGCCTGGACGGGGAAGGGCTGCTGCCTGTGCTGCTGAACCTCCTGGTAGCCGTAGCCCTGGTAGGTGAGGGCCTGTGGGAAGCCTTGGAATGGGAGGGACATCACCTGGGGTGGAGGACCAGGCCTGGACTGGGTGGGAGCAGGTTCCTCTGGGTCTGGAGGGTTGTGAAGCAGCTTGGTGATCCGGTCCTTCACCTGCTGGTACTGTGGATCTGCCATTTCCTTGAGGGTCTGGTTGACATAAGTGAGGAAGGGCTTGCGGTTGGAGGATGAGGAGTCGGTGTGGACCAGCTGAGAGAGGAGATCTATGCTGGTGTGGATGGTGTCCCTGATCTCCAGCAGGACATTGTGGCTCTGCCCCTCCAGCTGTCTGGATCTCTGCCTTTCTGCGGAGGCGGAGCTGGGGGGGTGGATGCGGCTAGAAGTGTGGTGGACTCGATGTCTCCTTTCTCCCACCGCACCAGGGAGTCCTCTACGCACTCCACCACGCTTACCACACCTGTCCGTGGGTTCTCCGCCGTGGCACGCTCCACAGAAACCTGTCTGGAGACAGGGACTGACTCTCGGCCGGAAGAGGACTGGGTGGCAGCAGGCTGCCAGAGAGAGAGGGTGGTGAGAGGGGCTGCTGGTGCTCCTCGGTGGCGGACCTCACCCTCCAGGAAGCTGCACCTGGCCATGACGTAGGTCTCTCTGTCTGTCAGCTTCACAGTGGCCTGGCCAGATTTCTTGAGGTGCAGCTTCCCATACCAGGTGTGCATGTGCTTCCACCAGCCGAGAAGCACCTCCGAAGTGTTACCCATACTCTTCGCCCTCTCTCCAAGCAGCCTGCTTCCACTTGGTTTCCCTGTACAGCCGGTGTCCCTTCCGCCACAGATAGTCGTTCTCTCTCAGCCACTCCAGCACCTCATCCTCGTGCGTCTCCGCAATGGAGTATTGCCTCCTCTCCCATTGTCGCATACGCCTCTTCCTCCCTTTGGCAGGACCAGATGGGCCCTCATGAGAGGGGCTCCCAGGTAGTAGGGGCTGCTCCTCCACACCACCAGCAGCAGCAGCAGCACCAGCAGAATCATCATCATCATCATCCTCACCAGCAGGATCATAATCATCATCATCATCATCAGCAGCAGCAGCAGCAGCAGGAACAGCAGGACCAGGATCAGCAGCAGTACAGTAAGCACCAGCAGGGCCAGCAGGGCCAGGAGCACCAGCAGGACCAGGAGCATGAGCAAGACCAGGAGCACGAGCAGGACGAGCAAGTCCAGGAGCAGCTTCAACAGAGTAAGCAACAGCAGAAGCCCCAGCACCAGCAGAAGCACCACCGCCAGGAGTAGCTTCAGCAGAAGCCCCAGCAGAAGCAGAGTCAGGGGCAGGGGGCGGGAGGTTGGTCTTGTCCCTCTTGCCAGGGATGGCGGCAGGTTGCTGAGGCTTTCGCTTCCTCCCCATGGTTGTGGGGTTGCTGGCTGGCAGGGAGGCTGACAGGCACCAAGGCTGGCAGGAAGGCTGGCAAGAAGGCTGGCAGGAAGGCTGGCAGAAAGCCTAGCAGGAAGGCAAGCAGGCAGGCAGGCACCAAGGCTGGCTGGAAGGCAGGCTGGCAGGGCAGGCAAGGAACTCGAAGTGTCCAGCAGCAGGTCTTTCCTCGGAATGCTGGCCACGTGCGAGCTGCTTCCCTTTATATCCGGGGGGCTTACGTAATACTTCCCCCCCGCATGCGCAATTAATGGTTGGCATCCGTTCCGCTTCCACTGTGCATCTGCTTGGCTTCTGCTGTGCATCCGCTTTATCCGCTAGGCTTCCGCTCTGCATCCGCTTCATCCGTTCGGTGTCCGTTCTGCATCCGCTGTATCCGTTCCGCGTCCGCTTCGCTGAGGCCCCCCGGAAGCCTTGCGGATGTGCCATCCGCTCCCATCTGCTCCCATCCGCTGGGCTTCCGTTCAGCATCCGCTTTCCATCTGCCCTGCGTCCTCCCCACGTCCGTGTTATCCGCTCCGGTTATGCAAATTTTTGCCCCTTTTGAGAGCGGATAACAAAGGATGGAACATTTTGCTCGTCCGTTGTGTCCGTTTTGCATCCGTTGGCCAGTGTGACATGGGCTTTAACCTCTCCTTAACCTGGAGGATAACTATACTGACATTAGATTAGCTGCTCCTATTGCCGATCCCTATCCTGTCTCAGCTACCTCTGTTGTGGTGTGCAATCTAGCCAATCCTTTAGATTTCAGAGTAAGTAAGGAACATTCAATATACTGAATACAACATACAAATACCAGTACATATACCCAATTCCAAAGCCTTCTTCAATAGGCATATTGTGAGAGCATTTCTAAAAGCCAGCAGGGTTGATCCCAAGCAGATCTCAGGAACAATGTTTTTCCAAAGAAGGAGATTGTTGGCAATAGTTGGAGTTTCAGAGAAGATATGGCAAACTAAAGACAGTTCCGAGAAAACAGAGCCAATTGCCATGTCACAAATCAAGGAACCGGTGAGTAGACTGGTTCCTTGGAACCTCTCCTGATAAGGAGAGGACAGGAGATCACTCACACATGCTTCAGACAGCTGCTCCACACAAGCAGACTGCTGGACAGTGATTTTCTGCAAGTTTTTGAATGCTGGGAGACCTTCTTGCTCACAACTGTTGCAGAGCCTTTTAAAGCAGTGGTCCCCAACCTTTTTTGTACCAGGGACCAGTTTCACACAGAAACACTTTTTCAAGGACTGGCAAAATCAATTCTTCCCCAATAGTAAAGGGTTTCTTTACTATTTCTTTACTAAAAACATATTTTTATATATATTTTAATCACGATTATTCATTCTTTGTGGCACGGACCGATCCACGGACCGGTAGCGGTCCAAGGCCCGGTGGTTGGAGACCCCTGCTTTAAAGGACACTAAGTTGTCCTGATGTTTCACCAGAAACTGGGACTGACATCTTCAGAGGCAAGGTAGTCTGATGTTGTACTTGTACTGCTTCTCTAAGCCACTTGAGAGAGGAGATTGCTCAAGTTCATGAAGGGTAATCACCTGGGTGATTAAAGGCTTTTACTTGATCCATTTTGTTTCTCTTGATGGTACAAGTACATACCTTTGCTCTCCTAGCACAGGTAAAACGTTTTATTTTCTAGTGGTTGCTAACGGTTCCTGGTCTTCACAATAGCATATGGATTCTTTTAAAACTCTTGGTCAAACCTATGATGCAGCATGAGAGGATGATCATATTGTCACCCCCCCCCCCAAAAAAAAAAAAAAAAAAGATCAGGAGATAATCAGATATCTTGGGTTGAGTTTGGAAATGAATTTGTTGTAGAACCCAGCCATGGTAGTTTGTAAATTATTATGGGATTAACCACACCAATGGAAGATTCAGGTAATTCTTTGCAACTGGGGATCATTAAAAAAAAACAACACCTGTTTTATTTGGGCAATGAAGGCCACAGCACTGATATAGTAACTTTCCAAAAAAAGAGTTTGGGGACTCTTTTTCTCCATTATTATATTATTTGAGGGTTTTTTAATGTTAAAAAGGTACAGTCCAATAGAGGCTTAATACACTTATTTTGCTGTTATATTTTATTATAATTTGGCAGTTTGTCATTGAATTTGAGAGGTTTCAGTCTGGGGAGTCCTGCAGATTTATGGCCCAGTGTACTATGTGAAACCAACCTATTGCAGATCATATAACAATAATTAAGCAAATTATAGCATAACATAAAATACACTAAGCCATATTTAATTCATCCATCTGTGCTTTTCTGGATCATTCTGTGATTCAAATGGAGGAGGGGAAACAACATATACTGATTGAGTTTCTTGAAGGCAGATATAAATGTTTTTTTTTTAGTTGCATATTCATAGTTTCTAATCAGGGATCAGTTTAAAGACTATATTTGCCAATTACAACTAGTATGGCTACTTTCATACCACCAGATTCCCAGAGGAAACAGTTCATCTGGGAAAAACGGAGGGAACAAAATATATAGATTTGCTTAAAATGTGCACATGTGTAGAAAATGTGTAATGATGTCTCCATAGGTACCAAAAAAGAAGGATGCAAATTTAGAAAGAAGCACTGTGGTTTAACTAGAAAGCATTTTTTATAATAGAGAGCAAAACAGGGACCTGTTACCCCAATGCAAATTATTGATGAGCTATCTCAAAGAGGCCTTGTTATCTCTTGCAGGGATTCTTCAGGTTTCAACCAAACTTGTATCAAAGGGCCCTTGAATAGAAGGCACCTTTAAATTGAAGATTTTCCTTTGTACTGTAGAACAGAGGGCAACCCTCATAGATTTTGCTGCCCATGGAAATGTAATAATCTCTGTGAAATCTATTCTACACCACAAATCTACTCTTGCTGGAAAGTTTGTTTTGGCATTACTTGATTATTAAGATTCCATCCAGAACTTTCCTCTCCCCATACCCCCACCTCAGAATAACATAGAATAAGGGGGTGGGAAGGGACCTTAGAGATCTTGTTGTCCAACCCCCCTGCTTGAGCAGGAGAAGCAGAGGTGGTATTCAGCAGGTTCTGACCAGGGGTGGGATTCAAATTTTTTAACAACTAGTTCTGTGGGAGTGGCTCAGTGGGCATGGCTTGGTGGTCATGTGACTGGCAGGGCATGGCCAACTCAACATCAGTCACATCATGGCATGCATCTCCTCACCTGGCTTCTCGTGACTGTGGGGATGCTGCAATAGTCGTAAGTGGGAAAAACAGTCATAAGTCACTTTTTTCAGCCATTGTAACTTTGAATGGTCACTCCACACAAGTAAAGTACCAGCAAAGGAGGGGGAAAAAAAACTCCAGAGATGTTCCTGAGACAGGAAGTCTTGTCCTGCCAAGAATGTAATAAGGATTAACGGAAAGGCCGTTTCTGTAAGCAACACCAGAATGTTTCCTTCCTGCCTTCCTTACAGGATTAGGTCAGGAATTTCATATAGCAACCGGTTCTCCGAACTGCTCAGAATGTTAACAATCGGTTCTAGAGAATAGATGCGAACTGTAAAATCCCACCCCTGGTTCTGACCAGTTCTGGAGAACCGGTTGTGGAAATTTTGAGTAGTTCGGAGAAACGGCAAATACCACCTCTGACTGGAGATTTTACAATATCCTTCCCCCTGCCACGCCCACTAAGCCACGCTCACAGAACCAGTAGAACTTTTTTTTTAATCCTACCACTGAGGAGAGCGTATACCATTCCAGACAAATAGTTATTTGGAAAATACACTTTCAACTCATCTTGTAGCTTAAAAAAATGCTATACAACAATCCTCTCTCCTCCTGTCTCCAAAGCTAGAGACTTATTTCTAGGATGCTGAATTTTGCGTGCATATTATTTTCTGGAGAAGAGGCCCAACTGTCAATAACAGGAATTTATAGAATACGTTCATTGTCAGAAATGGTGGAACATTGCCAAAGAAATAATATCTGGAAGAAAAGTTGCTAACCTAGGATTAATTTGCTGGAATGGGGCACGCGCTGGAGTCCTGGCCTGTCAGCATGTGGTTTATAATTGTAGGCTTCACTCTTATTTTGACATCAGCGCTTTTATTAGCATAATTCTTCAGACTCCTCTGCTAACCTGTTGTGTACAATACCAGCATGCCTGGACTGACAGGCTGTGGGTAAGGCAGCTTTGGATACGAAAGGCGTCAAATTTTTGATTGCTGGCATGATGATCATAAATAAATACTTGTATGAAGGAAGTCCAATAATTCTCTTTGTCTTGGTGTTCTGTTGGATCTATGCATCTGAGAAGTTACATATGAAATCAAGTAAAGTCTTTATGCCCATTTTCCAACTCTTTGCAAATATGTTAAGGAACAATTATTCCTTTTTACGATCATCCTGACCAAATTAGCCTCTTCCAGGCTACAGCCATTTTTGAGAGATTTCCTCCAATCAAGATAGAAGTTCCAGAAGAGTAAAGGATTTTTATTTTATTTTTCTTCCCTGCCTACTCTTATTTTAGTCATTACTGTATATCTATAGCAGTGATTTGTACTTCCTTTTATTCATTCTGTAGTTCTCTCTGGATCTCCTTTTTTACTTTCACATAAACCATGAGAAGGTGAAGCTGAGAGATAGTTACAGCTTATGTTACATAAGACATGATAAATTCTTTTAAATTTCAATGGGCATACACTGATAGAATAAATGATGTCTCCAGTAATTGGCTGTTATAGATTTAAGGACCATCTACAAATGCTAGAAAGACAAACATGTATTGTTTGCACTGCCTGGAAACAGCGAGTGCCTTCATTTGCAAAGTTCTCAACAAGAAGGATTTCAAATACCTATTGGAGTGAGTTAAATCCCATGTCATGAATAAAGGTAACCATAAAAAGAAGTCTATAATGCAAAATGTATTATCGCTGTAATTATTTTCCATTTCACAGAGCACAATTTACAACAAGGTGCAATTTTCCAAAATTGCTTTTTCAAAAGCCAAGTGGACTTCGTTTTTCCTTGAAGATATTTTGCTTCTCATCCAAGAGAACTGAAGAAGCATCTTGGATGCTTGAAATGTCTTCAAGGATAAAAAAAAAACTCCAGTTGCCTTTTGAAAAAGCAACCATGACCTGGATGACTGAGAATCTCCAGAGACAAAAGATACAATAAAATATCTACAGCAAAGTAATAAAACCACATAAAACACACCAAAATGAAACACCAAATGCAGAACACAAATACCTTCAATTAGTACAAATGTACAAAAACCATCTATCATACATTGGTTTCATCTGAGTTCCTTCAGGTCCTGGGTCTGAGTCTCTAATGGTTTGGGACTAGATCATGACATGACATGGGCGCAGTTACGGAAGGACAATGGCAGAATATTGTCTTGCTGCAAGAGTGGGGCACAAGAAGGATTTTCCTATTTATTTACTTAATAGATTCATATCCCTATTTTATTTTGTGCAAAATAAGGCAGTGTTTCATTGTTCCAGGGTTTTTTCTGTTTTCTTTTGGAATATATCAATCTGGCCATTCCAGGAGTGGTTTGGTAGTTATACAGAAATAAATATTCTGGAACAGAAAGATCTTGTCCCAGAGTGGTGAGTTTTAAACACAACTATATTTAATTATGTCAACAAGGGAATTCCTAAAAGTTTACTTGTGTATATACAAATGTCTTTTTGATAGAAGTATTGAATATAGATGTTTTAAATTTCATGTCTCTCCTTAACATTACAAATCTCTCTATATATATGTGCCAGATTTAAAAAAACATTTACATTTTCTAATTTTTGATGGAGTGGGGGTGGGGTTTCTCGTGTTGTTTATTTCAATGCTTACTGAACATTGTGTTTGATGATGAAAAATAAATTTGTAAGATGAGTAAGAATGTTACCACCATATCTATTTGTACGTAGTATTGATTTGTCTCATGCTATAGATCATAATTTTAAAACAATTTACCAAATACATTTATTTTGAATTG
Source organism: Laticauda colubrina (assembly GCA_015471245.1). Classification (NCBI taxonomy): domain Eukaryota; kingdom Metazoa; phylum Chordata; class Lepidosauria; order Squamata; family Elapidae; genus Laticauda; species Laticauda colubrina. The sequence goes on along the minus strand of BLBF01000021.1, from coordinate 10,418,742 downwards.
TAAGCTGCCCAGAGTCACTGACTGAGATAGAAACTGAATAAATAAAGTGCCTACCACATAGCAACCTATATGTAACCCTATATGTTTACATCCTGCGACAAAATCTTTAATGCCATCAAACAACAATATCTGCCTGTCTCAGGTCCTTGGGAAGGACTTACTAGGTGAATCAAAATGCCAAATCAGTTTAAACATCTGGCTTGCTGTGTAACCATAATAATCATAGAAGGTGGCAGAATGTTTGTATATTACAAATCACATTATTTGTTAAATAAATGAAAAGTTGCCAAGAAATGCATTCCTATAGCAATAGCACTAAGACTTATATACCGCTTCACCGTGCTTTACAGCCTTCTCTAAGCAGAGTCAGCCTATTGCCGCCAACAATCTGGGTCCTCATTTTATCCACTTCAGAAGGATGGAAGGCTGAGTCAACCTTCAGCCTGGTGAGATTCAATCTGCCAAATTTCAGGCAGCTGGCAGAAAGCAGAAGTATCTTGTAATGTAGCATTCCAACCACTGAGCCACTGAGGCTCTTATAGAGGTGAATGCCACATAAAGTTTATTATTTGTTTGCTATTTCCTGAACAACTCTGCTTTCTAGATTCTGTCCAGGACTCTTAAAAAGAACTGAAATTCTCATTTATTATTAAAGTGGCTGGAACAGTCAGTAAGCAGACTCTATTAATATCCTCCAATGATAGCAGCTGAAACCACAATGACATCATGTCACAGTATTATTGCACAACTGACATAAATTGGCAGTGATCAGGCATAATACATTAATTCTGCCATCTGAACATGTCATGACTCCCATCTGCCTCTTTCTATGTCAGTTTTCCTTTCCTAGATCCCAACTTGCCTAAGTTCTTTGCACTTCTACTTCTTTGCACTTCAGCCCTCTGGACTCACCGTTCCTGATCCCCTACTCTTCTTTCTCATCCCTCCTTCCCAGCTTCCTTCCTATCTCTTATTGTTGTTTTTAATACAGGATGGGAAGGAGAGCAGATGTGCGATGAGGAATATGTATCAGGATATGTTGTGTTTTCATCAACTAAAGGAGTGAGCTTATTTAGTGGGCTAATCACAATTTTTCACTTCATCCTATCTCACCAGGTTGCTTTCGTGGAAGGGAAATCCCCATGTAAGCTGACTTGAATTCTCAGAAAAAATGCAAATACAAATACATTTCCTATGCTGTATTAGGTTAAAGCAACTATCCCTGACAACATGCCCCTTTTTTTTTTTTTAAATAAAGTAGAAATATACTAGCTTTAGAACTTCAAGCAGAATGGACTGTTATTACTGGCTTTTCATGCCTTATAATGTTATGAAGGCTTTTCATGCCTTATAATGTTATGAAGAGGGGGCTTTTCCTTCTACCCCTTATAATTTTGAAGCTGTATGAAGTGAATGAGTTTGATAGCAGAAGACATTTACAAACAGTATATCAAAAGGTATTCTTTTCAGACCCAATTTGAGCATTTGGATAATATTAATTAGAGATCAGTTTTGATAAGTCTGTGGTACTAATGGATCTAAAGCATGTTATTATAGATACAGACACAATCCCTGATTTTGGAAAGAAGATCTGCCCATGAATTTAAAACATTTAATGCACATTTTATGTGCACTACTGCCCTCTACAGGAAAACTATTATTCAGTGAATTCAACAGCACAGAGAAGCAAGTTTAAGTAGTTAAGAAAAATAAAATTTTAACACACTGGAAATTGCATAAAAATGCCGGTCTAGCTGTGAGCAAATGATGAGGATACAAATTATTATTTTATAGGTTGTTTTCTTTTGTGAATGAGTATTTGCTGAATAGTTTTATATATTTACATACATGTGGAGAGGAAATGTTGGTGCCTGTCCTACAGGCAGACATGCAAAGTTAGCAGGGAATGGAGGGTTAACAGCATGAGACATGGCTAGGTCAATCTTATGTCGTGACTCAAAATGGAATTGCAAGGCAGGAAGAATGAGGGTAGTTTTGAATTCACACAGCAGTGCCAAGAAAAAGTGCTGCAAATTGCATGTCCATTTGTTATGCCTTTTGTGCAATATTGTACCTCTGTCCTCTTGCATAAATGCTGTAAATGTTGAGTTCTGGAAAAGAGGAATGGAACATTATTTTTAAAATGTGAATATGCAGATTGGTTCCCCCCCTCTTCAGGGACAGCATGCTCAGAAGCTCTTCATAACCACATGTTCCTATCAATGGCATTTAGTATTTGTTGAATTGTCAACAACGTATAAAGGTGTTTCAAATGTATGTTGGAAATAAAGAACTTTTTATCATCTTCTTGTGAAGGAGCAAAGAAATATTTAGACAATATTCATATTTTAATAAAGAAAATTCTCAAAATGAATATAAAAATCAAATGTTTCAAGATTTTGTTTTAGATTTAATGGACAAAGAACTTGAAGAAAATATCCAGAACTTTGTTGTTATTCATGTCAACAGCAGTGAGAAACTCTATGCATAAAATGCCCTAATTTCCACAACTGGAAAAACTGATGGAATTAGCAGAGATGGCCAAATTAAGTGTTTTAATCAAAGAAAAACACATCCAACTTTGTTTCTACTTGGGAAGCGTTTCTGATTTTTTTGCTTGAGATTAAAAAAAAACCCATTGACTCTGGGCTTTGCTGATTAGACAGGTCTGTTGTTATAGAAATGGCTAGCGCATATTAAATATGATAAGTAAAATTTGAGGCTGTAATGTTATTTGTATTTTATTGCACTGAAATGAGTCAGAAGTTAATGCTTTACTTTTTTCTCTTTATCCTACATTATCCGCTTTTTTATCCTCATTTGCCCACTGTTTTCATTTGTATTTTATATTTTGTTAGGTTTGATAAAACTATATTTCTAAAAAAAGGTAATTCACATGTTCCAAGGCTGAGCATTAAATTAAATTAAAACTTACATTACACTGTACTTGAGTAAGTGAAATATCTGCACCTCCCCCTTAAATACTATCCAGTCTATTGATTTCCTCCATACCTACTTAGTCAAGGTTTCTTTGCTTATTTCAATTGTTTTGTGCTTTGTGAAAATCACAGTTGCTAAAATGGGAAAGGATGAGGAGAAAGCCACTGCAACATCATTCTAGATAGAATGAGGAATGGTAATATGTTTGCATCAGTGGTGGGATTCAAATTTTTTTACTACCAGTTCTGTGGGCATGGCTTGGTGGGCATGGCAGGAGAAGGAGACTGTAAAATCTCCAGTCGGGGGTGGTATTTGCTGGTTCTCCGAACTACTCAAAATTTCCACTACCGGTTCTCCAGAACTGGTCAGAACTTGCTGAATTGTTTTGCGTGATTCCAGTGGAGCTGAATCTCTGCAGGGAAGGAAAAGGCTGCGGAATTAAGATTTTGGTTTTGCCCCCCAGGCTCTGTGGAATTTCTGCTTTTCAGCGGGAAAACCAGACTTGCAGAACAACACAATAGGATCACAAGGATGCAGAGCTAATGCAAATACTGCATGTTGAAGAATCCATACTGTACTTTTAAAAAAAAATAGATCTGATAATACTGGGTTTGTAAATCGGATCCCTCTAGAAAACAAGAAATCAGATTAGACAATGAGAGGATAGAAGGTGTACTAGTATAAGGTAATTTTTTTGCTCCCTGTGGATTTAAAATAGTTTTATCCTTCTCTTTATAAGTCTTTGCTTCCTCATACAAACAGTGCAAAGAATAGGATCTAGGTACATGTGATTATATGTGGAGTCTCTTTATGCTAGTCATTTACAAAAATAAAAATAAAAGTCAACATCCCTCCCCAACCCCCAACTTAGTAATAGCAGCAGCAACAGCAAAGAATCCCTGAGTTGCAAATTAAAATGCTGGGACCCCTTAACCCTTTAAGACAGCATCCTTTCCCTCCCATCTCCTTCTGCTTATGGCATTTGTTGTGCAGTGGAGCCCTGGCTTTGATGAGGTCTTGCAACCACAGCTCAATCACTGCCACATGACGTCTGGGGTTGGGGTGGGGGTGGGGGCTCAGAGCCAGCACAGCCTCCCCTTACCCTGATGTCGCTTCTCATGTGGCTTGCAGCAGCCTGGCCTAGCCTCCTCTCCCTGGAGCCTGCAATTAGGGAACCATTCTCAGCATGCGGTCAGAGCTGGGATGGAGCTGAAGGAGTGTGGTTTGGAAGCATTGGGGTGGGATAGGGGGAACAGAGATAGTCCCAGACTTTACATGATCTCACTTTGCTTCTGCTCCTCTGTGCATCATTCACACATTCTGCAGGCTGAGTATAGTCATGTTTCCTTCCCGAGTTGGATACATACAGACAGGAGCCATTGCAACCAACATCATATTCAAAGGCTAGCTAATCTTGGATATTAAATCAGAAATGTCTTTCTTTCCTAAGGGGTTCTTAGGTTGAATTTGTACCTGTGGTCAGCCATGTACAGTCTGTGGAGTCTATTTTGGTTCTCTGAAGGCTGCCCATTGCCCTGCCACCTAATTATACTCACATATGTTGAAACAGAACTCAAATGCATTACTTCCTCCCAATGCCCTTTTCAAAAGGTACCCTGCAGAATACTCAGGACACAAAATACAAAATAATGGTGTAGTGCAAAACCTTTTAAAGAGAAAATATTGGTTTTGATTAGCTATGCTATGTTCTTTCTATCCTTCTGTCCATCCATCCATCTATTCATCTATGCATCCATCTGATTGTATTGCATAACATTTTTGGAAACTTAGCTAATTTAAAGAACATGAAAGAATTAAATTTTCTTGAGACACTATTGAAGTCAGAACTACCTCTATATTATTTTAATGGTATGATTATCAGACATATGTTTTTCCCAAAAATTAATTACCTAACATGTGGAAGGATTAATAGGAGAACCATAGTACATGGGGAATTTCTTAGGTGCAGCCTTAGTAAATATGGCTTCCTCTACAGAATAACAGGCAAGAAAAAGAGCAGCCTCCCTTTAAGTGCCTGTGGGAAGGGTTGGGAAGTTTGTTTTTGTTTGCTTTTGGTTTTACTGACTGTCCATTTTGTTTATTATATTTTTATCCTGCCTTTATTATTTCATAAGCAATTCAAGGTGACAAATATAAGCAATTCTCCTTTCTCTTCCTATTTTCTCCACATCAATAACCATGTAAGGTGGGCTGATCTGAGAGAGATAATAACTGTCCTAAAATCACCCAGCTGATTCGTATACCTAAGGTAGGATTAGAACTCAGAATCCTGGTTACTAGGCTAGATTTTCATCACTGCATCAAACTGGCACTTTCTGGGTCAATGACCAAGAAACCTGACCGTTGCTAGATTCACCAAAATCATTCCTGGGAAAGGAGATTTTTCGTGGCTCCTCCCTGTGCTCTAAAGTTCTGCTCCAACTCCTTTTGCAATCATGATTTAGTTTTTAATATCTGCAATGAAATACTAATTAAATTGTTCATGTTATATTAGAAAAAGAAATTCGGGGAAGGATGTAGGGGTTTGCATTTAACATGTAACATGGGTTTTATAGGCAAGAGAACTTTAGTTTCCCCTCCACTTGAGTACCTTTTGTGAATGATGCCTGTATCTGGGAAATGACTCCATGATGCAAAATCTCTCTCTGAAAACAATATCTGTGATGATCTGAGAACATCCTCTGAGTCAGATGAATCCTAAGAGTACAACAGTAACAGTAACTAAGGGGCGTGCATTAGTGCACAATCGTGCCTACTGTCCCTGTCCTATTGTCCCCATTTATTCGTACCTATTTCCTGTATTCACACTCATGTTTATTCTTATACATATTATCTTGTAAGTGATTGACAAATCAAACAAACAAACAAGACCTATTTCGGATCCAACCAAAGCTCTATAGGAGTTTTCTAATTTGGTTGTATCATATCAGATGACTCTAGAATAGTGTTTCCCAGCTTTGACGACTTAAAGTTGTGTGGACTTCAACTCCCAGAATTCCCCAGCCAGCACACAGGCTGGGGGATTCTGGGAGTTGAAGTCCATATATCTTCAAGTTGACAAGGTTGAGAAATACTGCTTTAGGAGGTATAGGCAAGACGTGAAAGCTATGGCTTCATTTTGAAATATTTGGAGGCTTAAAAGAGAGGGAAAATACAGGCAGGGATTCCAATCCAAAGCAAATTCAATATTAGAATTATTCTTCAAATGAATAAATATGCCCCCTCATTTTTATGGCACCTCCCAAGGTTATATCGCTCCAGTCTTTGCCAAGGTAAATATTTGACCTTTTTTTTTCCTGCTGTCTCCTTTTTGTGCTCCCTGAAGGCCTGAAAGCTGGGACAGGCTCTGTGAAGAGCTCCTGTTTCTCCTCTGAGGAAAAAAGTTTGGTCCCACAGCAGCTTCCCAAAGCAGCTGAGCATCTTCTCCTGAACCTCCACTTCTCCCCTGCCTCGATGTCCCATAAATCTCCCCGAGTTTTATTAAAATAACTGGAAAGTGAGGCCCTTTGTTCAGAAAATAGCTGTGTGGAGCAGCCCGGGTGCAGATAATGAGCCAGGGAGCTATATTGGTCAGTAACATTCGCCGAACTTTCCATATTTATATTCCAAAGCTAATTATGGTTTGTGTGTTCACTCAAAATGATGATTCATCTAAACCAAGCCTGGGCCACAAAAAGATGGAAGGCCCCTGCACAGAAAAGGGACTGCCTGGCTGTTCCTCCCAAAAAGAAACATGCCCCCTGTTTCTCTCCCCCACCCCATCCTGCACAATAAACACACCACCCCACTTCAACACATCCTGCTTGCCACACAGCTTCCTTGCACTGAAAGTGACTTGTTGGCAGTGCCAGTTAGGAAAGGCTGAGGCATTAGAGAAGCATGCTTGATAGCAGGAAGATCGTCAAAGACAGTTCATAACGATAGTAATAGCAATGTTTGCAGAGTGTGTGTTTTTTTCCTCTGTAATGCATCATGTATATTACTTCAGTATCCCATGCATGCAACAATAATCCTGGTAAGTCAGCATTTATAAAAACCAAATGGTAGATTTGGAATTGAGGGGATTTTTTTTTAGATTACCAGCATTTCCAACATATAAGATCTCAGATTGAATCCTTGATAAATATTGGAAGCCCAACGTGTCAATACTTTCATCAAAGGTGCTAATTGTGGACAGCAGATGTGGCAGAATAGAAAAAAGTGAGTGTGAGAGTAGATAAATCATAATATTTGTCAACTCTCAGTGGCACCTTCTTGTTGCTATTGGAGGTCTGCACCAGAGCTAAATGCAATCTTGATTTGATCTAAAAATGTCAAACTTAGTGCAACAAGGGAATTTAACTGGAATCACTGGTCTCAATGATATTTCCTCATGAGTGTATCTTAGACTTCGGCTACTGATCCATATTCAAAGGTTCAAGGCTAAGAAGTAGGAAAATGGGTGGAGAAATATTTTTTTCATTATTGGCACTGGGAGATTTTCTCCAGTTTGCACTGCGTAGGACACTCATTGTTTCCCCAAGTGAACAAATTATCTGTTAAAAAAAAAAAAGAATTACTGCTCCTAGCTTCTGTAGAATCAGTTATGGAGGAGCAAAACCTTAATTCATGTCCCAATGTTTTTGTTACCAGAGTGGGGCAGTATATTTCCACTGCAGGTACTAAGTAAATTTTTATGTTTTTTTTTTTGCCTACAAGCAAATAGATTTACATGATTTCCCAAATCACTTTAAATGTGGAAAATAAAGGTCCTTCTTTGTGTGAGTACTCAATATCAAGAACTTTCAAAAAGGAAGATAAGGCAGATTACTAAATTTATTTATATTTTATAGCAAGAAGCAAAGAAATAGCTTTATTCCCATCAGCACTTCGCAGATATCTCTGTGACTTCTGAACTTCTTTAAATGTGTTTTCTGAACCTGAGGTTGCAGGCTAGAACCCCACAAATAATCCACACAAAAGGATAGGAAAAAGAAAAACAATCAGTGCAGAAGGACAGAAATAGATTCAGCAGCGCAGCCTTGTGGGCAGTGTTTGCAATCTGCCAGGTTGGCATGGGAAGGTCTCACCCATTTCTCATGGTGACCACACAGCCTGCAAAACAAGCCTGCCCAGCCCTGCACTGAAAAGGTATTTTTAGCCCGAGGCCTTGGTGCTAATTAGATAGTAGGTCAGAGGAAACCAGGGAAGGGGAACAAGCCATAAACTGTGAAGCCCAGTTTCCAGAACTTCAGGAACTTTGTCCAAGCTACTTCTGGAAAAATGTGCCAACCCATGAGAACCTGCTTATTTGCTAATTACTGCAACTTAATTACTGTGATAGCTAATGGTATAAGGTATAAGATAGCTAAGGTTCAAAGATGGTTTGTCTAGTGCTCATGGTTTGAGCTTGTATATAAGAATTGCTCCTGCATATTTTCTGACTCTGGGACATGGCTGAGATATTGCAGCTGAATTATACACAAAGCATTAAGCTTGTTACCCAGAAGGAAAGTATCAGAAGTCCTCTAGCATCTATCATCTAAGCAAGGATGAGTTATGACGCGTTTCTTATGTGCTGACTGTAGAATGGTTGCCTCTAGAAAAGAAGCTATTCGGGGCATATCAACTCCCATGATTCTACTTTAATTTTCAGGTGTTATATGGGAAAATAAAGGCTACGCAAAAAGGGAATGCTTTTTAAAAAGCTACAGTGTTCTGTCTGTTAATTAAAGAGGGAGTTGAGCCAGAGGTTTTGGAGAAAGATCTGAGCCATCTCTGGCTAAACCCTCTGTGGATAAGCCATGGGAGAGGCAAAAAAGGGATCCAGTACAAAACACACAATGTGGTCTAGTGGCTAGCTCCTGGTCCTGGCTCCAGAAGCTGTGTACTTTTACCCCTATCCTTCTAGATGATTTGGGGGCTACCTGTTCTGTCCTCTTAGTCCAGGGTAGGATAAACTTGTGGTTCCTATACCACGTGCATCTCTACTGCATGATCTTAATAAGTTCTCTGCTGTTAGTAGATAAAGTGATCGCAGTGCAACTCAAGGAGTAGCATAAATTCAAACGATGTTGCATGTCTTGTGAGGTATGCATGTTCTCAGAAGCAGATGGGTCAATGGCAAGGCCAATAAGAAGGGTGGAAAGGAGGTGTGCAAGAACAAGAACATTTTTCAGAGATTTAACTGCTGGGGACCACTCCCTTTCTCTCAGCTCTAGGAATAAGGCAATGGTGGACCACTTTAGAAAATGTTACCAGGAAAACCACATGACATCAATTCGACCATATTGTCACCAGGAGTCACAACTAATTCAAAAGCACATGCTTACCTTTGAACATTTATATTATTCTTGTTCGGGCATCAAAATAATGGATAAATGGAATGACTCATGAGCTAGATTTCTCAGTCAGAGGACTACTGTTTAAACAATGGTCCAAGGGACATGGCTGAAGTTCCTTGAGCTTCTCCCCAAATTCTTTAATGTGTGCACAATTGTAGGAAGCCTTCTATGAATCAATGTTATTCTTCCCTTTCTCCCTGGCTTTCTATCCCATTCCCCCCTGCTCCCTGCTGTCCGAGTATTTCTGTCCTTGGTCCAGCAGGCAAGCGATGGAAGGAAGGTTCCACATGCTTGTGGCCTCCCCGATCCTCCTTGCTGCTGAGCTGTCTGGAGCCCAGTGGCAGCTGGCAAAAAAAAGTTGGGCTTCGGGTGGAGTGAGTGGCAGCCACAGCCCACACACCCATTAGAGAAACTTATTTCAGGGCCTCTGACCACAAAGGAAACATCCGGGGCTGAGGGAGGCTTTTTGCATGTTGAGGATTGCTCTTTTTTCATGGAGGGAAAGAGCACAAGGGGTAAGGACAGACTGTAAGCCAAGCAAAAGGCAAAAAATAGATGAAACAAGATGGAGGTAGTTTTCATCTTATATAGCTCAAGCACTTAGAACTGATTCATGCTGTTTAGACGTTCCTTTACTCTAAGGGCCAAGTGAGAAGGATGTTAATTGCAGCTTTGTTGTTGTACCAGTTAAAAATGCATCAATTTACAGAGGGAGAGACTCTTAATTAAGGGGTCAGTGATGAAAAAGGCAATGTAACTTATATCCCCCTGCTTTTCTGATGAGGAATATATTTTTCTAAATGCAGTTTTTGTACCAGGAGGATATTTTGCCCCTTAAAACACAAAAGAGCTCCAACCCCCTATGTTAGAATAATATCTTAGTGGCAGAGATTGAGGAAGTGATTCAGAATATTCCAACTTTCACTACTCCATTAGTTGTTAAATTAATGGGCACATTTCAGAAGTTGTGCTGTTTGCCCAATTAAATAATATCTGATAACTGTCAGTGTTAAATACTGTTATAGAAAAGCTTCCTTCTTGTTGAGCTTGACTGCTTGTGGCTCCATGGATATGTCCATGTGAAGGTTTTTTTGTTGCAACAATAGAACAGTAATTCAAGAATAAGGCTAACAAAGCAAAAGATGGAGATTGTGTGGGCCTCTAATGACAGTGACGAGTCTAGGAGTACTTGGAAATTATGGACAGGTATTTCTTAATGAATGCAACCCCACTGAGAATATGCGAACTGTCCAATTTTTTAACTCAGAAATCACTCATTTGCATTGTCTCCTGACAAAATACACCATGATAGCATGTATCCAGATGCAAGTTCAGAACAATTATTGACATGTTATGGAAAAGTAGAGCTCAGTGTCATGAGCATATTAATGACACCCAATCCCCAATCCCCTTGGTTCTTTCCTATAAATTTTAAGTCGCATTGAAACCCATTGTGCCTTATTGAATAACGTAAGACCCACAGGCACAGCCACTTAATACTTTCTGTGAAAATCCCAGCAGATTAGGACTGGAATTACTATAACATAATAATCCCCAATTCTTGAAAATGTTCCAGAAGTATATTACGGTTAATACAATAGTGTAAAAGAATTGTTAAATGATCAAGCAAGATCAATAGAGTCACAGTTGCTCTGATTCTGTCTTGAAGTAAGTCATCAAACAATTTTAACATAAACAAACCAATCAACAAATAAATCTAAAGGGAACATCATGGCTAATTCTGCCTTACAACCATTTAGTGTTAACTGGTACCCTTAAGACTGTGTGTAGCTCCATAGACATTTCTCTTTCAAGTCCTTTGTGGAAGGAAGGAAAGAAGGAAGGAAAGAAGGGAGTTATATTTGTGGTTCAGTTGTAGTTGGTAAAATGCTCTTGATTCAGGGAAGGATTCTTCAGGACCTCTCTTTTCTTTACAAGTGCTGGTACTATTCCATAATGTAAAGACATATTCACCACTCCCTGCATTCACCCAGTCATCTTCTCTCAACTAAAAGAATAAGAGAGTGTTGTAGACTGGACAGCTACAACTCGCCCATGTCCTCAAATCTCATAAACTGAAAGCAAACCTATGCAATTAGACTAGACAACACACAGGACACGTCAGCATCATCTGTATCGAAAGCAGAGTTCAAGTCAGCAAAAACAAGTGATGTTATCCTCAAATGTCTTGCAGAGGTTGCCTTCTAAGATAATGAAAGAAGTGAGAAATATTATATAACTTAAAATGAGTAGCCGCTTATTGTAGGAAAAGCCGTTTTTAAACATTTTCTTTCCCATTCTATGTAAGCATTGTGTGCTAACATTCAGACAACTTCTTTAAACAATTCATTAACTCCATAATGATGTTTTTTTTCTTTACTGATAAGTCCTAAAATTGGGCACTCTAATCCTGCTTTAGGAATGGAAGCTGGCTGACTTTGTGCCAATCACATTCTCTCTCAGCCCAATCTATCTCACAAGGTTGTTGTTGCAAAGGAAGGAGTGTTAGATAAGTTCACTATCTTGAGTTATTTACAAAAAATAATAAAGATGGGATAAAAATCTAATAAATAAAGTGAGAATGCCAATTCTGATGTTTTTTTTACATTTTCCTTTTATTTTTTTATTGTATTAAATACAAACAAGAAAAGAAAAGAAAACAGGAAATTAAGGGAAGGAAAGAAAACAGGAAAAAGGGGTGCGGAATACAAGGGGGAAAAGAAAAAGAAAGAAAAGGGGGCATTGACTTCCAACTCTTCCTAGCACAATACAAGATAAATACACCCCAACCTCAACTTTTTGCTTTTACATATTAATGTATAACTAGCCATTTCTATAACACCAAATCTTTCTAATAAAAAAAAACAAAGTTTCATATTTTTGCCTTCATAAGCACAAATTCCAGAAATGATATCCAAATAAAAACATATTTCCTCTTCAAATAAAGTATTCAATTTAACCAATCCTGCTTTATCTTCCTTGCTATAGAAATAGTATGTATTTCTATTTACACCTAGTAATCTTTGTGAACGATTAAAGCTGAGGTAGATAATACAGACAGTACTAAAGATGATTGGAGTAGTAGCCCCAAACCACTAGAAAATATCAAATATCAATATCAAGTATCAATACTTCTGAGTTAAAGAATTTGTCTTATAAGAAAGAAAAGAAATGCTAATAAAATACACAGCTTGGAAAGGTAGTTGTAATTACATTGCACATACTAAAACCATACATTTAAAAAGAGAATGCTGGCCTTTTGTAAAAAGACATTGAAGACCTGGATATGTTCCACAACTACTGGATCAGGAGGTTAGGTTAGATGACCTCCAAATTCAGAGATTTTGTTGAAGTCTGGGTTCACCCTCGGTGACCACTACAGGTTTTTATTTGTTTGTTAATGTTTTTTTTACAGCATGGTTGTTTTCATGTCCATTTTCCAATGGATGGCCATATACATTGAAATAATAATAATAATAATAATAATAATAATAATAATAATAATAATAA
>BLBF01000021.1:10379739-10405938 GCA_015471245.1 Laticauda colubrina | reverse complement strand
AATAATAATAATAATAATAATAATAATAATAATAATAATAATAATAATAATAACAATAACAACAACAACAATAACAATAACAATAACAATAATAAACCAAGAGAATGCAGAGATGTTGCCACATTTTCTTTTCTGTCTTTTGATACATATAATAGTATTATACATAAAAATGAAGGCGCTTCGAAATGGAATGTTCCTAAGAAAGAAAGAAAGAAAAGAAAGAAAGATTAGATAGATATCCTTGAGTTAGGCAAAAGATAACAGTGCTGGTGGTGGATAGGAAAACATGAGAGGATTAGAAATAGAAAATGATAACACCCAGTGCAATTTTGTGAATGAAGGAAAGGGATTACATAATAAACATTTTGCCTGGAAATAAGCCTGGCAGTTCCCGAGAAAAACTGGGGAAATAAACACTCTTACAGTACTTAGTGTCCTATCCTTTTTCCCAATATAGTATACATTTATTATATAATAATGCTAGTAAAATCATTCTGGCAAATGTGCTATGAGTCAAATCCAAAGAATAAGATTTGCAGAAGTTCCAAAAAATAAATGTTTCATTTGCCCCATTTAATTTCTGATTTGACTTAAAATACTTGGAACATAATACTGTAGAGTTCATAAAGAATGAGACCGGAGACCAGCTTAACTTCAACTTTTTTATTTAGTGCAGAAAGTCCGTCTTAACCAGGAGCTGGTTGGCCACTAGCCGCGAGCCGCCTCTCTATAAAAAGAGCTCTTTTTATAGAGAGGCGGCTCTAGGCTAGTGACCAATGACGGCTACTTGTTTTTCCCGCCGCTGAGCTGGCCAATCACAGATCAGCTGTTATTGGACAATCAGCATCAAGTAGTGAACCAATCAGCTTCCAGTATTTCTCAATCAATAGGAAGAGACTATTTGGAGTATGTTAATATGGAACATATACTTTAGGATATTATATGTTTAGCTGGTTTAATATATTACTGACTCCCACTCCCTGAGTAGTTTACAGGATCAAATGAAATTTATTCCCTATTTACACTTCCCAATAAAATGTGTGTCTGTCTATTTATTTTGCTACTTTCTATGACAATCATCTGGAAAAACAAGTTAATTACAAATTTGAAACAGATTGCATAAATCTACGTGCTGTCTTTTAATTGAATTGTTAATTACTTCAGTGCAACAGTAGATTTTTAGTAAAAGAAACATTAATGTCAAAAACAAATATAGTCTGTTTGCAAACATAATCTCAGATAATCCTGTGTTTGGCCCTTGTCTTGTTTCGTTTTTGTTTTGCTTTTTTCTACCCATCCAAGGAGTTTTTCCTATTTCCCCATTTATGTTATTTTCTGCTCATACAGAGGCACAAACATATATGCTCACATGTGCAGATGCACACATATAGAGCTACCTCAGCACACGGAACTCATTCCACAGTTTATTTTGATTCCCCTTTGAAGGAAAAGTGCCTGTTCTGTTAGGAATTCTCTCAGATCTCCAGTTCCTGGGGGTAAACTGACTGGAAGTAGCCCCTCTACACACAGATATGAGCACACAGACACACAGATGCAGAGAGAGAGAGAGAAAGGGGGGGGAGGGAGAGGGAGAGAGAATAGAAAAAGACAGGAAAAAGGAAACCCCAATCTCCAGTATATTGCCTCTCGACTCTGGTTCCTGAGCTTTCTTTGAGTGTATAGGTTTAGAGACATGTTTTCAAAAGATACAGAGAGGAAATAATTTAGTAAAGAATTGTGGAATCTTAACAATAGATACATTGATTATGATGTAAACCTTTCTTGAGGAATAATAGAGTAATGTCTTGAGATAGACTCATTGGCACTCAGACATAATGAAAGACAAAATATTAAGCAGCGAATTCAGAAGGAAATGAATTTCAGAAAATGCCAATGCTGTCAATTACCTTTTTTAAAAGTGGCCATTCATAAAACTAACATTAGGAGTTGTGAAAGCACTCTTGCATTAGTGAGATGATTAACATATGAAGCCCTGTAAGACATGTGGTACACCCTGCATTTGCAATAGGATGTGTCCAGATACTTCTACATTGCTGCCTAGAGATTAGTGGTGCAATACAAGAAATTTTAAAAAGTCTGGCTACACTGCGATTATCAGTTATGAATTTTTCCTCTTGCATGTCTTTGTCTGGAGAAACATGCAAAAGCATACATGTGCTCAGTTAATACTCCCTCTGACTATCAGAAAAAAGCTTTCTTAAGAGCAACAGCAGTGGGAATAGCTCAAATAGTCAAACTTTGCTGATGGTAGATTGATAGCAAAATTAGTCTTCCAAATTTCTTAATCAGAACTCATATGAAGAAACACAAAGGGTATTAAGATTTAATCAAAACTGGATTGATAAATATGTGGGACCTAAATTCTTAGGACAAAAAAATTAATTTTTGATTAAGGATGAACAAAGGAAGTAGAACCATCTTATACAGCTCCAAATATTGCCTCATCTCCTATGTTCTTCTGTGGTGCCTGACAAAAATTGGCAGTTTTTGCTACTACAAAAAAGTAGTTTGCCACTTTTTGCAGTGTTTGTGTGCTCTCCCTTCTCAACACTTTAATACATGTCTTAAAAGTATCACATTTCTAATTGTTTGAGAAACTGACAGGGTTTAGAATGGGAAACTACTAGAATCTCATATTATAAATTTTCTAGAAAAAGGGGCTTTCTTCTAAAGATATTATTTTTGCTAAATATTTTGCACATTGCAATTCTAGAAAAAAAAGATTTAAACTCCATACTTATATAACTGAGCGGGGAGTGGCTTGTCACAGAGTTGGAAGATAGAAAAATATTTTATTAATTAATTCATTGGACAAATGGCTATTTAATGTCTGAAGACCTCAAATGACCTCCTAGAACTTCATGAGGTAACCTATTCCACTGTCAGGAAACTTCTCTTAATATCTAGCCTGAATCGCCTTCCCTATAACTTGTATCCTCTGATTCCAGGGTGACAGTGAACCAAATCCACTCCCATTTTTGTTCAGGTTGCCAAGATTTTTGTGAATCTTCTTTCTCTCTTCTAAAGTGTCAAATCATTCCACTTAATTTTGTGTTATCTGTAACTCTGATACTTATCCCCTCAATTCTTTCACCCAATGATGTTGACCTATCAACATTATTAATAAAGATGTTGAACAGCAGAAGAACCAAATGAACTCTGGCACTCCATTCAATACCTACTTACAAACTCACATGGAGCTATATAACAGTTAAAACAACTGTTACATGATTTGTGACTGGATAAATGACTGTACTCTGAGACTATTCGAAGAGTATGTAGCCCATATTTTACCTTTTGTTTTAAAAAAATGAGGCCACCCTGACAGTCTTTGTCAAACGCTAAGATGGCATGGCACATGGCACTGGAACAGAACTTTTCCAAGTGAGGCTGTGGAAGTTCTGTTCCAGTGCCATGAGACAGTGCAGATTTGGATGGGGAAGAACTGTCTCCTACCAAGATGAGTAGCTAAAAACGTTAGGGCACCTAGATCTGGGGATATTCCATCTTTAACCCTGGATAGGGTAGCATTTTCCCATTCATTGGGATGCTGTGCAATCTTCCTAGATTCATAGCATCTACTAGATGAGTAAATGCTAAATGCTATGGTGGCACAGTGGCTAGAATGTTGAACTGCAGGCTAACTTACTGCCCACTGCCAGGAGTTCGATCCTGACTGGCTCAAGATTGACTCAGCCTCCTATTCTTCCGAGGTCAATAAAATGAGAGCGCAGATTGTTGGGATCAATATGCTGACTCTACAAACCACTTGGAGAGCTCTGTAAAGCACTATGAAGCCAGAGGTGTTATTCAGCAGGTTCTGAATAGTTCTGGAGAACTGCTGGTGGAAATTTTGAGAAATTCGGAGAACCAGATAATACTACCCCTGACTGGCCATGCCCTCATCTATTCTCTGCCTCCCGAGTCCCAGCTGATCAGCTGGGTCTTCTTTTGTTGCCCTGCCCAGGAGAATGGAGTGGAAAGCAGGTTAGTGGGGTGGGGAGGAATGGGGATTTTGCAGTATCCTTCCCCTGCCACACCCACCAAGCCACTCCCACCAAGCCATGGCATGCCCACTAAGCCATGCCCACAGAACCAGTAGTAAAAGTTTTTGAATCCCACCACCGTGTGAAGCATTGTATAAGTCTGAGTGCTATTGCTATTGCTAAATGGTAGCTGTGGCCGTAGGAGGTCTTTACAAAGTGTCATCTGTTATGCCAGTTGCACTATTTCCTACATCCAAAAGCCCTTCTGATGACTATGTCTTATAAAATCTTACATGGCATAAAGCCTGGTCACTTGAGGTATCTTCCATGGTATCAGTCTGGCCAATTCAATCCAACTGGTGTGTTCCAGGTCAAGAAGTACCATCTATCAGAAGCATGCCTTCTCTGTAGTGGTCTGTACTGGTACCTACCCTCTGGAATGAGGCTTCCCCCTGAGATCCAGATGGCTTCTGCTCTCATGGCATTCTAGAAGGCCTTAAAGATCTGGCATTTCTCCCACACATTGGGCTAGAGTAGCTGTAGAGTACTTGGGCTAGAGTACTTCTTGTGAGTATAAGACATGCTTGTCTTGTTGAATATTTTTGGTATCTGATTATTGCTAAAGCCCCTGTCACACTGCACCAACGGATGGAAAGAGGATGTAAAACGGAGAAAAACACTTGTCATCCGTTGATTAACGCGATGCATCCGTTCTGTACTCACTGCCTCCGTTTTTCATCCTCTCTATCCGTCCAGCATCCGTTTATTGACGTTTCATCCGCTCAGAAAGTTTTGAACTGCTCAAAACTTTTGAGCGGAAAATGTATCCACTGCGTCCGTTCTGCATCCGCTAGGCATCTGCAAGGCATCCGTTCTGCATCCGTTACGCATCCGCGATGTCCGCTAGGCATCCGCTGCGCATCTGCGCAACTCCATCCGCTCCAGCGGTAAACGGACGCAGGGAGGAAGCGGAACAGACGCGGAACGGATGCAGAACAGATGCCTAGTGGATGCAGAACAGAAACAAAGCATTTAAAATGGAAAAAACGTTTGCAGAGGGGACCTATCTCGGAAATTAAGGATGTCTAGAGGATGCCTAGAGGATGCAAAGGGACACATAGGGGAAAACCTATATTGCCAGCAAAAAGGGGGAGCAACTCACCTGCATCTCACTTTCAGACCAGCAGCCCTGCGGTGCAGACCTCTGCAGCCTTCATCTGACTCTTCCTCTTCCACAGCATCCAGTCATGTCCACCATGGATCATAACAAAGTCCTTTTGGCAGCCACCATCCTTCTGCAACAGTGCGAAGCCATCTACAGGCTCTGTGAACTCTACTATGGGAAGAAAAAGAGGCGGCCAAGAAGCGTCTGGGTCCGAAGATGGATCGCCAGAAGAGCAGAGGATGGACTGTACAACAAGCTGATGGTGGAGCTCAGGAACGAAGACACTCGGGCGTTCCAGAACTTCATGAGGATGCCTCCAGCCATGTTTGACGAAGTTGTGCAGCACCTGACACCCAGGTTGAAACACCCAGGTTTCCGGCCCAGCCTGGAACCTGGGCTCAAGGTGGCACTCACTCTGCACCACCAGGCCTCAGGGACCTCCTACAGGAGCATGCAGTATGGCTGGAGGGTGCCACACAACACCATCAGCATTGTGGTCAGAGAAGTGGTGAAGGCCATCATCAAAGAATACCTGGAGGAGCTCCTCCAGTGCCCCACCACTGAAGAAGGATGGAAGAAAGTTGCAGAGCAGTAGTATCAGAAGTGGAACTTCCCACACATCGTTGGAGCCATAGATGGCAAGCACATGGACTGCAAAGCTCCAGCCAACTCAGGGTCCACTTATTAAAACTACAAGGGCTTCTTCAGTATCATCCTCTTTGCCATGGTCGATGCTGACTACAAGTTCATGTACATCGATGCTTCAGGCAACGGCTCCTCTTCAGATGCCCAGGTATACAACGCCAGTCACCTCAAGAAGGGGCTGGAAGGCAACCTCATCGTGGGCTTCCCAGATCCAGACCCCCTGCCCAACGACACGCAAGATATGCCCTACTTCATCATGGGGGATGACATCTTCTCCCTCACAACCTACCTCATGAAACCCTACACCTCCAAATGCCTCACCCGTGAAGAGAGGATCTTCAACTACAGGCTGTCCAGGGCAAGGCGGGTGGTGGAGAACGCCTTTGGCATCCTGGCCAACAGGTTCCAGGTACTTCTCACCACCATGCAGCATCGCCCAGCGACCGCGAGGAGGATCATGGAAGCTTGCTGCATCCTGCACAATCTCATGCGCACCCGCTACCCAGCCTTGCAGAACAGGCTCGTGGACCTCCAATAAGGCAATGGGGACATGGAGCCTGGGGAATGGGAAAAACCTGATAGACACTAAGGATGTGCAAGGCCCCAACAGAGCCTCACGTGAAGGGAAGAAGCAGCGCAACCTCCTGAAACACTGGTGCAACTCCCCAGCTGGAGCAGGGGAGTGGCAAGACAGGATGATAGATGATTAATGGATGCTTCCTTGAGCCTGTGGCATAACACTGATGAGGTTGTGCCATGTATGTTGAGTGGCCCTACAATGAAGAGGGCATCAATAAAGAGTTCTGTTTATGTTGACATGTGTGGATGATTGATTACATTATTATTGATAATAAAGGGCCATAGTTGTGGCACCTGGGAGGGTGGACCATACAGTCCCACTATGCTTGCACTGGAGGTTTATCTATCCCACAGCTATTACCCATCCCAAAGGTATCCCTGCCCATCCCACAGCTATTACACATCCCACTGCTATCCTTACCCATCCCACAGCTATTACACATTCCACAGGTATCCCTGCCCATCCCACTGCTATCTTAACCCATCCCTCAAGCCTGCAAAGGCTTAAACCATTTCTAAAAGTTTCCACCAAGACTTTATTAAAAAAAAGAAATGAAGCAAGTGTGTGAATCAAAGATAGACTTTATTAACAAGAAGCTATAAAACAAAAATGAGTCTCTGGCACTTCTCTTGGTCGTTCAGTCTCAGGGGTGAAGGGTCCAGGTGCTGTGGAGGTGGCTAGTGCTGGAGTGCTTGTCTGATCCCCCGCATCATCAGCTCCTCCAGAAGCATAAGCAGCAGAAGCTCCAGCCCCAGAAGAGCGAGCCCGTGCTACAAAAGCCCCAGCAGAACCAGAGTGAGGGCCAGGGGGTGGGATGGTGGCCCTGTCCCTCTTGCCAGGGCTGGCAGCAGATGGCTGAGGCTTTCTGTTCTTCCCCATGGTTGTGGGGTTGCTGGCTGGTAGGGAGGCTGGCAGGCACCAAGGCTGGCAGGAAGGCTGGCAGGCAGGCACCAAGGCTGGCAGGCAGGCAGGCACCAAGGCTGGCAGGAAGGCTGGCACCAAGGCTGGCAGGCAGGCATGATCCAAGGCTGGCAGGCAGGCAGGCACCAAGGCTGGCAGGCAGACTGGCTGGCAGCAAGGCTGGGAGGCAGGCAGACAGCAAGGCTGGCAGGAAGGCTGGCAGGCAGACAGACAGCAAGGCTGGCAGGGAGGCTGGCAGCAAGGCTGGCAGCAAGGCTTGCAGGCAGGCTTGCAGGCAGGGCAGGCAAGGCTGTCAATCCGTCCGGCAGCAGGTCTTTCCTCTGAATGGTGACCTGCTCCGAGCTGCTTCCCTTATATCCGCGGGGCTTACGCAATGCATCCTCCCCGCATGCGCAATTAACGCTAGGCATCCGCTTCATCCGCTGTGCATCCGCTTCATCCGTTCCATGTCCGCTTTGCTGAGGTCCCCCGGAAGCCTAGCGGATGTGCCATCCACTCTTATCCGCTCCCATCCGCTTGGCTTCCGCTCTGCATCCGTTTTCCATCCGCTCTGCGTCCTCCCCCCATCCGTTCCTTTCCATGTTATCCGCTCTGTTTATGCAAATTTTTGCCCCTTTTGAGAGCGGATAACAACGGTTGGAACATTTTTCTCATCCGCTATGTCCTTTTTACAAACGTTTTGCATCCGTTGGGCAGTGTGACAGGGCCTTAATGTTACATGCTTTTTGAGTGTTTGTTTGTTGTTGTTGTGAACTCCCCAGAGTCAGATGGGGGTCAAGTTGAATTAATTAACTAAATAATTAACAGGAGAGGCAGTTCATTAACATTCACCAATGTAGCCCATATTTATTTATATTGGCAACTTCTGCCTATGCCACTTGGAAAAAGTTTTTCTCATGACCTGTTACCTGGTCTCTTTTACTCCCATTGAGAAGAATCACAATTGCCATCTATGTGTGGTAACGTTCTCCGGGGTTGTAAACAGGATATCCTATGAACATTACCATACTCATGTGGAGCCCGAGCAGGTGGAAATGATTTTTGATGGAAGTGATTATCGGCAGTAGCTATGTGGTTGAGATAACATTTGGATTTCCCCTCAGCTGCTTTTAATTTCATGCACGCATATAAAACATTTCATAGTCATCTACTACTGTGTGTGTCTTTACTCATTATAGTGTCCCCAGAGAGGACATACAAGCCTCTAACACCTTATTTTGCTCTGATTGTCTATAATAGCATGCAAAGCAGTGCCTTAAATCAGAGGTCCCCAATCCCCGATCTGTGGACCGGCACCGGGCCATGGCATGCCAGAAATTGGGCTGTGAAAGCAAGCAAAGGCCCACCCAGGGGTTGTAGGTAGTGTGCAAAACCATGTACCCTCTGGTCCATGGAAAACCTTCTCTCCTCGGAACCAGAGGTGGCATTCAGCCAGTTCTGACAGGTTCTGGAGAATCATTAGCGGAAATTTTGAGTAGTTTGGAGAACTGGTAAATACCACCTCTGGTTGGCCCTGCCCTCATTTATTTGCTGCCTGCCAAGTCCCAGCTGATCGTCTGGGTCTTCTTTTGTTGCCCTGCACAGGAGAAGGGAGCTAGAAAGCAGGTTAGTGGGTTGGGGAGGGAATGGGGATTTTGTAGTATATCCTTCCCCTGGAGTAGGGCGAAAATGGGGATTTTACATATCCTTCCCCTGCCATGCCCACCAAGCCACACCACACCCACCAGGCCACACTATGCCCACCAGCCATGCCCACAGAACCGGTAGTAAAAAAAATTGAATACCATCACTGCCTCAGGAATGGTCCCTGGTGTCCAAAGGGTTGGGGTCTGCTGCCTTAAATAATCCCCTCTGTCCCCTGCAATGAGGCATGCAACTTTGAACTGCACAGAATATCGCTACATCTGGCTATGGAGAAGTTACCTTGGCTGTGTAAAAACAGGTTTCAAGGACTCAACGCTTAGCAGAAGTTTAAAGAAATCTGGCTCCATTTGAATTTGATTTGTGGTGGCTTCATGGACACATTCATGTATTTTTTTAAGCAACAATCCAGTAATACAGTGACTGCCTTCTGGTGGGATTTTTTTTTTTTTACTTTCTAGCCTATTCTCTAGCCCTAGGATTTCCTGGTGATCTCAGTCAAGTACAGGTAATCCTCTATTTATGACTGTAATGGAGCCTGTCCATTACTGTCATAAATCATGAGGGTCATAAAGTGGGCTATCCAGGTTATCAATGTGATTTTACAACCTTTTTTTTGCAGTGCAGTTGTCATTAAGTGAATGCCCTGGTCACTAAGTGAACCAAATGTTTATTCTCGGCTGGTTTTGCAGAAAACTGAAAGTAAATGCTGTTTTTGGGGCATTTAAATAAAACACATTTATGTGACCATGGGATACTAAAAACAGGTTAAGACTGTTGAATGGAGGTATTTGTTTTTCTATTTGTTACAAGTAGTTCTTATTTAGTGACTGCCTCCTACAGTGACTGCATGCATTTTTACCTTGATGATGAAAAAAAGATAACACCATGACCAGTCCTAACATTTATCACTTTTGCAGGTCTGTAAAGCAAAGGAAAGCTGAAAAAAGATCTTAAGCTCAGTAGTGGTTTCATTTAGTGGCCATTTTGTTTAATGACTGAATTGCTAGTCCTAACTGTGGTTGCTAATGAGGACTACCTGTATTTTATGTTTCACATCTAGAGAATGGGATTTTCTGCCTTGGATGTTAAAGTGGATTGAATGCTGAGAGGAAACAATGCATTTTGATGGGTTGTGGGCAGAAGGATAATAGCATATGAGAAAAGGACACTGTGGAAGTACTCCAGGTCAAGATTCCAGAAACTTTATTCCACTGACCCACTTCAGAGTTTAACAATAATTCTCAGCTGTGAAACATGTTTATTCCCCTTGGCTGCTGCTAATCTTTCCTGATATGTGTGAATAATAGCGCTGCTTCAGCTATCCAAAGACTAGGGCGCAAGTTAAATGTAAATGTAAAATGGGCTGAAATGAAGTATGGATCCAGGCATTAAAGAAAAGAAACTGAAACAAGAGAAAAGAAGGCTGTGGAGGATACCGGTATGAAGAGGAATTACATCATTTTCCAAGGAGGCTATCCTATGTGAGATTGAAAACAGGCGCAAGATAGAGAAATGGGATATCAAGAATTCTATTCATGTCTGGGTTTAATCATACTTTACATAGCTGGTAAACTGTGTTTGGTTTGGAGGGTCAAAAGTTACATAGGAATGTTTTAGGCATATGCAATACTTTGTTAGTGGCAGATCAAGTGGCTAACAATCCACCGGGATTATCCTGGAGCCTCCAAGGATTAACAATTTATTTCCAACCCCAATTCAACAAGAAACCCAGAATTAAAAGCAGAGGGAATTATCAAAATCTGTGCTGAATGGAGAATTGGAATGATTTTTGTTATCAGCTTTTCTCACTGAATTTTTATACAGTTCTAGAGGTGTAACCAAACTACTGATTATACTATATAATCTGATACATGAACTGGTCCACCCTTTTCCACTGTGGGCAAAAAATCCAATTGCTCCACAGCAAATTAGTTTCAGAATAGCTCAGTCCTTAAAGACATTTCTTCATGATTTGAAACCCCCAGGAACACATCCAATAATAACATTGCCAAGAACCCAATGGCAAGGCTAGGGATAAAACCCAGAAATCTTCCAAATTCCTCTCCTATTCTAAGCATCTAAACCTCACTTCCTTTTCAGGGCTTTATACCATTCTACTCTAATGCATTAGCTCAGAGCTGGAAATATAACCCAAAAATCTCCAACCACCAACTTCCACTGCAATGATATTCCAGTTTTGAAAATATTAGATGGAAGTTTCACTGATTTCATACCACTTTCTTCCAAGAAAATGTTCTTCAGATGGTAAACCTATTTCCAGTAATGAGGTTTTTTTTTTTCGTTCTAATATTTACACTTGGGATTTTGCATACATGGTTTTCATTTGATATATTCCCTCGTCAGTCCTGCTACATTAATTTTCAATATTTCATTCTAAACAATTTGACAACTTGAAAATGGGAAGGTTTGCAAAATTCTGTGACAACTCAATCAGTAGCTGTGGAGAATGGTAACTAAATGTTTAGAATATCCACAAGCTTCTACATTTGGTTGCATCTTATAAGTTAGGGACAGAGGACATTTTTATGTATCAAACTGTATCAAAGGTACAGTTAAAAGGGATTTTTAAAAACCCAAAGAATACACTTTACTTTACTTGAGGTCTTTACTTGGAGTGTAGAAGTCAAAGTAAACAGAGTAGAGTACAGTACACACAGCTTCCTAGTCTGACTAGGAAGTAGAGTACATTGTGTTACACCTTTGAGAAACAATAAGAAAAGGACTTTGCATTTTATGGTTCAGTTACATATTTTTGCAGGTGAAATTATGATTTTTCTGAAGGGAGTGATGTGAAATTCTTCCTACATTTGTGAATTAAATCAATTAAATGAGTCATCTGATCATTTTGAATGGATAAACTAGTCTGAAGAATAATAAGGACTTGCCCAGTCTGAGATTGGAAAAAGAATACTGGGAAATTTTAGTTTGAAGAATGAAATTGAAATGAGCTATTAAATCACAGAAACTTCCAAATGAGAATGTATTGCTCTTACCGGATGTATCATGTGTGAATTTATCCATCCCTTCTTACTGACTGGTTCTCATTAAGTCAAAGAGGTAACATTTAAGATATTTTCAATTACTGTATTTTTGTAAAGTTAAGAATAGAATTGAAGAAAGGATCCAATCTGGGTCTGTCACCAGGACCAGAGGTTTAATTTTCTGAGCTTTCAGACTTGTGCTGGAGTCTATCCATGAATGCTTAGCTCAGCCAACTCAAACAAAACCAACAGTATAATGGAGAAGGAATGATGGAAAATGAGAGGAATAGATGCCTCTCATGTGAGATTCTTTGGACATCCCAAGATACACAAAATAGGAGTCCCCCTTAGAGCTATCATAGTGCTATGAGGCATCCCGATGTTTAACTTGGTTAAATAGCTGGCATAACATAAAAGAGCCTCAGTGGTGCAGTGGTTAGAGTGCAGTACTGCAGGCTACTTCTGCTGATTGCCGCTGCCTGCAATTTGGCAGTTCAAATCTCACCAGGCTCAAGTTTGACTCAGCCTTCCATTCTTCCAAGGTGGGTAAAATGAGGTCCCAGATTGTTGGGAGCAATATGCTGACTCCATAAACCACTTAGAGAGGGCTGTAAAGCACTGTGAAGCGGTATATAAGTCTATGTGCTATTGCTATAACGCTTAAGCTTCCTGACCCAACCCTTGAACAGCATGGTCACATCACACAATTTCTGACAGAATTGACCAAAGATCAGGCAAATCTGGACTTATGGTTCCCAAGGCCTTGTACAAAATGTGAGTATTTTTAAACTGTCTGGAAACTGGGTTTACCCATGCCATCAAATTTAATTTAACTATAAGTGGAAAATTGCCAATGGGAGGGAGCGGGGGAAGTCCACAAGAATCACATATGGCTTTACAAGGACAAACTGCAAATACAATTGCCAAAAAAGAAGATAAAAGAAGATCAAATCTCTCTCTCAAAAAAGCCTGGGGATTAAACTGCAGTGATAGAAGCTCAGCTGGAATGGAACTTCACAATAAGTCAACTTCAGCAGATTGGAAAAGATACTATCATATCCAGGAGGTTACCTGCATGATTAATCAGCAATATTAAGGGTTGCACTAAAGAAAAAAATCTTTCTTCAGAAGAAGAAGACTTGAATAAGCAAGGAGAATGAAAAGGTACAAAAATTAAAACAAGCGATTAGTGGTGCCATGGGGTGGGAGCAGAGGTTTTGAGAAGTACATTGCTAATTATATTAAAATCGACAATATATATTTTTTAAAAAATAGCAGGAACAGAGAAACAGATATGGAGATAGTGATACTTGTGGATAAAAAAGGAATAAAGGAAGTCCTTGAGTGAAATAAAAAGGTCATTGAAAAGCTGGTTGAAGTTATGTAGAAGTGATGAAGCAGATATCAATGCCTGAACTAATATTTCATCCCAACTGATATTCTTACAAAAGGAGTTAGTAAAAATAGTAGCAAGAAGAAATGAAATTCTGGAGCTTATTGATAAATTGAAAACAAATCACTTGAGCTAGAGGGCATCTCTTTATTTTGTCATTAACTTGTGAATCAAAATAAAACAGGCCCTCTGTTTCATCAATGAACAAATAAAATATTAAAATATCAGTTTTTCACCATTCTACTCGTGAAATTGTAAAAACAATGTGGGGAGAGAGCAGGAACCATTGACTAGAGAGGAAGGGGTCATTGCTATGACATCATATTGTAACCCATGTCTGCATGCAAAGCAATGACTTGAAGCAGATGGACAGTGCTGCTTGAACTGGCACAAGACATAAAATGCAATTTGTTGATGTGGAATAGAAAAAAGATATATAGAGGTTGCCTTCCCTGAAGTCTAGAAGTAGATAAAGGATGACATCATACATTCCTGCTCTTTAGAAATAGTGACCTGTACTAGCTCCAGGCAGGCTACACATGTGGGTGATCTCTAACTACTGTATATAGATATGAGGGATCCAGGAGCCACAATTTTTGGATCTTAAGAAGCTCTGTATGAAATCCCTCACCAAAGATTTTACAGCTAATTCAACTGTAACTGGATAAGTAAAGAACTCCTTAGGAACTGATAGCTGTCCAGAATGTAAAGATATTTGCCTTAACCCTTACCAATACTTAATAATGAAGCTGCAGCATGAATTGCTTCATACCTTCCAGAGCTGTGCAGTCCAGTCTCCTCGCCTTGAGCAATGGAAGATTTACATTTACAGCAGAGGGAACTGAAATGGCTTCACATCTAAACAAGAGTCAGTCCCTTCCCCTGACTACCAAG
This sequence comes from Laticauda colubrina, assembly GCA_015471245.1. Classification (NCBI taxonomy): domain Eukaryota; kingdom Metazoa; phylum Chordata; class Lepidosauria; order Squamata; family Elapidae; genus Laticauda; species Laticauda colubrina. The sequence goes on along the minus strand of BLBF01000021.1, from coordinate 10,391,687 downwards.
GCCATTGCTAAATCAAACCCATCCTCCCTGCAAACTGAGCTGGCTGGCATTTCCCACAGAATGAACTTTAGAAGGTGAAGATAATCAAGTTAGTAGCTGTCAACCCGGCGCTGTCTGCTCCAAATTGGATTCCAGTAGAAATCTAATTTACAAAGTCTACCCCAAGCAGCATACTCCCTTCAATTATATTCTCTTTCCCCCACACTGGGCCTTCTGCCACCCAAAGATGTACCCTCCACACAGCTCCTACCTCCCCTGGAGAGACCGGAAGAGGCCAAAGAAGGAGGAGGAAATGTCCATTCATGCTTGAAACGGAAAAAGTAGCATTCTAAAAGGGAACACGCTGAAGAGAGATCAGATATACATACATCCTTTATTGGACAGATCAAATGTTGGAAAATATGGAATATACTTAAGGGGATGCAGGCATCTGAAATAAGAGAGACATTTTATGCAATAATGCATGTCTGATATAATCAACCAACCAGGGATTTCTCTTACAATAGCTGACTAACTGCAGAAGCTTTGGGAATTTTCTCTGAAACTTTAGTGGAAGAGAAATAACATTTTTAGATCACTTTGATATGGTCTTAGTAAAACAAGTCCTGATTTGGCCTGTCATAATGTATCCCTCGTTCCTTTTCTGTACAAATGTAAGGTTTTCATTAAAGCACTGAGACAGTAATTCACTGCTGTATATGTATACTTTTTTTCTGGCTATTATGGGCTCTGATCAAACTGGTTTCCTAGATTTTTGGCATGCTTCAGTCTGAACCTGAAAATACCACTTTTCTATTCATGAAAGGAGACGTTCGTACTGCAGATGTATATACAAGCTATCATTTTCTCTTGATCACACACATTATTGGAGCAAAATCCCATTTGCCCTAACAGTAGTGAGATTTCTTGAAGCATTTAAAGTTTTGTTCTGATCTTGAGAATGAAATGGGTTACTTATTAATCAGAGAGGGAGAGGGAGAGAGAGAGAGAGAGAGAGGGAGAGAGAGAGAGAGAGGGAGAGAGAGAGAGAGAGAGAGGGAGAGAGAGAGAGAGAGAGAGAGAGAGAGAGGATGGACAAGATGTGCAGTAGAATAGAAATAGAATTGTGATACCTTTTTCCCTAACCATCATCATCATTTATTCAATTTATATGCTGCCTGATTCATAGTGATTCTAAGTGGCTTACAAAACTGTTTTTTAAAAAAGCATTAGAATAAGGAAAAAACAGAAAAACAAAAAAGAATGAAGATGGCAGAGATAACAAATCCAGATGGGAAACAAAGAAAAAGGGGGGCAGGAAGGGGGGGGCTTCAATCACCTTTGCCAAAGGCCAGGTCTTAGGACCTTTTGAAGTATCAGTAGGGTGGGGTCCATTTGAATTTGAGGGGGGGAAGTCTCACTCCAGAGGGCTGGCAGAGAAGGCACACTTCCGAGGTCCCTATAAATGGCATTGTTTAATTAAAGGAAACCACAGTACACATAACTTCTGCCAATTCAGATCAGCTGGAGAGATACCAGGGGAGATAGGCAGTCCTTCAAATAACCAGGCCCATAATGTGGTAGATTGTCACGATATAACTTTTGAGTTACTAATAACCATCTCAAGGCTGCCCCTATTATCTTTGACCTAAGGCACTTCCAATCAGTCATTGGACTTATCCCTCTTATTATTTCCTACAGTAGCTTTGTGCTGCTTAGACTGTGGCCGTAATCCTGTCCCCTTGTGTTGTGAAAGGATGAAATGGGAGAACAGAGACAAATTCTCCTGGGCCAATGGGAAGTAGAAAAATGGAGCTCCGACCACTGCCCAGCACCTGGCTGTGTTTCCTCAATATATTTACAGCATGGAAAATTAAAAATAGTGATTGTGAAGGAGAGGGCAAGGCTGCTCTTAAATAAAGCTCCTAAACAGTGGGAGGAGAATGGTCAACTTGTTTTTGAAGAAGCTGGGAGGTGGTTCAAGGTGGGAACTCCTGAGAATGAACTGCCTGCCCTGCAGCAGAAAAGGATTGTAGCTTGTTCCTTAGTCGTGTTTCCTCTAGTCTAGACTCAGTAGCATTTGTAGCATACCATGATGATGCTAGAACTGGGACATGCATATGATGGGGTAATCATGTATCTGTTCCATTTATTTAACTGAAGCAAGTATGTGAGTAGCAGAATTTGTGTGATTATATCATCCTGTGTATTGTCTCCCTCCCCTTCTTGTTTGGGCAGCAGCTGATCTGGAAATTAATAATCTCAGCACGCAGATTACGTCGAGTTCTACTTTGGAACCCTCACAAAGTTATAAAATCCCAGGGGTGCAGATTGGTACTGCCTTATATATGAAAGAAGACTTCCTTCCCCAAAATTCTTTGTAATTCTTGGGATGTACTCTCATGAAACAGATCTCCTTTCCACCCCAATTGAATTTCTTTATCAAAGTGGAAATTAGAATGAATAGAATTGAATAGAATATTCTTTATTGGCTAAATGTGATTGGACACACAAGGAATTTGTCTCCGGTGCATAAACTCTCAGTCTTCTTCTTCTTCTCTCGTGTCGCTACACTTTTCCCAGCCACTGTAGAACACTGTTGGTGTAGGTTGGTGTAGCGTGGTAGAAGGATTTGCAGGTAAACAGATACCTGACAGGGGCCGCGACGTGAACGCTCCTTCTATGGCGTTCTCAGTGTACATACTGTACTAGCAATGGATAAATCAAAAGATACAATCATAAATCATAAGATACAACCAACAAAGTGATAGTCATAAGATACCCAAAAGAGCAGGTAGAAAGATGAGAAGGATAATAGTAATACAGCCCTACTACATGGGTAGATATCCTTAGGCATAAGACAGTGCTGTGAGAATTAGGTGTTCAGCAGAGTGATGGCACAAGGGGAAAAACTGTGTTTAGTTGTTTTGGCATGCAATGTCCTATAGCAATGTCCTGAGGGAGAACTTGAAACAGTTTATGTCCCGGATGTGAGGGTTTCTGTATATTTTCTCAGCCCTCTTTCTGGTTCGTGCAGTATATAGCAATGCTTTCAGTTATTTTGGGAGAAAAAAAATGTTCTGTTTCTAACCTTGAATTGCCACCTATAAATTAATAAACCATATTGGAGTAATGTGCCTGGATATATCATAGACTGGGTAGGATGGATCGGAAAAAACTACTAGGCCAGCACATTGTTGTTATTGTTGAGTTATATCAAACTTTGTACTTCTACCAGTTTCAAGTCCATCCTTCCCCCCCCTCCCCCATAAGCATATAGATCCCACTCACTGACAAGGAATAAGAAAATCTTGATAACAGAGACTGCCTTCACTTGGCCCTGAGAGTCAGGTCACCCAAAACACAAGCTGCTAAAATAAGAGAGCAAGTTTCCTGCACAGCCAGACTGCGGCTCTGCCCTGTAATCAGCAAAAGGACCTAAATGTTGTGTTTATTTATAACCCTTTCATTTCTTCCAAGCTCACTCCCTTTGGTTGGGTGACCACAAAACTTTGAATGGACCAAAGGATCCCATGGGCCAGTGTAGCTCTTGCAATCACTGCTTCCATCTTGGTTAAAAATGGAGATATAAGAAGAAATAAGGTGCTGATGGATTTCTATGTTGATTGCTCCAAGGGTTTGTTGGCCCTTTGGACCATATGGAATAAAACTGGAATTTAATGTTTGGCAACCAATATGGAATACTAAACTCCATGCTTGATACTTGATTTCAGAGCAGTGTGAGGCATCTGGACAAAAGGGAGAGAGAAGTAGGAGGGATTGTTAACTTGTTCTCTGCCTGCTGCTAACTTTTGCTGAGATGGTATTTCTCCAGACCACGGGTCTCAAATTCATGTCGTCACGGTGGCATCAGGTGACATATCAGGACTTTCCCCCCCCCTTTGCTAAATCAGGCATGGGCATGGCCAGCACGTGAAGCACACAGCCTGCAGGCCAGGAGTTTGACAGTCCTGTTCCAGACAGTGGAGAAAAAGCCTTGAGAAGTTGAAGTACTTGTGAGGGAAGTATGTATTAAACACCCTTTCTCAACCACTAATTCTGTCTAGCAAATACTCTCTCCTCCAACCACTTCAGCCACTTAGAGTTAAGAGTATTGGAAATCCATCCTTTCTGTTGAACATGTACATCCATGTCTTTTTTTTTTTTTTTACCATCACAGCAATATGAAGTACAATGAGTTGCAACTTGCAAAGAGTGGTGTTGAGGCACCCTAGAATTGCCTAGAATGGCTCTATGTGAACCACGATGTAAGCCATAATTCTTGTACTTTGCAACTACATACGTTCTCCCATACAATTTGAGAGGCAAAAAAAAGGCTGAAGCACTCTCCCTTTTAATATGAACTACTAAGTACAATATACTAATGGAGATCTGCTGCTCATTGTCACATATAAGCAGAATTCCCAGCTGAAATGCAATTGGAAAGAGTTGGGCCAAATGTCCATTCTACTCTCATTGGAAAGAAGAGAAGGAAATTATTTTACTTGTGCCTTGGCATATTGAAAACTAAGTAAGAGAAGCCATAGCCAATATTACAGGTATAATGATTATAGTAACTGTAATGTTTTCAACTACTGGAACAGTAGATTTTCATCCCCTGATATGGGCAGAGGACAACTCTTGCAACCAGCAGGGAAATTTGCTCTTCTTTCAGAGTTAGGGATAAAGTCTAGGGCAATGTATGGTTTCAATCATGCTGCAAATACTTAACAGGAACTTTCAAAAGAGATTTGGGTAGCTGCTGTGGAATCCTGAGAATTTAAGCTTTGAGATTTAATATTTTTTGACAGAGTAAAATTTCAGGCCCTGATTGCTGCAGGGGTGGTAGAGAGAAAGCTTGAAAGCATGTGTGCATGGTTTTGTTTGTTTGTTTTCTTTTGGCTAAACATTAATAATGGAGGATTGGTTTGGGGCTTCTTGTGAATCCGTAGGAATGCCAGTCATTTCATATCGGTTTCACTTTCTCCCCAAATTCCCAATCCAATATGAAGTTGTCTCTTGATATTTTGGATTCCCAGTGAAATTTTCTCAGCCTACTACATTTGTACGCAAATGAACATTATTTATTTAATCAATTGGTTAGCTCCCTCAATTGCTGAAGCAATCTTGACAGTCCCATCAGCAGATAAACCAAAATAACATCAGTAATGATGATTAAGAACAAAAACAGCAATGTCCTTGTTATTCCCCTTCCTCTTATACCTGCAATTAATTCATAAGAACAATGAAATTTCTGCCATTTTGATTGTATTATTATTGTGCACCTTGGGCCAGCTTAAAGAAGTACCTAATTATTCCAGATCCCCTTCTTAGACTAATTCTAGCATGGACACTTTGGGGTTTTCTAGAAGTCTTCATCAGTTAGTAAAATAAAACAAAGAAAAAGAAAAAGAGGGAATTATTTAGTGATTTTTAAATCCTGGAATTTACATTTAGTCTTAAAGCTGAATGTATTCAGGTTGAAATTTTAAATTAGGCATTATCTGGTACTGAGAAGCTTCAAGCTGCATCTAGAAATATCAAGAAATATTATGGTGATGAAACAGATTTCACCCATTTTTGAAAATAAAAAAGCTAATTGCTACTCATAATCACCCCTGTGTTGTTAGATAAGACAAATGAGTTCTTTGGTTACATCTCACCTGTTGGAAAATTTCTGTATTTGTATAATTAGGAGATGAGCAACCAACCACCTCCAGGACATCCACTGAAGAGAATATTTGTGTTGGGGATTTTGTTCCCCACTCTCTCCCCCCTTGTAGGACTGTACCACATCTGCACTAAGTTTTGCAGAAGATATCAAAGGCATACTCAAAAAAGAAATTAAGAGAACGGGGGAGCTGTTCAGGTATTTACTGGTAAAAGCTTTAGTGCATTAATTTTGACCCTCAATCTCCCCTCCCAAAAATGCAAGAGAGAGAAAAAGAGAGAATGAGAGAGTCAGTGTAAAATAAGATAGCCACTGATGATGTATGCTGCCCAGAGTCCCTTTTTGAGATGGGTGACTATGGAAATCAGAGAAACAAATAAACAAGAGTTGAATAAAGAGTACCGAACCGAAGTTAATTTGTTCTGAGCCTTAAAGCTAGAGTACTAATTGAAATGTATTTTCCTGAGAGAGACAATCTTATTTTGGGAATAGATATGATGTAGGGATGATCAATATATGGATCATCAACATCTTCTGCAATTGTGCCCGAGTACCCTTGGGCCACTCAGGGAACATTCTTTATTTGTGGTTATGTCCTATATGGCCTCTGATCCTTCCTTTTATTAAGCAGGAATGTGGGGTGTTTCCCCCCCCCCCTCCATGCATCTTTCCCCATGGCCTCTTTCATCTCTGGAGTCTTTGTCTCCAAGAATAGCAATCTGGCCCAAGATTTTCTCATTCAGGACCTTGTTGCCATGGTGTTGGCATAATGAAAACAGGACCTGAGGAGAGAAAGCATTCAGGCATAATGGTTCCATAACAAGCAATCCTACAATGTGCCTCTCTAATGCAAATGAGGATTATAACAAGGGATACCTGCTTCTGTCTCTGGTAGGACACCTGAAGGGTTACAATTTCAACCAAGTGTAGGACATATACAGTTATGACTTCATTTGCCTAGATTCATCATGGTGAAAGGTTGATTTTTCTGAACCAAAAAACAAATCAAAGTTACCATGGAGGTTTTAATGATCAAGTAGATTTAAAAAGTTATCTTCATTTAACCACAACCATTTAGCATAACTTCCTATCGTCCTATCGTATGTGAGATTTTTAACATAACATTAACATTATGGTTTAACTGAATTATTATATTTATTATGTCTAAATCAGAGATGAGATAATCTTTCACTTCCTTCAAACTACACATAAAATATGAAAATGGTAAAAGGACACCTGTGAAAAATCTAATCCCACCTCAGAAAATATTTAAAATGCCTCCCAAAAATGTAGATCCTACCTTCAACAACAAACAATACTGATTCTTTCAGTCTCATGGATTTTTTATGGTAGATATCATTTGAAAGCAACAATAGAAGAACATGAAAGCTGCAAATAGATGAGAAAAACCATGTGGCCCTCCATAAATTTCTGTGACTGAAGCTGGGACTGCTATAAAAATCAATCCACAATTGCCCTTAGAAACTGGATCATAATGAACTTGCTCAATCATTATGAGAAACAATTTCTGTCCCAAATGGTAAGTACAATTTTGTTATGTTATTATTGGTGCTATACATCTGACTATAACTACTTGTTTTCACTGTATTTGCTCCATATAGTAGTTGCCTCTAACTAGCATTTCATGTAGCCCATTCCTACAAATGTCTCTAATTCATAGCATAATCTTATATTCATTATCTGTCTTTATGCTCTTGGCAGGGAAAAGAAATAACAGATAACAGATCATCAGAGTTGGAAGGGACCTTGTAGGTCATCTAGTCCACCCCTCCAAGCGGGAGACCCTACACCATTTCTGACAAATGGCAGTCCAATCTCTTCTTGAAAGTTCTCCCACAACTTCCGAGGGCAACTTCTGTTCCATGGGTTGATTGTTCTCCCTGTCAGAAAGTTTCTCCTTGTTTCCAGGTTGAATCTCTCCTTGTTCACCTTCCATCCATTATTCCTTGTCTGGCCTTCAGGTGTTTGAGAAAATAGCTTGACCCCTTCCTCTCTGTGGCAGCCCCTCAAATATTGGAAAACCACTATCATGTCTCCCCTGGTCCTTCTCTTCACTAGACTAGCCAAGCCCAGTTCCTGCAACTATTTGTTGTATGTTTTAGCCTCCAGTCCCCGAATCATCCTGGTTGCTCTTCTCTGTACTTTTTCTAGAGTCTCAACATCTTTTCTGTAATGTGGTGACCAAAATTGGATGCAGTTCTCTAGGTGTGGTCTTACTAAGGCCACACCTAGAGTATAAAAATAATATTCTTTCAAGCTAAATCAGTTTATAGCTTTTATATTAAAGCGCAAGAAGCTAATTGCATGCTTCAAGCAAATGGGTCAATCAGAGTGAACAAAGGATTATCAGTTTTATAAAAGAATGCTTCTTCTTTGACTTTATTAAGCATATAAAATGCTATGGGGCTGAGGACAGAGACTTAGGAAAGTCTACCATTTACATTTTTCTTGGCACTCTTTATAAAAAAGCTGTCTAATTTTGGGGTTTACTATTTTGACTTCCCACGATGCACCAAATGTGAGGGCATTGTGGGGATATGTGAGAATATTGTGGGAAATGAAAATGATGGTTCCATCCTGGCTTCTTACTGTCACACCCGCTATACTTCTAGGATCCATAAGGTGCATCTTTTTTCTCAACAGATTTTATCCCTATCTCCTTATGTCTGTAAACCATTGCTTGGCTGATTACACTAGATGGATGCTGGCTAAGATGAGGGAGGATTGAGGGGGAATTAAACAGTTTGAATTTCTCCCAGTACCACAGCAGTTGCTCTAGAGTCAGATTGGTAGATGAAAAATAGTTCCTCAGCCTGTTTCTTCTTATATATGAGAAAAATGTATATTAAATAAAATTCACTCAATGCAATTATGTAGGGAAAAATAACAAAAGTAAAGTATATTATTCCACTTAAATGATACAAAATAGCTGCATATATTGCATTGTGGAAAATTTTATTATTTATATTGTCCAAATCCCAGTCTTTATAGAATATAATAATACAAGATCATGATTTTATTAAGCATAGAGCACATTTTCTGCCTGTTTAAAAAAATGTGCAAGCATCGTGTGAGTTTTGCTATTTCAGCAACTTTTAAAACCTTTTATATCTGTTGTTTAGTACCAGGAGTTTTTGAGGGCACAAATTGTTTGAGATGCTATTAATAACTTCTAAATCTGCTGTAGTAACTCTTCTTAGTTTTTACTATTTCATTGCAAAGCCCTAGAGCAAAGATCTACAAACTCTAGCCTCAGGACTACATTCTAGAATAGGATCTATTTTTCCCCTTCTCTAACATGCCTTTGGCTTTTTTCCTCTTCCTACATTTTATATATAGGATGTCTTAAAGCTCTGCCTGAATCTTTTTAAAAGAATAATATATAAATAATTATGAAGGAAAGATGGGGAAAGACAGCAGACTAATTAGGTACACAGGCTGCCTTATCACTATTCTTCCTCATAAAGTATGGAATAATAATTATTGCACATCAATCAGATCTTTATTTAATGTAGTTCAAGACCAGTACAATTACTGTATATTTTATGAAAATCAGTGCCTTCTGTTTGATGATACATTTTCCTTGTTTGGAGATGCCTCAAATCTTTGTAAAAATACATTATCTTACATCAAATATCAGTTAAAATACATTCCTGATATAGTGTGAAAACAAAAAGACAATTAAAAGGAAAAAGGAGGGGAAAGAGCATTATAATTTTTAGATTATTATTTGTTTTGGATATGATTATACAATTACACAATGTGTTCAACTGGATTATGGCAGAATCCCCCAAATTTGGATTCCACAGGTCTTTCCCAGCCCTGGACTTAGAAACTGAGAACATTGGCATGAAAATGTGTTCCACCATTGACTTGTGACTGTGACCCTTCAGCACTAGGTGGAAAGAATAACAATCTTTGAAAAACGAATTGGTATATGTAACTGCAGAGACCACTTATTTTGGGGAACTTGCACTACATATAAATTCCTAAATAAAAATCAACCACACATTCATGTCTGGGACATCAATATCCTACTGCTGCATGTTCTTAAACTGTGGATAAAGAGTGCAAAAAAACATGTGGGTCAATGACACACATGCAATGTGGGTTTTTTTCTGATGCTCAGAGCACTCTATCATGGCAGGAGTTAATATTTGACCTATTTTCTCCATTTTACTGAAGGTTTGGCAGGATTCGAAGGGACAATAAGCATGTCTTAAGTCTTGCAAAGGCACCATTTCACCTCTCAAGTCAACAGGGACTGTGCACCCTGAAGCATCAATTATTCAGAAGTACCTTGCAGCTCATAAGTAGATCTGCATTACACAACAAAGTAATTAGAATCTAGAATTAAAATCATGGTTCTTTAACATAAACAATGTTATCAGCCTAGTTTTAAAAGGAGCGATTTAAACTAGAAATAGCCTATGTTCATTACTCTTCTCTCTTCATTTTGCTTTCAGGATAGATATATACTAGATCGATGAGCAGATAGATCTGAAAAAACCAGTTTACTACTTCTTTCTTCGATGGAAGGAGGAGAGAGAAAAGGGAAAGGCATTCTTTTAGGTCGGGCTCCAAAGCAACTTTTCTGAATCTGTCCTTCCCAGCAGTTGACTTAAAGTGCTTGTGCTTCATTCCAAAATTTTCCTTGTTGCCACTCCAAATCGAAGCCCCTACCCCAAGTTTAGTTCATACCACATGCCCTGCCCATTAGATTTATGCTGAAACAAATAATAGTGAGATGCCCAGGAACATCCTTAGTTGTTTTTCTAAAAAGTTCTATTTGCTCTATTTTAAGAAGTCTAGTAATAATCTTGATGCTAATTTTGGAACAAGCCACATGTTTATAAGAGCACTTCTATTATGATAGACTCCATGTTTTATGAGCATAGAGATTATTAAAACAGAACAGAGGCTGGTTTGTTCCATTAAGGAATAGGCATGCTAATTCTCTTCTCTTCCAAGGTCAAGGAGGCATAAAATCAAAACATTATTTCTCCGATCTTTCCAACTTCAATTTTGAATCCTCATTCCATTCTGGCAAATACACAAGTCCTTTGAACAGAGAAGATACTTTTAAATTTAGTATGGTCTAGAAATGAAGAAAGTGGATTTATTCAATGTTGGTTTGAATATGAATCTCTCCTGAGCCACGAAACTCAACAGGGACTTGAAACCAGATAGCAATGCTCTGGAAGAGATTGTGGAGGAATATCAGGATTAATTTACAGTACATAAAACAACCAAAATATGTGTTGCTGTCAATGGCCAAAGAGCCTGAACTCTCCCTCTCCCCCCAATCCTTTATTATCCATATAATAGAAAACTCTTTTATCTAGAAAATGTTGAGTGGGCTGTGTACCTTCAGTTCCTGAACCCTAGTAGCAAAGATTGCATTAGCAGTGGCAGTAAAGATTAGAACATAAAGAGAATATATCCCTTGTGCATCAGTTCATTTTGTAAATGTGTTCCTGGGCTGAGAGTCCCCATTTTTGCTTTCTGGCTTGTGTGTGTGTGTGTGTGTGTTTTAAGGTCTTTAATGTCATGCTGGAAAATCAATTTGAGGTCAGGAGCACATGCCACTATGATCTTTGATTTTTTTTCTTCCACCAATCACTGTTCTCTCTCCTGCCCTCCCCCTTCAACTTCAGATGCACAAAAAACTAAACACTTCCAAATGTTAGTGAAGCGCAGACTCCAAATGACCACAAGAACTGCAGTATCTTTAATTAGTGGCTTTTTCTTTTCCTAACTAAGGAGAAAATCCAAGCAAAGGGAAGGCTCATTGGCTCCACAGCAAGGTCTCCTATGTCAGGCATAGAGGATGAGGGTGATCATAAAAATGAGAAGGAAGAAACTTTATATCGGTCGGTGATGCGGATACACAGCAACTCTCATAGGCAGATTAATATGGCTTTTGGTTCACACTGAAATGACAGAACTTACTCTGACTACATATTATATGATTTTTTAAAAATAAAAATAATCAGCCCAAGACACATCTGGAAGATAGTGATTATATGGACCTATTTCATATATATATATATATATATATATATATATATATATATATGTATATGTATATGTATATGTATATGTATATGTATATGTATATGTATATGTATATGTATATGTATATGTATATGTATATATGTATATATATGCATGCTGTTTAGCTTCCTTCGGGTATTATCCCACGTCATTGTAGTTCTGTTAAAGTTGTAGCAACGTTTCAGCAGAATCTCATCTGCCATCATCAGGCTTCTGTATG
>BLBF01000021.1:10293265-10379339 GCA_015471245.1 Laticauda colubrina | reverse complement strand
CACAGACCAAGACTCCCAACCAATCAGGATGAAGAAAAAAAAAACAATTCTGGCACAGTGTAGGCTAGCCCCAAATTTAAAACTGAAACGGCTGTGAAAGTCTGACTCACAGATGAACACAGTACAGAAGCCTGATGATGGCAGATGAGATTCTGACATGGGAAAATACCCGAACAAAGCTGAATAGCATACATGTAAGTACCTGTGAAAAACTGGCAGCCCAGGTTCGAGACCCAAGCGCCATGTGACAGGGCAAGCTCCTGTCTTTGTCCCAGTTTCTGCAAACCTAGCAGTTCGAAAGCATGCAAATGTGAGTAGATAAATAGATACTACTTCAGTGAGAAGGTAACAGTGCTCTCTGATGTCATGCTGGCCACATGACTATAGAAATGTCTTCGGATAGCATTGGCTCAATGGCCTTGAAATGGAAATGAGCATTTCCTCCCTACAGTCAGCAATGACAATCAGAGTAAAATCCACTTACTACCCTTGAAAAGAACCAAAATTTGCAGTTGGTGTATACTGCGGAAATTAGTCTATTAAGAAGTACTGTATATAGGCCACCTGAGATCTGAACAATTTAGAAGTACTGTAAGATCTGCCCTGGTTGTTAATTGGTTGTCAGGAATAATTATTAGGGTTCATATTGACTCTTGAACATTCTAGGCATAGAGCCAGTTTAATGTAAATGAGGGTGCTGGCCTAGAAACCAGGAGATTGTGTACTTTAGTCCCACCTTAGGTATGAAAACAAGCTGGGTAACCTTTGGCCAGTCACTTTCCCTTAGCTCAGCTTACCTCACAAGGTTGATGTTGTGAGGAAAACAGGAGAAGAAGGAGTATCAGGTTCACTAAGTTTTCTGCCTTGAGTTATTTATAAAAATAATAAAGGTGGGATATAACTAACTAACTGAATAACTTCCCAATATGAGCCTGAAAGAGTAGCCCTCCTGAAAGATACTCCTGTGAGTTTGTCTCATTCATACTATAGGAGACAATCCCTTGGATTCTTTCCAGATTATGAAATTCATAGCTGCATTTAGCCTTCATTCTCTCAACATTTAGAAATCTGTGAAGACCCATAATTTTTTCCAGGCTTTTATCTATGAAAATAATATAATTTAGATTATGAGCTTTTAATTTTGCTAACTGATTTGAATGCTCATCTGAGCATAAAGAAAAGAAATGATTTGAATAAATAACTAAAGCTGTCCCCAAATATAATTGCATTACAGTTTATAGTAATTATACCCAAACTCTGAGAACCAACATGTGCAATGATAGGTACCTTACTATTGGACAAGGTTCCGGTTCTAATCTTTGTTTACTATTTATCCTCATTAGGTCATGTGGATTCAATCATTTTTCTTCAATCTAATCTACCTCAAGAGCTGTTGCAAAGGCTAAAGGGATAACTGCATATCCTGGAATAAAGTTAATCCCTCATTACACACTAAGTCCAATTCCACTACATCAAATGAAGGTGGATTTTTGCCTGGCTTTGTGATATTTTTGTTTGATGTAGCCAGTCTGGTGCAGTAGTTAAGGCATCAGGCCAGAAACTGGGAAATTGTGAGTTTTAGTCTTGCTATAGGCATGAAATCAGCTAAGTGGCCTTGGTCCCATTCTCTCAGCCCTAGGAAGGGAGCAATGACAAACCACTTGCCAAAATTGCAGGGATTGGTCCAGACCCTCACCACTGACTTGAAGACACACACACAAGCACAAATCTCTAATATCTACTTAGTAGAGTCAGGTGGAATCTGGTGTCTGAGGATCTGAGCCCAACTTTCTGCTGCATTCATATGTACAAGTGAACCAGGGGTGGGATTCAAATTTTTTAACAACTGGTTCTGTGGGCATGGCTTGGTTGGTGGGTGTGGCTTGGTGGTCTTGTGACTGGCTGGGCGTGGTCAACTCAACATCACTCACATCAAGGCACACATCTCCTCACCTGGCCTCTCATGACTGTGGGGATGCTGCAACAGTTGTAAGTGTGAAAAATGGCCATAAGTCACTTTTTTCAGTGCCATTGTAACTTGAATGGTCATACCACACAAGCAAAGTACCAGGAAAGGAGGAGGAAAAAGCTCCAGAGAAGTTCCAGAGACAGGAAGTCTAGTCCTGCCAAGAATGTAATAAGGGTTAATGGAGAAGCAGTTTCTGAAAGCAACACCAGAATGTTTCCTTCCTGCCTTCCTTACAGGATTAGGCCAAGAATTTCTTCTAACAACCGGTTCTCCAAACTGCTTAGAATGTAAACAATCGGTTCTGGCGAATAGGTGCGAACCTGTAGAATCCCACCCCTGAGTTATTTTCTAATAGAGGAGAAATACATTTTTCATTGTGAATCATTTGGTAGTAGGAAAAAAACTGATCTAGCTACAAATCATCCACTATAAATAATTGACAGATCCAGCAGTAGATATCCTATCCCACAAATTATATAAAGGAAAGGTATTTCTGGACTAAAATCTACCTTCTTCTAATTTGAATGTATTCCTCTAAAATATATATTTTTTCCAAGATAGATATATTACATTATCCATGCCACACACTGGCTTCTAGAGATAATAGGTCTGTCTGCTTTCTGAATCTTTCCTTATAACTTTTGATGCTGAAGCAATAAAAATGGCAAAGCTCTAGAGCCGGGATCTCCAACCTTGGCAACTTGAAGACTTGTGAACTTCAACTCCCAGATTTGCTTTGCTTTGCTTTGCTTTGCTTTGCTTTGCTTTGCTTTGCTTTGCTTTGCTTTGCTTTGCTTTGCTTTGCTTTGCTTTGCTTTGCTTTGCTTTGCTTTGCTTTGCTTTGCTTTGCTTTGCTTTGCTTTGCTTTGCTGGCTGAGGAATTCTGGGAGCTGAAGTCCACAAGTCTTCAAGTTGCCAAGGTTGGAGACCCCAGCTCTAGAGCTCTACTGTTGCCAGCTTATGAATTGACTTGGCTTTCTACTATCTTAAACAGTTGTCTGACTAAAAATTGCATCTTATGAATCTATTTTATACTTTGGGTCAGCTTAGTTTTAAAGCAACTTAGCAGAAGTCCTCTGAGATCTCTGGGGAATTCCACTACAAGATTTTTAATGAGAGATACCTACAGTCTTTTTGAAAGAACTCAAATGTTGCACTATGACTCATAAGAAATTGTGACATTCTGTGGAGTCCTTGGTCCTCTCTGAGCTTGACTGTTTTCTTGCAGATGTTTCGTTACCTAACTAGTTAAGATCTTCAGTGCTAGAAGGGAGTGGGGCTTGCACCAGCAACGAACATTCAGATAAACAGAGAATAGCACCAGACCAAGAATAAAGCAATAATAATGCCCTAATGAAAGAACTGCCAACTCAGACATACAATCAAACAAACAAGCAGGAAACAATATCCTATTCAAAGAACAACCAAGAAGAAAACAACACTCCCACAAACACTGACAGTGCAAGCCACTGTATATAAGCAGAAAGTAAACACCCCTCTCTTCTAGCTCTGCAGATGTTACCTAGTGGGGTAATGAAATGTCTGCAAGAAAACAACCCAGCTCAAAGAGCACCAAGGACTTCACAGTTCAACCCTGAACTACAAAGACACTGTTGGTATTGTGAGATTCCTCAGAAATGATGGAGGAAACTTCACTAGAAAAATAACTACAATAGATGAGTAAGATGACAATCCCATAGATGAAAATCTTCAAATGCGTAGGAAGACAATACCATCCCTCCTCAGATTTTCAAAACTGGCTTTCCCAATTTGCTCTTTTCTAGACATGTTCCTTCATTCCTCTAAACTACTGTATGTTGGGGGGGGGGTGCAATGTTCTCACTGAAAATAGTTGGCAGAATTTTATCCAAGATCTCTGAGGCCAGCATTATGTGCCTTACTGCAATTTAAAGAAGTTGAATAACAACTTTTCGTCACACTGCCTGGAGATAATGGGAATTATGTAATCCAAAGCATCTGGAGGGCCGCCAGTTCGCAGGCCTACATATTTGTTATTGACTATGGTATCTGCATAGATCTGTATGATGCCATTAACACTTATCAAATATTCTTTACAGGTAGTCCTCAAGTTACAACCACAACTTAGCCACAAATTATTGTTGCTAAGTAAGACATTTATTAAGTGAGTTTTGCCCCATTTTACAATCTTTCTTGCCCCAAATGTTAAGTGTTGTCAACAACTTAACAGTTGCTAAGTTAGTAATACAGTTGTTAAGTGAATCTGACTTTCCCATTGACTTTGCTTGTCAGAAGTTCGCAAAAGGGGATCACGTGACCTCAGGACACTGCAACCGTCATAAATATGGATCATTTGACAAATGTCTGAATTTTAATCACATGACCATGAAGATGTTGTAGTGGTCGTTAAGTGTGAAAAACAGTCATAAGTAGCTTTTTTCAGGGCCATTGTAACTTTGAACAGTCACTAAATGAATGTTTAAGTCGAGGACTACCTGTAGTATGTAGTGCAATCAATTATTCTTTACCATATGTTTTGTCCTTGTTGAATTTTATTTTATTTGTATGTACTCTACTGAACAGGAATGACTAAACTGGACAATTGCTGTGATAGAGCCCACTATTTCAATTATCTGAAGCGTACAAGCATTTTTCAGCTTTGCAAATTCCTAGTTCTGTAAATATTTCGTTTGAAAGATTTGGTTTTAATTTAGAATAAAAGGACTGAAAAAATTCAGTCTTAGACAAAATTTGAAGAATTGCTACTATCCATTATGTGTAAACAGGTTTCATGGTAGGCCACCATTTTGTTTTTGCTCAAAGATTATTCAGGTGGTTAAGAGATAGAGATGTACTCAGGAGAAATGGAAAAATTTCTGACTAAGCAGTATTTCTCAGATGTTTGAAATCTCAAGGTTTTTTTTTCTTAATTAAATTGGAAAATAGAGACAGAGAATGCTGGAGACACAAACAAATTACAGTCTCAAGTGTGCATATGTATGTTAGCTGTGTATGTTTCTTAATCTGTTTTTCAAATAATAAGTAAGTATCTTAATGGCAATTAAGGGGTAGCCAAACTAATAGTGATATTCCCATCCAGGTTTTCTAGGTAGTGGATGTTGCTAGAATGTCCCATGGACTATCAGCTATAAGCAGGTTATGTCAGGGATTTTCCATCCTTAATTCTTCCCTTGGAGAATTGCCATTGGCCACAAACAAAGGGATCAACGCTAGGAGATGCTCAGAAATCCTACAAGAGAGAGGAAGTTGGGGATTTAGATCCTCAAGATAGATGAGGGAACAGAAGCAGCACTGTGAAAACTTGGAAGAGATGCTGATGGATTCTATATTTTATGAAACTTTGGTAAGTGAAACAGCTAGAACAGTTTCTCAGTATTGTCACTGACAGATAACACCTATATGGTCTATTTACTACAAGAGGTTTATATCAATAGAAATAAAAAGTGTCCATTCATTATTTTGTTTAATCTTATGCAGAATAAGCAAATACTACTTCCCTGGCAGTAAGCCTACTGAACACATGGGATTTAGTTTTCTATTCATCTGCACAGGATTATGTCATTGGTTTCATGGAAGATGCACCCAGCAGTAGGATCTTTGAATTGTCGTTTTTTGAAAAGCAGTTCTCAGAACTGCTACATAGTTCTGTAGATATAGACTACATAGATATAGACATCAGGAAAGATGTAGCTTGACCTAGAGTAAATCTCAGAAGACCATTCCTTACTTGGTGAGCAACATGTAACCTTTCAGATATTGTTGGATTGGTTTCAAGTCCCTCCCCATGCTGGCTACTGCTGATGGGGCTTGGCATTGAATAATATCTGCTAAGACACAAGTTATTGTTTGTGGCCATGGTTTTTTAAATTTCCTCCCAGTAAGCCCACCAAGGACTTCCAAGCAAGCCTGATTTGGTGCTGGACAAGAAAATCAAATGATGTCCAGTCCACTCATCTATATTGCTCACTTTGGGTCAGCTCAGTCTACTTCCCAGGTTTTTTTTTGTCCTGGGGATAACAGATAATCAGAGTTGGAAAGGACCTTACAGGTCACTTAGTCCAACCCCCCACACAAGCAGGAGACCCTACACTATTTCTGACAAATGACACTCCAATCTCTTCTTGAAGGTCTCAAGTGATGGCGTTCCCACAATTTCCGAGGGCAAGTTGTTCCATTGGTAAAAATTACGACTTCCCTCACATATAAGCCACCTTGAGCTTTCAGAGAATGGCAGGGCATAAGTTGCAGAATGTCTCTTATACTTTCTGATCACTGATCATACTCGCAGGGGGAGTTATTGTCCCAAACTACTGAGGGCTCCAGATTAGAACTCCCACTTCTTCCAAGAAGGGCATTTTGCTTGGTGCCACGTGGATTTAATGTCACCGGTTGCTAAAGCTGCCTTATCTGACTTCCTACTACACTTAGATCTTGAAATATGCAGTGTACCAGCTGGCCACTGGACCTGCCGATGAAGGGCTATGTATGTATGTATGTCTCTGTGTGTATGTGTCACAGAGATCTTGTTTTCTTTCCTTCCAGGGAGTTCTTTCGTAAATTTCTACATCCACCCCCCACCCCATCCTTGGCTTCCTTTTTATTCCTTCCTGTGCTTTGTTTTTTTTTTTCCTTTCTTCTTTTTAATCTCTTTCTATCCCTGTTCCCCTCCTCTTTTTCACCCTCCAAAGTCTAAGAAAGGGGGGGGGGAGAATAGGAGAAGCCACTTCTTGAAGATGTTGACTGTTCCCCCCCCCCCCCATACCACCACCACCACTACCACAGTCCCTCCTCCTTTACTGGATACTAGCGGGTCCTCAAAGGCTCCCGGGCTGTAATTAGAGGGTGGATCCTGTAAAGCAGAGGAGCTCTCTCTCTCTCTCTTCTCTTCTCCCCCCCCCCCAGTCTCTTCTAACTACAGACCAACCCGTTCTCTCTTCTTTTTTTTTTTTTGCTTGTCTCTCTCCTTCCTCCTAAAAAAAA
The DNA here is from genome assembly GCA_015471245.1 of Laticauda colubrina. Lineage (NCBI taxonomy): Eukaryota > Metazoa > Chordata > Lepidosauria > Squamata > Elapidae > Laticauda > Laticauda colubrina. The sequence goes on along the minus strand of BLBF01000021.1, from coordinate 10,372,390 downwards.
ACCTGCAGCAAACCCCTCAGGCTGGGACAGAGATGGCAACGCCACTGCTCGAGGTAACCTTCCTGCTGGGTGCGATCAGGGGCCCTAGTGAGCCTTGACTTGAAGCAATCTGGAGCTTTCCTCAGACCAGGTGGGAAGTAAAGTCCAAACCTCAAGGACCTGGGAAAAGTAAGCAGCTATTACTTTATTTACCTTCTTCTCTTTTCCTCCTCATTTCTTTTTTTAATGAAAGAACCATGGCAGGCAGGCTTTTAAATTTCAGAAGTTGGAAAGCTGCAATTTAAAGCTGGGGGAATGTGGACAACTTGAAGAGGCTGTATCAAAGGTTAGCAGCAGACTGATCAAGGTTATTTCGTCCCAACTTTTGAAAAAAGTCTGTTTGATGTTTGAATGTCTCCTTTCTGAACTGCCTGAGTGTCATCTGTATTTAGTTTGTCATGAAGGCAGATTTTATTTTTCTTTTTAAAACAATTATTCAATTTCCTAATGTAATGGATGTGCATAACTCTCCCCCCACCCCCCATTGATTAGAGAAACTGCAAATGTTTCTCCAATCTGATTTTGAAAGAGAAATGTTGTATCCAGAAAAAAAAAAATCATTCTGAAAGATCACCACACCCCTGCTTCTGGAGAGAGTAGTATGAACCTCCCGGAGAAAACCAACTTCTCAACCACCGTATTCACAAATATTTAGGTTTCATCTGAGGACAAAAATCCTAGTTCAGGGCTATTTTCAGATTTTACTGGCTATATAGGTATTTTCTTTCTCTCGTTTAGCTGTTCTGTTTACAGCCTTGTTTTTAACTTAAAAATACACTAAAAGCTAGGAGCTGATGTAACCTAAAAGTGTAAAGTTTGAATATTTGAGAGATTAAGTTGATAGCAACCTTTTTAAAATTAAAAATGTGACTAAGAATTGACTCGAAAATAAAACCAGCATCAAGCATAGAGGTTGCTGTTGTTTTTTATCACAAATTCTTTGAAGTTTGGTTTTTTAAAAAAGAGTTGAGTAATACAGACTGGAAATAGGTGCAGTAATAAGGTTATATTTCGCATTTTAACAAATCTAGATACAGACTTCCCTTCCTTCAAGACTTAAATGTGTAATCTTGGAAAAATGAAACATAGAGGCAAAATAGTGACATTTCATTAGTCAGGGTTTCATTCTTGACATTAAACTTAGGTGTTCCAAGAGAGAGAAAAAAGTTTATTTGCTTTGTTGAACAAAAAATTAATAGAAGTATTGGGGCTTAGTCAACCACTGAAAAAAATTGAAAATCAGCTAAATACATACCACAGGGAAACACACACATACACATTTTAAAACAGTGCTTTTATAGCTAGCTGTCACATAAAGTGTTCAGGAAGTTTTTTAGGCTATTAAATAGGATTGTGTTTATTACAAGGATACTGCATAGTTGATTCATTTGGCTAAAACACCTTCTTTCCTAGCAGAAGCTATTTTTGTCTATCTAAGGTAGTATTAATTAATACCGGTTATATTAAGCATATCTCTAATACAGCGGCTGTATAGATCCATTTTATTTCATCCCACATTGCAAAAATGGAAGTAAATCTGAAAGTCAGTGACTTGTCTAATCCAAAGGATTTCAGCTGATTATTTTGGTTCACAACTCAGCCTAGGTCTCAAATAAATTAATTCTTGATTTTTCAGTTGACTGAAAAATGACATTGGGTTAATTTGATTAACTGAATGGTCTAAAATATGTAGACTGGTACCGGTAATATTCTTAAAATGTAATTGGCTGACTGTGAACCAGGGACCATGGCACATAGTAGGTCTTTATTACAATCTGCAACACCAGATTATTGGAGAAAAATTGCAGTTGTTCCACTGATCTCAACTAATCATTAAGTCAGCTTCAATCTATGAGTTGTCATGCAGTTGCCTTGGAAAGTCAGGCCATTGATCTCCCTAGTGTTGTGCTCTCTAATCACAGGATGGCTCTCAAATGCAACTGTCTTTGAGCACCTGGAAACTGTTGCTGGAAGACTGCACCTGAGAATTTCTATAAAGCAAATGCTCTTTAACAGATACCCTTGCAAAAACATTTCATTTAATATGAGATGAAAGAGTGCGCTGGAGCTAAATTCTTAGATAGCGTTCATGAACAATGTTCAGTTTGATCCTAGTAAGTTTTGCTGTACTGGCATTTATAGCAGTAAATTTGTTATTGACTAATATAAAGTTTGTTAAATTTGGAAACTATAAAATAAAACCTTTAATTAAAGTCTGTGTGAAATAGTTGTTCTCTCCGTGGCAGTATGCTAGGTCACATTTCAGTAGTTCCAAATCAGGAATGTTCTGAGTTCTGAAAGAATCCTCAGAAGCATTTTGGCCAAGAATTCTGGGTTTTGAAGTCCAACATGAAGGGAAACGCTAGTTGGGGATACTGGTCTGTATGTTGGGGACTAATTGACATTATTCTAATCTTTCATTTTAGACTGTGGTTTTAAAAACAGGACAAGTAGCTAAATAAGGATAGAAATGGAGCAAATCACACAATCAAAGTATCTCAGTAAAAGTTAGCTCAATTTTTTTTCGCTCCAAAGATGTTCTACACCCAAATATCTAGAATGGAAACGCACTTATTTTTTTTGCAATATGAAGAACATATTGATTGGTAGAGCTATTATCAACTTTTCTGTGTGTATCCAGAAAGAGGATGTAGCATGTCTTAGAAGGAAAGAAAAAGGCCAACCCATTTAAGCTCCTCAAAAATGCTCCTCTGAATTGTGCCTTTCAGTAACTAAGAGCAACTGATTTCAGAAACTATGGCGTATCCATGTAAAAACAGAGAAGCTTTTCAGGTATTTAAAGAGATATTGCCAGCAGCTGGCATTGCTTTGATCACTGGGATCATCTGCCTGGGAGTTCCTGTACTGGCATTTCCTTTGTGATACTAACTTTCCTTTGCTTAGCAATCTCTTAACATTTTTTGAACAGATCTCTGTCTTGCTTTGGACACTTTGCACCTTTTTAGAAGGAAAAAAAAAACTATCTGGAGGGGGTACATTGAATTCAGAATGTAACCCCACCCATTTTATGGCCATTTCTTTCCTCAGAAGGAAGTCTCAGCCCAAGAGGATAAATAAGAAAAAAAAAACTAATCAGAGAATTTTGTTCTTGAACAACAAATAAATATAGTGGATAAACTAAAAATGAATGTAACAGTTGACATGATTAAATTCACAAAAGCTTGTGCCATAATACATTTATTGGTTTTTAATTTTCAGAACAATAAGTGTATTAGGGAATTTCAGCAGCCTTGCGACTGAAAAAGTGATTGAATGATGCACCAAAGTGTATTTATTGTATATCTAATAATAAATTTGTTGGTCTTTAAGGAACTGCAAGATTTTTTTATTGGTAATCTTTTAAGTTTGAGGAACAAAATCATTCTGTGTTGAATAAAATAATATAAAATAAAACAAGCAGAACAATTGACAAATCCCTCCACCATCATTGCCATCACCATCCACTTTTCAGAACGTTTTTGGAAAATGTTGTTTATATATTTCATTTTGGACTTTTGTTACCTGTCCTGGAAAATATTTAAAGGGAAGAAAATGTTTTAAATTAATATTGGCAAAAGGAGGACTGGATTACTGCTAGAGTTCAGTTTCTTTTTAAGAGAAAGAGAAAGTTATTATTTATATATTTGTTGGCCCTTGTACTCCATGAAAAAGTAAATTTTGTCATCAACTAGTTTTCAGAAATGATTGGAATGCAGGAATAGTTACGATTTTGGATACAATATCAATCAGAATGAATGTGGATGTAAGAGACTCTGTAAGTAAGAGACTCTGATTATTCAATGGTGATATGGAATTAGATATTACTATATTATATAACCTGTTATCACTTGCAGAACAGAAAAGAAAGATTCTTGGGTTCTTTGCCCTTGGTTTGGAAAAGGAGTTGAATTTAGAGGCAAAAACCAAGAGCCATTTATTTTCCATCCAGTTTTGGACTGAAAATATTAGGTTAGCCCAGTCATTCCCAAACTATGTTTCTGAGACACAGACGCATGATGTAAGAGAACAGTCAGTAGTATGGGGGCCGGCATTAAAGCATCTCCCTTTAGAAACTTTTTTTAAAATATCTGAATAATTTATAACCTTAATGTATTCCAATCAGCCTATATGGGGGTGGGGTAGGATCTGTATCCTAGGCTGCCTATAGCATCTCTGCATGAATCACTGCCCTAGGATTCTTCCTTCTAATTAGATACCTTTTGGAGTATAATCTACTTCTATTATCAAATGTCCAAGAAATGTGCTATTTTTCTTTCTGATGCTTTGCCAATGAGTGAATCATTGGCTACTTCAGCACACTATGATGTTGATCGTATAGATTCCATTTTACTAAGTTGCTGCCCTGTTTGTCAAGAAGCAAAAGGAAAAACAAAAATACAGTAGTTTCTATTTCTGCACTCCAATGATTGAATTTAATCAAGTCTTCCTTAAACACAATGGAGCTTACTTACAAGTAAATACTATCTGTTATTTATCTATTTGTTATCCCAACACAGTGTTTAATATAGTGCAAAAGCTAAGCTTGACTGGAACCCGTCCCAAAAAAATCTTAATTTATGTGGGTTCTTGTAGCCAAGTTTGAGGCTTTAGAGCATTTATTGAATTTCCCAGAAGATGTCGCCCCTGCTTATGATCCTAAAGTGTGATTGTTTATCGACACTGAATCTATTAATCAATGTGGTTTGTTACGCTGTGATTCCTGCACTTCTCATCAATGCTATAATGGACTAGTTTGTAATGATGATCACATCACAGATCTCTCTCCCCCTTTCATGTGCTATTTTAAATCCACTACAAATCTCATTTATTTTTCCTCCCTCCCTTCTTTGACACCTTGTGCTGCCCAGCAGTTAAGTATGTATCTTCTAGAAATAATACTTTTTTAAAAACCTGTATCGAAGCTAATTCTCTCTTTTTTTTTGAAATTATATTTTATTGGTTTTCTCTTTATATACAATACATACTTAGTGAATAGCATACTGTCTGAGTCCATTCATTTACATAGTAATACTTCTTAGGTGCCTAATTTCTACCCCTGTTGTCCAGGACTAAAACCTGTAGCCAAGCTAATTCTCTCCTTTTTAAAATACAGGAACAAATTGCTGATTGGAACCAGTATTAACACACTAATATTACCAGCATTACCTAATGAAAAGAGGGTCTTTGTTTTGAATGGGTGAAATGTAGAATTAATGGGAAGCAGCTATAGAGAAACTATGTTAGCTATCAGCATGTTGACTGAAAGACCCAAGAGTATATAGAACATTTTAAGCTTCAAGGGAGGAATAGCAATAGCACTTAGACTTATATATTGTTTCACAGGGCTTTACAGCCCTCTCTAAGCAGTTTTACAGAGTCAGCATATTGCCCCCCAAGCAATCTGGGTCCTCCTTTTACCAACCTCAGAAGGATTGGAAGGCTGAGTCAACCTTGAGCCTGGTGGGATTCGAACTGAGCAATGAGTTAGCCTGCAGTACTGCATCCTAACCACTGTGCCACCACCATTCTTTTGTATGCAAAATAAATAGTATGCAGTAAGTGGAAAGGGAGAAATCCAATGGTGGGATTCAGCCAATTCGCAAAGGTTCTATGAACTGGTTGTTAAATTACCCTCTCCCCCCTCTATCAAAGTGGATCCTGGGCACTGTGCTGCAATGGAGAAATAGGCAACGGAGCAGCCAGCGCAAGGGAAGGAGAAGGCTGCTTTCTCTCTTTCTTCTCCCTGCTCCTCCTCCTTCCCTCATGCCGGCTGCTCCATTGCCCATTTCTCAATTGCAACACAGTGCAGCGCCCAGGATCCACTTTGATAGTGGGGTGGGTGGGTGTAATTTAACAACCGGTTCACCCAGGGTCAGGTTGGCTGTTGAAGGAGGCTCATCCTGCTTGTGCAGTGGAGCTGGAGGACATGCCTTCTATAACAGCCAACCTGACCCTGGGCGAACCAATTGTTAAATTATTTGAATCCTACCACTGGAGAAATCTCTTTTTCTCTGAACTCTGTTTCACCCAATCACAGTGACTGACAGTAGCAGTGGCACAGCTAGGTCATATTTAATTCTTTTGTGTTCATAGGTGTACATAGGTGTTCATAGTTGATCAGCGGTGTTCTTTATCTTACTTTAACAAGTGGGAGTTCCATCTAGCTTAGTTTGTTAGCTTGGCTTACAGATCATGTATGGACACATTTTTCCCTACTGGTCTAAGACTACTATAAACTGCTGGCTGATATAAACTGATTGTTCTTATTCAGCCTGCTGAATAGCACCCTAGGCTGCTCCTCCATTCCTTAAGAGTGCCATGATAAAGTAAATTCAAAACTAATTAAGAAATTAAAAATGTGGCAGGCTAAGGATCAGGAGTAGGGACAGTAAATGTTTTGCTGTTAAAGAGTTTTTTTCCCCCAGCTCAAGGGCCCATGAATAGCACTTTAATTCAGTTATGAGGAACAGTCCAAAGTGTAATTTGTGTGGGACAATTATCCTCACTGAGCCCTCTCCAAACTGAACTGGGTGCATCATTGAATGAAAAAAGAGTGTGACATAGTAAAGTCTCATATTAATAGACTAATAAGGGAAGGGAAAGCTGTTATTTAAGGTTAGACTTTAATTTCGCAGTGCTTTATGTTATTCGCATGATGATGTCATTAGACAAATGAAGCATATTGTGTTATTTGTGTTCTTCATTTATTTTTGCATCATTTGTGTGATGACATATGTGCAAAGAAAAAAATTGGAACAAATGATGTAATTTGTGTGATGTTGTTCGGGCACAAACGATATAAATCCCAATAGAGATTGGGCCCTTTGCATGAGGCTTATTTCTGTTAGATGCCATTCCTTGTTACATAAGATTAATTCCAAATATTGGAGCCTGATTTGAACATAACTGCAATCTAATGAGCCGCCTGTGTTTCTGTGTATGTTAAGATTGGTCATTCAGCAAAACAATTGTTGGTAGAATCCTGACATGATGGTATTATTACTTCAGATAGTAGGCGATGTATTGTTTAAAAATATCCTTCTGCATTTAAAAATAAGCACAGTTCTTTCAGGCTGAAACAAGATGCTTCAGAAAAAGTAGGTCAAGTCCAGCCTATTCTTGTGCATTTTCCATTTCTAAGTATTTAACTGTGTGCTGCAGAATTTGGTGACCATTTCTGCCCCATCACCTTAGGAGAATTCCACCTACCTTATTTTGCTGAAAGAATAGAGTGGGCCTATATTATTAATGTTGTTGTTGTTTTGTTGTTAATAATATTGATATTTTATTTTGCCTTATTATATACAATGCAAGATGGGAAACATACCTAATATTTTCTGCCTCCTTTACTTTGAAACTTTTCAAGAAAAGATGGTAGCTATGTCTGTTTGGATGTTTTGTCTAGATAAAGGATGTATAGTTCAGTTGTACATTATGTGATTATCCAGCCAAAAATTCTTCAGTCAAAAGACAGAAATGTAATATTGTAGTGCAAAGTAACTAGACATTCCCAACATTTCAGGGGGCTTTATAGTAAATAAATTACAGGACAAAGAAACTCACCCATTTTCATTATCATGTCCCTTGAATGTTTAGCTCAGATGTGTCCAGCCCACCACCTACAAGCTGCATGTGACTCTGGACAGTTAGTAATATGGTCCTACAACATCAAAAAAGTTTGATATTATGTGATTTATGCATGTTAACTATATTATGTATTTTATATGCAGCCCAAGAGCATTCCTCTTCTCTCAGGGTAGCCCAGGCAAGCTAAAATGTTGGACACCCATGGTTTAATACTGGTTTTGCCAGTATTTTTAACACTGGTTTTGCCAGGGGACACAAACTTTCTAGAATTAGCAAGAGTCCAATTCTTTATTTTTTAACTCATGAACAGAATCTGGCCAACCTAAAGCTATCAACTTTTTAACCTACTAGATGTATCCTGAGAGATTTTAGACTCTCCAAACCTTGTCCCCCCTCAGTTCTGAGTTGCTAAAACTCCTATCCACTGATTCTCCAAATGCACAATCCATCAAAGATAAGTTTCATTTAATGTGGGTGCTTGAGTTATATTACCCAACATGGATATAATTTTATCATATTTTTTTTTGCTGTTTTTCCTCCTCTTTTTCTGAACTGACAGAAGTGTGTGTGTGTGTGGGGGGGGGGTATGAAATCTAAAGAACTGTGACATTACAAACTCCTCCAAGTATCCACTTTGAAAGTAATTGTAGCTCATCAGAGTGGCAACAAAATGGTTGCATCTCATCACAATGATTGTGTATTAAAGATAATCATTAAAAATTATAAGAGCTGAATTTCACAGCATGTAGAGCAGAAAGATGCTCCAAATCAGCAGTTCGTGAAACAATTTTACCTCAGAACCCTTTTATATTCTTAAAAATGATAGAGGATCCCAAAGAGTTCAAGTGGGTTATATCTATTGATATGTGCTATATTATAAATTAAAATTGAGAAATGTTGTAATATTTATTTGACTTCATGGACTCCCTCAAGAAATGTTTCAAATGTTTCCATGAAGTAGTTGATATAATATTTATTTTAGTTTTTAATCCTGGCTTTATTATTTTTACAAATACCTCAAGGCAGTGAAAATATCCAACACATCTTCCTCCTCCTATTTTTCCCACAACAACCCTATGAGGTGAATAGGGCTGAGAGAGAGTGACTGGCCCAAGGCCACCCAGTTAGCTTTCATGGCTAAGGCGGGATTGAACTTATACTAAATGGAACAGAAATATGGCATTTTCTTTCAAAAAATATTTCCCTTTGCAGCCACTATATAACTCTGTTTAACATTCTGAGATCAGGTAGAATTACCTACTTACCTTCACTTAGTTGGGCATTATGAAAGGACTTGGTAACATATATTTCCTAAGAAGCTACATTGAACAATATGGATTTTTTCTACTAAGGGCCCATATCACATAGAAATATCAATAGAAGCCACACCAAGTTAAAGCTGGAGCTACAACAAAAAGTGAGCAGAGATTCCCAGCTCAAACGTAGAGATTGCAATTTTTGTCTGATTCACGTCTATATGTCTATACTTGCACAATGGAAACCATTTTTTGGTATAATATAACTTTAGCTGCAGGAGAAGCATTTCTGATTGATAGTTTCTGTTCCTCTGTTTAAGTCTCTTGGAAAGAGTCTATGATTTCTTGGCAGTAACTTTTTATAATAAATTTGCTGTCATCTTTTATATACTATGGTCTGCATTTGTAGATTGCAATAACTGCATTTGAGAGTGAGGGGAGGGAGGGAGAGAGGGAGGGAGAGAGAGGGAGAGAGGGAGAGGAGGAAGGGAGAGAGGGAGGGGGAGGGAAGGGGAAAGAGAGAGAGAGAGATGTTCTCTAATTTGTTGAGAAGGCTTACTTAACCATTATTTTTAATCTGTCATCCCTCATGGGATGTTGATCAGTGAAAGTTAAAATCCTTAGCATGTTTACCAAGAAGCAAAGACCACTGAATTTCCTAAGATTACTTCCCAAAGGAATACATTTGGCATGGAAAAGGAAACAAATTGGGTATTGGCAGAAAATATGATCTTGGGAATCTGGCCTGTTGCTGCTTTGTTACAAAATGAGGGTGAGACAGAGGAAAAAAACTGGAGGAAAAAGTGCATATAGGTGAGTAATAATTACTCATCCAGAATGAATATTTATCTGTAATCATCTTTAGCAAGTCTTCCAAGCAAAAGGGAAAGCAAATAGATAAAGAGGAAAGGGGAAAGTGAAAGTTGTGAAAGAGTTATGCTTTGGAAAAAGAAGCAGCACCATGAAAGAAACCCTTTTCTAGAGGTTATGTTTAGAGTTTATCTCCTCTTTGAGTTAACTTTGCCTTGCGCAATCTGATGAATTCTGGATATACCATAGAATTTATCAGAAGCATAAGGAAAGTAGGTTAATTTATTTTGGGTTTTCTCCTCTCTATGCCCAAGCTCCTTACATCTCACAGCACAAGGGAAAGGCTCCTAGATCATCTTTTTTGTGCTATTCCAAATGGCCAAATTAAAGTGTTTCCACCAATCCTTGGAACAGCAGGAAAGCATGCCATCATAAACTGTGCTGTTCCATTACCATTCCCTCTTCTGTCATATTATCAAAGCTGACTAATAGTTTTGTCTTTACTTATTTATTGTGGGCTGAGAAAAGAGATTAGTGGAGTCTCTTGGCTTTATTTACTTCCAATGAGATGCCAGCTAATGGCAAGGAAACTAACCAGTCACCTTGGTATAGTGATTAAGGCACCAGGCTAGAAACCAGGAGACTGTGAGTTCTAGTCCTACCTTAGGTACAAAGCCAGCTGGATTGACTTGGGGCCAGTCACTATCTCTCAACTTTGGGAAGCAGGTAATGTCAAACCACTTTTGAAAGTTTTGAAGAAGACTGCAGGGTCTTGTCCAGTCATCCCTCAAGAGTCAAAATTGATCTGAAGCAACCCAAAAACTAAACAAAGACACCCCACTCTCCCTAAAATGGGGGCCAAGTTTAAATTGAAGTTTCGAGTGGCAGATTGAGCTATCCTTCAAGTTGCCCAACTAATAAATGGCAGGCATTGAGGTTGGGACTAAAGAAACTAAGATAGGAAAAAATATCCTGGGACAAGAAAAATACTCCTGATGTCCCTCATAATGTCTCTTTTTTTCTAAACTGACATTAATGAACCTCTGCACAGAGGAAGGACTTAATGGATCTGGTCTTGTACACAGTGAAAGGATCTATTGACTTCCAAGGAACACTTGAGGAGCTTCTGGAAGTCCCAGCTGACAACTGTATTTAATATCTGGTCATCTTGTACAATAAGATATCAGTGGTGTCTCTTGATGGGATTGTTCCAAGCAGCCTCACTCTACTTGTTGATCCATGGGAACTCCGTAGCTTATTGAAAATCTCTAGCAGATTAAGCTAGAGAGGTGATATGGTGCCACAAAAACATGATAGAGTTCCTTGAGAAAGTAAAGGCAAAAAAAAAATCACTTGAATGCAGCCAATTTTCTGTCATTAGAGCTTTGCCTCTTGATCAGGAATTCCAGGATTTTTAAGAACCTTAAAATTCTAGAATGTTACTGGAGTTGGACCCTGACTGGGTAAATGCACCTGAGATGCCAGTAGCTTTGTCTGTTGGAATTATCTGCATGCAGGCAGGGTCCTCTGTGCTATTAGCTGTGCAACCTATGGATAAGATTTCTGCCCTACCTGATTGGTGAAAGTGGCAGGGAAGTGACAAGAAACTAAGCACAGGTAGTGGAAAGTGTACCCTTCAGTAATAAAAGCAGTGCCTCTCACTTTAAAAGAGGTGTTAGTATGTCCCCTTCTTAAGATTCCTTCAGTTTATCCAGCTGTTTTAGGGTTAGGGTTAGGGTTAGGGTTTTTATTGTTGACTAGTATAAATCTTCCCTTTTAGGAAACATGGTTACAAAGAAATCTAAAAGAAATGGATAAACTAGACTCAAAATGACTTAAAACAAGTCAAGATTCAGACCTGGTTTTAGATCTGAAACAATATCAGTCAATGTTGTTGTTGACTTTTGACAGTACAGTGCTATCTTGGTACTCGTTGTTAATTGGTTCCAGGAGGCATGATGAGAACCAAAACCAATGAGTACCAAACAAAATTTTCCTGTAAGGAATAATGTAGTGAGTCCCAAGACAGCTGACACAACTTCTAGCTTGTGGATTGAATACTAAACAAACAGTGAGTACCATGACAATTTTTTTACATCAAAATGTGTTGAGTACAAAATACAATGAATTTCAAAGCACTTGAGCCCAGGATACCACTGTATTGGGAGGCACCTATGTAGGAACCACCACAGATATTTACTTGACATCGGTTTTACCTCTAGTCATTTATCAGCTACTTGGATAATCCATTGACCTTTTGGATCTGATATTGACTGCTTTAGGGAACTCTGACCTAGTTTCTGAAATGGAGAAATATTTGTCATGAGATTATATATGTCTCTACAAAAAGAAAATTGAAGTGTCTGGAAAGTATTTAGGCAGAATTTCTAACTTTCTACCTATTGAGCAATTGAGCTCGCTCTCGCTCTCTCTGAGAGGGAGAGAGAGAGAAATTTGCATGATAAGGATCCCAAGGGAGCAATTTTATAGGACTTTTGCTGTGGATAATTTTGTTTAAGTCAATCCAGTCTTATTAGCTGTTCATGAGGTCACTGCATAGGCCTAATCATTGCCAATGCCAGCTAGGACTGATAGGAGATGGAAATCAATAAAATCTGAAGGGCCACACATTAAATAATTGTGTGCTACATAAACTGTAGCTTTCCCCCTCCCCATGTGAGGATGATCTTTTTAGGCACACTCTTTATGCTTTTGCTTTTCTGCAGAAACCATGATCAGCTCCTTCCATCTTTCATTATACAGTGGCATTTTGACTTTTTTAAAAAAAATTGTATGTCTATCTAAATGGACTTATGGATTTGTGTTTTTATTCAAGAGAATTCAGTAGCTGGTCTTGACTTTAGAGCTGTAGCAACATATTTACAAGATAAAATGAGAGGTGGGAAAAAAAGTCAAGATAATATGGTGGTCATATAATCAAAACCCCTTTTTATGTGTGCCAAACATTCAATGTACTTAAGATGGGGACAGATTTTTGATGGCATAGATACTATGTTGACTTTTTTTGACACTTCCCCCACCCCCAAGACTCCTATCTTTGGCTTGTTGGTGAGTGGTCTAACCATCATGTCTTCCAAATTTCAGGCATATATTTTTCCAGGTCTTGGTGAGATACCAAGAATCAAACTGAAGATCCTTTGGATTTCTTTTTATCAGGTCTGCTTTCTAGAAATTGTACTAAACAAACAGCTGGATAGACCTCATAACTATCTTTCTAGTTTGATGGACCTGCTCATCCTACAAAATTAGAATGGGATAAATATAGCATAATTGCCTCAACATGTATCCTAGAAACACCTTTAAAAAAAAAAACCAGCCCCTTCACTGCCCCCAAAACACATACTCCACAGCAAAATTTTGACAGAGGAGAATTATCAATTGTGATATGGCACAGGTATTCAAAATTACTAATAATATAAAACTTCCAGTAAGGAAGGTAGAGCACAAGATCCTCATAATCATATAATGATTGGAAAAATGCAAACTAATCTAATTTTGGGCCAGATCAAGGGTAATAGTTTTCCCAAGTTCTAATGAGCAGCAACTAAGAGTTTCCCCCCACTCCTTTCTTTGGTGCATCTTCATATTTGCCTTTCTTTTGATTTCTCAAGGTAGAAAGCTCAAGGCTATTTATAAGGTCAAAAGTCAAAATGCAGGTGTGATTCTATTGTGTTCATCCCACATCCTCTTCTCTCTATGCCTTCCTTTGATCTTTCTAGTGAATATCCCAGCTCAAAGATTCCAAGGAATTTCCCAAAGAGCAAAGATACTAACTGTTCCAAGCTGAATATGTGGCATTTTAAGCTCAGGGTTTCAGACCAAACATGAGTCAACAGGATGTAAAACCAAATGACAACTATTGTATTTTGTTTTCTGCTCTTTGGATTGTGAGAATTCAACACAATTAGTTCTTAATTTTTTTTAAAATCAACAATAATTCATCTAGATTGTAGAGTAAGTTAATGGCTGTAGAATTAGAGTTGATGAAATAATACAAGTTTGAATTGCTGTCAATATATGCAGATTAAACAGAAAAACCTCCACTGTTTTTGAAGGCTATTATTCTTTTAGCAAGACAGATATGAGAAATTTGTGGTCTGACTTTTCTGTCATGTTTTCTGTTTCCCAACATCCCATATTGCAAAATGCTATTCTTGCCAGAAATGTGTGATAAATCATCTTATAGTCACTGGGAAGCAATGGGCAGGCTGAAAAGAATGAAAGAAAGTTTTAGGTGAAAACCAATAGAATCCTAATTTGAGTAGACCAGCAGAAATGAATGAAACCTAATTAATTCTAACAAATGTAAGACCATTTTTTCTGTAAGCCTGTATTTTACCCACACTTTCCATTTTTCTTTTTATGCCTGTGTAGGTTTTGGTATAATCAGAAAGGGGGAGCACCTGGCAATTTGAATTAGGTATAGGTAGAGAATGGTTATATGATAAATGTCTGTCCATGGTTAATTTGCAGTTTACTCAACCCATTTTTTGAATTCACATAACACATTAGATGATGGATTCTCAAATTATGAAACTCAGGGAAAGGGTTTTCACACATCTTTTGGTGCTTACAATTTTTTAAACTGATTAGATTGTCTAGGCAAAGCAGATTGTATAGGCAATGCTTCCATTGTTTATGTAAAGTGAGCTCACAGGTAAGAACAAAGTCTAAACTGAAATTTGAGAAAAAGGCTAAACCCTTGGTTCTAGCCCTCTGTCAAAAATTTCCACCCCATACCAGTTTTAATCATGACTTTTATTCAGAGTTTTAATAATTATTTAATTATTTTTAGGAAAGGAGTGTCACACAAATGTATTTATTACTTTAGGAATTTGAAATATCACAAACTTTGACAAGCCCAGCATTAAATTAAAATGGGGCTGGCAACTTTGTGATTCAGAGTGTTGAGTTAACCCAGTGAGTATGTCCAAAAAAGGGCTGGCAATTTGATTTTTGGAAGCAGATTTGAAAATGGGGCAAAATATTTCAACAACTTTTCCAAATAATTTGAATAAATTGAATAAATTGAATGGCTGAATCAGATGTAAAGTTTTTACGGAATAAGATTAATTTGTGAGAATCTGTGGCTGGGCACTGCATCTAGATTTAACACCAATGTTCACACAAATTTAAAGGATATCATTGAGTTGCAAAATTTAGCCTGACTGATATGCTAAAATTTTGGAGATAAAACACAAGCTTGGTTTGAGATGCTTTTCCTGATGCCATAACCAACAGCAATCCTTTCTTGGGAAAATGGAAAACCATCACAAATATTCTCCCATCCTGGGGTAGTTTTCATTAGATACGAAGATTTGTAGTTTGTCCATGAGTGGTTGGATAGGAGATATCCATGTTCAGGTTTGTTTCTTGTGAGGTGGCTGAGGCAGAGCTAGAGGCAGGCTCTGACACTGTCAGATAATGTTGAATTATAACTCCCAGCGATATTTCAGCCAATATGAAGATTTATCAGTTATAGTTATCGATTGGAGTAGAAAGTGACAGTAATGAACACAGAAGTACCTGGTTACCCATTTTGAAACAAATAGCTCCGTCTCTGTTTTATACAGTGTTTTTCTGGTACCAAAAAAACCAAACCCCAAATCACATAAGTTGAAACATAAGTTGAAAAAACCAGTTTGTCTATGTTAGAAACATTTACCAAATGCTTACTTTAACGCTGTCTTATAGCAATTGTATTGCTTGTTATGATTCCTATTATAGACAATAGTCAAAAGGAGTACCTCCAGATGATGGAGCCTCTTGAACAAAACGGAGTCCTATTTTACCTTTTCCTCCATAATAGATTTTTTTAAAAATTTGAAGAAAAAATATCATAAGAACACATGGGAGGAATAAAATGGAAGACAACCCATGGAATCTCTGTTACATTCCTTGACTGCTTTATTTAAAAAAAAACAAAACCTCCATCTGGAAGTACTCTAGATGCTTGCCATACTTTCCCCATTCCAATATATGTACCTTTATTTATTTATTTTATTTATTGGCTGCCTATCTTACCACAGGATAACTCTGGGCAATTTGCAAAACCATCTAACCAATCATGAGGGGAAAATGCATCTTCTGGTGTCAGAATTGCTCCTTCTAATCCCAGAGATCCATACAACCAAATGGCTGAGTCAAGATGTCCTCTTAATCTGGATTTGAGAAAATGTTTAAATCTGGCCCATTTTCCTGTTTTGAGTTTTTCATAGGATATGTCACCCCTTTGGTTACAGAATCAAAGCAAATTTACCTGAAATCGTTGGAAGCTTTTCCATTATTTCCCTGAAGTGTAATATTTTATTATTCAGTTGCAGATCTGAATGTCATTATGACATTTATGTGGGATACAAATTAAGATATGTGAGTCGGTAAACATGCACTCAAACCAGAAAGTGTACCTTTGGTTTTATTAATAGAATTCAATAGTAATATCAGGTTAATGTATTTAAAGTAGCAACATTGCCACAACAAAAATTTATGTTCTACTGATGGTAAGACATTATTATCAGTGTGTGCCTATATCATTAAGCAGTATGACATGTCCTGTCTTGGATTGCTGTTTGCAGGGACTATAATTAGCAGATCTGGATTTATTTTATAAACATTTAGCTTGTACATGGATTCTCATCACTAAAAAATCCATTATATTCACCAAAATTCTTAATTTTGCCCAAGATTGCTGGATTATTACAATGATTGGGAAGCCACCATATGCTTTCTGCCTTGGGCACTAAGGTTTTGTGGGCTGCCTCCCTCAAGTCCTCAATTTACAACAGTTCATTTAGTGACCATTCAAAGTTAAAAGGAGCACTGGAAAACTGACTTATGGCCATTTTTTACACTTACAACCGTTGCTGTATCCCCATAGCGCTGGGATTAAAATTCGGATGCTTGACAACTGACTCATATTTATAATGGTTGCAGTGCCTCGGGATCATGTGACCACTTTTTTGTGATCTTCTGACAAGCAAAGTCAATGGGGAAGCCAGATTCACTTAACAGTGGTATGTTGCTAACTTAACTACTGTGGTAATTCACTTAACAACTGTGGCAAGAAAGGTTGTAAAGTGGGGCAAAATTCATGTAACAACTGTCTTGCTTTGCAAATGAAATGTTTGGGCCTCATTAGTGGTCGTAAATTGAGGATTACCTATATATACTGTGGCTAGTTGCCAAGTAAAATTTAGACCAAGAATTTAATTAAAGAATTAGTGAAACAGTTGACACACATTCCAGAGCAAAATATGTCCTAATCTTCGTGACTTTGGGAAATCTGCCATTACATAAACTGGCTACATGGTAGTCAAGAAGATCATCAGGAGCAACATAAACATACATTAATTTTTAATCACATGCAGGTACAAATGACTGAATATCCGGTTTCGTGATTAGGACCTGCAGAATCGTTGATTGAGAATACTCATATATCTGTGAAGAGGGCCATGTGGTGGGCTGCATGTAACAACAAGAATATACTAATAACAGGATCTGTTGCATTAAATAAATGAACATTTGGGGATGGGAGCTTTATGGAATGCCTACAGATCACTGCCAGTGCACCACTGAGGCAGCCAAAAGTTTGGTTTAGATTTTTCATTGAAAAAGTGGTGTTTTCTCTCTTATCTGGCTCCAAAATACCCTATGTGAACTACCCGGGACCCATGGAGAGGAGCTTTGAGGGGTGACATGGATTTTATTCATGGCTTCAACTGGCCTAGCAGATCTTCTATGGGACCAACTCTTCATGTTCATTTCCTGAGTGCTTTCCCCATTACATACAAGAGAGATCAGAACACTGGCTCTGGAGCTACAGCTGTATTTTGAATGGAAGGTCACCTACTGATATACAGATGCACAGCTACTAGTATTTCAAACACTGGCTCTCTGACATTTTTATTTTTTTAATTCTATTTTTTATTTTATTTTTTTAAAAAATTAAGATACAAAATACAAATACAAAATCTTCAATTTTTTTATTACAACAGACCAGACAAAAAAATAGAAAACAAAAATGCACATTGAAAAAGTGCATTGAAAAAACTGTAACACATATACACATATTTCCCTGCTGGCTGAATACTGATTAATATGTGACAAAAATATTAAAGCAGGACCTGTAACAGGCAGTTGTTAAGTGAGTTTTCCCCCCATGTTACAACCTTTCTTGCCACAGTTGTTAAGTGAATCACTGCAGTTGTTAAGTTAGTAACACAGTTGTTAAATTAATCCAGGTCCCCATTGACTTTGTTGTCACAAAAGGTGATCACATGACCCTGGGACTTTGCACCATCGTAACTATGAGCCAGTTCGCAACTGTTTGAATTTTGATCTTGGTCCATGGCAGAGGTGGTATTCATCAGGTTCTGACTAGTTCTGGAGAACCGGTCGCGGAAATTTTAAGTAGTTTGGAGAACGGGCAAATTCCACCTCTGACTGGCCCTGCCCCCATCTATTCTCTGCCTCCCGAGTCCCAGCTGATTGGCTGGGTCTTCTTTTGTTGCCCTGCACAGAAGAACAGAGCTGGAAAGCAGGTTAGTGGGGTGGGGACAGAATGGGGATTTTGCAGTAACCTTCCCCCTCGAGTGGGTGGGGGGGAATGGAGATTTTACAGTATCTTTCCCCTGCCTTGCCCACCAAGCCACACCCACAGAACCAGTTGTAAAAATTTTTTAATCCCACCACTGGTCCATGGGGATGCTGCAATGGTTGTATGAAAAACAGTCATAAGTCACCTTTTTCAGTGCTATCATAACTTTGAATGGTCACTAAATAAGTCAAGGACTACTTGTACTAGCTTTGTTGATAGATAGGTCCTGTTTTAGTTTCTTGATCAAGGCCTGATGTTAATTGCCTGTCTGCCTGCGGGTCCCACGCAGTGGGAAGATGATGAGGCTGAGTGGGGTATGCACACAGTGAACAGGGCAGTATCACATAGATGCTGTGGTTTGGTGCTTTCTTTGTATTTCACAGCGTATAAAGTCTAAAATAATGGGAAATTGCCTTTCTGGTTTCTGGCAATTACAACAATGAGATTTGGTGACATAGACAAAGGGGCCTCCAAAGATTGCAAAAAAGGAAGTTTAGAAAGGATTCCTTCTTTCTCTCTTGGATCATATGCTTAGGAGATAATATTCCTACTTACCATTTTCCATTCTATATGACAAGCTTGTGATCATTGGCATCTCCTATTAGATAATATTTTAGGTTTGTTTTAAAGTACTTGAGATCATTTCCAAATAATATTTTAATAGCATTGTAAGGACATATTCTCCAGTTCTAATACGATCTTGATACCTATCGCTGTGAACAAAATCCCAGAGTTCCTCTCTGTAATTCTTGTGTGATATTTTGGCCAAAACAGGCATTCTATTTTACTGTTTTGGGCCAGAAATACCTGGAAACTCTTTTGATCTAAAAGAGGCAGAGTTTATATGTTTTATTTAAACTAACCATAGTTCCTAGTGACATCTAAGTTTAAAATGTTATGGTTTGGTTAAAACACAGTTTCAAAACAAATCTGAATTTGAAACCACATCTGGCATTTAGTTACAGTAGTTTTCACTATCTTGTTTAAAGTTCATATCTTATGGGAAAAAAATCTGCACAACTAAAACCAAAAGCCACAGCTTCCAATTTGTTCTTCACTGTTACACAACAGCAAGGGAGATAGGTTAGGATAGTATGAACCTGATGTACAATTCATACTTACAACAGGAAATTATAATGCATTTTAGCTGTTTATTGTGCTTCCCTGTTTATGGTAATGTCCCAGAATATCAGTTAATATCATTATGGGTAACATATATGTCCCAGACATAATGTCCCAGAATATCAGTTAATATCATTATGGGTAACATAAATTGCAACCTCATTTTCTGGGTCAGTAAATTTCTTCTCCGAAGGACTCATGCTGAACCAAGAAGTTGAACGTTGGTTGGTAAGCAGACTGAATTGCTTGTGCCTACTCCCATCCCCATAGACTTCCTTTCCTAAAGGAATTCAGGGTTCAACCGTTTTATCTGTACAGATGCAGGTAAATATATTCCTGATTCTCTGTGCTCCAGGCAACAACACCTCTGTGCTCCAGTGGTGAGATTGGTGTCCTTTCAGCATCGCTCAACTTTTTGTTTTTCTTCAAATACTCAAGGCTCTTGCAGTGCCTTTCTTAATTTTTGCTTCTCCTTTTATAAACAAAGACAGAAGAGCTTTTCCTTACTTGATTTTTTGCCAGGAAGTTACCATAAATTAATCAACTTCTCCAAAGCCAGTTTTACTCCTTCTCCAGTTCCACAGTCTTGCCTATGACTTGAGTGCCTTGTGCTTATGTTGCAAACCAATAAGAATCACAAATCTGCTTCAACAAGTCACATTTGACCAAAAAAAAAAAAAAAACCAACAACCCTCTGACATTTTTGGAGTATAGGAGAAGAATGTTCCTATAGAATCCTGAGCTGACAATAGCAACTAACTCAGCAAATTAACTCAGCTCTGCTAAAATTGTGACATGGAGCTTGTATGAGTAAGCCTAACACTAAACTGACAAAAACGGTCATGTTCCAAGAGAGTCTGTAGTCAGGCCAGCTTTATTGATCTTGCCTGTGGTAAAAGCAAATGGACTTTGTTCCACTCCCCTCTCCTGCCGAGTCCTGTCTCCGCTTGCTGGTGGTCTTGAGTCTGGGATGGATTCACTGTCTCCTCTTTTGGTTGTCTCAGAGTCCAGGAATGTCTTTAGGACACGGAAGAACCCACAAGCTGAAACCAAATAACAAAAGTGAAAGTGACCTTGTTAGAAATCGAGCTAGCTTTAACACTGTAGGCCTTTGAAAGAGCAGCATAAGGTGCCTTTCCCAAACATGGTGCCTTCCAATGAAATAGACCCTATTTACCACCATCTTAGTCTACTGGCTCCCTGGATGGAGAAGATGGGAGTTGCAGTCCAGCATGTCAGAAGGGTACCTTGATGATAGAAAGTGAAATGGAGAGCTCCCTAAAAAAGGAGCAAACGTTGCCAGATAGATCCTCATACACAAGAAGGTATACATAAGGTTAAGAAATATGAAGTATAAATAAATAACTAAACATGTTCTCTCTATATCTGACTTACTGTGGTCAACAATAAGGGGCACTCCCACACAAGGATTCTGCAACACTTAACATTTTTTTTTTTTTACTTCTGTGTTCCTATGACATCAATGGTATTGAATAACTGGGCTGGTTTATTTCCAGTTCTGGGTCCATAATGAAAACTTCAGCAAAGCTAGGTTTGTTTGTTTATTTGTTTGAGATACATCAAAAATGTATGAAACACAAAAATGTGTCAAAAATGTGTGAGACCAGAGGATAAAACAATGATTTTTGTTCTTGGTTCTCAATATTGCAAGTTAGCCGAAGTGAAAGAAAGCATGGGTATTCTTCGGACTGCTTCTATGGATGAAGGGAGGGAAGAGAAGCAATGCTGATGTACAAGTGCCCAAACTAATGTCTAAGGAGATTTTCAGTCATCAGGTCATGATTGTCCCAAAGGTGCTTTTTCAAAAGACAACTGGACTTTCCTTGTTTTTGCTCTTGATGGTAATTCACTTCTCATCCAAGAAGCATCCTCAGCTCTGATTGAATGGAAGATTTATGCCATCATCTGGTTGTCAGTCATTAGTTGTCTGAGAGTCCTTGAGGCCCGTTATGTGCTCTCAGGGTCACCTGAATCAGAGTGCAGATGGGTGTGGAACCTTCTTGGAACTGCTGAAAGGACTGTGTTGTAAACAGGAGATAGGTGGTGTGGTATCCTCCCTCCACCCCTCTGTTGAGAGAGGGCTGTTCAATTTTAACATATGTAGCCTCTTTTATTCCTCTTTCGAACTGGTGGTCCTCTCCGTCCAGATCCGCAGGGATCCTGAAAGTCATCTGGAACTGAGATGAGGAACCTTTCACTCTTCAAATCTTGTTGAACTGTATAGCTGTTAGAACTTTTACTGTGGGTCAGGAAAGATGGGGCTTTGGGAGTTGATTTTCAGCAATATTTGGAGGACTAGAGATTCCTCACCCCTGATCTTTGATCAGTGTGTTCATCCTAATAACACCAACATAAATAATGTTTGCAATATCTAAAGGGACACAAATTCTCCTGTCTTAAAAGAGATACTTGCAGCTGTTCCACTGTCAAACAGTTGTTGCTGTTTGGAAGTTTCTTCTAATGTTAGCAAACATTTGCCTCCCAGCTATTTTTCACCCATCAGTTTTAGCTGTGTTACCTGAAACTACAGGGAAGAACTCTTCTATATGATAATCGTCTTGCTATTTGAAAGCTTTAATCTCCCCTTCCCAAGGTAACCAACCATTCATTTTAATTTGCATGTAGTGATTTTGGAACTGATTCTTGTTTTTAAATTTCCATTATATCAGTATTACAGACCTAAAAAAAATGCTCAGTGTATTAAGCCATATAACACATTTGCATGGTTGAATTTATAATTTATTTTGTTCGCATTTTGCATTGCTTCTCAAAATAGAAGCAACAGTGTACTGTTCTTCATTGGTTTTCAAATGTCAACAGTGATGTTATTGTTCAGCATGGACTTAAAAAAGGCTTTGGGGTAAAGATTAAATCTAAAATTAATTTGCCCTCCAAGTTTAATCAACACTGGTTAATCAAATAATATATGATTATATAGGCATTGAAGGAATTGGCACTGGCCAACATGTTTGCCATCTTTGGACTTAACTTCGATGAAAAAATGTCTCTTTAAGTGTAGGCAGATTTTGATCAACTAGGCCAAAACATATAATAAGCCAGGAAACAATAATTCAATAGTTAATAAAAGTGAGTAACATAATTTATTTCTATATGCATTTACCTGGCAATGTAACATTGGAATGGAACAACTCTGTGTGGCCAGCTGCGAATAGCCAGCTAGGAGTTCTCCCACCACCACCACTGCAAGTTGCCTCTGCCAAGTCTCTGCAAACAAATCATTGCAGGACAATTCAACATGGGCAATTCACTGCGGGGTCAACTCACTTCGGGCACCCAGATGGCGAATGGGCGGGCGAGTGAGGAGAGGGAGGCAGAGTGCACAGAAGTGATGGCAGCAACTAGGGCAGATTCTGCCTGAGATGAAGCAAGATCAGAGGTTTTAGCACACTGGAAAGCCAGCAGCTGCTTGTAGGTACACAGTGTTTGCAAAGCCGGGCAGAAAGGAAGAGAAAAGGGGGGGGGGGGGAACTGTGAGCAAATAAAGATACGCCAAAACATCTGTACAAACATAATGTAACACCCCCATCTCTTTGCTCCCTGGCACAATTGACCAAGGTTCCTCAATCTCTCTCCCTCCCCTTCTCTCTCTTTCTCTTTTCCCCACCCCAATGGTTCAAAGCTGATAATAAAAATTACATATGTATCTTATATATATCTTATATATAATATATGTGTGTATGTACACACACACACACTCACACAAACATATGACATATAAACATATATTCATCAAAGAAATTATATTATACAATAAATTTATATTTACCTGTCCCCAAACTTTTCCAATAGAGTTGTCTCTTCCTGCAAATGCTGAACTGTCCGTCTTGTTCATTCTCCTTTAATGACATAGATTTGTGATATCATCTTAGGTATCTTAAGCCTGTGTTTGATGTCTAATAAATAATATTGCTTATTGAACTAAACCAAGGATTATCATGTATAATCGCATACATCCATTAAAATCAGTATAACTTTAAATAGTGTAATAATTTTGAATAGTTCTAAAATTTACAGTTGATGTAACTTCATTTGAAATCAGTTTTGCTCAAAAACATCACCCATTATTTTTAATTTGATGCACCTTGTTGAGTCTCCTTGGTATTAGGGGTTTTCCATCCCCAAGCCACTACCTTTAAATAAAAATGTTAGGAAAATCTCTTTAGCAGCAAACACAGACAACGTATTTCTTTGGTTCACTTGTGGGTCCCATCAATTTGTTATATTTGGAAAGGACATCACATACTATTGGAATGATTGGAATTCTTATAAAAACACTTCCAGTACACAGAAATAAAAAAGAGAGAGAAAAAGAGATGGTAACAACCACAAATAATGCAATATGAAACATAAAAATGGAGCTTTTAAACAACAAACTCTCTCTGGTAGCAAACAGATTTAGAGCCAGTTACACAACAAATGGGATCAGAAAAATTACACACTGCTGCTCCAGCTGAATATGATCAGTTATCGCCACAGGATAACTCGCCGTGCAACAATTCAACAATTCAATTTAATTATTTTAAATTATTTTAAAAATTGTTTTAATTTTTGTCACTCCCAATTCATTGTGTCCCTCTTTTGGCATTTCTTTGATATTAGTGTAACTCTTGTTCCATGACAAATTGTCCTGTGGAAAATTGGCCGTGGCAAGCTGTCCTGCGGTGAATTGGCTGTGGCACATTGGCTGTGGCACGTTGCCCATGGTGAATTGACCTAGCTCAGCATCAAATCCCAACTGTTTCCCTAGCTTTGCAGAGGGAAGTTAACATTGTCAGGTGGAAATGGGGCAAATGAATAGAATAAGAACATCAAAACATTACAAAAATAATTGGAAAATATTTATTACAAAAAATGGACTGTAATATTCTTAACTTGGGAATTATGGAATGTCTTGCTCTCATAGCCAAGGTTAAGACTTCTAGTCTGTATCGTTATGCACCCCATGTATAACCTGCCTTGTGTGTGTTATAAGCTCAAGGATGCAGAAAGGGCTTCCAGAGAGAAGACCTATAGTGCTGAGTCAAAAGCTATAGTATATTGATTAAAATATAGAAGAAGCAGTGTGTGAACACATAAAGGCTCTAAATGAAAGCATATGCCTTGTAAATTGTTTATGTCACAATGCAAACCCCTACAAATGAGTCAGGGTAATGCCACAATGAAAGCTATACTTGGAAGAACCCTCAATCACAGGGGAGAGCAATATGAATCCAACAGTAGATTTCTTGAAAGGAACTGCTTTTAAAAAGCACTTGTTGGATTAGTTCCATAATGATAACTCTATAGACTAAAAATACCATCAACATACCACACCAAAGAATATCTTCTCTTATTCTTGTGGTAACCATTTGGAAGTCTGCTTTCAGCCACAGAAATATCCCCAAAGTAATGGAATGTGCGGATAACCTTAGGGAATCAGGGGAAGAGATGCTGCCTAAGAAACAATCACACAAGAGAGTCAGGAACCTCCAGTGGCTTAATGGTCAGAAAAAGAAACGTAGGAAGGACCCTTCCTAGTGGATCAAGCAGTTAAAAGGGATCTATGGGTAGGGATGCGTGCATATGAGTGTGCGCAGCAAGCTGAAGGAGAGGTTCTTCTCCCTAAGCTTGGGTGCAATTGGCAGCTTGCTAGCTTGGATGTGGACAAAAATGTGTGTGTGTGTGTGTGTGTGTGTGTGTGTGTATGTAACAATGACTCATGATTAGCCTATCTTTCTTGTTTGGGGGAACGGCTGGATAAGGGACATGTAATATACAAATGTATATGTCCCACATTTGTATAATAAACAGTCCCATTCAAGTCAAAAATTGATTTTCCCCCCAACTGAAAAACCAGTAGGCCAGGTGTTCTGTATAAAGAATAGTAGACTCCTTATATAGGATTCTGATTGGCTAAAAAACCTGAATGGGGATTGGTTCAATAGGAACCAATCCACGAAGCTGCCCAAAAGGCGGCAAAACTGAATACCTGTCATTGGCTACAAGCCAGCAGACAAAACCCTATAAAAAGGCTGCCGTGGCTTGAGCCAATGTTCCATTTCGCAACTACTGTTAACTAATAAAGACTTTGTTGTTGGAACCCGGTCTACCTCGCGTTTTTCCGGACGGAACACTGGCGACGAGGATGGGATCATCCTAAACGCGAGACAGAGCATGCGGCGACAAATAACACCAGACGGAGAACAATGGCTGGAAACAACGCACTGCCCGCACCCTTCAATCCCAATGAAGAGGATTGGGAATCCTACGTAGACCGTTTCCAGATGTATTTGGAAAGTAACGAGATGGAAGAGATCTCAGACCAGCGTAAGAGAGCTGTTTTCTTGACACACTGTGGGCCCACAATCTTCAAAATGGCCAAGGCTTTGGCGAAGCCCCGAGATGTGAAACAATTGACTTGGACAGAGCTCCAAAGAATGCTAAAGGCTCACTATGCACCAGTGGTGTCAAACCTTATCAAGCGGCACGAATTCTATCTAAGAGACCAGAAAGAAGGCGAAACCATCGCTGATTTTGTGGCAGCCCTCTGACAAATAGGGGGAGCGTGCGAGTTTCTGAATTTAGATGAAGCGATGCGGGATCGAGTAATACTGGGTTTAAGAGACTCTAATGTACAGAGCAAGCTGCTAAATAAACCCAACATAACCGTAGCCGAAGCCATTGCAGAAGCCACAGCCACTGAAGCCGCGAAAAAATCGGTGGTCAAAATGAAACAGATGAACGCGAACAATGACGAAATAAGCCTGGCCAGAGGGAAGAAACAATTTCCCACCACCACTCACCACGAAGATTTCGATGAGACGTCAGAATCCGGGGAGGAAGACGATGAAGTCCACCGCCTATACGCCAACAAGAAAGGGCGCGAAAAAAGAAATTGGCGGGAATGCGCTGGCTGCGGAGGAAACCATCCTCGAGCCGATTGCAGATTCCTCGATGCCATTTGCAGAGCTTGCAGAAAAGGGGGCATATCGAGAAAGTCTGCAGAAATAAAAAAAATTACAGCCCAAACAGACGCAGCAACTCCCCCGTGCAAGCTGAGCCAAAACAAACTGAGAGAAAGTGGCAGCAGAACAAGCGAGCTACTAACCGAGAGAAAACACATCAGACTTTCACTATCGGGAGCACTCAGACGGAAAGCGGGAAGAAAGTAAACATAATTGTAAAAATAGAAGGCAATCCCTGCGAAATGGAGGTAGACTCTGGGTCTTTCCTATCAATGGTGTCATGGGACAGCATCAAACAACTGGTCCCAGATATCAAACTCAAAGAACTCCAGAGACAAAAATTAACCCTCAAGGACTACCAAGGAAACCGAATTCCTGTCTTGGCTTAGGACATTTCCGAGTCGCCTACAAACAACATGTCGAAGTACTACCATTGACAATAGTCGACCAAGACCGACCAAGCCTCCTGGGCATCAAATGGTTCGCACCATTGGGCATCGGGATGACCGGAGTAGACCGGGTGGCTGCAACCGACTGGGAAGAAAACCTGATCCAAGAGTTCCAGGACGTTTTCGACGGCTCCCTAGGCAGGTATCGGGGGATCCCAATTTCCTTTAGTCTAGACCCTCAGGTAGCCCCTAGAAGACTAAAGGCCAGACGAGTTCCTTTTGCTCTGAAAGCAAAAATAGAGGAACAACTAAATAAACTAATAGACCAAGGGGTTTTAGAACCTGTTGACCATGCTAAGTGGGAAACGCCAATCGTAACACCAATTAAACCAGACGGGTCGGTTCGAATCTGTGGTGACTACAAGGCTACCCTGAACCACGCATTGCAACAAAGCGCATACCCGGTGCCAGTCGTACAACACTTATTACATTCCCTTGGGGGAGGAAAAGTTTTTGCTAAACTAGATCTAGCGCAAGCTTACCAACAACTACCAGTAAACCCCTTAACGGCTGAAGCACAAACAATAGTGACCCACAAAGGGGCATTCAAATGCAACAGACTCCAATTTGGAGTGAGTGTAGCCCCAGGCGTTTTCCAGAGCCTCATGGAACACCTATTGAATGGTATAAAAGGGGTCGTACCATACTTTGACGACGTCCTAATTTCGGCCAAAGATGCAACCCAGCTAAAAAAAAGACTAAAAGAGGTACTAACTAAATTCAGAGAATCTGGCCTTAAAGTAAAACAAGAAAAATGCTGTTTAATGACTGATCGTGTCGAATTCCTGGGCTACTTAATAGATGGAGAGGGTATACACCCTACTGACAAAAAAGTCAAAGCTATTAAAGACGCACCAGAACCAAGGAACAAAACTTAACTACAGGCATTTTTGGGACTAATAAATCTTTATAACGTGTTCCTACCCCACAAAGCGACAATAGCGGAACCATTACACCGATTACTGGATAAAAAAACAATTTGGACTTGGGGTTATAGAGAAAAAAAAGCCTTCCAAAAAATAAAAAACTTATTAACATCAAACACCGTCCTTATCCAGTTTAGTAACACACTTCCATTGATGGTGACCTGCGACGCCTCACCATTTGGAGTCGGTGCCATCCTGAGCCACCAATTGCCAGATGGGAGAGAGGCACCCGTCGCATACTATTTAAAGACTCTGTCTAAAACCGAGTGTAATTATAGTCAATTGGACAGAGAAGCCCTGGCAATCGTCGCCGGAGTGAAACGCTTCCATGAGTATCTACATGGAAGAACATTTCTGATAGTAACGGACCATAAACTGCTACTGGGAATTTTGGCAGGAAACAAGCCAACACCGAACATTTTGTCCCCGCGAATGGTCAGAATTCTAGATGGTCAGAATTCCTAGCAGCCTACTCTTATACTCTGACACATCGCCCCAGGAAACAAATTTCCCATGCAGACGCGTTGAGCAGAGCACCATTACCAACTATAGAGGAAGACCCGGCGCCGACGATGACCACCTTGCAGATAGAGACATGCCCCGATCTACCCATATCTGCGAATGATGTCGCCAGAGCCACCGCAAGGGACCCATTGACTGCCCGTGTACTGAACTGGGTAGGTAAAGGCTGGCCGGAAAATCAAAAAACTGAGAACTTTAAACCTTTCCGGACCAGACAAACTGAACTCTCGATTCAAAAAGGTTGTTTGTTGTGGGGTGATCGGATAGTTATCCCTTCCAAATTACAAACTAAGGTACTGGGTATGCTTCACGAAGGCCACCCTGGAATTGTTAAAATGAAAAGCCTTGCTAGAAGCTATGTCTGGTGGCCGGGTATAGATAGGGACATCGAATACTGGGTAAATTCTTGCAACAAATGCCAAAGAACCAGGCCTTCCCCACCACAAGCACCCATAAAGGACTGGGAAACCCCACGAGGCCCCTGGTCACAAATCCACATTGACTTTGCGGGTCCTACTAAGGGGCATACTTTCCTAATTGTCGTAGATGCATACTCAAATTGGCTGGAGGTTAAAATTATGCCATCTATGACAACTGAAACCATTATTACACAACTTAACAAACTCTTCACAACCCATGGCCTGCCGGACGTCCTACTGTCCGACAACAGGCCACAATTAACGAGTATCCAATTCGAACAATACCTAGCCTCCCTAGGTATAAGATATGCCCTAACCGCGCCGGCCCACCCAGCTGCAAACGGTAGGGCTGAGAGAATGGTCAGGTTTACCAAAGAAGGGTTAGAAAAAATGGACATTGGGGATGTCCAAGATAAAATAAATCGCCTACTCACCCTCCAGCATATCACACCCAGTACTATAACAAACAAAAGCCCGGCGGAATTATTAATGGGAAGAAAACTGAGGTCGCAATTAGACAGATTGCACCCAAACTATACACCAGAAACCCCCCCCCCCCGACTCCTCCACCCGTTTCAGGACATTTGAAATAGGCGACCTAGTCTATGCAAAAAAATTTTACCGGGGACCCATTATGGCTTCCAGGAACAATCACACAAATTACAGGCCCCCGGTCCTACCGACTAACCGTAGACAACGGCAGGGAATGGAAGCGGCACATAGACCAGCTTCGGTCCCGAAACATAGAAAGAAGTAAAAACACACAACCACAAATATTAAAAAACGACAAAAATCAAACCAAGGAGGGGGGGGGGAAATACGAGAAAATAATAAAGAACCGTTTAAATTAAACACAGAATACAATAACAAACAAAAAGAGCAAAAAAGAGACTTACAGTTAGAAGAAAATTGTGAGAAGAGTCCATCCGAAGGGGCCAGCCAGGCCAGCTCGACCTGCCCGGAGAAAACAGGAGGGAGCGGCAAAACCGCCGGCCTAAGAAACTCAGGCGGCAGTAAAATGGATGACTCACCCTTCCAGGCGGTTCCATGGAGAAGGACCAGAGAGACAGCAACCCCATCCGAACCGGTCGAAGTTTTCAACAGAAATGAACCACGCAAGTCCAGTCAAGTCAAAAGAAGCCCCACCTACTTGCGCGACTACATCATCACGTTGGACTAAACCAAGAGGGGAGGGGTGTTCTGTATAAAGAATAGTAGACTCCTAATACAGGATTCTGATTGGCTAAAAAACCTGAATGGGGATTGGTTCAATAGGAACCAATCCACGAAGCTGCCCAAAAGGCGGCAAAACTAAATACCTGTCATTGGCTACAAGCCGGCAGACAAAATCCTATAAAAAGGCTGCCACGGCTTGAGCCAATGTTCCGTTTCGCAACTACTGTTAACTAATAAAGACTTTGTTGTTGGAACCTGGTCTACCTCGCGTTTTTCCAGACGGAACACCAGGGATGGGGAACCTTTTATGGCTCACTCAGGAATTCTGGGAGTTGAAGCCAATAAGTGATAAAAGAGTCAAGTTTCCCTACCCTTGGCCTAGAGTGAGATATCCCACAGCCAGGTGGCCAAGTAGCCAGGTGAGTTGTCCTTTTTCCGATTTAAAAGTGCCGGTGGGAGGTTTGTACCTGCAAACTTGCAAGAACCTATTAGTAACATTACAGGTAAAGTAGAATGAATGCACCCAGGTATGTTTCCTATCTGTTTACCAGCTGACACTCAAATTCTAGGCCTTGAATCTTCAGTGTGATGCCCGAGTGCCTACAGCTATCTTTCTGGGACCAGGCTCCCTGTTTTATCTGATTTTCTTTAAAATAAATATTTTCACAATAAAATAACAGTCATTTGGATTCTGACACACTGCAGCTCTAGCATTATTGCTCTTTCTAATAATACCTTTGGATCATATATATCTTCTTGATAAATGAAAATGAAGATTAGTTGCAGTCCAGAGCTTTGTTTGAAAATTTTTCCGACTTGCTTGGTGGGGGTAGAGGAGAGGATAGATAAATGCAAATTAGAAAGAGACAGGAATTGTTCTCATGTGTCTATTTTTGGGTATATTGTTGTACTGTGACTTGTGGTATTCCCTTTAACAGCCATATAACATGCTTTGAATTCTAGATATGTTCATGGCTGAAAATGATTGGAAATTTCTCTCCTGGGAAAATAAATATTTTCCAAACATGATAGACAGGATAGCTGAAGCCAAAGTAGATGTAACAATAGAATGGGATATTGTATATTGTATGTTTCTCACTCTGAAGCAATGTTATATCCCACATTACTGCGTATGGAGGAAAATGAATAGAAAGGCTAGGAGAATAGCATATAGGGATGCAGTATTAACATTGTATGTATGTTCAGTATTACAAAAACTCTCATTGTATTTGTCTGTTTGTACCCTCAAATTAACCCCAAAGGTGCATTGCACCACAGCAATTTTGAATCAGGATACCAAATATTTGCTAACGTCAAAATGTTTTTAAAAAAACTCTAGGAGACATTATTCCCCTAGAAATGATATTTTCACAATGTTCAGACTAGTTTTATTCACAGTTTATGGCTGTTGTAGCATCCACACAGTCACATGATCATGATTTCCAACGCTCCCCTGCCAGCTTCTCACAAGCAAAGTCAATAGGGAAGCCAGCAGGAAGTCAGAGGTTGCTCCCACTCCCACATTTTTTGCCTGTGGTCATTCTGTTTATCTGTTTAGATAAGTAAGTACAGACTTATTATTGAAGTACAATTGCCACTACAATTATTTTTCTATTTATGATACATGCTCTTCTTAGACAATCACAGGACCATCCAGCATAGGGATAAAGTTAATGTCACATCAGACTGTACTACCTTTATGCAGCAAAGGATGACCCAATAGGCTTGTCTAGTTAACCTTAAGAGTTAAGTCAGTTTCCTTAGGCTGTGGCCTGGCAGCCTTACAAATAAAATCAATCAATTCTCATTTGAAATAAATATGCTTCTTTTTCCCCCTTGCCATTTATCATTAGCTTCCAGCTAATAATATAAATACAAGGGGGAGAGGAGGTATGGAAATATCACATGATAATCTTGAGAAGAATGTGGGTTGATTTAAAAGGCTGTTTAAGAATTATTCCATCATTTAATTATTCTGATTCTTAGGAGGCATCTCCTGTATTCAACACAGATTGTTTTTTATTACAGGTTTTGGAAGATATAAATCTGAGGTATGAGCAGGGGTGGGATTCAAAATTTTTAACAACTGGTTTTGTGGGCATGGCTTAGGTGGTGGGCATGGCTTGGTGGTCATGTGACTGGGTGGACATGGCTTGGTGGTCATGTTATTGGTTGGGCATGGCCAACTCAATATCACTCACACTGAGGCATGCATCTCCTCGCCTGGCCTCTCATGACTGTGGGGATGCTGCAACAGTCATAAGTGTGAAAAATGGTCATAAGTCACATTTTCAGTGCCATTGTAACTTTAAATGGTCACTCCACACAAGCAAAATACCAGCAAAGGAGGGGAAAAAAACTCCAGTTATTGGCTGGGCATGGGCAACTCAATATCACTCACATCGTGGCACGCATCTCCTCGCCTGGCTTCTCATGACTGTGGGGATGCTGCAACAGACGTAAGTGTGAAAAATGGTCATGAGTCACTTTTTTCAGTGCCATTGTAACTTTGAATGGTCACTCCACACAAGCAAAGTACCAGCAAAGGAGGGGAAAAATAACTCCAGAGAAGTTCCAGAGACAGGAAGTCTAGTTTGACCAAGAATGTAAAAAGGGTTAACGGAGAGGCAGTTTCTGTAAGCAACACCAGAATGTTTCCTTCCTGCCTTCCTTACAGGATTAGGCCAGTAATTTCTTCTTACAACCGGTTCTCCGAACTGCTTAGGATGTTAACAACCGGTTCTAGAGAATAGGTGCAAACTGGTAGAATCCCACCCCTGTGGATATGTCTGTGTGCTTATGTCTCTCTCTTTGTGTGTGTGGATGCATGTGTGCACATGTGCTTTTAACATAGCGTTTCATATCAGGATTGATGAACCCAGTGCTGTTAAAGGACCAGATTAAAAACATAAAAGGAGCAAATGAAAAGGAAGTCATTCAGGGAAGGGAAAAGAGATGCTATAAAATGCCACAATGAAATTCAAAGACCTGTTTAAAAAAAAAATAACGAGATTGAAAACATGAGTTGCTCAGAAGCCACAATTGGTTTCTGCTTATGCTTTGCCAGCCTTTGTTAGATGTGCAATTATGATACATTGAGAAGCAAGCTTTGAATAGGGCTAAAGATTAAGCTACAAGTATACATCCTCAACCCCCTCCCCATTGTGTGTGGTAGCACAGAAATATATCTATTAATAGAGAGAAACTTTCCCTGGGACTTTTAATATTTTAAATTGGTAAATTTCAATGAATCTTTTAAACTGATCCATTTGCTACTTATATTTTATGTATTGTATACTATATTATTTTTATTATATAGCATGAGGTAGTTGTTTTGTGTGCCCCCAAGTTATTATTGTCTGCTCATAACTGCCTTGACCAGACCCCACAGTTTTCTTGGCAAGGTTTTTTTCTGAAGTGGTTTGCTTTTCTCTCTTTCCAAGAGAATGAATGACTGGCCCAAGGTAATCCAACTGGCTTTATGCCTAAAATGAGACTAGAACTCCCAGTCTCCCAGTTTTAGTCTGATACTTTTAACCACTATACCAAACTAGCTCCCATCCTGTAAGTTTAGGATCCTGGAAAAGTCTATTTTGAAGAATTTATTATGTTTCTATACAGCCTTTCTTTTGCAAATTTGAAACAGTATTCTTAGGTCCAGTTTCTTTCCATGATTGGCTGAAGAATATGCTTTACTAGGGGACCAGAATATGCTTGACCAGGGGAGACATGATAGCGGTCTTCCAATATTTGAGGGGCTGCCACAGGGAGGAAGGGGTCAAGCTATTTTCTAAAGCACCTGTCGGCCAGACAAGGCATAATGGATGGAAACTGAACAAGGAGAGATTTAACCTGGAAACAAGGAGAAACTTTCTGACAGGGAGAACAATCAACCCATGGAACAGAAGTTGCCCTCGGAAGTTGTGGGAGTGCCATCACTTGAGACTTTCAAAAAGAGATTGGACTGCCATTTGTCAGAAATGCTGTAGGGTCTCCCGCTTGGGTGGGGGGTTGGACTAGATGACCTACAAGGTACCTTCCGACTCTGATTTTCTGTTATCTGACCACAAATCACATTGTGAGCTTTCATAGCTAAGAGTGAACTTGAACTTGAACTTGGCCTGACAAATTAAACTCTACAAATTTGCTCTTGCTCTAAGAAAAAATGACTGGCCCACCATCTCTCATGATCTTCTATGGATGAATGAGGGATTAAAAGATGAGTTCCTGGCTCCCAGCCTAGCATTTTAACTACTACACCACACAGGATGGCATTTAAACAAAAATAAGAACAGTATTAAATGAAAAGATTAATTTGTTTTATATTGAGAGCATCACACTGCTGATTTAAGCTGTTACTCATCACACACTTCCAATTTTTGAAGAAAGAACAAAGCAATTTAAAACCTTAGTTTGGGATGAATAAAAGAGAATGGGCAAGTTTCCCAGTGTAATATTTTCATATAAAATTGTCACAAGTTGTCACTTGTAACTTGGCTACTTCTTTTGTGGCTGAGTATATTTTGTGAACTATTTGATTTTGTTATATCAACCCATAAAATGGGTAAATTGATTAACCAAATTAAGTACTTTATTTTGAGTCATCATGTAAATATAACAGATGTGGATTAGAGCCAAATCCAACATTGGACCAAACCTCTTGATCCAAATCCAACACTCAGTTATTACAACATAATCCAGTGTATGGTTAATTTGAAAGCAAATCCATTTACTTTCTCCCAGATTAATGTTTTTGGATTGCACCTAATTTCCCTCTTATATAACAGTTCAATTGTTAGGCTAATTTGTTAATGCTTAGAAAGGAACGTTTTTAATTATCAGTGGTAAAGTTTATTTGGAACTACAATTTAAGGGTACATTTTTTATACTTTGAGACTATTTTGATTGCAATGAAAACAATGCTGCCTACAATCAATAAAAATGGCCATAATTTCAAAAATAAAGCAGTAGTGGTTTTTGTTAATTTAGCATAATGTTTTGTTCTTTTAAAAAGATACTGACATGACAGTTTGGGGTATACATGTACAATTATTTCACTGTTATAAATCCAAAGTTATAAATTAGAGAGTTAAAAGATAGGGAGTAAAAAGTTAATCTTAAACTTGCTAACTCAGAAGTAAGTCTTTATACATATTTTGAAATAAAGTAAGTGTCAGTGTTGTTTCAAAATATATATGAATAGAATTTTGCAACCTTCAGCTTAAATACAAGAACTGGAGAAAGAGTTTCTGCGTTTACATATTGCATGCAAGAGGAATGTGCGACTTCACTAAGCCTTTGGAGAAGAGATAATGCCAGCAGTTACAAACAGCACTGAACTCAGTTTTCTTTTATAGATAATCTTTGACTTATGACCATAATTGAGACAGGAATTATGGTCATAAATTGTGCCAGTCATTAAGCAGGTCATCATATAGCTGACCAGGGGTGGGATTCAAAAATCCAAGCAACCGGTTTGCTGCCCAGTTGCTGGGTGGATGTGGCCATGGTGGGTGTTGCCTCCTGGAACTTCCGGAAGGCCCTTTTTTTCCCCCCTCCAAGAGCCTCTGTGCAGACCCTGCACCTACCTGTATTGAAAATGGGCCATGTGGAGACTCCTGGGACGGGTGGGACAGGGTGGGCCAGGTCGGTTCAAATACCGGTTCAGCGAACCAAATGCAAATTTAACATCCGGTTCGCTGAACCGGTCCAAACCAATAGAATCTACCCCTGTGTCTGACCCAATTTTGCAATGTTTTTTCAGTGATCATTAAGCAAATCACCATGATCATTAAGTAAAATCCATTATCTGCAATGGGAGCTTTTTGCCAGAAACTGGAAGCAAATACTGGTTTTCGGCAAAAAATGACATAAATCATGGTCACGTACACTGCAAATGGTCATAAAGGTGAACAGGTTGCCAAGCACCGAAAAGTGCAATCATGTGATCAGGAAAGCAGCAGAACTTCAAATCCAGGTCATAAGTACCTTTTAGGAGATTTGTTGTAACTTCAAACTGTCACAACCAGCCGTAAATCAAGGACCATCAACAGGTGAAAGTCGAAAAATTAGAATATCATGCAAAAGTTCATTTATTTCAGTAATGCAACTTGAAAGGTGAACCTTATACATGAGGTAGACTCATAACATGGAAAGCAAGATAGTTGAAGCCATGATTTGTCATAACTGAGATGATTATGGCTTACAGCTTATGAAAACCCCAAATCTACAATCTCAGAAAATTAGAATATTACATGCAATCAATAAAACAAGGATTGTACATAGAACAATATCGGACCTCTGAAAAATATAAGCATGCATATGTACTAAGTACTTGGTTTGGGCCCCTTTTCCAGCAATTACTGCCTCAATGCGGTGGGGCATGGAAGCTATCAGCCTGTGGCACTGCTGAGGTGTTATGGAAGACCAGGATGTTTCAATAGTGGCCTTCATCTCTTCTGCATTGTTCGGTCTCATGTCTCTCATCTTTCTCTTGGCAATGCCCCATAGCTTGTCTATGGGATTCAGGTCAGGCGAGTTTGCTGGCCAATCAAGCACAGTAATCCCACCGTCACTGAACCAGGTTTTGGTGCTTTTGGCAGTGTGGGCAGGTGCCAAGTCTTGCTGGAAAATGAAGTCAGCATCCCCATAAAGCTCGTCTGTGGAAGGAAGCATGAAGTGCTCCAAAATCTCCTGGCAGATGGCTGCTTTGACCCTGGACTTAATGAAGCACAGTGGACCAACACCAGCAGATGACATGGCTCCCCAAATCAACACAGACTCTGGAAACTTCACACTGGACTTCGAGCATCTTGCAGTTTGTTCCTCTCCATTCTTCCTCCAGACTCTGGGTCCTTGGTTTCCAAATGAGAGGCAAAAGTTACTCTCATCAGAAAAGAAGACTTTGGACCACTGAGCAACAGACCAGTTCTGTTTTCCTTTAGCCCAGGTAAGATGCTTCTGACGTTATTTGTTGTTCAGGAGCGGATTGACCAGAGGAATACAACATTTGAAGCCCCTGTCCAGGATCCGTCTGTGTGTGGTGGCTCTTGATGCACTGACTCCAGCCTCAGTCCACTCCTTCTGAAAGTCCTCAACACTTTTGAATGGCCTTTTCCTGACAATCCTCTCCAGGCTGCGTTCATCCTTGCTGCTTGTGCACCTTTTTCTTCCACACTTTTCCTTCCACATAACTTTCTATTCATGTGCTTTGATACAGCACTTTGGGAACATCCAACTTCTTTTGCAAATATCTTTTGAGGCTTTCCCTCCTTATGGAGGGTGTCAATGATGGTTTTCTGCACACCTGTCAGGTCAGCAGTCTTTCCCATGATTGTGCTTCCTACTGAACCAGACTGAGAGACCATTTAAAGGCTCAGGAACCCTTTGCAGGTGTTATGGCTTAATGAGCTGATTAAAATGGGACACTTTGAGCCTAGAATATTGAACCTTTTCACAATATTCTAATTTTCTGAGATTGTGGATTTGGGGTTTTCATGAGCTGTAAGCCATCATCATCTCAATTATGACACATCACGGGTTGAACTATCTTGCTTTGCATGTTATGAGTCTATCTCATATATTAGTTTCACCTTTTAAGTTGCTTTACTGAAATAAATGAACTTTTGCACGATATTCTAATTTTTCGAGTTTCACCTGTACATATGCATATGGGCGCTCCCTGTTGATCGCTTCGTTTCTCCCAGTGGCTCACCAAAATGACCAGAGCTTTCTCTCTTGGTCTTCTGCCTGCACTGAGTTCTTATACATTTTCTGTTCATTCCTATTGTGCCCTTTCAATTGTATTTTGTGGCACACTTTGCATAATTTTACAGATGCAATTCCCAATACTATTTTTAATCTACAAAGTCATCTATCGCTTGTTCTCTAGTTGTTGGCTGAGCTGCTTACTCTACAGAAATGGCTGCCTGTTCCTCCCAGTGCACTCATCTCACCAGCATTTTTTAATGGTCCTCCGCTCCGGGCTTTTTAAGTCAAAGGGGAGTGAGTTCATGGGCTATGTTTTTCAGCTATGGCCCTCAAACTAAGGAATACCCTCTTTTTGGCACCCTCAGTATTGGCTTTCCAGATTTAAAGACTGAATTCTTCTGGAAGGCATTTAGTGAACATGTTAAGCCTGGGTTCCCCAACCAGGGTTAGGTAGACAAGCTAAACAGAATGTGCAGCGTTAGTCAGATAGGTACACAGATAAATGAGTGAGCTAAGCTTGTATGTTTATTAACATACAGTAAAAATAACAGATACGCTTGTGCTATCAAGAATATATTTTATTCCATTATAAGTTAATAGCATAGTCAAATAACAGTCCAATATTCATTTACCATGTAGTCAGTCCATTCAGGGTATTCAGTTAGCAAAGTCCATGTAGAATATCCTATGTCCGTTCACTTACAAATCAGTCCTTTGTTGTCTCTCCCGTTCGAGCAATGCAGTCTTGATTCCAAGCATTAATCAGGGATCATCAAAGCCAGAGAGAGAGAGAGCAAGCCGTAGTCTTGCTACTTTTATATTGTTTTCTTAACCACTCCTTTAATTGCTATTTCACAGTTAAAGCTGCATACACACTAACATACACTAACCATGATTCATAGTTATTATTTCACCTAAACCAGTTAGGGTAAACAATGTTATCCCTAACAGAACAAATGATCACTGTTGTGCTAACTCTATTATTGTACTTTTAGCCAATTAATTATTTTAGTGCTGTGTCCTTTTGCTGTTCATGCTTTCATCATGTAAATCACTGAAAGTGTTATAAAATTATAATGAATAAATTGCACTTTTGCGGTGTGGCTCCTTTTACTATGTGGTTGGGATTGAAAATATATGATGACATTAAAAAGTGAGTAGAACATCTGTAAAGCTGCCTGTTAACTATTTTGCGTAACATCTGTCAAAGAGTTCCAAGATCACAAAGACATTTTTGTTTGCTGTTTAAATATAAAATTAAGTTCTTGAGATGCTGAATTCAGTATTATATGCCAAACTCTGAACCTGAATCTATGGATGCGATCCTGCTAGATAATTCCCCATTGTTGTCTAATATATCTCTGCTATATTGCTACATGCAAAATAGCTTCTTTTTACAAATAACAGGTTTAAATGTTTTCATTCTGATAAACAGGGTCTGAGCTATATCTACTGTAGTAGTTTTCATTTGATACTGATGAAATTGGAGTTAGGAATACGGATCAATTCCCACATAAATCAACCAAAGGAAACTATCACAGCACTAAACATGGGTGTTCAGTGTCAGGATATACTTGGTTTCCATTTCAACATTTTATGTCTTTTTGAAGTCTGAGTGTTTTGAAGTAGGATATTTCAGTTAGCCTCAACTCTATTCTGGAACATCATTAAGCAATTACAATTGCAGCTATATCAACTGTAAGATTTATAGCATAGGACAAATGAATGCAAGAATTTTTAAAAACCATCAAAATATTTTAAGGATTATATAAAATATGATTAAGACATTAGGAGAGAAAAACATTTTTATTTGGTACCAAAAAGAGTAAAATACTTAGAGAAGGTGATTTACCATGAGAAAATTCTGTATTTCATAAAAATCAGTATCATAATAATTAGTATGTTCTTCTGAGCTTATAGAACCTCCGGTTGAACTTAAAATGTGAAGATGATAACAATTCTTCAGATATGATTCCAAAAAGATGGACACAGCTGTTTTAAAGAATTGCAGGCAAGTGCTACATTCATGATCTTATGCATAGCAAAGCCACTTTGAGACTCAGATCTGAAATGTTGCATGTCCCTAATTGGAAGATACATATGTAAGTGTGACTGGTCCATTGTTTGCAAGACCATTATAGGACAAAAATAGGCCTTTGAATTGTATACTAGAAAGTTAGTGCTCTCAGTTAACCTTTAATAGTCATATGAATGTTCTTATTATCACAACTATTAATCAATGGTGGGATTCAAATTTTTTTACTACCGGTTCTGTGGGCGAGGCTTGATGGGCAAGGCAGGGGAAGGCTACTGTAATATCTCCAGTCAGAGGTGGTATTTGCCGGTTCTCCGAATTACTCAAAATTTCCGCTACCGGTTCTCCAGAACTGGTCAGAACCTGCTAAATACCACCTCTTCTATTAATGATGAAGACAAACATTTGATGCAGTGGTAGTGAAAATAATGCATTGCCTGAAAGAACCCTGTCCTTCCTCAATCAAACAGGCCTTTGATATCTCCTTGATTTCCAAAGAGACTGAATGTTTCCCTCTATTTTCTCTATTCCTTGTTCCATTTGCAACCATTCAGGAGCACCATCGTCATTCATCTCCCCATGCTATGTGACAGGAACATTGCTGTGCACTTATTAAAAGTAGTCCTCAACTTACAATCATTCATTTAGTGACTGTTGAAGTTACTGAAAAAAGTGACTAACAATTATTTTTTGTATTTATGACTGTCACAGGATTCCAGGGGTGGGATTCAACCGGTGTTACTACCAGTTCGGTGACTACATTTTGCTGCGTGTGCGTGTAAAAAAACATCAGCTGTGCCGCTTGGACAGCTGAAAAGCACCATGCGTGAGTGCACAGTGTTTAAAAAGCTTTTTTTTTTTCCTGCTTTTTCAACCTCAGCTGTGCTGTGCAAAGCAGCTGAGGTTGAAAAAGCAGGAAATAAAGGAGAAGTAAGAGCCTGGGTGGGTCAAACAGCAGCAAACACAGAACCAGTTCAGGGTCTGTTGCTCTTCAGAGCTACTGGTTCTTTAGAACGGGGCAGAACCAGTAGCTTCCCACCCCTGTAGAATTCCCATGATCACGTGATCAAAATTTAGACACTTTGCAATTACTATGCAGCATCCCAGGGTCATGTGATTGCCATTTGCAAGCTTCCCAGCTGGCTTCTGACAAGCAAAGTCAATGGAGAAGCCAAATTCACCTAAGAACTGTGTGATTCACTTTACAACTGCAATGATTTGTTTAACATGACAAAAAGATTACAAAATTGAGTGTGATTTACTTAGCTGTCTTGCTTAGTAACAGAAATGCTGGTCCCAATTATGGCTGTATATAGCTTAGGCCAGTGTAATCTGTGTGTGATAGACTGTCTTACTGGAGTTGTATGAATGAAATTATCATTGTAGGTAAATTGCCAATCTGCAATTAAACATTTCTGAAAAATTATATTCATGTATTGGCCCTAATCCTTCTTTTCAGAACTTGTTCCTATAGAGTGAACAACTATAGTCACCATGATAGTAATTTTCCTTGCTTGAAAGTTTTGAATTTCACCTCTGGCTGTCATACCACAAGGTGAGATTTGTGAAACAGCTAGAGTGAAATGCAAAGCTACTTGAATT
Source organism: Laticauda colubrina (assembly GCA_015471245.1). NCBI lineage: Eukaryota > Metazoa > Chordata > Lepidosauria > Squamata > Elapidae > Laticauda > Laticauda colubrina. Next base: position 10,331,134 of record BLBF01000021.1, on the reverse strand, counting down.
TCAAGTTTTTTCACATTTTTCTTCCTGGCTTTGAAATGGGGACCTTTTCCATGATTTAAGACATGGATTTTTCCAGTTACGTAGCCATGATGCATTCTACCACAAAATACAGATTCTAAATTAACTACTTAACAGAATAACAGAGTTGGAAGGAACCTTGGAGGTCTTCTGGTCCAACCCCCTGCACAAGCAGGAGACCCTATACCATTCTGGATCAATGAGTGTCCAATCTCGTTTGAAAAACCTCTAGCAATAGAGCATTCACAACTTCTGAGGGCAAGCTCTTCCACTGGTTCCACTTAACTGAAACTGATAAGGAAAATGTAAAATTGACAACAAATTTTATGTGGTGTGCAGTCATTAATTATATTAATTGGAATTATCTAATAAGAATATAAAGCATTCACTTGGTGATAGTTAGATTACTTTGTGATCCTTATACCATGGGGAAAAAAATCCCTAGGTAAATAAGGCTGGCAGCTCACCTCAGAAAAAGTGACAAAGAAAAACTATGGTATAAGCAAGTGCCCAAACTTTGTAACTAATTTAACCCAAGAAAACTTTTTAAAAATGTCTGGACAGGCAGAAAAATAGAGTTATCCATTCTTTGGGATCCAATCCTATGGTTTTCACTTTAACTGCTATATCGTCCCTGCTTAAGATATCTGCAGCTTCTCTCTTAATATTGTTAAAAATGTGTTTTCCCTTTTTACCATGGCAGGACTTTAAGGCCCTGTCCCACTGGTCGACAGATGCAAAACGTATGCATAAAGGACACAGCGGATGAGCAAAATTTCAGAGGTGGCTCCATCCGTTGTCATCCGCTCCAAAAAGTGGCAAAAATTTGCATAAACAGAATGGAAAAGAACGGAAAATAACAGATGTGGGTAGTATGTAGCAGGGATGTTAAATGGATGTTCATAGGAAGCCTAGCGGATGACAGCAGATGGAAGCAGATGACACCTCCCAAGGGGTTCCGGGGGAGAATTGCAAAGCGGACGCATAGCAGATGAAGCGGATGCATCACGTACACCTAAAGGAAAGAAAGGGGATGCCACACGGATGTATATCGGATGCAAACCGTTCACTATGCATCCTTTCTATTTCCGTGCTACTAACGCTGTGTAGACATTCCGTGTCCCTTTTGTTTCCTCCCTCTTTCCTTTTTCAGCTGCAGTGGATGTGAGTTGCGAGGATACCCAGAGGATGCAGAGAGGATACAACGGACGTTTAACGGATGATAAATGAACATAGAACGTTTGTTGCTCAGATGTCGCGGATTTACATCGTATATAGTGGAAAGTTCATCCGTTCACAAAGTTTTGTGCAGCTCAAAACTTCTTGCGTGGATGAAATTGCAGTGGACGGATGCTCGACGGATAGAGCGTATGAAACACGTATGCAATGAGTACACAACGGATGCATAGCATTTTCCAACGGATGGCAAGCTTTTTTTAACATTTTACATCCTCTTTGCATCCATTGGTGCAGTGGGACATGGGCTTAAGGAGTTTTACATGAAACCTTGCTAGTTCCAAAATGCATTCGCACATCCTACCTGTTAATTTCTTAGCAGCAGGAACTAGAGTAGATGAAGTCCAATCCGTCAAGGTTTTCCCTATCTGTTTAACTATACAGGTAGTCCTTAAATTATGACCATCCTTTTTCCATTGCCAAATAAGGCAATTATTAAGTGAATCACACCCAATTTTATGACCTTTTCTTGCCATGGTTATGACCTTTACTTGCCATGCACTGACAAGTAAATCAATTTAGTGAATTGTGTTGTTATTAAGCAAGTTTATCTTCTCCCATTGACTTTACTTGTTGGGAGCTGGCTGGGAAGGTGTGAAATAGTCACATAACCTCAAAATACTGCAATCATAAATACATGCTCATTGCCAAGTGCTCAAATTTTGATGCTGTGGTGATTGTGTGAAGAATAGCCCTATGTCACTTTTTCCAGTGTTGTTGTAACTTTGAACAGTCACTAAACAAATGATTATAAGTTGAGAATTTCCTGTACATGTGCTATAACAGTGCTGAGGATGTAGTATGACAAGTGGTAATGGTTATAGATATGGACAACTTTTTTACAAGTTGCTTAAGCGCCCCTTTGTTGAAAGAGGCATTGATCTGCAAGCTGTGCTCTTCAGTGTTTAATTTCAATTCATTAACCTACTTTATGATAAATTCAGTGCAAAAACAAAGGCAAGTGATACTTCTTGTAACAACATGTTTTCTGTGGCGACACAGTGGTTATAATGCAATACTGCAGGCTAATTCTGCTGACTACCAACTGCCAGCAATTCGGCAGTTTGAGTATCACCAGGCTCAAGGTTGACTCATCCTTCCATCCTTCCGAGGTGGTAAAATGAAGACTCAGATTATTGGGGGCAATAGGCTGACTCTGTAAAACCACTTAGAGAGGGCTGTAAAGCACTATGAAGCGGTATGTAAGTAAGCGCTATTGCTAGCTGGAAAGATTAATTATTAATTGAACTGTCTGTAATTATTTTTTCATAGAGTGAATTTCATTGGATGTAATCTATATTTTTGCCAAACCTCTTTTGTCACCCTATTGGTTGAAAGTATACTTAAGAACGTAAGGTATAGATAAGTGAAGCAACAAAGATATGAAAGAAAAAAGCAATACCTATCATGTATTGAACACAATTAGGGAACTTCTAGAAATAGGTGCAAGTTGTACATTTTATTCTTGTGCAGCTCCCATTCAGTGTGTCTTGCATCTTGCCCAGAACCTTGTGCCAAAAGACTCTTCAATGCCCCATAGACACTAGATTACAATGGTCTACATTTAGCAATGTCTTCAAATTCAAAATGGATTCTTGTAGCACAGTCACTATTGTGATTATAATAAGAAGGTAACGTATCTTTGCAACTCATCTTTTCAGACCGGTTTCTTTGGACAACTTTGCCTCAGCTATTTGAAAAAGTCACCATCTGAAGAAGCAGAAAAAATATACATTTCATGATCATGTTATACAAAATATTATATTATATTATATACATATTATATATATCAGTGTTGTACATTTTGTACATTCAGTGTTGTAATTTCTGGATTGTACATCTGTGTTGCAGCAATAATATATATCATTTAAGGATAATGGTGTGACTTTTTCATAGATATAGTTTATAATTCATATCATAATATAATTATAGTTTTACCATGAAACCCATCCATGCCAATAACTAAAGAATTGTCTCAATGGCAAATATTATAATTCTGTTGCCTTAACATTTTTGTTGCACTAAAACCCGTCTCCATAGAAAAATGTTTAAATTCTGTTTTTCTTGTTCTGAGGACAAATGGGCAAATGTTCATACCAGTAGTAGTCCAATGATTAGGAGGTTCCATGATCTCTAATAAAAGTATTTCATTATTGTAGAAAGGAAGGGTTGTTGTTGTTTTCTTCTAATGAGCAAAATACTTATTATTCTTGAGAAAATAGTCCATTGTTTCTATAAGTAGGATGGAGTTTATGGACCAGTTTATGGATATGTCTGTATTTCTTCTGCCCCAATTGATAGCATTCCTAAATTTCCTTTTGCCTTTTTTGCTTTTTCTCTCTTTTCCCACCCCTAGGAAGAAGGACAGTATGGCTCAAGTTCCCTGGCTATGTTGATGGAAACTTGGGATAAATTTGGAAATTCTAATCCAGTTCAAGAATCAGCCTCTCCCAGAAGCACTGAGAACAATTTGGGAAGAAAACCTTACGTTTTGGGAGTAGAGTCTTTTCCTCCAAAACTCTGGAGCACTGAAGGCATGGGAGATTCCTATGCAGCCACTTTCCCCAATGGGAATGGATTGATGTCTCCTTCAGCAAGCCCACAAGCGTCCACCACTTACAGCAATGATTATAGTCCTTTTCCCCATTCCTTCCCAGCCTCACCCACAACTCAAGACCCTTCTTCGTTGCTGGTGCCTAAGGGGCATCCATCCCCTGATTGTCTCCCCAGTGTCTATACCTCCTTGGACATGGCACACCCTTATGGCTCCTGGTACAAAGCTGGCATCCACCCAGGCATCTCTACCAGTTCTAGCAACCCTACAGCTTCTTGGTGGGATATGCATTCCAACAGCAACTGGTTGAGTTCTCAGCCACAATCAGATGGACTCCAGGGTTCCTTACAGTCCATGCCAAGTCAGGCGCCCATCAGCCCCCAGCTACCCAGTTACACTTCTGAGTTCACAACTTTGAATCCTGCTCCTTACCCTGCAGTAGGCATTACTTCTTCATCACACCTTCTCCCTTCAGGACAACATGTGCTGCCCCAAGAAATGTATAAACCCAAGCCAGTGGCCAATAATTCCCTGATGGAAGGTGGGATTGCCTTGAAGTCTGGAAGAGGGGGCTCCTTTGGCAGCACAGCTGGCAGGTCCACTTGTGACTGCCCTAATTGCCAAGAACTAGAGCGGCTTGGGGCCTCGGCAGCCAGCCTGCGGAAGAAGCCGATCCACAGCTGCCATATCCCAGGCTGCGGGAAGGTCTATGGGAAAGCTTCACATCTCAAAGCCCACCTGCGATGGCATACTGGGGAACGTCCTTTTGTCTGCAACTGGCTTTTCTGCGGCAAGCGTTTTACGCGCTCGGATGAGCTGGAACGCCATGTCCGCACCCATACCCGAGAGAAGAAATTTACCTGTTTACTCTGCAACAAGCGCTTCACTCGTAGTGACCATCTCAGCAAGCATCAGAAGACCCATAATGAAATGGGAGTGGGCAAACCCCCAGAAGGTGAAGCTGAGAGAGAAGAGGTTGCTACTGTGGCTAGTTCTCCCAGCGCTGCAGCCCTTCAAGATGGTCTGGCTGGAGAGGAAAAAGATGCTGTCAGCCCTGAGCAAAGCAGTCTTCTGGAAATCTAATGGGTACTGTGTGTGCTCCAGCTTGCTTACTTTGTACCATCTCCACCATTATTTTTTGAGTGCTTCCTGCTAAATAATTTATTTGTGGATGAAACACAACCGCTGTTGCTGTTAGCTGTTCCTTTAGCTAAGATGGTACCTTATGTAAAGCTTCCCTAACCCCAATCCAGAAGCTGAATTCAGCTGGGACCTCAGAAAGTCTATGACTTTGTGGTTAAAGACTCAGAGGCAAAATCTGAAGCTACATCCTCTGTTCTATATGGTCTTAAGCTGTTAAAACCAAAATAGCTACCCGCTGAGGTCTCTATGTGATCACTTGGATAATGGCTGAAACGTTGAACTCGTAATATCATGTGTAGGACTAGCCAAGTAGCAGGCTGGGCAGGACTGAAATAAATGTTTCTCAGGGTATGTATAGGAATCACTTTCCATCTCATGTAAACCCACTGAACATATGATTCTGAGCACCTCTCCTAACCTCTGGCACCAGTAGGCCTTCTTTGAGATTAGAACATTGTATCTGCACTATTGAACATGCCCTTGTTCCCAGATTCTAGTGCAATCTCTTACTCAGAAGATAATAGTCAAATAGTCATCTAGCAATGAGATGGGCAGCAAACAGATTTGATAAATATATAAATTAATAAGTTGGTTAGCTTCAGATGCTAAACGAGTGCTTATTATAACTTTAGGAGCTGCAAGAAAAAATTTTTTTTACAAGGAATGGCTCTTCAAATGACATAGCATTGATGAGAAAAGCCACAGCTGGTAAAACTGTGCCTATTTGTCAAGCTCTTCAAGATTTATAAGTCCTGGCAGGATCCAGATATGGAATTTTATTACTAAGACTCCACCCTTTCTTTAAATAAACTTGGAAGCTACTGGTTAGAAATTGTTGCTTCAGTAAATATAAAGGGATTTTTTGCGATTAAAATTCCATCCTATGGTATTTAAAATTAAAAGGCTTGGTTCTGGGCAGTGTAGGCCTTAGGTAATAATTTGGAAAGACAAATTAGCAGCCAATTATACAGCCATCCCTCTACCATCAGTATAAACTGGGATTCTATTTTCCGTTGACCTCTGTCCATATTTTTTTGATGCAAGGATTGTGCAGTTGCTTGGGTCATGCAATGATTTCTCCAAAGAAGATTTTGGCATTTTGTGGGTGTGCCAAAAGCTAATTTGGGCCATATTCAGAATATTAGGGACATGACCTTATACAGTATAAATATTCAACTGAAGTGCAGAAATAGAGAAATTTAGTGTTCATTACTTTACCAAAGTAAAGGAAGTTGAAGAGGAAAACCAATAATTTCATAGGAGAAATAAGAATAGCCCATAAGAATAGCTCACATATAGGTGCTACAAGGCTGTTTGAACCTTTCTCTTCCCATATATTTAATCTAGAAATATATTTATCTTTAAATTATGATGAAAAATAAATAGAGGTGAGGAGGTGGCTGGATTCTCCAAAAAGCCTCCAAGCAAAGACATCTATTTTCTGATCAGAATTGTCTCTCTGTTAATTGGGAAAGGGCTTTCCTTGTGCAAAACAGTGCCATCTGCAACTTGCTCTGTTCTTTTTAGTTGTAGCTTCATATTTTGGGGGAGAAATGGAATATTTATCATCTAAAATGCTTTTTGTTTTAAGTTCTGTTCACTTTTGATAAAAAGATTCAGGTGGATTTGGAAACACTCATTAATATTGAATATTTTGAGAAGCAAATACTCAATATTTGACTGTTCTCATTTTTGGTAGGGATCTACTCGGTTTAGCAAACCAACTATCAGCAGCTTAAGCGTTAGAGAAGGAAATCCCTGGCACAACCCTCTATTGTTTTGGGGCATGATTCCTTTTCAAAAGTCTAATGTCTGTGGACCTATGTGATTAAATGCTTTCCATGTTGCTTTGATCTGTTTGCTTTTGAGCTCAGGTAAAGGTCACTGGATAAAAGAAGAAACTCACATGGGTAATTACCAACAAGAGATCATTGCTAGAAAAAAATATTCTTGTGTTGAGTTCTCCCCTTCCATTTTGCAGTATTTAGGCACAAGATTTCTACTGAGTTTCTGTGTGCTGCCCCTGCTTCCAACATCATTAATTGGCTTTGCAAAGGGAACCTCAAATGTGATTACCTCACAACATGGAGAAATTCTAAAGGTTTTGAGAGAGGGGGTTACTATTAACTAGTTAATACAAAATGTAGTCCAGTACATTGATTCAGAAGTGCAAATCATCACTCTCTGTTGTTTGCCTGCTCAGGCAGCTGACATGGAAACTCATTTTTTGCTTTGGATTTTGCTTATTTTTAATTTAAATAAATAAATAAAAATATAAGCTAAGTTGGGGGGGGGGAAAGAATGCTGAAAGAAACTGGATCCTTATGTATGGAAGTACAATCCAATCTGGTGCTACTGTACAACATTTCTAATAAAGTGGCACTTTTACTGCCTGCAAAGTTACTGCTTTTCTGTAGCCTTTGTAGCTGCTCACAAGCATGCAAGCTGGAGGAACCTGGGGTCTACATCAACACCCCTCTCCCCAATATTCATATACACTCACATTTCCATTCTGCAACTCACAAGAATTGCAGGAGTCAAAAAGTGCGTAAAACAACAAAATATATCCTCCTTCTTCTGCAATGTCCAGTCCATCCATCCAGAACAGGGTTTGTCAAACTTCACAACTCTTAAGTCTGTGAGGACTTCAACTCTCAGAATTCTCCAGCCAGGATTTAAATGTTCTCAAGATTGAGAAATGCTGATTCCTAGAGCAGGGGTCTCCAACCTTGGCAACTTTAAGACTTGTGGACTTCAACTCCCAGAATTCCTCAACCAGCCAAGGTGGGAGACTCCTACCCTAGAGTGTCCCCTACCTACTTGAGAAAGGCAAACCTGGACGACCCTTTTAAAGAATGGGCTGATTGAACTGTGGGGTGAGGCAGTTTTGTCTTGTCTTTGTAGTGGTAGCATCTTTGCCCTTGAAGTCGGTTATCTTAGAATTGGCTAGGGAGGTAAACATTTCCTCTAGGGGTCACTGAGAGGCTGAGTGGGAGTCCCCTGCTTTTAGTTCCCATGGCCAGGGAGGAATTGCACTCCACAGGACAATTGCCATAAGCTGTCCTTCGGGAAATGGTGACTACTGCAGCTCCCAGCCTCCCTCCCAGTTCACCCCTTTGGAACAAAGACCTTCTGTCAGCTGGTCTTTCACAAGAGCACAATAGACTTTTGTGAGGAGACAAACTCTCATCAGAAGGAAGGGCAATTACAGCCAACACCAGCCAGACTGGACTTTAATTCCTTGAGGTTCACTATATTGCCATAGTTCATATTTGAGAATGAGATGCCCCTTGGAAGCTTTCTTCCTGTCTAGGCTTACTCATAATCTCAATACCAGTCTAAGGCAAGTCACAAAATGTCCCCTCCACCCACTTTTAAGAAACCCCAGTTACTGTGCAGATACACCTGTTCCACTGTCTGAGGTAGGCTGCTTCATCTTATCATAAAGCTGGGGCAGCCCTTTTGTTATTTTTTCAAGTATTAAGCCTCTCCAGCTAATAAGCACTCCAAATGCTGGTGAAATATTGTTTTTCTAGCAGTTCAAGAAGGAAAGAGCATTGGAATATTGGAAGTGGGGAATGGAATATCCTTTAGGAGGGCAACTGAATGTCACTGGGTAAGTAAGTGCAATGGAAAATCCATTTTCAAACAGGACATTTTTTTTGAAACATGAAATTATGGGAACAAACAAGTAGCCTTCGCTTCCTGCCTGTTAGTTTTTCAAAACCTGGCATGCAGGGTTGGGATTCAAAATTTTTAGCCACCAGTTCTGTGGGCGTGGCTTAGGTGGTGGGCATGGCTTGGTGGTCATGTGACTGGGTGGACATGGCTTGGTGGTCATGTTATTGGCTGGGTGTGGCCAACTCAATATCACTCACATTGAGGCACGCATCTCCTCGCCTGGCCTCTCATGACTGGGGATGCTGCAACAGTCATAAGCGTGAAAAATGGTCATAAGTCACTTTTTTCAGTGCCATTGTAACTTTGAATGGTCACTCCACATAAGCAAAATACCAGCAAAGGAGGGGAGAAAACTCCAGAGATGTTCCTGAGACAGAAAGTCTAGTCCTGCCAAGAATGTAATAAGAGTTAACGGAGAGGCAGTTTCTGTAAGCAACACCAGAATGTTTCCTTCCTGCCTTTCGTACAGGATTAGGCCAATAATTTCTTCTAACAACCAGTTCTCCGAACTGCTTAGAATGTTTACAATTGGTTTTACCGAATAGGTGCAAACTGGTAGAATCCCACTCCTGCTGGCATGTGACAGTTAGCAAGTGAATACTTTGCTAAACCAATTGTTGGCCTTGACCGGCAGGATATTAAGTAAGCAACAACCCACATCATTCAAAGCTGTTTCAACTATTTGGTATGTTTCTTTGACTTGCAAAATAATAAAATACCATTTACAGGTAGTCTTTGACTTACAACAGTTTGTTTAGTGGCTGTTCAAACATTGAAAGGGACTGTTTTTCACACAACCATTGCAGTGTCCCTGAAGTCATGTGATTAAAATTCAGACATTTAATAATTAGTTCATTTTCCAAAGTCAATGGAAAAGTCCGATTCATTTAATAACTGTGTCACTAACATAACAATTGCAGGGATCCATTTAACAACTGGTGCAAGAAAAGTCGCAAGATGGGGCAAAATTTACTTAACAACATGAATTTTGGCCTCAATTGTGGTTTTAAGTCAAGGACTAACTGTATATGAGACTAGGAATGTTTCACATATATTGCCACTGTGAACTGCACTCAAGTAGAACGCCTCTGTTATACAGGCATGTCTCTTGGAAAGGAAATGCAGGATGAAAATTTAATAAGAGTATAACACCAATGTGTGCATCATCATGGTTTTATGAATTACATCTGGGAAACTAAAATGGACTTTATACAAAGAGTTCTGTAGTAATTCCTGCTTCCTTTCTGCAGAGTGTCATTGTTGCAAGATTTCCTAGGAATAAATCTGTGATTCTCCATATTACTACCCCAGTTAATGGGTACCATCACCACCTACTTATACAGAGCTGCATTCTAAAAGTTGCATAATTTAGTCAGCTGCACTGGACTCAAAGAGGAAAAGCATTGAGAGAGCTAATTGAACAACTCACAGCTACTCCTTAAACCAGCTGCATCTTTTTTCAAAATTATATGGCTGATCACATCTGAAGCACAATCTGGGGAAAGCTATGTTTGATTTCAGGAATCACCAACTGGCAATATAAAAAATCTTAATGTATTCCAAAACACCTTCTTCTGTTTGAGTCTGAAGCTGTCAGCAGCTTCAAAAATCAAGTTCACACATGTAAACTATAAACTAGTTACTTTATTGCTCAAGCGTATTTTACATCAGACTTCTCAGACTGGCAGCTTGCCCCTGGAAAGACTAGATAAGGTTCAATGGCACTCAGGGGGAGGGGGGAGCGGAGTCAGACATTCCCTCTTGTGTCTACAGAAGAAGGTTTCTAGACTGATCCCCTGCTTGACTGCTCCTTCCAAATAGGGCAGCCTGTCTTTAACAGAAGCACTGCACAGCCAAATGTCATGGGCCACCATTTTAGAAAGCATCTAAGCATCCCTGCTTAGTTTTTTCAATCCTGCATAATAACCCATGACCCGCCTAGACAAGAGAATGCTGGCAAGACTTCATTACATCAATATACCTCTGTTTGACCAAGCTGGCAATAGTAGATGAATGACCAACTGAAATTGTAAAAGGGATACTTTTGTTTTCAGCCATGTTTTTATGGTTGATGTGAACCTCCTAGAGTCATTTATATGAGATTGATGACCAGAGAAGGCCTCTAAATAAATAATCACTTGCAAAAGTAGCTTCTAAATTTGCAACTTCTAAAACTACATAGCACGTTTATAAAAAGAAACCCACCAAACAAAAATGAACTTTCCATAGTTTGAGGGTAAAATGCCCTTGCGTAGATATGATCCTAATTCACTGCATCCATTCTACCAAACAAGATACCTCCAAATAGATGGCAATGTTTTAATTCAAGAGGATAGCTTACCTTGCCACTTTTTTTCTTTTAAAACTACACTTTTTATCCATTGTTTATGCAAAGTTAACTATTATTGTACTCAGAAGAAATGTTTATGACAGACTGAAGAATTTGACAGCTATTTTGCAGATGTTTTGCAGGGTGCCAGTAAAAAATAACAAGTTTTAAAAGTATTTTAAAATTAGCACTGAAACACACATTTCTTAGTATTGTGTAATAACTCCAAAATAGTTTTAATACTTGGAAACAGATATGCTTGTCCCAGAAGCTTATGTGCTGAAAAATAGAGAAGAAAAAAAAGTTGAGTGCTCTGTCCCAGATTGTAAAGATTAAATGCTGCAGATGAAAAGACATCTACCAAAACAGTAAGTTCCTCCGGATGCATCACTGCCCAGCTCAAAAGTTAACATCTTTTTATATTGCAAAGGCAATTAAGTTTGTGGATTAGGTTGAAAAAAGCCTAGGTGTTGTTTGTTTTCTTTTGCCTCTGTTGTGTTGGCAGTGCCTAGTGCTTCCAGGCAAGGCTTTTATTGTACAAGTGCCCAACCTCATTCACTAAAAGTTATGCAGACAGAAGTTCAGCTTAAGGATCTCTTGAGTGATCCCATGTTTTCTCAAGATTTTATGTCAGGTTTTTTTTTTCTTTCTGCAGAAACTCAGGTCAAGAGGAAAAGAAAGGTGGCTAACTTCACACATTGCACTAAATCTTAATATGGCTTATTTGAGTTCAGCTCACTATGTTGTACCAATCCAGCAACAGTAATTTATTCATACATAGTAGCTTATTGTGAATCCTGTTGGTAACTGCACAGTATTTTGCAAATCAGTACACTGGGAATGCTCTATTTCTCTGAAAAATGGTAGAAAAAGGAAAGCAATGATTGGGCAATGAGATCTTGAAAATTCCTCTAAAAAGGGGGGATGAGCAAAGCACAATAATTATATTTGTATATTGATCATTTATTTTATTCCTTGTTGAATAAGCCATTAAGGCCGCATCGATGCATACTCAAGTCTGTTAACTAAGCCAACCCCAAACCACATTATGGCTTAGTATGATATATGAACTCATCCTTTGTCATTGCAATGCCACATGTAGAGGCACCCAATGTTAAATATTATATTGCATCAGCTCTTGACCAAACATGTATTTTTTTCATTGAAAGCACGCTGACCTCACTTTGTTTCTTGAATACAGGAAGAGCAGGGATTGATTAAAATGCTGGCAATACTAGACATAACTACATGGGCAATCTTCTGGTGACCAAGAGCTATTTTAATATTCAGGGAGGCAATTACCACGAAGTAATAAGGCAACATCATACACGTGGGGCAAGATTTAAGGGGGAGAAATTTGGAGGTTTTCTGCTTTTTAACTGTGAAATGCTTATTAGAAGTTACACTATAGTTTTAATTATGTTTTCCACCTTAGAATGGCAGAAGATGGGCCTTGTTTTCCACAGTCAGGGACAGAGGACTTCAAGGACCTAAAAAAAAAAAAAAAGCAAAGGTATATTTTGCATCCAATGATTAACCCATCCCAGCTAAGTATAAACAAAACATAGGAAAAACTCCATCCAAATATCAACTTTTCCTGCTTTTTCTTCTTCTTTTTGCTTTTTAATTGGGCAGCAAGATGAAAAAAATAGAATACAGAGTTAGTTGACATAAAAAAAAAATCAAGGAAAAATGCAAAATGGAAAAAAAAAAACCTTTGAGAACATACGTATACTATATGGATGCATTCTGCAGGTAAGGAAATAAAGATTTTTTTAAAAAAAATCAGTGTTCTATTTCTATCCAGAACAATATTATTAGAACCATTATTAATGTAACTTAATGATATTCAGATATAAATCATTTATCCCTAGTTTGTAGTTTTCCCATTTTTTGTTATTTTTTTTTAGCCAAAGCAACTTCCCATACATTAAAACACCACTCATCCAATAATAGAAGTATTTCTAATTTTCCATTGTTTTGCAAAAAAGATACATAACAGCTAGTAAAAAGAATAATATACCTTTACTGTAAAGGTAAATAACTCTACTACTTCCTCCTCCTATTTTCTTACAGCAGTTTCCTATGCTATATCAGTTTATGTTTTAGTAAATATGGATAATTAGGCCAGCTATTATTTTCAGAGGATTTTTGAAATGACTTCAAAGACTCAAGGGAATACAAGTTGCAATGTTACTCTGTTAATTAATAAAAGATGTTCTGTATGTACTAATTAACTTAACACATGTTGCATTCCTACTTTCAAACCATTATTCAGTGATACTCAGCCACTTTTGATTTGCTATCAGCGAATCTACAGCACGGATGGCAAACCTTTCAAGCTTAACATGTCAAATTTGGAAACTGCCTGACTTGACTCTGCTGGTATGTCACTTGCACCCCAACAAAAAAAAAGAGAAACAAATCTCATTTCTCCCCTTTCAGGCCACTCTTAACCATGGCACTTGGCAGCAGCATTGAGGCTGTGCCTAAAATAGAGAACCAGGCCTTGACTTCACCTTGGTCCCATCCCTGCCATCAAAAAGGCTGCCTCATGCCATTTCCCAAAGTGTGCAAGCCTGGGGAACAGTATGATCGTCCCCTCAGCCCAGCGCTTTCCTGGATCTGCCACATACCGCTTACTGTCAGGCAGTGTTATCTTTCTGTTGACAGGCCCCTGAGGCTTATCAGGTTGCTCCAGGCCACATGAGGCCTTCTGTCAGGCACAGGAAGTCAAGAACGACCGGAGTAAGAGCAAAAAGCAGTTTCTTATTGTATATTTGTCCATAAACAAAATCGTGCCAGACTAAAGCATGCTCTGAATAAGTATTTGAAAAATGCAAGAAGAAATTAGAGAGGTTCCCTTCTGGACCACTTCTTGGATAGCAACAATTCAAGGCTGATGTTTCTCTTTGCTCACTCTCCCTCTTGTAAATTCAGTGCCAGATTCAACCATACTTTTTGTTCTTGAAGCAGATTCAGAGAATAGTCTTCTGCAGCCTCCGCAGCCTTAAAAAAATCATGCAGGAACAGGTCGTACTTTCAAAAATAGTTATTGTCAGACGTTGGTGAATGCTGGTGTGTCATCCAAAACGCGTCTTAGATTTCTCATCACTGATCTAGAGATTTGTCATGCATCACCAATTCAAAAAATTACTTGTCCCTTGTCTACTTGAACTTATCAATGTTTATAATGTTAGAAGAAGGCAACTTTTAGTAGACAAGGGGTCAGATCTACTGGCTTTAATATTAATAGAGCACACATATCACACACATTATTGGAGGAAGCTATTTAAATCTCTGCATTTTTCTAGTGTGATCAGGGTTACCATCTTTCCAGGTCTGTCCAAGAGATTCTGGTTTGTAGTCTGTTGATCCAGGCTGAACCACAGAACTCCATCTACAATGTGATGAAGTCTTCTCATAGCATGCAACCTTTCCCCCTTAAACACCCTCCATACATATATGTATCGGCTGAGAATCACAGGGGTGTTGTGCAGGAGGAAAACTCCTGTGTATTGCCCAAATTCTAATGCCAGTTGGATTGTATGATGTAGTGTGGAGGAGGCTCCCAGTATGCCATATGCTTTCCACCACCACCACCACCAGTGCAACTCACAACAGCACACATCTTCCTTTCCTCATGATGTTGTATTATGAGCAGAAGAAAGACTCCCGCTGCACTGCAAAAAAATTGGTTTGAACACTAAGCCAATATTTAAAAATAGTCTTCCTAGAAACTGATGGGATGGAGAGGTTGTGTGGTCTCCCAAATATACCAAATAGACCCTCTTTGCACAGATCAGTTTTTAAGAAGCCTAACTGTAAATACAGCTTTAATGTTGTCAAGTCTCCAATCAAACCCAGGAGAGATCTTAACTGGGATATGCCCACAGAGGATTTACCCTCCAGTTTTCCATCTCAAAATAGTAAAACACTATGCTGTCAGTTTTCAACAATCACAGACAGAAGTGGCTCCAGGAGCTATTAAAAAACATTCTGTCAAGATTTCAAAATTAAAAACAGAAACGTAACTCCAATAGTACAATGCAGTTTTTGGCTCCTGCCCCTCATCTTAGCAAATATTCTGTCTTTCAAGTTCAAAATACCCTACCTATAGATTCAACAAAAGACAATAAAAATGATAACATTGTTGAAGTGCTTTCCTGAATCCCAATATCGGGCAGTGAGTTATACCACGATAAACTGCACTGCCCTTACTGCCAATCGCTATTAGCAGCAGGCTGATTTTCACACGGGACAAGTTAATGGTTGGTTGGTTGATTTTCACTTGGTAAATATGAATTGCTTCCTGAAAGTATGATGGGGTGGGTTGGAGAGATGGATGAATGCAATGAAGTACCTTAGAATGTCTGAGTTAGAGGTTTGTCAAGTTGTCTGATTAACTAGACAAAGTGCTTGTTACTGGAGTGCTTTTTCTGAGTAGAGTCGCTTCTGAAGGACCATTAACCCTGTGTCCAAAAACAGCCTGGCTAAAAAGATCATAGTTATGAAGGAGGAATGCTCCATATGCAACAAGATTGCAGAGACTGCCAGTGCCACCTCACTATCTTGTACTAAAATAATAAAAACAGTGAAACCCCTATTCAGTAGAAACAATGGAAAATCTGTAATATAGGTGACACAACTAGCTAAACACAGCTGACAGAGCCCTGCTTCAATTTACCTTCTGTGAATCATCTCTGCACAGATGTTTTTTAAACCCTGGCCTGGAACTCTTTTAAAAGGGAGGGGTATGCTGGTAACAGCCTAAAAATGAGCAATAGAAACTGAATACTTCAGCAACTACATGACAAGGGAAATTTGCCATATCATTCATCCTATAATAGGATAAGAAGGAAAATACTACCTTAAAGCTGGATCAGCTAAAGAGAACTTTAGGTAACATCAAGGTAACATATTTAAAAATAATCATCAGGATATGTTCTGTTGTGGTTCATATATAGAGGAGCCCATTATGTTTAGTTAATGATGAGAATTCCAGAAGAGGGCCCTCAGCTGTTAGATTTTTTCAAAACCACCTCTATAACCTGTTTAGTACAAAACTACCAACAAATATTATATCTATGCTATAGAATATCTGGGTAAAAGGTTGTCTATAGAGTTTGATCAAATGCACGCAAGAGAGTTTGACGAGGCTTTCGTCCAAAGAAATGCATAGGAAGATTGCATCCTTAAATGAAATAACAGAAGCACACAGCACATATTCTGCTCGCAAATTGGCATCAGTTTAGAGAAAAAAATGAATTCTTTCACCAACTCACCCACCTTCTAACCATTGGCATGTAATAATGTCATCAGATATTATCAGGAAAATACATTCATAATTTCTTCCTTGTGATTACATAGAGAACCTGACCAAAGTTAGCTAAGTTTGATCCAGTGAATCACTCTGATGCCAAAGATTTTACACAAATGCAATGACATAATCACACAAATGACACTATTGTATTCTTGTTTCCTGACATCTGATGCAAGTAGATCAGTTGTAGCATTTGTAGAATAGTGTTGTCACACATATTTTAGTTATTGGCCTCTCAATGATGCCTATTGCTTTCCTTCTAAGTATTGTTCAAGAAATAATAAATCTCTCAATTTCTGGATATACAGGAAAAACATAACCAAAGAAGAGAACTGAACTTTCCTATTTTACTATTAACAGCAGGGGTATTAAACTCAAGGGTTAGGGTTAACCCTAACCTGGATCCGGCCCATGGGGTGTTTACATCTGGTCCGCGGGGCTACCCTAGAAACAGTGAAGGACTGGCCCATGGTGCAGCCCTCCCAAGTTCCATTTTCACTGGCAGAGCACTTGAGCCACCACAGGCGCCCCCCTGACACCAGTGATGTTGAGCTGGTCACACCCACCCTGGCCACGCCCACCCCACCCCCCTAAGGTCAAACAACACTGATGCAGCCCTCAATAAAATCGAGTTTGACACTCTTGATGAACAGGATTGTTTGCTCTTTGCTAAATGATTGCAAAAAGTAAATGCTTCCAGAATTGGAGGAAATTAAATTTTCCATTGATAAAATTGATATAAAATGAAGATGTCCAGAAGAAGCTCCCTACAGGGGAAGAAAATAAAACCACAGTCTGGAGAAACAGCTGTTTAAATTCATTAATTTCAGAGGATCCTGGATTTTTCTCCAGGGTGGAATCTGCTGTGTTACTGCACTGTGAAAAATGGTGAGTTCTGAGAATTTCACTGCAATTGATAGGCTTGGGGTTTAAAAGCTATATTCAGCATTTCTGCTACCAGTTGCCACTTATGCTTTAAGCCATCGTGTGCCTTCAAAGGGAGAAGGTTTTTTTTTTAAGGAGCTGAAAATTTATCCAGAATAGATTGGGTGCTCTTTCTGGTATTTGTGGATTTCAGTGGTTCCATTGACAAGGTAGATTAAGGAAACTGCAAAAGTATGCGGGAAGAAAATATTTTTTAAATGATCTTCTATCTCATTATAAATATGGCTTTGGTCAAGATTTACATAGGCCCAGAGCCTGGAGCTGTCTCTTGCTGTCAAGAGCAATGTTCAAGCCAGATCTCAGTCTGGAAACTTAAAGGAGAAGTGATTCACAGGTTGAAACTCCTGAGAGATAGATACCTTCATGGACTCCAATTTCCTGCTTTTGGTAGGTTCATTTTAACCATCCTGAAAAGTGACTCCTTGAAATTAATAACTGAGGAGAAAATACACTTTGGAGAGTTGGGTTTAAGAGCCTTTAGATGGTAATGGAACAAACCAAACATGTTTAAACGCTGAAGAATTTCATTGGGTATCAAAAAGTAAGAGAAGCTGCAGCTAAAATGTTTTGGATGAGGGCAAATCAAGGACAGAGTCATGGCCAGTCATGACACTACTATGGTTTGATTCAAAATATGTCAGTTACCTTGGATGCAAAGCTTTGAGCACTGCTGACTCTAAAGTTTCAAGTACTCAGACAGCACGCTATTCTGCAAAAAAACAACCGGATGTAAAGATATTTAGTTAGCCTTCAATATGTATCTTTCAGTAGCTTTCAACCATAAGATATTCTGCACATTATGTTTTAAATGTTTCTCCTTTTGTTTATTTTTTATTTATTAAATAAGATTGGGATATGAAACAGGATCTGGACACAGCATGTGGGGAGCTGCTTTTTTTTTTTTTTTTGAACTCACCTCCATATGCCATGTTCCCAACAAAAATATTGCACACTATGCTCAAAAGCTGTTTTTGGCATCAACAGGGGCTTTTTGGAACAAATGCCAGCTTCTGAGATGGGGAGGGGGGAAACGACAGTTTTCATTTAGGTGAGGGAATATTTAAAAAAACTTTTTACAAACACACCATGATTTAAAGACACATGTCAATTTTTTTTCCAAATTTCATAAAAGTGGAAGGCTGGATCCCTGACTGTGTTACAAGGGTTTTCAAACTTGGTAAGTTTAAGACTTATGAACTTCAACTCCCAGAATTCCTGAATTAACATGACTGGAGGAAGAATTCTAGGAGTTGGAAGTCCACAAGTCTTAAAGCTGTCAACTTTGAAGACTCCTGCGTGTGTTGGAATCTACCCTGTTTGGGTGTTTGCTGATGTGACTAGAGAGAAGGGTTCTAAAAGTCTTGGTTGCTGATATTTTTTGGAGGGGGCGGAGTGTTAATATTCTGAAATGATGTAGGGTCTCCTGCTTGGGCAGGGGGTTGGACTAGATGACCTACAAAGTCCCTTCCAACTCTGTTAATCTAATGCCTTTCTTTTAAAAAATATGCAGCACAGATTTGGCAGGTGATATTTTTCTGGCATGGAGAACTCATGTTAAATTCTTTGTTCATCAGCTTTAAAGACACAAG
Source organism: Laticauda colubrina (assembly GCA_015471245.1). Classification (NCBI taxonomy): domain Eukaryota; kingdom Metazoa; phylum Chordata; class Lepidosauria; order Squamata; family Elapidae; genus Laticauda; species Laticauda colubrina. The sequence continues at coordinate 10,312,316 of BLBF01000021.1, read as the reverse complement.
AGCCTTGCTTGGACAAAAGGTGACATGAAGGACTATAATAAAATGCACAATTAGAACAAATGCTTATAATATGCTGTACAACAATGCAGGAGGCTTCCTTCCCTGCAGGAACTCATTAAGCTAATTCTGCTTTGTGTGAAAATATTTTGTCTTTCCTGCATGTGTTAGTACCTGTCTTAAAAGGATGATATTGCATTCATGTTGCAGATGTTCAGAGCTGGTTGTTATTCTTCCCCAAACCCCAGAAACAAAAACAAGTTATTCTTTCCCAAACCCCAAAAACTTTAACCTTAGATTTTCTACTATTGACCTCACCCCTTTCCTAAGAGGTCTGTAGGGGACGTGCATAAGCGCACCAACGTGCCTACCATCCTGTCCTATCCATTTATATATATGTCTATATAAATAGACATATCCTGTCCTATTTTTATATATATGTATCAATTTCATGTATTCATAACTATGTTTATACTTATACCTGTTATCTTAAATCGCTTGACAAAATAAAAATAAATAAATAAAATAAATATTTGGAGGCATCATGTGGACATTTTATTACCTTCTCTACACTTAACAACAAACAGAAACAAAACTTATGAATGGCTTTTTACAGAGAAGAAAAATTAAGGATTGAGAAATTTAACATTGTCATCCCCCGCATTAGGACTAGAGAGTGGACATGCTCCTTTTTTAACCATGATACTTGACAATTTAACAGCATTTACATGATCTAAGACTGCATGCGCCCCCATGTGTTAAATTCAAGAATAATAAAATCCCTTTCAGACATTTTAGAGATACTACAAAAATCTCTAAGCATTAAACTAAGTAAAATTTACCCTGGCTAGGGAATTAGAGCAGTGGTGAGATTCAATTTTTTTTACTACTGGTTCTGTGGGCATGGCTTGTTGGGCATGGCAGGGGAAGGATATAAAATCTCCAGTCAGAGGTGGGATTTGCCGGTTCTCCAAACTACTCAAAATTTCCACTACTGGTTTTCCAGAACTGGTCAGAACCTGCTGAATACCACCTCTGACTTAGAGGATGCAACTTAATTATTCCTTTTACATGATGTTTGTTTTAATCCATTGGCCTTCAACTAAACAGGTATTAATTTGAATTGTGCATTCACTCTTTCATTAGGGCAACCACGTCTGGCTGAACCATCTATTCAGATACCAATAGTTTACACAGAAAAGAGATATAAAAACATTTTGTTGTTACCTAAATGTCTTTAGGATGTTGGTAATCCAAATGTGGAAACCTGAACTGTGCATCTTTTGAAGAAGGAAGTAGGAAGATAGAAAGGAAAAAAGAGAGAGAAAATGCACCGGCAGGCAGACAGTGAATTGCAACAATTGAACCCATGAAACTCAATGGCTATTAGCCTTGATGGCAAATGTGACTGCTTCTAAGACCATCTGTTGGGACAGTGATGGGCTTCATTGTGCAGTTGATCGACCACTGTGAGAACAAACGCTGGACTACATGGGTCCAATCCTACTTGTGATCTTATGTTCTTTGTGCAGGAGAGAGAGAAAAAGAAGAATCAGGTGGGCTGAGGTGGTTGAATTCCTATCTCAGGAACTTCTCTGGAGTCTTTTTTCCCTCCTTTGCTGGTACTTGGCTTGTGTGAACATGACCAACTAGTCACATCCACCAACTAAGCCACACCCACAGAACCGGTTCTTTAAAAAATTGAATCCCACCCCTAGAGGTGTTGCAACCGAGCACAACTGAAAAGTAAGATAATTGTACAAGCCAATACAGAGAGAAACAGGAGGAATGCAAATAAAATGTAGGACCTGTATAGGGAAATTATGAATTTCACTCCTTCAGACTCTACACGGTTATGCTTTTTCTCTGTCCTGATTGTCCTCTCTAGCCTATCCTTAATATTTGGTATATTCACTTGAGCAGGAAATACCCTTTTTGTTCAAATAGTTCTTAAGATAAAATGAAAAATGCAACTCACCTTTTCAACAGCTTATCCCAAGCTACATAACATCCTCTCTTCCTGTGCTTTTGAGACAGCTTAAGTAAAGTTTTAAATTTGATCTGTAGAAACCTAACTCTTTAAAATCATTATCTCCATGCCAGAAATATTTTCCCAGTTCAGTTTTTGCAGAAGAAGCTGCACTGCACTTAGTTCAAGACATACAAAAGTAAACTACCTTTGACATACATCAAAGGGTGGGGTAGATAAAATAACTAATTTAAATGAAGCTAGAGGGGGGGGGGGGAAATCTGTTTATGCAGTTAGAGCAAAGGATTGACAAAAGAGAAAAGAACGAATAACAACAATAGTAATAATGGAAAAAACTTTGTTCTAAAAGTTATGAGTTATAAAACTTTGGCATCCTTAAAAATAAGCTTTTATTTATGGCAGAAATAGGCAAATTTACTGCTCTTCCTAGGTAATTGCAGGCAACTGATTCACATGTTCATTTCCAGAAGTTTAACAGTAGCAGTGACAAATACAAATGTCAATGCATATAAAATTAAACTACAGAAATAAAGAAAACTTTGGGTAAACAGAAAGGGTTTTTGGTACGAAAAGAATGTGAGCAATTTTCTGTTCTGGAACTCAGGGTGGATAATGTTTTCATTCTAAGGATATGCCTTTAATAACCAGGTCAGGATTATCTCAGGTTTCCTGGGGGAAAAACAAACCCCTAACTCAAAGTAGCTGTCATGTGTTTGAAATCTGTCTATTTCTGGTTTAATGCATTGCTACTTGCAAACACCAGGGGGCCCTCCCATGCCCCCCTCTGGATGATGTCTCCCACAGCGGTTCCAGCAGCAGCCTTCAAAGCGCTCACCAGAACGACCTCTGTGGACCACACACCGTCAGCATACAGTAGCCAGGCACAGCTGGGAGCACATCTGTTCTCCCTTTGCCTTACGCAAACACACATGGCTGCGTGCAGTCTGTGCCTCTAACCCCCCTGGAGCTCTAAGCTCAGAGGAAATCAGTGCATCATGGCACAATCCAACCCACGGCCTTAAGACAGGATATCCTCTATCTTGCTAGGCATTCCAGACGGATGCTTATCCAATTCTCTCTCTCTCTCTCACACACACACACAAGAAAAGAAAGGCCGGGGTAACTCTTCTAAGCATCTTCTGAAATGTGTCAGCTTCAGCTAGGTTCTCCAAATGTCTCTCTGCCATATTGTTTAGGCAGAATTAAAAGGAGCCCCTAATTCCTGCTTTATTTCTTCTTTTCTTTTAATGGTTCAGGAAACCTTGAGCTTCCCTTCCATGCAGAGATGTGAGAGGCTCTTATTTCAGAAGCCTGGGGAGGTAATAGCAACAGCAAGCTAGAAGGGAGAAATTATCTGATTTGGCATTAAGTAGCTGCCTAATTTCAGTGGGAGATGTTATCTTTTGTGGCGTACCTCTTTTTTGCTGGGCCATGACTCAAGGATCTTTACGGGTTCCTTCCTTGACTCCTGCTGCTGCTCGAGATATACATGACCCCAGGACGCTGCAAATGTTATAAATACATGCTGGTTATCAAAGAGCCCAGATTTTGATTGTGTAACTGTGGGATGCTACAGTGATCATAAGTTTGAGGACTGGTTGTAAATCACTTTTTTTTCAGTGCCATTGTAATTTCAAGAGGTCATTAAATGAATGGATGTAATTCAAGGACTACCTGTAAAGTGGAGGAGAGGAAAGATCTGATGGGTGTTTACAACATCTTGTAGGATACTCTTCCAAAAGATACTCACTGGGAACTTATTGGAATGTCCTCCTGCGGTGGTGGGATTCAATTTTTTTTACCACCAGTTCTGTGGGTGTGGCTTGGTGGGCATGGCAGGGGAAGGATACTGTAAATCTCCAGTCAGAGGTGGTACTTGCCGGTTCTCTGAACTACTCAAAATTTCCGCTACCGATTCTACAGAACTGGTCAGAACCTGCTGAATATCACCTCTGTCCTCCTGCCACCTTCAAACATTTAATGAATCAGAATAGAGCTGGAAGTGACCTCTTATCTAGTCCAATCCCTTGCTCAAGCAGGAGATCCTATACCATTTCAGACAAGTGACTGTCCAGTCTCTTCTTTCAATTCTCCAGTGATGAAGCACCCACAACTTCTGAAGGCAACTTCTTTCCCACTTGTTAATTGTCCTCATTGTTAGGAAGTTCCTGCTTAATTACAGATTGATTAGTTCCCATCCATTGTTTCTTCAGGTGCCTTGGAAAATAAGTTGACCCCCTCTTCTTTGTGGCAGCCCCTCAAATACTGCTATCATGTAGTCCTTCTTTTCTCTAGACTAGCCATACCCAGCTCCGACAACTAGGGGTGGCTTGGTGGTCATGTGACTGGCTGGGTGTGGCCAACTCAACATCACTCACATCGAGACATGCATCTCCTCACCTGGCGTCTCATGACTGTGGGGATGCTGCAACAGTCGTAAGTGTGAAAAATGGCCATAAGTCACTTTTTTCAGTGCCATTGTAACTTTGAATGGTCCCTCCACACAGGCAAAGTACCAGCAAAGGAAGGAAAAAAGACTCCAGAGAAGTTCCTGAGATAGGAAGTCCAATCCTGCCAAGAATATAATAAGGGTTAACAGAGAGGCAGTTTCTGTAGGCAACACCAGAATGTTTCCTTCCTGCCTTTCTTACAGGATTAGGCCAGTAATTTCTTCTAACAACCGGTTCTCTTCTCCAGAATGTTAACAACCGGTTCTAGAGAATAGGTGCGAACTGGTAGAATCCCCACCCCTGCCTACAACCATTCTTTAAATGTTTTAGTCTCCAGGTTCTTAATCATCTTAGTTGCTCTTCCCTGCACTTTATATACTATCATAAAAATAGTGTTTAGATTGAACTAACAGGGATATCACTCCTATTTGTTTTTTATTTTTCAGAAAGTCTTGTCTTCTTCCAATCTTTTACATGCTACCTCAGTCCCTCTGAATTCAGTGAGATGTACTTAGCAGGGTGGTGCACATTTTGGAAATAATTTAGATGTCCTTCTGACCTCACACAAGCATAGCACTTCTCTGTTATTCATTAAAGCAGCCTGTCCTTCCTCCCTCCCTCCAATCACACAATGGCTGATTGTGTTATTTTCTGTGTTTTAGACTTGATTATATTACATGTAGTTATGATCTAACCAAATTCATTATAGGCAAAGGGCTTGGTTACAGAATAAATAATAAACAAAGAAACATTTCCTTTTGAAAAACAACCCCTACTCCACCCTGGTTTTGGGATTCTGCATGAAATAGAAAGCCAGTTTTGTTTTGAATTGGAAAGATGATTGAATGCTGGAAGTTCTGCCAAACTGTTTCCGATGATCTGGGGTTCAGCAAAAACAAAATCCATCCCACTAATGTGGTTGGATTGTTCTGGGTTGAGGCTGATTTAACAGGCTGAATAGGCCAGAGAAGGAGGCAGCGTCCCCTCTTGCTTCGCATGGCTTTTTTGCCAGCTTGCTCACTCTCCAAGCTTTCCTTCACCCTCTTCTCATAGCTTTTGAGATCAATGCATACTTCTGCTGGATACTGCTAATTTTGATTTATTTACTTTCATGTGTCCATTTAGTTATATCCTGCCTTTATTATTTTCACAAACAACTCAAGGTGGTGAACATTTCCAATAGACCTTCCTCCACCTGTTTTCCCCAAAGTTGTTTGACCCTTTGAGAGAAGGTGTTCTATATGTAAAGTGGGTGACTCCAAATCTACAAACCTGATTGGTCAAATAAAATAAACATTGGATTGGTTCACTAGGAACCAATCCAAAGACCTGCTAAAAGGCGGCAAATCTAAACAACTGCCATTGGCTGCAAGCAGGCAAGCCAGCCTGGATAAAAGGCTGGCCTCAGCTTCAGCCAAGTGTTCCTATTTACCAACTAGTTGAAGAATAAAGTATTTGTTGTTGGAACCCGGTCTACCTCGTGTGTTTTCCGAACAAAACACTGGCGACGAGGATGGGATCGTCCTGAACGGAAAAAAACCTGCACGTGGTGATAAGAAGGCCAGATGACAACTAAGATGCCTGGAAACAGCGCACCGCCCGCACCCTTCAATCCCAACGAAGAGGATTGGGATTCCTATGCTGATCGCTTCCAAATGTATTTGGAGAGCAATGAAATGGAAGACATTTCAGAGCAACGCAAGAGAGCTGTGTTCCTGACGCACTGCGGGCCAACGGTTTTCAAGATGGCAAAGGCCCTTGCGAAGCCCCGGGACGTTAAACAACTAACGTGGACAGAATTGCAAAGACTCTTCAAAGCACACTACGCTCCGATGGTGTCCAACTTAATAAAGCGACACAAATTTTACCGCAGAGACCAGAGAGAGGGAGAGACCGTCGCCGATTTCATCGCTGCCCTCAGACAATTAGGGGGTGAGTGTGAATTTTTGAACATTGACGAAGCAATGAGGGATCGCGTGGTGTTGGGCATGAGAGACTCGACCACACAGAGTAAATTACTCAACAAGCCCAACATCACCGCTACCGAAGTCATCGCGGAAGCCACAGCCGCTGAAGCCGTGAAAAAATCTGCCGTAGCCATGAAAAAGATGAACACACACAGCGAAGAAACACCAACCAAAGACAGAAAGCAGCCTGCCACCACAACCCACTACGAAGAGTCGGGCGAAACAGTTGAATCGAGCGAAGAAGACGACGAGGTCCACCGTTTGCTCACGAACAGAAAAGAGCGCGAAAGAAGAAATTGGCGGGAATGCGCTGGCTGCGGAGGAAACCATCCCCGAGCTGAATGCAGATTTCTTGATGCCATCTGCCGGCATTGCAAAAAACAAGGGCATATCGAGAAGGTCTGCAGGAACAAAAAATACTACAGCCCGACGAGACGCAGAAATTCCCCAACACGAGCTGAGCCTAAACGAGCCGAGAGAAAGTGGCAACAAGAGAAGCAAGCCAATACACACCAAACTGTCATTATACAGAGCGCTCAGACGGAAAGTGGGAAAAAAATTAAAGTCATCGTGAAAATCGAAGGAAAACACTGCAAGATGAAAGTGGACTCGGGGTCCTTCCTCTCCATGGTATCGTGGGACACAATAAAACAGCTAGTCCCAGGTATCAAACCCAAAGAATTGAAGAAGCAGCATCTAACCCTCAAGGACTATCAGGGAAACCAAATCCCTGTGGTAGGCATGGGACAATTCCGAGTCGCCTACAAACATCACGTCAAGGTGCTTCCGCTGACCATAGTCGACCAAGACAGACCAAGCCTTCTGGGCATCGAATGGTTCGCGCCATTGGGCATCGGGATGACCGGGGTCGATCGAGTGACTACAACCGGCTGGGAAGACGACCTCATCCGAGAATTCCAGGATGTTTTTGACGGCTCACTTGGCAAGTATCGGGGAAATCCCATTTCTTTCAATCTAAACCCCCAAACAGCCCCACGAAGAATAAAAGCCAGGCGAGTTCCTTTTGCACTAAAGGCAAAAATAGAGGAACAGCTGGGCAAATTAATAGCCCAAGGGGTGTTAGAACCTGTGGACCATGCCAAGTGGGAAACGCCTATTGTCACACCCATAAAACCTGATGGGTCCATTAGAATCTGTGGTGACTATAAGGCTACCCTGAACCACGCATTACAACCAAGCGCATACCCGGTGCCAGTAGTCCAGCATTTGCTTCATTCCCTGGGAAAAGGCAAAGTTTTTGCCAAACTCGACTTGGCACAAGCCTATCAATAACTCCCAGTGGACCCAGAAACAACAGAAGCACAGACTATAGTCACCCATAAGGGCGCATTCAAATGTCACCGGCTCCAATTTGGAGTAAGCGTGGCCCCTGGCGTCTTCCAGAGTCTGATGGAACGCCTTCTAAATGGCATACAAGGAGTCGTTCCCTATTTTGACGACGTCCTAATCTCGGCCAGAGATGAAACGCAATTAAGGAACAGACTCAAAGAAGTATTAACTAAGTTTAGGGAATCTGGCCTCAAGGTAAAAAGAGAAAAGTGCTGTTTAATTAAGAATAGCGTCGAATTCCTGGGCTACTCAATAGACAGAGAGGGTATCCACCCTACAGACAAAAAAGTTAAAGCAATCAAAGACGCTCCTGAACCAAGAAATAAAACCGAACTACAAGCATTCTTAGGACTAATTAATTTTTATAATGTGTTCCTGCCAAACAAGGCCACTATAGCAGAACCGTTACACCGTCTGCTAGACAAGAAGGCAACTTGGACTTGGGGTCACAAAGAAAAAAAAGCCTTCCAAAATATTAAAAGCTTGCTAACATCAACAAGCGTCCTCATCCAATTTAGCAACACTCTGCCATTAAGAGTGACCTGCGACGCCTCACCATACGGAGTAGGTGCCATCCTGAGCCACCAACTACCTGATGGCAGAGAAGCACCCGTCGCATATTACTCTAGGACTCTATCAAAAACCGAGCGGAATTACAGCCAATTGGACAGGGAAGCTCTAGCAATTGTTGCTGGAGTAAAACGCTTCCACGAATACTTATATGGGCGGACTTTTCAAATCATAACAGACCACAAACCGCTAATGGGGATTTTGGCGGGAAACAAGCCAACACCTAATATACTGTCCCCAAGAATGACCAGATGGTCAGAGTTCCTAGCAGCTTATTCCTACACTCTGACACATTGGCCAGGGAAACAAATTTCCCATGCGGACGCTCTGAGCAGAGCACCCTTACCAGCAACCGACGAAGACCCGGCACCAGCGATGACAACGCTACAAATCGAGACTTGCCCCGATCTACCCATATCAGCTTTTGATGTCGCCAGAGCCACTGCGAAAGACTCATTGACTGCCCGCGTTCTTAGCTGGGTAGGTAAAGGCTGGCTGGAGAATCAAAAAACTGAAAACTTTAAACCTTTCCGGTCCAGACAGACTGAACTTTCGATCCAAAAGGGGTGTTTGTTGTGGGATGATCGGGTGGTAATCCCTGCCAAATTACAACCCAGGGTACTTAGGTTGTTACATGAAGGGCTCCCGGGAATGGTTAAGATGAAAACCCTTGCTAGAAGTTATGTTTGGTGGCCGGGTATTGATAAGGACATAGAGTATTGGGTAAGTTCATGCCACAAATGCCAGGCAATTAGACCGTCCCCACCAAAAGCACCCGTTAAGGACTGGGAAACCCCTCGGGGACCTTGGTCAAGAATACACATTAATTTCGCGGGTCCTACCAAGGGCATACCTTTCTGATTGTCATTGATGCCTATTCGAATTGGCTTGAAGTAAAAGTTATGCCATCAACGACAACAGAAACTGTAATTAAAAAGCTGGACAACCTTTTTGCCACCCATGGCATACCGGACGTTCTTGTCTCAGATAATGGGCCACAGCTAACCAGCATACAATTTGAGCAATACCTAGCCTCCCTAGGTATAAGACATGCCCTAACCGCGCCGGCTCACCCGGCTGCGAATGGCAGGGCTGAGAGAATGGTCCGGTTTACTAAAGAAGGTTTAGAACGAATGGACGCTGGAGACGTCCAACAGAAAGTAAACCGTTTGCTCACACTCCAGCACATAACGCCCAGTACCATAACCAATAAGTCCCCAGCAGAATTACTTATGGGGCGAAAGTTAAGATCTCACCTTGATAGGTTACACCCAAATTTTACCCCAGAAAACCCCCCTGACTCCTCTAAACGGTTTAGACAATTCGAAATAGGCGATTTGGTATACGCTAAAAACTTCACCGGGGACCCGGTATGGCTACCAGGACAGATTACCCAAATCACAGGCCCCAAATCCTACCGATTAAAAATGGAGGATGGCAGGGAATGGAAGCGGCACATAGACCAGCTTCGATCCCGAATTATAGAGAGAACCACAGACTTACAAACATTCACCGAAAAAACCGGCGAATTGCAAACCAAGGTGGGGGGGGAAAGGCAAGAAATAAATAAAGAACTGTTTAAAACCAAACCCAATGAAACATACGAACAAAAAGAGCAAATAAAAGACTCACTGTTTGGAGAGACTTGCGTGAAGAGCCCATCGGAAGGGGCCAGCCAGGCCAGCTCGACCTGCCCGGAGGAAACGGGAGGGAGCGGCAAAACCGCCAGCCTAAGAAACTCAGGCGGCGGTAAAATGGCTGACTCACCCTTCCAGACGGTTCCAGGGAGAATGACGGACGACACAGCAGCCCCATCCGAACCGGTCGAAGTCTTCACTAAGAATGAACCGCGCAAGTCAAGTCGAGTCCGGAAAAGCCCCGCCTACCTGCGAGACGTCACCACGTAGGACTGAACTAAGGGGGGAGGGGTGTTCTATATGTAAAGTGGGTGACTCCAAATCTACAAACCTGATTGGTCAATAAAATGAACATTGGATTGGTTCACTAGGAACCAATCCAAAGAGCTGCTAAAAGGCGGCAAATCTAAACAACTGCCATTGGCTGCAAGCAGGCAAGCCAGCCTGTATAAAAGGCTGGCCTCAGCTTCAGCCAAGTGTTCCTATTTACCAACTAGTTGAAGAATAAAGTATTTGTTGTTGGAACCCGGTCTACCTCGTGTGTTTTCCGAACAAAACAGAAGGACTGCTGCTGCTGCTGCTGCTGCTGCTGCTGGCACCTTGGTTTTTTTTCTCCATTTTAAAACCACCAATTCTTCCCAGAAACAATGATATTTGATCCCTATTAGTATTCACACAGGGAATGATTCATGTCAACTGTACAGAACATTTTACAGGATACACAGAAAAACTGATGGCCTTGGGAGAAGGCGGAGCTACGTCTCGGTGTTACAGCTGCGATCTCGGGGCTCTGAGATCTCAGCTGATATTTTTGCCTCTGGTCGGTTCTAACGGACCTAAACCGTCCCGTAGAGACGGGGATCGTGAAGGGCACAGTCCCAGGATCCCAGAGATATCGCAAAATCTCTGGTTTGATCTGGGAGAAGCCCTTTTGCTGGAAGCAGAAAGGCAGCCTCTAAAGCTGCTGAAGTCGGGACAACTCCGGAAAGAAAGGGATTTAAATGAGCGTGTATCGGTTGGGTGAGAAATTCTTTTGCATTATAAATTGATTAAGACTTGAAAGGACATCCTGAACAAAGAAGAAATCTGTGACTTTATTTTTCTTTTGACTGAACCTGGGTTGAGCGGCGTTTAAGTGATGTCAAATTGAGACTTGGATTTTTTTTTTCTTATTTTCTTTGAGGACTTTAAGGTGACTTTGTAGGTAACCGGATTGAATTTTCTCTTATATATATTTTTATTTTTCACTTGATTTTTATTTTTTATCTTTTTAACTTTCTTTTTAGGATAGAGGCTCCCTTTGACTATCTTTTTTTTTTGTTTGAGTTCTTTATAAACACTTTTTCTTTTGGCTGGGGGGGGAAAGAGTATTTAGAGATGCTGTAACACTGCCAACTAGAGGCTTGAAAATATTTTATTTGAATTGGGGAGAAAAGCACTTCTTTTCAAGGACATTTTAATGTGATAAGATAGAGGGAGAATACAGTAAAATATTATTACAGGTGCTCTCTTGGACTCTTATCAATATCTCAACATTTGAGGCTTGGCTTTGAAGCTGCTGGAGAAGACAGTCATAATAAGAGCCTTGGATAAAGAAATAAAGTGCAGTGTACAGTGCATATATATATATATATATATATATATATATATATATATATATATATATATATATATATACTTTTGAAACTCCTACTCGCCAGCCTTTTTGGTTAATTTTAACTCTAGCATTTTTGCTTTTTATTTTAAAGGGAAAGCCTCAGAGTTTTTTCTTTTTTCTTCTCTTTCTTTGCTTCTTCCATCTATTTTAATTGGATTAGGGTCTAGAAGAACCTGAAGACCTTTCTTTTTCCTTTTTCCTTTTTTCTTTTTTGGTTTTGGGCTTTTTACTATTGGATTTTTTCTTTTTCTTTTTGATTTTTTGGACTATATTTGGTTACTATACCAGCTGGATTTAAAGTCAAAGAGAGCTTGAAGACTTGGAAATATTAAAATGAGCAGGAAGCCAAAATCATTCGGCGTTTTTGCTTCTACCTCTGCTTCCCCACCACTTGAAGGACAACTTTCAATTCAGACAATGTTGAAGCAAGATAAGGAACAAGAAAAAGTAAATTTACAGATGATTATGCAAGGAATTCAAGATATTAAGATAAAAATAGATACCATGGACAAAAAAATAGAGAAATCTGATGAAAATTTTAAACAAATGATGGGAAAGTATGAGGAGAGATTCCAAAAAATTGAGGAAGAAGGAAAACAAAGAGAGGAGAAGATTGGAAATATTGACACTAGATTAACAGTGATAGAACAAGAAAAAAATGGGATGTTGAGGTGGGAGATGGAAAGATCAGAATTTTATCTTAGATTTCAAAATATAGAAGAGGAAAAAGGAGAAAACTTGGCTGTGATAATGATAGAAATATTGGCAGATCTTCTGGAAATTACTGAGGAAAAAATGATGGACGGAGTAGATGAGATATACCGAGTTTATACAAGATATGCGATGAGAAATAAACTACCAAAGGAAGTACATATTAGATTTACTAAAAAATCCATCAGAACACAAATATTACAAGTGGCAAGAGAAAAAGCATTGAAATATAAAAACAAAGAGATTGTAGTTTTAAAACAAATACCTAGAAGAGTGAGAGAGATGAGAAGAGAATATCGATTTTTGACCAAAATGCTACTGGAAAATGAAGTGAACTACAGATGGCTGATACCAGAAGGACTAATTTTTACGTGGCAAGAGCAGAGACATAGAATTGACTCGATTGAAAAAGCAGAACTTTTTTATGCAGAATTTTTTGGAAGAAAAAAAGAGGTGGCAGAGAAAGATATCTCATTAATTGAGCTTCTGGAGGAACAACTGGAGATTGAAAAAGAGAAAGGAGTTGCAGGTGGACAGGTAGACAGTAAAGAACAACGTGAAGTGAGAGCTACGAGAGCTGTTAGACCTAAATATAAAGCATAATCATGGAAGAAAAAAAATTGATTACAATGAATATAAATGGACTTAACTCAGCTGTTAAAAGAAGGAAAACTTTTCACAAATTAGAGAAATTAAAATTTGATATAATTTGCTTACAAGAAGTTCATATTAAAAAGCAACATGAGCATTTGTTAGTACAGCCAAAATTAGGGAAAATATTTACTTCTTTGATTCAATGTAAGAAAAGAGGAGTGGTTCTCTACATTAAAGAAGATATTCTAGCAAAACTGATCTACACGGATGAAGATGGAAGAGTATTAATGGTGGAAATAATGGATAATAATAAAAAAATACTCTTGATTGCAATTTATGCTCCGAATGATAAACAAGAAGAGTTTTATAAAAAACTACATATGGAAATTAGACTGGACTATGTTAACATAATCATGATGGGAGACTTTAATGGAATTGTGGACAATAAATTGGACTATATAACAACAACAACAAAACAAAATAGAAAGATTCTCCCTAAATCTTTTTTTAAAATGACAGATGAATTAACCTTAAAAGATATTTGGAGAGAAAGAAATGTTAAAACTAAACAATATACTTTTTATTCTAATAGACATTTATCATGGTCCAGGTTAGATATGATTTGGATCTCAACAGAATTAATATCTACTATTCAAGAAACAAATATTGAAATAAGTACTTGGGCAGATCATAGTCCAATGACAATTAAATGGAAGGGACAAAGAAAAAGATCGAGATGGACATTAAACAATACCATTTTAAAGGAGAAAGATTTTATACAATGGATGGAGAAGGAATTGGTCTTTTTTTTTAAAGAAAATAAAAAAGAAGATACTTCAATACAGAATGTTTGGGATACAATGAAGGCATATGTAAGAGGTTTGATAATAGACTATACAAGAAAAAAGAATATTAGGAAAAGACAAACCTCTAAGGCCTTGGAAGATGAATATATAAGACTTGAAAAAGAATTACAGAAAATACCACAGAAAAAAGATATTAAATTGAAACTGGATGTAATTAAGCATAAAATGGAATTAATAGAGAAAGAAGAACTGGCACAGAAAATTAGAAATTCTAAACAGAATTATTTTGAAGACGCAAATAAACCAGGTAGATGGCTAGCATATAAACTGAGAAAGGAGAAGGAATCAAGAAAAATACTGAAACTAACAGATGATCAAGGTCAAGTTTGTTGTGGTAATAAGGAGAAAAAGGAAATTATTCGAGATTATTATGGACAACTATATAATCAAGAGAATATTGATGAGAAAAAAATTAAACAGTATTTACAGAATGTTAACTTACCGAAGATACCTAAAGAGACTGAAGAAATGTTAGAAAGCAATATAACAATGATGGAACTAAATGAAGCATTTAAAAGACAAAATAATGGGAAAGCACCAGGTCCAGATGGGCTTCCGGCAGAATTCTATAAAAAATTTCAAGAATCATTGAACACTCCATTGTTAGAAATTATGAATGAAGTTATGTTAAAAAAGATGACACCCAAAACATGGTCAGAGGCTTATATTACACTTATTTTAAAGGAAGAGGCTGACCCGTTGCAAATTAAGAACTATAGACCTATTTCCTTATTGAATGCAGATTATAAAATCTTTGCTTCAATCTTAGCAGAAAGACTGAAAAAATATTTAAATAATTTTATCCATCCAGATCAAAATGGATTTCTACCAAAGAGACAAATTAGAGACAACATGAGAGTAATTTTGGATACCTTGGAATATTATGAGGCTCATCCTGAAAAACAAATGGCTTTGATATTCCTAGATGCTCAAAAAGCATTTGACAACGTGAACTGGAGATTTATGTTATTATTATTGGAACAGATGGGCTTTGCCAGAAAATTTATTCAAGCAATAGAAGCCATATATAATAAACAGACAGCAAAGGTAATGATGGAGGGAGAATTTACAGATCTTATTAATATAAGAAGAGGCACAAGACAAGGATGTCCCCTATCTCCTTTGTTATTCGTATTAACTTTGGAAGTGTTGAATAGAAATATTAGAGATGACAAAAATATAAAAGGAATGAAAATTAAAAAGGAAGAATTTAAACTACAAGCTTTTGCTGACGATTTAGCTTTTATTCTGGAAGACCCGTTAGAAACCGCTCCAAAGTTATTGGAAAAGGTAGAGACATATGGTGAGATGGCTGGCTTGAAAATAAATAAAGATAAAACAAAGATTTTGACAAAAAACATGTTATTGAGACAAAGAGAAGAACTGACAGATCTTTTGAAAATTCAAATTACAAACAAGGTTAAGTATCTGGGGATATATTTGACAGCAAGATGTAGCACATTAAAAGAGAATAATTATATTAAACTTAAACAACAGATAATTACAGATTTGAAGAAATGGGAAAATTTACAATTGTCATTAATAGGGAGAATTTCAACAATTAAGATGAATATTTTACCTAGAATTTTATTTCTCTTTCAAACAATACCAATTAGACTTGGAAAAGACTATTTTGAAGATTTAAATAAAACTATGTTGAAGTTTATATGGCAAGGTAAAAAAGCGAGAATAAAGTTAAAACTTTTGCAAGATGCTAGAAATAGAGGAGGTTTTGGCCTGCCTAATTGGGAATTGTATTATCAAGCTGCAAGTTTGATGTGGGTCAAAGAATGGATAACATTAAGAAAACATAGATTGTTGACATTAGAAGGACATGATTTACTGTTGGGCTGGCATGCTTTTTTATGGTACAAGGGAACTAAAACACAGGGGTATTTCAGAAGACATTATATACGGGAGTCTTTGTGGTTAAATTGGGAGAAGATAAAAAAACAATGTTATTTGAAAATTCCAATTTGGTTATCGACTATTGAAGCATTTTCCTATCCTATGATCTATAAAAAGGAACAAACAGTTAGATATGGGGAACTGTTGGATGAAAAGGGTGGACTTAAAACGATCCAAAATTTAGAGGAACAAGGTATAAGGATGAATTGGTTTTCATATGCGCAAATACATTCAAGATATCTTGAAGATTTTAAAACGGAAGGATTCTATGATAAACAGACTGATTTAGATAAGATATTGATGGGTACTGATGAGAAAGTGATTAAAAAGTTATATGGTTATTTATTGGGAATTAAGCTAGAGGAAGAACAAGTTAAAGAAACTATGATTGCATGGGGGAAGAATTTTGGATATGGAATTGATTTAGAGCAATGGCAAAAATTGTGGTCTCAAAATTATAAAATGACAATGTCAATAGCATATAAAGAAAACTTGTATAAGATGTTTTACAGGTGGCACCTTCCCCCGACAAGAATAGCAAGAATGTTCAAGAATAAATCTGAAAAATGTTGGAAATGTCATCAGATACCTGGCTCATACTATCATATGTGGTGGACTTGTGAGAATGCTAGAAAATATTGGACTAAAATTCACATGTGGTTGGAAAAAATGACAAAGAAACACATAGACTTGAAGCCAGAGATCTTTTTATTGGGAATTTTACCTGATATATATAATAAAGACTTGAAATATTTGATTGTAAATGTATTAACAGCGGCTAGGATTGTATTTGCTAAAAACTGGAAGAATGAGAAAATACCATTGCAGGAAGAAATTATTAAGAAAATATTGGAATGTGCTGAGATGAGTAGATTGACATTTGAAATTAGAGAACAAGAAGATAAACAATTTTATGCAATTTGGGGTTTTTTTTATCAATGGTTAGATGATAAAATACAATAATAGAGCATTAATATTATATATATGAAGAGTTTTTAGGATTGATTTGTTATGATTATACGATAAATTATAGAATAAACTGTTTGAAGTATTGTTATCTCGCAAAGCATGAATGATTAAAAGTATAGTCAGAAAAAGATTTTTTTATTTTTATTTTTTTTTAGTAATATTAGAATATGGATTGACAATATGAGTGGTTATGCAATATAATTGTAATTGACACTATAAAATGAATGCACAAAACTGATGAACCAACCGATACACCGGAAGTATATATGAGAGTAGATGTTTTTAATGTTTTGTATGTTTGTTTGTTTGTAGAAAATTAATAAAAACTTTATTAAAAAAAAAAAAAAAGAAAAACTGATGGCCTTGTCACTGATACATGTGCAAATATTGACACACAAGGAAGAGACCTTCAGAATGAGATTCCACAAAGAGTTTGTTCAGAATTAGCACTGGCGGTGGGCGGGGGGGAGCAGTGAGGGAATGGGGTGAGAGTAGGGGTAGGATTCAATTTTTTAAACAATCAGTTCTGTGGACGTGGCTTAGTTGGTGGGGGTGGCTTGGTGGTCATGTGACCGGGTGAATGTGGCTTGGTGGTCATGTTATTGTCTGGACCTGGCCAACTTCAATATTACTCACATCAAGGCACGCATTTCCTCGCCTGGCCTCTCATGACTGCGGAGATGCTGCAACAGTTGTAAGTATGAAAAGTGGCCATAAGTCACTTTTTTCAGTGCCATTGTAACTTTGAATGGTCACTCCACACAAGCAAAGTACCAGCAAAAGAGGGGAAAAATGCTCCAGAGACGTTCCTGAGACAGGAAGTCTAGTTCTGTCAAGAATGTAATTAGGGTTAACAGAGAGGCAGTTTCTGTAAGCAACACCAGAATGTTTCCTTCCTGCCTTCATTACAGGATTAGGCCAGTAATTTCTTCTAACAACCAGTTCCCCAAACTGCTTATAATGTTAACAACTGGTTCTAGCGAATAGGTGAGAACCGGTAGAATCCTACCCCTGGGTGAGAGAAAGAGAAAGGGAGAGTTGAAAAGAGAAGTTAAAAACACAACTGTAAATAGTTCTACTTCTGCACAGATATCTCACTGTCCCGTGTCTTATGAATATGTAATTAAACTATACAATTCATTCACTAGGGGTTATAAGAGTTCTTCCCTGTAACTGATAACTTTAATGAAATATGTGATAAATCAGACAAAATAATTCCACCAACGTCAATCTGTTACATATTTTTACTAGTGATAAAATCATTAGTACCAGCAGCTGAGGAAAAAACTCTCATGGGTGGCTCTCTTCTTCATTCCCATCATATGAATTTATAAGTACTTTCCTACCTCTCCCAAAAATACTAGGAAAATGTCAACTGTGGGTTAATCTTGCAAGATAATTCTCATGTTCTCTCTTATCATAATTTCAGGCAATGCCATACTCTAGTTTTAACATTTGCACTAGGTACCACAGAAATCAAACCTAGAGCATTTCACATCATGTACTAGTTCCTTGCTTGCTTTATCAATTGTCTGGAATGAGTCTTTGCTAGAGCAGCCTATTGGAGCAGGATGCCTTGCAGAGTCCCAAAGACTCATTTCTGGTGGAGTTGGGGGAGAGAAAGTAAGACTTTTGCTGTTTTCCTTGCGTGCAGCCAAAAGCAGAAGAAAAAAGTGGAAAAAAGCAGCCCAGTGATCAGGCGAGGCACGTGAAGCAAGTGGGGCAAGTTTCCCCTCTCCACCCTTTCCCCCCTCACCTCACTCCCTCATGTTGTTCGCAATGCAAGTAATGCAAGCCTTGTGTTCCCATGGGCCATGAGGGTGGCGCAGCCTTGTGTTCCCACACAGCCTGGATTAATTGCTTTGGGGGGGGTGCTTTGGGGGTGATATTTCTCTGCGGACAAACAAAATGTTCTCAGGGACCACTAGTGGTCCTCGGCCCACTGGTTGGTGACCACTGTTCTAAAAGCTTTGATAAAGTTCTTGGAGTGAATGTTTGATACTTTTATTTGTTCATTATCTGCCAAAGAAATTCCTATTTTAAATCATGTACCACTGAATGGACTGTGTGAGGTGGCTTTCAGCAAATCATTATTTTTGATTCTCATTTTCCCATCTCTCACCTAATAATGTTTACGTCTATTTTGTTGGATTATGGATAATGGTCACCTAATTGTCTTTCTTCTGTGACAGGCCTTATTGTACAAATGTAATCTATGGTACCTATTCCATACTTACTGTATGGTAGGCCAAGCTAAAGCCAAACATGGTGTGAGGTGGAAGCAGATAAAAAACCACCAAAAGATTCGTTGATCGAAGGAAAACAAGGTTTTCTTCACGTGTCTGCAGAGACGGGTTCCCTCAGGCATTGAAGGAACCCAGAGCA
>BLBF01000021.1:10185939-10264099 GCA_015471245.1 Laticauda colubrina | reverse complement strand
CAACTCCCAGAATTCCTCAGCCAGCATAGCTGGCTGAGGAATTCTGGGAGTTGAAGTCCACAAGTCTTAAAGTTGCCCAGTTTGGAGGCCTCTGTTTTATTCTGAGGAGGAACTCTGAAAGTGGATTTATAATAATTCCTATATGCCGTATATAAAAGCTTAAAATATCAATTTTTATTGTTTCATCTCAAGGGGATAAAGTGAGCCTGCTGGATTTATAACAATTCCTGTCACGAGGAATCCTCGACTTACGACCACAACGGAGCCCCGAATTTCAATTTTGTTCAGAGAGACAGTTGTTAAGTGAGTTTTGCCCCACCTAATGACCTTTCTCGCCACCTTTTGTGAAGTGAACTGCTGCTGTTGTTAAATTAGCAACACCGTTAAGTGAATCCAGCTTCCCCATTGACTTGGCTTGCTTCAAGGTTACAAAAGGGGATCACAACATCCCAGGATGCTTGGAACTGACATAAGTAAGGGTCAGTTGCTAAGCGTCTATTGATCATGGGACTAATGACCTTAAGTGTGAAAAACAGTCATAAGTCACATTTTTCCATGCCTTTGTAACTTTCAACGATCGCTAAATCAACTGCTGTCAATTGAGGACTTCCTGTATTGGAATATTATTGTTTTATTAAAAGGGGGACCCATCAAAGTGGAATCGTTGGATTTATAATCATTGCTGCTGTTGTTGTTATTACTTCCCTCAGATCATCTGAGATGCTGGTAATGGCCTGAATGTACAATAGGGATAAACACAGGAATCTCTGCGCTGAAGGCAACGTTTCAGAAAATCCCTGGATTTGAACAAATGTCCATCTGATCCAGCACTCTGCATCTTAAGGCAGTCAGCCAAATGCCAACTGGAGGCTCACCATCAGCAAGGCATGAGAGCCATCTCCCTGTCCCTCTCTCCCCAGCCCCCAGCAACAGGTATTGAATGGCGTGCTTTGGACAATGAGCTATTAGCTTCCACTAACTTGTTAGGTAATTCTTTAGAAGTATCTTGTGCCTAATTCTGTGCATATTTACATGAAAATAAAATGAACTTAAGGAACAACTTCCAAGTAAGAGCAGATAAAGAGTCACCGTCATGTTGCTGGTGGTCTGAACTTTAAAAGGGGACGCCTTACTCTGCTGTTGTTTCCTTGAGAGCTCAACACATGAAAAAAATATATCCATGCATTGTTCATGACTTTGAATTTTTGCATCAGGTTTTTTGATGAAATGACTTGCAGTTATAAATGCAACATTCGGTGATGCGTTTGGCTGTACATTTGATGCAGGCGGTCCTTGAGTTACGATTGTAATGGAGCCCGTCCATCACGGTCATAACATGTGATGGTTATAAAGCTGGTCGGTCACAGGACCAACTTGATTTTAAGAACTTTTTTGCGGTGATCATTAAGCTATTCAGTGGTTTGCTGTGGGAGTGGTTTGCTGAAAATCAGAAGGAAATGTCAGTGTTGGACAAAATCATTGTAAAACATGTTGGCATGACCATAGTACACTGCAAACAGCCATAAATGAAGCCTGGTTGCTCAGTGTCTGAAGTGCTGTCAAGTGATCGGGGGGGGGGGGGCTGGGGGGGGCAACCATCAGAACTTAAAATCTTAGGTCATGAGTACCCCCCAGATTCTTAAAATGACCTTAATCCTATTGAATTTCTATCGAATTGTAAAAACTCGGCTTTTGTGTGTTGGATCAGAATAATACAGGGCTGCCAAACTCTTGGCCCACAGGCTGAATGTGTCATGCGCTGGCCACACCCATGCCCGGTTTAGCGAAGGGGGGGAAAGTCCCAATACATCTCATGATGACGACATGAGTTTGATACCCCTGGAATAGTAGATGAGCCTTTTTTTTAATGAGAGTGTAAAGGATGTTTTTGCTAGCCTTGCTTGGTTTGCTGTTTTTGCCAGCTTATTTTGTTTCAGTATATTATTTATTTTCCTTTTAATTTTCTTTTCTGGTTTTTATTGCTATTCTCAGAGGCACAATTTACGAGAAGAGCAATTTTGCAAAGCTTTTAAGTCAATCTGCCTAAATTAGTTGTAAGAAGTAGGGGCTAAACCCTGCTATTGGCCTCTCGGGAATAGTCAGTAGCACTATCTCTAGCAATGTGCAATTACTTTGAAACCTCCAGTCCAGCATGGTGTGCTTTAAGGAGTCTCTTTTCTTTTTGCTTTTTCCTCAATGACCAGAAAGATGTGTTCCCTAGCACTCTTTCCACTTCCACCTCCTCCAGGAAACATCACCCTTTATGAATTCAACAATGCCCTAGTTTCTGGTCGGAGCTATGAAAAGCTTCCACTTACTTTCCAAGGACAGGTAAGTCATAATTTACACCATAGAAAGAAATCAGCTACCACCTTGTCTTAATAATAGGAAGCCTCCCAAAAATCTAATGTCAGATGGATACTTGACTTAATAAATAAGGAGGGAAATGATTTGAACTTTTCTTAAATTTGTTGAAAGGACTAGCGATGGGTCTCTGCCTGTAGTCTAGTGGATCAATACTTCAACTCCTTGTTGCATTGAATTAATGCAACTGGGAGAGTCACCAGATCCGAATTGCAAATATCCAGACATCCACTGAATGGCAGAGGAGCGATGGAGAAAAAATCTTGATTCTTACTGCCTTCTCATGGTTGCCTGAATTCTAACAGCTCATCTCTGGTAGCCTTTATCTTCAATGATCTGGGAAAAATAAAGTGGTAGGAATTAGCCTCAAAATGTAAATACAAAGTAGGAAGAGCAGAAGGATTGCTTAAAAGCAGCACAGGTTGTCCTCTTAACCATTCATTTAGTGACTGCCTTATTTAGCAATGGAAATTTGGGGCTGAATTCTGGTTGTAAGGCATGAACTACCTATATTCTGAAGAGAGTTGGCTAATTCTCATCAGAAGGTCTTCAGAAATACCGTTTGAGCAGTCCTACGCGCACTTGAAAAGGATGTTCAATCAGAGAAAAGTAGGCCAAATAACAGAAGGTGCGGTAATAGGCTGGGCTTGTTTACATTTGACCAACACAAACAAAATTCTTTTCCAAGAAAATATTTAATTCTGTGACTTACTTTACGTAATGTTTAAGTAACAATTCTGCTAGGAAAAGACCACATTTAAAGCTCCGTGTCTTTAATTAGAAGCTTTAATTTCTAGCTTTTTCAATGTCTGGGCAATTTGAAGTGTAGAGAGAAGGAGAAGGAAGAAACACTTTGTATATTCTGAATTCTGATTAGTACCTATTGGCTACTTAAAGAAAATACAGAAAAACCAGATGTACGATTAATCTCACGCTGCCTACAAACTGAAGTGAAACTGGGACCTTGATTGGTTGTCCTATTATCCAGCTTTTTTAGTTTTTTTGTTTATTTTTTGTATAAATCTGGTCAAGGAATTTTACTTTCTTAATTCTGTGGATAATTGTGCAGATGGAAAGTCTTCCCACCCCCACTATTCCCAAAGAAAACCTGAAAGCTTTCAGTCGCCTGGAACACAGCACCAAGCCGGCTTTCATTCATCACCAGGAGTCACTCTGGAAGAGGTGCATCAGAGCCTGGTGAGTTTGGGTTAGGTTAGGATGGTCATGCCAGAGCTGCGTGTTTCCACACATTGATTGCCCGCAACTTTAAGAAAGGGGCACACTCCCAGTTCCCAACTGAAAAACTGATTAGGGGACTGGAGGCTAAAACATATAACGAACAGTTGCAGGAACTGGGCTTGGCTAGTCTAGTAAAGAGAAGGACCAGGGCAGACATGATAGTGGTCTTCCAATATTTGAGGAGCTGCCACAGAAAGGAAGGGATCAAGCTATGTTCTAAGGCACCTGTAGGCCAGACAAGGAATATTGGATGGAAACTGACCAAGGAGAGATTTAACCTGGAAATAAGGAGAAACTTTCTGATAGTGAGAACAATCAACCAATGGAACAGCTTGCCTTCAGAAGTTGTGGAAGCACCATCACTTGAGACTCTCAAGAAGAGATTGGACTGCCATTTGTCAGAAATGGTGTAGGGTCTCCTGCTTGGGCGGGAGGGGGGTGGTTGGACTAGATGACCTACAAGGTCCCTTCCAACTCTGGTTATCTGTTATCTGTTAACTATAAGAGGAATGCCAGGTTTTAATTCATTCCTAGGATTTGTCTTTCTCCTGTTTTCTTTTTTCATTTTCTTTTTTTTCTTTTTTCATTTAATTTCTCACTTTTGGTATATGAATCAGAGGAGAAAAGCATTGGGGGTGAAAAGAAGAACAGGCTAACTAGATTAAAAAGTGACAGCAGATTCTTAGGATGACCTCACTTTCTGGTGATCAGATTTTTATTTAAGCCTAACAAGCCTTCTGCCTTCATGTTTTTATGTCCTTGTCCAAGTTTTACATGGTTATTTTCAGTTTTAAATAGAGTTGTTTAATGTTCACAACGTATTTTAAATCAGGCAAGAGAACTGCGTTTGTGTCTTAGTAGAGTTGATGCTAAAAAAGATATTTCTTATTTAGACAGTAAATGCGGTAATAATACAGTTAAATATTCTCTGCATAACCTATCCTGTTGATTGGCATCAACCTGGTATCTTATGCATAAGAAGCAGTTAGAGAATAGCCTGCTAAGCTATAGTTATTTGCTTGATGGCTGTTATCGTACTTATAAGAAAATACTGAACTAGGCTGTGGGAATCAGTAATGTTCTTCCACCTCTCTTAGCATTAAAGACAGACACACACACACACTCACACACACACACACACAATGCCTGCATCATAATTCTCGAGCACAGATCTGTCAAACTCACAGCCTGTATGTGTTATGCACTGGCCACACCCACGCCTGGGTTAGAGGAGGTAGGAAAGTCACAATACGTCATGTGATGCCACCATGACAATGCGAGTTTGATATCCCTGCTCTAGCATTTCATAGGTGGAGAAGCAGAATAACAGTATGGCAGCTGTGCTTGGTCTTCTCACCATTCTTGATAGGTTTTCCCAGGCCCAGGCTGGTGATGACAAAGCAGCACAGCTTTCCTTTGATATTCTTACCAAAGAGTAAGAGAGGAAATTACCTGGTTGAGTCGAGCAACCTGAAGCAACCTGTTTGGCTTCGCAATGTAGATTTTTTTTTTTTACAACAGACCTGACTTTGGTGACTCAGGAGAATACTAAGTATTTGGGTGATCAGTCAGCCAGGAGGATAGGGAATAAAAACCATGAGGCTGGGTCATAGAAGAACACTGGCACTTCTCATTAGAGAAAAGCTATGATCGTAAAAGCTGAAGTTGCTTTGATGCACATCAAATTACTTTTCCAAATGCATATGGAACATGAACATGGAACCCTTTAACCTGGAGCAGCTTTCACACAGTATATTTTATTCAGGCGCGACATTGGAGTGGCTGGTGTGCTTGAAGAACTCGCAAATGCAGAAGAGGAACAGGACTCGGACCAGGGAACAAACAAGCAATCTTGGGTGGAATCCTCAAAGGAGCTAGGTAGTGTACTAAGAATCATACAGTACAGCTTGACCGGTTGAGGAGCGAATAGGAAAATCTTTTCTTAGCTCTACCTCAAAATCATGTTTTTCTAGAAATTTATGGTGATTGGTGCAATAATAAGAGCAAACCGGGATGTAGGAGTGATGTAGGTGTGATATCTGATGTCCTCGTTCATCCTTGGGATTGATGGTTAAACGGGCTCACTAGAAGGATATTATTTCCTGACAAATTTCTCAAGGGCGCCCCTCCCAAAGCTTACTGGAAGAACAACATGCCATCTCCCAGATAAGTCATTCTTTCTTCTGGCAAAGATGTAATATTATTCTTGCTGAAAAGAAAGATAGGGGTGGGGATTTTTTTGAAGATATGATATAAGTGTTAGGAATATAAGTCACCTAACAGGTATTTGGGTTAGAAATATATAAACCAGGATAAACGTTTTAAAACTGTATCTTTAAGATAATGCAAAACTGTAATTAGGTGTGGTTTCTCAAATGGCCATAAGATGGAGCCAGAAACCTGGGTTGTTTCCTCTGAGTCTCAGAAGAAAGTGTGAGTAAGTCTGTTTCCTTCTGTTGGAAAGTATTGCAGTTCCTGTATTTTTCCTAATTGACTGATATTCCTGGCTTTGCTGTAAGTCTGATACTGAACTGTTTTTGACACTGGAATTTGTTATTGGATTATCCCTGGATTGAAAACTGACTGATTTACTTGTGAATGACTTTGGATTGCTTATTTTGGACTTTGCTTAAACCTTTCTGGAAGTAAAATCCTACATTTACTGTACAGTGTATCCGTGTGCGCTGTGTGCATTATTCCAACACTACTCTCTATACGTCTCCCTGTATGCGCTTATTCTCCTAACGGGAAATTACCTCAACAATAAGCCTGAGAAAAGAAAATTGATCCAGCTCATTAAGGTCATTTTTTAAAACATGTACATTTTTAGAATTGGCGGCACACTTTGTGTCTTCTGTACAGGTAGTTCTCGACTTATGACCATAATTGGGACCGGAATTCCAGTCATGAATCATTATGTTCATAAGTTGAGAGACTATATCATGAGGCCCAACCTTTTCAGCCATCTTTTTATACCAGTTGTTAATCTAAATCTCTTAATCTCGCAGTCGTAAATCTAAATCCTCTCTCTCAAATGGTATTTTTGCCATCAAACAATTGGTTGTAACTAGAGGATTATCTGTATTTCAGCTCTGCAGTGGATGAAATCCGGTTCTCAGTGTGCATTAGAACTCTGCTGTTGGATATCCTCCCTCCATGGCTCCTTCTTTCCCCATTTGTCGGTAAGGTTTGCATAACATAGCCTGAGTAGAATAGAGGGGCTGGGGGAATGGGTGACTGGAAAGCATGCCAGTCCATACTGGGATCAATAATTGCTTGAGATGTGAGATATGGTAGCTGTGCCTTCTTTCCATTTCATGGAGGGAACCTTTCCTTCTCCCTTTGGCTAGTTTCTCCTGGATATTCAGATATGGCCATTCTTAAGTGGCTGCCAGTGAAGTAATAACATTGCTGTTTCTTTTTTCTCAAAGCTGCCAAGTGAAGATATAATAGCAAAATTCTCCCAGGCTGTGGATTGGTGAGTCCTGGGTGGTTTGCATGTATCCAATAATCAAATATTAGTTGCTGTCTGAATCCTCTCCCTTATTGGAAAGGAATCCAGCTGATCTGCTTTAAACCTGAAAAGTGACATATTTTATCAACATGATACATATTCTTCTTTACTATTTAGAGAAGTCTTATTAACCAGATAATCTGCAGAACCCTTAATCATATTTCTGAATGCATATTTGTGTAAATCTCCTATTTATACAATATCAGTTAATCCTGGAATAGCAGGTATTGGTTCTGTGCTAATCATAAATGCAAGCTAAAATGTTTCCTTTACACATAAGTGTTTTCTGAAATAATTGCCTTGTTGGTTAGCCATTCTAACATGACTCTTCAGAAGCACCCAGTTTTCATTTACACCGACACTTTCTATGGGACACAGCCAACCAACCCCAACGGTATAGCTTCTATCTTTTAAACCTATTTGGCTTTTCGATGGAAACAAGCCCAGATGATTTTTTTAAAACACCCCTTGTGTTGATTGCAGGGCAGGCTGCTCAATCCGAGCTTTTGCGTGGCATCCTCATACCAACAAATTTGCAGTGGCCCTTCTGGATGACTCCGTCTGTGTTTACAATATCAACAGGTAAGGGACCTAACTGGTCTAAGGTAGAGCATTACTCTGAACAGACTGAAGCCAGTGGCAATGAACATGGCATATGACAGAAAGCTTGAACTCTCCAGGTTGGTATAGAAAGTTCTATTCAAGAGTTTACTTAAGAGTTGATTAGCACAGGCCAAGGAGAAGAAATACAGTGGCACCGTGGTACTCAACTGCTTTGAAACTTATCAAATTTGGTAACATATTTTGATGTGAAAATTTTGTGCTGGTACTCATTATTTGGTACTGAAAGCATAAGTTAGAACTTGCTGATGTTGGCTGCCTTGGGACTCCTTCACAACATTATTCCTTATGGGGAAATTTTGTTCGGTACTCATCACTTTTGGTATTCCTCGTACCTCCCAGAATCAAGGATGAGTACCAAGCTACCACTGTCGTTGGATTATTGCATCTTGAGATGAGAACAGTAATGGAAGTTGTGCATAAAAACAACCTAGGTTTGCTTGAAAACAAGCTGTTCCCACCCACCAAAATGTATGGGCAGAAGGGGAGATGGAGGTCATTTGGGCTAAAGGTCGGCCATTCTGTACACGTATTCTTTGCCCACCTTTGGGCCTGTGTCAAATAGTTCTGCATATTCTTGTCAAGAAGTGAAAACTTTATCAGATTGATCTGCCCATTTAATAATATATACAGGGAGGATCTGCTTGAGAATATTCTTCTCTGTGAAAGTTTACAAGAGAAGATTTTTCTCTGGGCTCTCAAACTGTAGCATGTTACCCTTCTTTGCAAGGATGTAACTAGTCCCCTGCCCTCCCAAGTTGCTCATTGACTTTTGAAGTTATTGAGATGCATTTCTCTTACTTGGCTTTTTAAAGATATTTTTAGTACTTGATCATTTTTATACTTGCACTGAAATATTTTTCTTTGGGAAAACTGTAGGCTTTATGCCCCACCAGCAGATAGCCAATATTAAAACATTAATCTTCTGTAATAAATGAGACCAAACCGAAATCTATCTTTTGAGGAATCTCAGCAATCTCCCGGTGATCCAATAGAAATGGATCACAACCTGCAGAAAACCAATTGTCAAACCACCTGCCTAGTTGCTGTGTGCAGAAATCTACATAAATAAAAGTAATTATTTTATTCGTGGGCTTGTATGTAGAAATATAATTTCTGGCTTACTACCTGGAATCTGAACTGTTAGGACCATTAATCCAGCTCTCTGCTCAGTGAAACAATATTCCTGTAGCTTCTCCTTGAACACATTCAAGAAGGGGAGCCTACCTTCTTGTCTTCTAGGAAGTTTCTTTTAACATGCAACTGAAATTTACCTTTCTATAATTGAATACTTTTTTTGTCTTCCACTTTGCAGCAACAGAGGACAAATCCTGTTATTTTAAGGGTATTTAATCACACAGTGTAGCCTACATCAATTCCTTAGGCTCATTTTGCTTGGTATCTCTGGTCCTCCGGGCAAATTTATATCTCTGTTTTGGTTTTCTTCTCCAGTACTATTGTCCCAATCCTGAAGCATCGTTTGCAAAGAAATGTGGCTTTGATGGCCTGGAAGCCACTGTGTGCATCTATCCTTGCTGTGGGGTGCCATAGCTGTGTGTTGATTTGGCACCTGGATCCCACTTCCCTTTCTACCAGGTAACCCAGTCAGGTCTTGTTGATTAATCAGTGATGGCAACCCATGTTAGCCAGCAAGTCACAATTGCTATTTCGTTGCTGCAGCAATTTGAAGTAAATACTTATTAGATTTCAGATGCGCAGTCCAGTTCTTTTATTTTTAGTGTATTCTTAGTCTCTTCCCCATTACAGCTTTTTTCCATTCCTCCATGTACCTTTTCCCACCTCCAAATTATGTATGACATATATCACGTGTCCCTTCTCCCAAGTCTATGATCTAAACAAAGAATACAAGAAAATGAAGGTCCCCATACTCATTCAACTTCTGCTAATTAGAGACAAAGAAAGGAAAGCTACCATCGTGGGGAGGGATGGGGTGGGGAGCTCCCCCAGGAAGTCTTAGCAAGTCCTGGGTCTCCTCTCAAGGACATAGGCAGCCTTCTAGCAATTAGTGGCAGTATATGAAGATTTTTGTGGCTTTTGGATTCCTTATTTTAATGTCCTTATTTTCTTCAATTTCTCGTCCATTTTCTGTTGTCTCGTGGTATTGCAAGCTTCTAAACAGAGGCAGTATTGATCTGGGAGTTATTTTTGTGGAAGGCTGGGATCCAAATGTTTTAGGCCACTAAGTGCTCACTTGCATCCCAAGTCTTAACAATGCTACTCAGTCTCCCTGAGATTTGGACATGCAGTTACTTGCTGCACACATTGCTCATTTCTGATCATGGGGTTGTGGTGAATTCTGCAGCACCGGATCGTAGATGTACTGATATACCCTTGGGTGGCACAGGAAAATTTGCTGAAGGACTGTTCAGTGCTTTGGACTTAATGGGAAAAGATGCTTTGGAGCCTATAAGGTTGCCGGCATAGCACTTCCCTACAGTTCCTTAAAGCAGCCATGTTTCCCAGCATCACACACTTGTCATCCACAGTGGCAGCGCAACCTTAGATAAAGACACATTTGGGTTAAAGAGAGCTGAGTGCTGCTATGCAGCTCTTATGATTTTCAGATTCGAGCTGCTGTACAGCCTTAGTATCTTTATTTTGTCAGCATATGTGCCAGAAGCAACTGGGCAGTCTCACACAACACACTTCTGGTTTAATTGTGGCTTGCTGAGTGGGTTTTCATAAGATGCCAATGAAAATCAAAAGAAACCACATGAGCTTCCTGTCAAGTGTTTTCTCTGTTTCCTGTCAGGCCTTCATCTGGCTGTGCTCAAGTGCTCAGCCATCCCGGCCACAGTCCCATCACCAGCCTGGCCTGGGCTCCCAGTGGAGGATTGCTTCTGTCAGCCTCACCTGTTGATACAGCCATGCTTGTAAGTATGTTGTGCTGTTATGGTATAGAATGGAGGTGGGGAATGATGAGCCCCTCTATGACTTGTGGACTTCAACTCCCAGAATTCCACACGTCATAAAAGGAACCATAGTTACGCACTCCTGGTATAGAACAAGAGGTAGCATAAAAGCTGTGGCAAATAGAGCCACAGATATTACTCGATTGTGAATGCCTTTTTGTAGACATGGTTCTCTCAGGCAATAGATGTCCTGAAATGGTCAAAAGAGTTTGGGAGCAAATGTTTTGGGTAGTCTTCTCAGAAGGAGTCCAGGGTGCAAGGTGTTAATTTTTTTCCCATCAAACTCTATTGGTGGTGTTCTTTTAATTTAAAGTTAGGGCTACTTGAAGATTCTTGTTGGAAGAAACACAGAGCTTTCTTTCCAAAGTGGCTTCTCTTCTTTTGACTTTGTGCCGCTAGGTATGGGATGTTTCCACAGAAAACTGTATCCAGTTGCAGTGGTTTGGAGGAGGCGGGGTCACGTACCTGGCTTGGTCACCTGATGGCAGCAAGGTGCTAGCGGCGACGCCTTCATCAGTCTTCAGGTGAGCAGAGACCCTTGAAGCCAGCCATCTAAGGTCAGTCCTCTTCCTTTAGTGGAGTAATGGACGGTGGGATAAGAACAATAAATGCCATTACTCTTCTCCTAGCTGAATGGTGCTCCCAAAACAATTTCATTTCTTTTTACCCCCTTGTCCATCTTGTTGCAGAGTGTGGGAGGTTCAGATGTGGACTTATGAGAAATGGCCAACTATCAAAGGTCCTTGTCGGGTAGGTTGGGAAAGCAGGAGGGGGAAACGTTCTTATTTATTTACAAAAATGCGGTACTGCCCAGTTCATACTATTCAGGGTGGTTTACAAAGACAGAAATAACCACTCAAAAAAAAATAATGGAATGCAGCTCAGTAATAATACACAGCCAAAGACGTAGCTGTCTCGTCACTGTAAAATCTTGAGAAATCCCCCCAAAATTAGTTATCAAAACCCAATTTAATCATGTAGTCTTTTCATTCAGGAACTGAACTTCTATTTGGAATTTTCTTACAATTTTAATATTACCAGTCATTTATTCATTGATTTATTCATGCTCTTTCCCGCCTTGCAAAACACTAATAAATAGATTGCTAGATGTAGCTCCATGGACAGGACACTTTGCATCCTCTTCCATAAGTCTGGCCGCTTATTCCAAAAATGTCCTGGAGCCAAGCTCTCTAGAGGACTTTATTGGCCAAATCAGATCAATTGATTTGTGTGCAGACTACTAACCTAGCCAACAGAGCAACCAGAGGATCGGTGTTCTATGATAGGGACAGTTTTTGTAACAACTCTGGTCTCTGGACAGCTTTTTCAAGGTATCATCATGTAGAATGGAGGAACAATAACCTAACTTCTCCAAAACTAAAGAATATGTGTATTTTAAGATTGAACTGTTGGGTTCTTGGTGTTCACTGAACTTGGGAGTTGTTTTAGGTGTTTTATTAGCAGGCCAAGCAATCAGATCAACCTGAGAGAAAGTGGAGTTTGCTGATTTGGACTGCCAATCTTGATTTGATTTTTTTTCCTTGATGTTTCCTTTATTAGAGCATTATTTCTTCTTTGACTGTTTATCAAATTGACTACCAGCAGCTATATAAAAAACAGCTAGTGAACTCCACTCTCCCATAGACTGATGAAGTAACCAAGCCTGATAAAATTCCATCGCAAGAATACAACCAAACATAGTGAACATCCAGATCTCAATAATCTATTTAGCAAAGAATTTTGGTCCCTTTGTTTTACTTGCATTAAAACTGCATTTGTTTTCCATTGCCTCTGCCTGACCCCAGACTGGTTGCTGGAGTCCAGATGGAAGCCGTTTGCTGTTCACTGTCCAGGGGGAATTTGTGATCTATTCCTTATCTTTTTTGGAATATAGTAGTGAGTATGCAGCTATGACATGAATATGGCTTCTCGATTTTTACAGTATGAAAAACAGTTTTAAGGAGCATGCTCAAATCTTGGTCTCTTTAATGAAGTGGAGGTTGGGGTTTGCTGGATGGGGTTCCTCAGAGATTCTTTCTTGTATATGCAGTGCATTGGAGAAGACACTGAATATATTGAATATACTACTGAATAGATTTTGGGCCGGTCTATGGAATTGGCTTCAATGTCTTGCATAATGCGACTTCATATTTTTTTAATGTACAAATTCAATTATTCTGCATGATACTTGGTTATCAAATGAATACAGACAATAAGCAAAGTAGAACAGGGAATCTGATCTGGGTATAAAGCCACTTTCTACCGACATCCTCCTATTGTTTGATTTCTCTGGTAACTTCCAATATTTCAGGAGAGCAGCAAAGGCAGGTCGGTGGATCTAAAACAGCTTCCATTGTGGCAGATCTTTCAGAGACTACATTCGAGACTCCCTACGGGGAGGAGAGGTGAGAAGGAATATACCATGTCTATGTGGAATTTGGTTGAATGTTTCTAGCCTTCAGTACTGTTGTGGTTGCTCTGGAGCTGGAGTTGGTTGCTGGAAGCGTAGAGAATTGGGTTTGGGTGGGAGTCAAAAAAGATTTTTCTGAATAGGATTTCCAGTAATTAGAAACCCTGGAGCTAGAAACTCCTCAAACCTTGGAATGGGCTGCAAATAAATGTAATACAGTAATAATAATTGGTTAATAGTATACATTTGTAGAATGAACTAAGCTTTTTTTAAAATATAGTTTTCCCTCCCATTGACACTTTTAAAAAGTTTTTAAATTCCAGACTCCCAGTCTTTTTCTTCCTGTTGCAGCAAAGTTTGAATGTTCGTGGTTGACCATTAACGCCTAAGCTTTTTGCTCTGCTTCAAGTCTTCTGTCCCTGTGTTCTAGGATCGGAGGGGAAGTGCAGTCCATGGTTTGGGATCCAAGCGGGGAAAGGCTTGCGGTGGTCATTCAAGGTGAAGCCTGCTTCTTTGAAACTCGGGGGGAAGCTGGGGGAAATGGAGGGCAAAGGGGGATGCCCTCAGCAAACATGCCCATGCCAAATTCCGAGTCCTTCTCCAAATGTAGCATTTTGAAAAACCCTTGGAGTTTTGCTTCCAGAAAGGTTTGTCTTTCGTCTTTGAATATGAGTGCAGGTGATTCGTGCAGCCAGCCATTACATCCCTCCTGGATATACAGTCAAGCAGAAGGCACATTGCTACAAAAGCCCATGAGCAATAACAGAATCATGTGCTTTGGGTGCATTTTAAAGGACATATATAGGTTACATTTCAAGGCAAAAAGTAGGATATCACCAAACCCAAAAAAGAATGGGGGGGGGAATGCTTTAAAGTTATTCGAAACAAGGATGAATCTAGTGGTCTTCTTAGGATGATTGTATTCCTGTACTCCTCAGATAAAATCCTCAAAATATGTTGAGTATGTTACTGTGTGGATAACTCAGAATGTTATGACACTTTCAGTACATTATGTGGCTTTTGCTCCTTTATTCTGTCTGCATTTTACATTCTGCCTTTCCTCCAGAGAGCTTAAAATGGAACATGTGATCCTTCCCCTTTCCCACAGTTTACCCACAGATCTATAAAGGCTGAGACATTTGCCCAAACTGACCCCCGTCAGTTTCAAGATTATATATTTGGGAAAAAAGGGATATGGATGAAAGAATACCCACTTCCTGCTTTATAAAAGCACATGCATATGTTAAATCTGTTGTATTTGGGAATGGCACATCCTGCTTGAAGACCGAAATGACCCCCCAGGCCTTTATTTTACCCCTTTTTTGTAGAAATGAGGGGAAGGGCACTGTAAACATGATATGGCTACCATCAGAAAATTTTGTTTTAAAACATCCTAGTGTTCTCTCTAAAGCTGATTTCTTAAACACTCTTTCCAAATAAGTCAGCCCTCCTCTAAGCTCTGAAGAACCTAGGAGGGAGCATGAGCAGTAGCTATTTTATACATTGGGCCTGTTTTAATGTTATGGTTCTTTTGGTTTAAAGTTCATTTTTCTGCTGAACAAGTCAGCAGAATCCAAAGTCAACACTAAGTTGGATGGCCCTGTAAATCTAAAAAATAAACAGTTGAGAAATGTTGGTGATATCGGAGAAATGTCTTGGCCAAGAAAGAACTAGAAACAGTTGCTTCTGCAAACTCCTCTGTGTCCCACTTTCTCATGTGCACATTGAAGTTGCTTTCTGGTTTTGTTTTTTGTTTTTCAGAAAGATTTGGCAGTATAGTCCCAAGGATATTTTTTAGAAGAAGTCCCATTTGGTTTATTGAAATTTATTCCCCTGACAATATGCACAGGATTGTGCTGTCAAAGACCACTAACCACACTGATTGCATATAGCTGTCAAGCAGTTAGATAATCCCTCCCAGTTCATGCCCCATTGTGCTGGAATCAAGAGGAAAGGCTCTTATATGCTATCTTGTACTGTTTAAAAGCTTGGTGTAAATCGCTCTGTAAAACTGAGCTTGGTATAAATTGCCCTGTTTTCTTTCAAATACATTTCCATAAGCCAAGAGGAGTAATATTTAATATTTAATCAATGTCAGCTTACAGCAACCATGTAGATTTTTTCCCCATAATATCTGTCCCTAACCTGGTCCTATAGATGCTCCACTTTTGCTGCTGGTCCTGCTCCTCTCTTTCTTTCCAACTTTCCCTGCATTAGAGAATTCTACAGAGAGCTCATTCTTCTGATTTAATATGTCCAGGGTAGGATAATTTAAACCTGGTCATTTCAAGTCTCCGGGAAGAAACCTTGTTTGATGATCCATTGATTTGTTTTCCTGGCTGTAGTCTCAGGAGCTATCACCGACCAAATATTAAAAGGGTCAATATAAGTAGTCTCGATCTGCAACCATTTGTCAGCAAGGATGGTGCTTAAATAAAGACTGGTTATGACTGGTCCTCAAAGTTCCAGCCATCCCAGCACCTTGCAGTCATATGATCGAAATCTGCAACCTGTTTGCACCTAGGAATGGTTGCCGAGTGTACCACAATTTTTGTGGAAGTCAGTGGGGAAGCTGAAGATCTTAGGTTGCTGAGCTAAGTCTCCCTATTTTATAGATGAGGCCCAAAATCTCATGTACCTGGTTGGGAAGCTATTGCGGAAAGATATAGAAATATAAGCACAAGATCTATCCCACCTTCATCTATATTAGGCAATGCCTTTGATTTAGAAAGCCCATTTCTCCCTGTCGCATTCTGCCCACAGTTTACATATTAAGTGCTTTGCCAAGTTGCTTACTTTTTAATATGTTTTTTTCCTCCCCCTGGCAGGAAATTTGGATGCCTGCAAGACTATCATTGCAGTGTTTCGGACTCGGAATAACCCTGTGTTTGAACTTCTGCCCTGGTTTGTATTGTCCTGTCCCTCTTTATCTGGAAATGGAGTCCATAAGCCATTTCTAATCTATATAAAAAAAAATCTAGATTTTTTTTTTCTTTAAATGCAGGTAGTTTTAAAGGGGAGCTCCTCCAAATTATTGTGATTATGGTAGGGAGGCAGATTAGGTAGGTTCTGTTTTTTTCCTGTCTTTATGTTTAGAAATTATGGCTTAAATTCCAGGTTATGTTCCTTTTAGCACTTGGCTACCACGGGTGCCCCCAACATGAGTGACGTCGAGCTGGCCATGCGTATCTTGGTGACACGCACCCTGGCTTCCCCAAGATCAAACACAACCCTGATTTGGCCCTTAGTGAAACTGAGTTTAACCCCCTTGCTATACAGTATTTAAGCCAAAGAAGCAGGAGAGATAGCACTCTTGGGCTATTAGAGAGGGAGAGTATTAGACATCACTAGGCCAGGGAATAAGTATTTTAATGTACTTTAGATGTGTGCTGTGGGTCCCAGACTGTTCAAGCCTCCCAAGTACTATCAAAACAGCCTTTAGGCATCCCTGTTATAATAGGCACTCTCTTTCTTCTACCACTTCTAGTGGTTTCGTACAGGGTGAAGATGGGGTTCAGCCACAGCTGGTCACTTTTCATCCTTGCTTTAAGAAAGGAGCCATTCTGACAGTGGTAAGTTCAACCTCCAAGTACTGAGAATTGTGAAGAATGTCTGATCCAGCTGGGAAGAATTGTAGCTGTCTTTGCCATTGTGGTTGCTACTTAAATCTATGCTGTGCTATGAGGAGGGTGAAGCTGAGTAAGGAGAAGGAAGGTTTTGCTGTCACCAGATATCCTAAAACACATACAATATAAAGTTGGTTTATTTGCTGACTTGTCGACATTTCCCATAGCATTAGCAACAATCTCTTTGGATGGCTATTATCAGGGCATGAAATATTGTAATTGTAAGATTCCTCTTGTCTATTCTAGAATATCCTCGTTGAATATTTAAAAGGATATATTTTACTCGACAGCTGGGCTCTTCCCAGTCAACATAGTAAGAATTACTGTAAGTTTATCTCCAGATCCAAATGGGGTAGATTGCTTTGTAACCTCATGTAATTCGGCTTAGATATTACTTTGATACTCAATAATTGTTTTGTTTTTCTGATTTGCTTAGATTAATATATTTGGAATCCGTGTTTAGGGATTTGTTTGGATTTTGTGCACATTTCATGATTCTATCCTGAGCTACATATACAGTTAGAAACTTAAGAGTCCCAAGATTATTAATTTTTAAAAGCAAGCTTTGAAGCCCTTAAGATACTATTTCCAGATTTCTGAAAGCTGAAATGAAATATGAGGCATACTTGACTTCTGTGCCAAAGTTTTATATTTATTTTATGTAAGAAAGTATATTACTCTGACTAAAAGAAGATCAATCCCTGTTTCAACATAAATCATTCATTTAGATATATTACCACTTTGGAAAGAGATTATTTATTTATCTATTTATTGTGCTTTTAAACTCAGTTTTCTTCTGCATGGCCAAAAAATTACAGGATAACACCAAGCCTGTCTATAACCCCCTTCAAAAGTTATTACAAAATTGAAAAAAATGAAGGAGGAGAAGGAGAAAATTACAACTAATGTAGACATCCAAAATTACCCATTATTCCCTCATTTATGCTGTATTCCTCATAGGCATTCTTAGCTTTCTATAATGTGTAAATGGAGAATTTAGGAATAAGAATCCAAGAATAAAGTATGACTTCTGAGCATATATTAGAAAGTAAGCAGACCAAGTTTCCCAATCAACATGTATATGATCATTGCGTATTAGTCCTTTCAATCAAAATAGGGCGGCACCAGCACTTCCCCCCAGTTTATATTCTGGAGAGAGATGACAACTGGAGGGGGGGCAGATTTGGACAGATGAAGAAAACTTAAAAGTCTTCTGGGTCTTCATTTTATTGACCTCAGAAGGATGGAAGGCTAAGTCAACCATGAGCCAGTCAGGATCGAACTTCTGGCAGTGGAATGCAGAATTAGCCTGCAATACTGCATTCTAACCACGGCACCACCACAGCTCAATATTAAGAGAACCTGTTTTCAATCTATTTAATGTTGGGAGGTTGTGCTTTTTTGTATCTCCTCCACATTCCACCTGAGATTTTTTGGGTTTTTTATTTATTAAATTTATATGCTGCCCATATAGAGGCAAAAGATAGATGTCGGGAAAAGAAAAGGCTTCATTATGGCTATAAAAACAGTAGAAAGAAAGGATATATGTAAATGGGCCAGAGAATCAACTTCCAGGTTCTTTAGCCACATTCCAAACACAGGTTTATTCATTGATTTAAAATATACATTCAAAAAAATCTAGCTGCCCTTCTTAAACCAAACTCCCCTAACAAGAAGAAAGAGCCTGGGATGGCCCAGGCCATCTTGAGGAAACAGGAACACTTTGTTTCTACTGCCTTTGGTTTGATGCTTGTGTCTTTCTTTCACAGTGCTGGTCCAATGGAAGCATCAGCCATGTTCCTTTCTTCTTCGTGACTGCTCAGTTTCCTTCATTTAGTTCTGGGCAAAGTCCTCTCGTGCCCTTGAACAGTTGGAGCAACACCCGGGAGCAGCTGCTGTTTTCCGAACTCTGAAGGATCAACTCTCCTCGGACTTGAAGGGCTCCCAACTTCTGACTCCGTCAGCCTGGGGAGATCCAGGACTGATTTTAGATTTGATTTTGTATGAGTGTCTTTCTTCCATGAGCTGGGCATGGATTATATATGGTCTGCGGTAGAGACTGGACCGAAGGAATGCCTGCCTGCTTTCCTGAAATGGACAATGTTGTAGTTGTATTTAGGGCAGAAAATTAAACACATCAGTTCAAGGTCCTGTTTTTGCCTAGTGTTCTTCTCCCTGTCAAATAATCCTCACTATCACCTTGTTTTGTCTAATTGAGAGATTAACTGTAATTTGGCTGAGCATGTTTTCTGCTTGCTGCCTGACGTGGACTTTTCCCCAAGATTTTGTGGTGTTCTGAGGATTTGTGAACTTCATTTCCTAGAGGTATGAAGAGCAAAGACAATTTGTTGCCCTTGAAATATTTTGAACTATGACTCTCACAAATTTTGCCATTTATCATGATGGTTCAATTGATTGAAGGGGTGGTTAAAATTGGATAGATGCCAAGTTGTCCACCACTATTTGGCTGGGGGACTCATTGCCGTAAGTTGTCTGTTTATTCAGTGTTGGCTTGGTCAGTTGCATGAACTCATGCATTGTGGTGTGTAAACCATAGTTTATGACTTGGTATCATGTGTCTTCCTGTGGGTTAATACAAGATGTGAACCAGATGAGTAAAATTAGCTATTGGTTTAGGGCAATGAGGGAACAGGCATTTTAATGAATCGAAACAGAGTAAGATATTCATCACCAAACTTGAACCTGGTCAGTCCGATTGCAATGATACAGTATTGTGGGGTGAGGGTGCTTGAGTAACTTCATGAATATTTTAACATGTATTTGAAAATTGGAATGTGTACCTCTCGTACACCCAAATGGGTGTATGTAATATGTTTGTGTGCGCATGAGAGATTTTAATTTTCCTGACAAAGCAAGCATTTGTGAAGATAAGGGGAGATTTGATCCCTTTATATTTGGGCTCTTTCAATTTTTAAAAAAAGTTAGTAAAAAGAATTGATTAAGTTGGAAGTTTGCGGGCGACCTACTCTGAGTTGTTAAAATGAGCGAAGGGTTTCTTAGATCAAATTCCTTCACACTGACATGTTTCTTGATAGTGAAGATTACATACAAGTGTTAGTAAGGAGAGTTAATGTTAAGCACCAAAAGATCCATCTCTGAACCATTGTTTTATATGGGCATTAGGATGGAAATGGGACTAATTCTTAAGGATACTTCTCTCCCCTTTATTTTGTATTTTTTCAAATCACTGTCAAGAAGGATGAGGAATATTGGTAAAGGTTTTTTTTTAATAAAAAGTTTTATTTTTTTAAGACAAACATATGCAAACAAAATATAAAAACATAAAACCATCTTCCATTTTATATACATACAGTGTGTCAGTTGGTTATAATTCTTTTGTGCTATCCTTTTGTAGTCATTACTCACTGGTAAAGGTTTTTGTGTGTGTGTTTAGCTTTGGGAGTTGCTGCAAAGAGTTCCCACTAGGGATAGTTGTAAATTGATCTTCAGAAAGAGAAGTGTTTTTAAAATAAGCAACAGCAGCAACACTCGGCTGCCTTATTTGGCTCCCTGCCACCAGCACTTCCATCTCTGTCACTTTGATCCTCTTATATTTGGACTCTGGCTAGTAACACCTCATATCTGGATTGAGCAGCTGAGAATTGCCCAAAGGAAGGTTGTGCGCGGCTTATGGAGGGAGATTCTCAGTGCACCACAGATTGTGTTTCTCTCTTGCACAACGTAGGATGAGTCTCCAGCCCACCACTTTGTACATACTTGGTGTGCCTGTGAACTCTGTGTGCCTGTGAACAGCGCTTTCTCTAAGCTAATGGCTGATTTTTGGAAGAAGGAAGAGGAAACCCCCAAAGAACCCTGCAATTATTTCAGATGTTCAGAAGAAGACTCAGCTAAGAGCTGGATCACGCTGTGCCATGTAGGTTTTTCACTTCCCCGTTGACTGCTAGACCAATTGCTGGACTGTCTGTTTGTGATATACTTAGAAGTGATCCGAGACTCTTATTTCTCGTGATATTATATGAGGGCCAATGGAAAATACGCCAAATACATATCAAGAGTTCATAAGGAACTCTTCCTTTCAACAGGAAATAACTTTGGCTTCTCCAATCCAGTAGGTTGGCATTTTCACATGAACACCGCCTTTTGTATCAGGAGATAACAATTATAATTTAATATAATTGCCTGATCAAGAGGTTTGCAAGGCAGAGAAAACCGTCAAGGCCATATTTTTAATGCTACAGAAGAGCCTGTTAGATAACTTGATCAAGTATAGCAGCTTAAATAACAATGCCTGCAGCTCTACAAAAAAAGGATGCAAATTGACTCCTCCATGCCTGCTCTCCAAAGGTTTTTAAAGAGCACGTTCTTATAAAAGCCATTTCATAATAGGTAATACGGAGTAAAATAGGCAATAATAAAAATAAACTTGCTGTCCTTTATTGATTCATGAATTGGAGTTACTGTAGGATCTGCTCTCATTTGGGCTTGGCTGCCATGATGCAGCTAATACAGCCATAGATCAGAAGGAGAGGCTCACAAAGGGGACGGGGCAAGAGAGACAAACTGCTTTGCTACATGTTTTAAGATAGCAAATTTCAGGTAGTCCTTGATGTATGACCATCATTGAGCCCAAGATACTTGTTGCTAAAGGAAACATTTGTTAAGTGAATTTTGCCCCATTTTACGATTTTTCTTGCCACATTTGTTAAGTGAATCATTGCATTTGTTTAGTTAGTAACATGGTTCTTAAGTGAATCTGGCTTCCCCATGGACTTAGCCTGTCAGAAGTTTGCAAAAGGTGATCCCATGCAACCGTCATAAATATGAGTCAATTGCCAAGCATCCAAATATGAGGATGCTGCAACAGTCATGAGGATGAAAAATGGTCACAAGTCACCTTTTTAAGTGCCATTGCTACTTCGAACGGTCACTAAATGAGTTGTAAGCTGAGGCCTATCTGCAATGGGTTGATTAATAAAGATTGCATTTTCCACAGCAGTAGAAATTAATAGAAAATAAAGCATAGTCTGTTGCAGACCAAAGAAATATTTATACAAGTGGGTGGGCCTAGTTTTTAGGTGGTACCCCAAATACCTCTCTAGTCATCAAACTTCATTTGTGGTGGATTGCACTTTAAAAGGATGTAAAAAAATGTCATTACTTTTCATGAATTAGGCTATCATTTCATCAAAAAACGTGGCTAAGGCTACCAAGAAAAATGTCCCCATCTTAATTTCAGAATCATCTAATCCTAAGGATTAAAATAGACCAACGTACTTACGTATGATAAACATTTCAGTAGACTGATATGGGGATTTGGAAAGATCAGAAGGGTGTACCTCCTACTTGTAATGCAGGCTTTAACCTTTTTCTTGGCCTTGAGTTGTAATCTACAACTATATGTTTCTCATATAATAAGGCCGGGTCTTATTTTTTTTTGAGCCCCCCCCAAAATGGCTAGGCCGTCTTTTAAGGGGTGACTTAATTCCCCTCCCCCTTGCATCTTCGGGCGGGCGGGCGGCGACGGCTTGGATGTTGACCCATTCCCCCCATTTTGCATGTTTTAATATAGGCCTTAATTTGGGGGAGGGGCTTAATTTCATTTCATGCCTATAAAACACGCTGGGACTTCCTATTGGGGGAGGCCGTATTGTTGGAGAAACGGTAATAGCAACAAAGAAAAATGTAGGTACCTTATAGCTCTTGTTAGTCTAAAATGGGTGTCAAACTCAAGGCCTGTGGGCCAGATCCAGCCCATGGGGTGCTTAGATCTGGCCTGTGGGGCTGCCCTGGAAATACAAAGGACCAGCCCGCAGTGCCTTTGCCAGGGAAAATGGAGGTCAGGAGCTCCGTTTTTGCTGGCAGAAGGCTGCAGGACGATCCCCCAAACCTGCCTGGGCAACACAGGTCCCCCCTGACAGGAGTGACATCAAGCTGGCCATGCCCACCCTGGCCATGCCTATCTGGGGCCGCCAAGGTCAAGCAACCTTGATGCGGCCCTTAATGAAATCAAGTTTGACACCCTTAGTCTAAAACAGTGGTCCCCAACCTTTTTTGTACCAGGGACCAGTTTCATGCAGAAACACTTTTTCAAGGACCAGCAAAATCAATTCTTCCCCAAGAGTAAAGGGCTTCTTAGCTTTAGCAATGCGGTCTGTGAAGTTAGGCGCGGAAGTTAGGCGAGGGCGGAAGTGGTTGTCTTTCAAAATAAGACACCCGGAAGCAAAAACATATTTATATATATCTTTTAATCACGATTATTCATTCTTTGCGGCCCGGTACAAAATGATCCACGGACCGGTACCGGTCCAGGGCCCGGTGGTTGGGGACCCCTGGTCTAAAAAATAAAATAAGTATCAGACAAAAATGAGTTTGGAATGAGATGCACTTTTATTTACGTAGGCAGAGCCACCAAAGAAGCAGAGTTAGACACACAGTACTTTTGATTACAAATACGCATTTCATGTTAACAATGGAAACCTGTTTTGCTCCCCAAAATAGCATTTCCCTGGAGCAGTGGTGAGGTGAAAGTTTGTAGCTAGAGACAAAAATCTCCCTATTTTTTTCACCATCACCCTGGTTGTTGTTTCCGTCAATCTCTCTCCCATTAAAAAAAATTGCTTTACTTGTGGAGATGCTACCAAGAAAAGGAGAAATAGCTGTTTGTCTTCTTGAATTGAATTTTGCTTCTTTGGAAATTAGATTGAAGATGTCAGCTGACCACTTCTGAAATAATACGCTGAGAGCCTTTAAGAAGATATCAAATTAGTTTTGGTTGGGTGAGGGGAATGGAAATAGCTGAGCAGATTAGATGGAAACATCTCTGTGAAGCACCAGGGATTAAGAAGCTGGGATTTATTAATGATTTCATGCTTTGCTCCCTGATATTAAACCATGATATATCTAGAAAGTGATCCAAATTGACTGACAGGTGCTTTATCTAGTGTAATTATAAGAGACGGTGTACACAATAGAAAGGGGATCTAGTTTTTAAACAACTGTTTTGGATTATATAGCATGGTGGCCTGTGTGGAGACAAAAGGCAGAAATAATGCTGCAAGTGCAGTTTTAAGGGGCATAATTCCAACAAGGATTACAAGGATAATTACATCTGTGGTTTTTTTTTTTTTTTTTTTTTTTTTGGCCTTTTGTTCTGCTGTTAAAGGCACCGGGGATGCTTGCCAGGAAAAACAGAGATGCCAACCATTATGCATATTACTCATGCTTCAAAGTGTTTACAAAAAGTGGCCACTAGGAGAAAAGAAAATGTGCAAACTTTATGGCTTTGGAGGGAAGACAGAAATGAAGAACCCACCGGTACAAACCCAAGTGGAGAAGATGAGGCTCACAGTTCTCATTCTTCTAAGAGGACTGGGAACAATCTGCCTAGTTGGTGAAAGTTGGAAATGTAATTTTTGGAGGTTGATTTTAAAGCCAGCCTGTGATCCAACAATCTTAACAGCATCCATAATTGGGGAAGGGAATCCTCACATTTCAGGCTGCTGCTAATTTAACCAATCAGCTATTGTTGGAGAAGCCAGGAGAAAAAAAGTCTTGTCAGCAAGATTGGTGCAAATTGATGAGTGGAAGCTAGTGAATTAAGATGTGAGTTTACTAGGGGGTGAAAATTGCTCCACCTTTAGAGCAAATATTCCCAGTTTATTCTGCAAAATAACAAGTAGCACACTTGGTCAAACTACCAAATAAACACCCAAGATATCTGATGGGTTGCAATCTTAGCCAAACCCAATTTTAACAGCCAAATAACATTCCAACCTATAAGGAGAGAAGAACATAAATCAAATAAAATCATACCGGAATAATTGTTATAGCTACAATTGTCATGTGGGAGAAATGGATTGGCTAGATCAGGGGTGTCAAACTTGTTGTCATCACAGCGTCCTCACATGATGTGTTGGGACTTCCCCCCCCCTTTGCTAAATTGGGTGTGGCTAGCACATGATGCATCCAGCCCACGGGCCACAAGTTTGACAGCCCTGAGCTAGATTATGTTAATGAAACTTTACAATGAAACCAGCTTACAGTAGTGATTGAGGCATCATGCTGGAAACCTGGAGACCGTGAGTTCTAGTCCTATCTGAGGTACAAAGGTGACCAGCCACTCTCTCTAAGACGGAGAAAGTGGGTAAGGCACTTCTGAAAAAAAAAAAACTTGCCAGGAAACCTGCTGGGACTTGTCCAGGCAGTCTCTAAGAATCAGGATTGAATGGCATGAAGAGAAAAAAAAGACTTGCAATAAAGTAGAATTCGTCCATCTAATTGGGTTTCCTGTCTGGTCTCCCTGGTAAAGCTGACATCAGTTTGTGAATCTGAAAATGCAATTCTCCACTGTCTCCTTTACTTCCTGAGAAATTAGGGGTGATTCCTTCAGAACCTCTTGCACCACCCACTATTCAGCTGAAGGCTATGCTGTCTCTTATCTGACTGGTTTCTAAGGCAGCGTCTCTGGGCCCAGTCTCCCAATAACCATTACAATTGGACAGTAGCATTAGTTCTTTGTCTTAAGCAGCAATTTTTTGTTGTTGTTGGTCCCGAGGTTTAAAGCTAGGTTTCTTTAGAGGGACAAACTCTTT
Source organism: Laticauda colubrina (assembly GCA_015471245.1). NCBI lineage: Eukaryota > Metazoa > Chordata > Lepidosauria > Squamata > Elapidae > Laticauda > Laticauda colubrina. The sequence continues at coordinate 10,238,819 of BLBF01000021.1, read as the reverse complement.
ATCAGATTAAACCTGCTTCCAAAGCAGTTCTGTTGTGCAGCCCCAGCTCATGTGTGAGTCTAGTCCATCAGAGGATTGTGCTGAGTGTATTGTCTTCATCCACCTCCTTCTCCTCGGGTTGCAATGAGCTGTTGGGAACCGGTAGGGATTTGAGGTATTCCAAGTGACGCCGGGATTCGGCTTGGTTGCGCCGGATATAATAGATGACATAAGTGATAACAACACCAAACCAGACAAACATTGTGAGCAGCATTGCAAAATCGGTATTCTTCTGCTGAGTGACACAGAAGTTGACTCCAGTACTGACCAGATGGGACAAAGTCTTCCCAACGTACTCCTTCCAAGTTGCAGTGGTGCACACAATGTCTTCCGCCTTCCTGGCTCCTAAGGAAAGAGCCTTCATCAGCTCCTGAAGGGAGCAGTCACAATGCCAAGGGTTGTTGTAGAGTTCTAGCTTAACCCAAGTCAGCATGACAAAAGGAGCAGCATCTATTTTTTGCAGCTTGTTCCCTGAAAGGTCCAGGAGTCTCAGGGCATTCCCTAAGCCATGGAAGGCTGCTGGAGAAATGCTCTCGATGAGATTGTCCGCCAGGTGAAGTTCATGGAGGAGTTTCAGGCCGTGGAAGGCCCCGCTGGATATGTGGACGATCCAGTTAGAGTCTAGGTACAGGACGCGAGTGTCATGAGGAATGTCGAAAGGGATGACCATCAGATTTCTCCAATTGCACCACACCACACCGTTTCCTGGTGGGCAGTCACATCTTCGAGGGCAGGACTGATGGCCATGCAAGCTGTGGATCAGGAACAAGAAGATGGACCACACCGACATTTCTGCTGAGTTCTTCAAAAGCAGCAGCAAGAGCCTGGTTTGCAGGCCCAGAGCTCTGACTGAAAAGCAAAGGGATGGGAAGAAGGTAAATGAGGTCAATAAAGGTCCTTCCAATACATTGAATGGGCTTATTTTGACAGTAGCTGTGATCATATGACCTTAAGCTATAAAGCTTTCTTAATACATGGGCACGTGCTATTTTTTTTTGGGGGGGGGGTCTGATATGAGTTATACAGGTAGTCCTCGACTCACAGAAGTTCATTTAGTGACCATTCAAAGTTACAAAGGCATTGAAAAATGTGACTTATGACTATTTTTCACAGTTACGCCCTTTGCAGCATTCTCATGATCATGTGATCGAAATTCAGATGCTTGGCAGCTGATTCATATTTATGACTGTTGCTGGGTCTCAAGCTCATGTGCTCCACTTTTGCGACCTTCTGACAAGCAAAGTCAATGAGGAAGCCAGGTTCCTTTAACGACCAGATTACTAATTTAACAAGAGCAGTGATTCACTGAACAACTGTGGTAAGAAAGGTCATAAAATGGGGCAAAACTCATTTAAACAAATGTCTCACTTAACAACATAAATTTTGAGCTCAATTGTGGTCATAATTTGAGGACTGCCTTTATTTAACCTAGTATTTCCTCTCCATAAGCAGTGGCTCCTGTTTTGGCCTGATGCAAATTGTTACAGCATATAAATTTATTTTCCTGAAACCAAATATAGCCAATGTTTTAGAAATGGAAGATAAGAAAGCCTCAAATCTGATGTGAGGGCAGGAAAATGTTCATAGATATATACTAGGTTGACTCAGCCTTCCCTCCTTCCAAGGTGGGTAAAATGAGGACCCAGATTGTTGGGAGCAATAGGCTGACTCTGTAAACAGCTTAGAGAGGGCTGTAAAGCACTGTGAAGCAGTATATAAGTGTAAGTGCTATTGCTAGATATATACTAATCAAGTTTTTGGTTGCAAGCAAGTTTTCCATGTTGGATATTTTTCATTCTTTTTTCAACAAAATGTAGGTCTGATTTTTAGGGGCAGATCTTGGTGATTCCAATAGATATCTACCCCAAAGTAAGCCTGATTTAATGCCAAAGTGTTCATTTCCATGTAAATGAATGTGATTGTCAAAATAAATATTTTTCAAAATTCTCTTTTATTCTTAATAATTTGGGCATATTGGCTGATGTATTTGCTTTTGAGATCTCATATGCCTCCAGCTATTTTTCTCCTCAAATTCAGCAATGGAAAGGAAAAGAAAAGATGTACAGTATACTTGGCATTGGAAATATATGTTCTATATATAAAATCATAATTGAACCTGAACTACCAGTGAAACTTATAACTCAGTGATTAGGGGAGAGGAAATCATGTGAAGATATAAAAGGCAGGACTTATTAAAAAAAGATACAGTAATAATGGTAGAAATCAAAATATCAGATTAATAAATATAATAAATACAGGTCAAGAAATATTAAAAATGAAAGGCACTGATAAAGAAGCAGGTTAATTGTCCTGGTCAATTTGCTTCAGATGTTATTTTCTTTCAGATTACAAAAAGATGCTCATAAATTTACAGTACAATACTAATATCCTTTGATTTTTTTCCCCTAACTATGCTTATATACTTGCCAAATTTAAGTACTTGTTTTTGTGCCTTTAATAGCAGCAACATATGACTGTCCCTGCCAGGAAATACTCCGCTTTTGAGCTGCTACACTCAAATCACCGTCACAGAACCAAAGTTCATAAGCCCCTTATCTCTGTCTTCCTTTTGCTTATTTAAAACAATATATATTTTTAAATAGTTTGCTGCCATTATATGCTCCATAATCAGTGCATCTGTATCGTCAGATTTAAATTATTCAACCAACATTTTGCTCTGCCTTTGCTGGGAGCAGATAATACTGATGCTTTTCTATCTGCATGTGATTATATGATCAATCCACACCCAACTCATTTTTGGTTAGCCAAAATTGATCAGATAACGCCACGCCCATTGCTCAGCCATTTTTGTCTTTCAGCTATTTTACCGAAATACATGAAGGTTGAAGTAGCACAGTAATTGGAAGATAGTCAATTGAAGAGATTTTTTAAAAAAGATTTCCATAACATTTCTTAAATAAGGCAGAACCAAACAAAACTTTTCTTAAGAGACATCATCTAGATGTCAGGTATATCATCTTTGGCTAACTCCTATTTGGTGGGAAAACTTGATGAGGGAGGTTTCTCTCCCCCTCCCAAATCTATGGTATATGTTGTGCTTTTATGCTATGCTTGTCTCTCATTGAGTTCACCCAATTTTAACACTGTTAGATGTGCACTAATAGTGGACAAGAAGTTTAGGAATATAGTATATGCATGTACAATTGTGGTCATTTATGACCAGCAATAGGAAGATGCTAGCCAAATTACCTAATCCAGGACTGTACAGTATTACAATTGTCTAAAATTCATCTGGCCTCCATGTTTCTAATTAGGGTATGTAAACATTAGGGTGGGGCTTTGCGTATTGCTTTATTTATGTAGCTGTGGACTGGATCATGTTACACTGCCCACTGTAACATACCCAACTTTTACCTCCTGTAAATTTTAATTCTGATGAATCGTGAAGCAAAAATGGCAGTGGCTAATCCAGATCTTGATGTGATACAGAAGAGATCATCTGCTGCTTGTCTGCATCAAGACCAGATTAAAGACTCTTGGGTGAAGTAGCCCAAATTAATAGTTGATACTTCTATCACCTAAACCACCATGCCACACTTACCTGCATGAACAAGGTGCTTGAATCAGTCTTTCTGTCCCATAACTAATGGAGCCTGAAGCCAAGGGAGTCTCCCAGCCTTACCTGCAGCTTCTGCTTGGCTTCAAGGGATGCAGGAACCACAAACCTCAGTTCAACTTCTCTCAGAATGTCCTTTCTCTGTCTACTGTAGTTCCCTGCCTGCTGTCCATCAGCTAAAGAGCTTGAGACACATGACTTTGTGAGTGGGAGGAGGAGGGAGAGTGCCCTGACCAGACTGCAGGAGGTGTGGCAGGGAGATTGTTTGTGTTTGTAATACAGGAACACAAAAGCTGATGAAGCAGTGGCATCTTCCCATCTCATCCCAGTATTGGACACCCTAACTGTTAGGACTTTTTAGCAATGATTGGCAGCCCACTTTACATGTTGTAGGAAGAACCAGCATTTTCTGCTGTTTTTTAGGTAGATTTTTTTTTGAGGGGGGAGGAGGTAGGCTTCCTTTCTTGAATAAATTAGGTTCAACTTGTTTTACAGAGAGACATTGTTATAATGGTTAAGGCACAAGACTGAAAACCAGGAGAGAGAATTCTGGTCCTGCGTTACCTATGAAAAAAAATATGAAAAACCCCTCCCAAGAAAACTGCAGGGTCTTGTCCAGACAGATGCCAGTCTACGTTGACTCAAAGGCACCAAAATAAAAATAAAAAAATCCATTTTGATGTTTAGAAACTATTTTTTGGTGTGCACCCCAGCTTGTTAAGGTAGGAGGACATGCCAACCATTAATTAGGTTGATCTGATGGATGAGGTCCTTTTAGAAGGACTGTCAGCAGAAATGCCATTTCGATCCAGGAAAAATGAGATCTTTTTTTAATGGGACTCAAATGTGAATATCTTCCATAAACAATGTTAGCTCTTACTGCTTGTAGCATGAACATTTTAAATTACAGCACTTTTACATTTGTTTTTTGAAAGTGGCTTTCAAAAATTAAAAAGATAATGGCTGCTTATGTTGGTTGTTTGAATTCTTTTTTGTTACTTGAAATCCATTTCAAGTTTAGAATCGCTAAATAAGTGGCCATGAACAAGTGCAACATGTTACTGAGATCACCTGTGAAAGAGTAGTAAATTGAGTTCCTTCCTCTCACTCCAGTAACTACCTCAGTTTTAAGATAATTCCGATGTAACAAATCTGCCTTTTAGATAGACAGACAGACAGATAGATAGATAGACAGACAGACAGACAGACAGATGATAGATAGATAGATAGATAGATAGATAGATAGATAGATAGATAGATAGATAGACAGACAGACAGACAGACAGACAGACAGACTTCTTTATTGGCCAAGTGTGATTGGACACACAAGGATTTTGTCTTGGTGCAAATGTTCTCAGTATACATTTAAGAAAAGATACATTTGTCAAGAGTCAAGAATCATCACTTAATAATAGTCATAGGGTACAATAAACAATCGAATCATACTAGGAAATAGTCAATATAAATCGTAAGGATACAAGCGACAGAATTACAGTCATACAGTCACAAGTGGGATGGGTGATAGGAATGATGAGAAGATTAACAGTAATAGTAGTGCAGGCTTTGTAAACAGTTGAACAGTGTTGAGGGAATTTTTTTTTTAGCAGAGTGATAGCTTTTGGGGGAAAAAATTGTCCTTGTGTCAAGTTGTTCTGGTGTGCAGTGCTCTATAGTGTCGTTTTGAGAGAAGGAATTGAAACAGTTTATGTCCAGGATGTGAGGGGTCTGTAAATATTTTCACAGCCCTCTTTTTGATTCATGCAGTATACAGGTCCTCAGTTGAAGACAGGTGGGTAGTAATTGTTATTTCTGCAGTCCTAATTATCCTCTGAAGTCTGTACCTGTCCTGTTGGGTTGCAGAACTAAACCAGACAGTTATAGAGGTGCAGATGACAGACTCAATAATCCTTCTGGAGAACTGGATCAGCAGCTCCTTGGGCAGTTTGAGTTTTCTGAGTTGGCACAGAAAGAACATTCTTTGTTGTGCTTTTCTGATGACATTTTTGATGTTAGGTGTCCATTTTAGGTCATGTGGTATAGTACAACCTAGAAATTTGAAATTTGGCCTCCACCTTTCTTCCACTATTACACTCAGTACTGCTTCCCCCCAGGGTTGTGTCTTGAGCCCCCTGCTATATGCCTTGTACACATTTGACTGGTCACCAAGCCACGCAACAAATACCATCATAAAGTTTGCAGACAACACGACCTTGATTGGTCTCATCTCCGGAGAGGATGAGTTGGCATATAGGGCAGAAGTAGAGAACCTGTCTATCTGGTGTTCACGGAACAATCTGTCACTGAATGTCCATAAAGCCAAAGAACTGATTATGGACTTCAGGAGACATGGACAGAACCACACCCCACTCATCATCAATGGAGAACGAGTGGAAACTGTCCCTACGATCAGATTCCTTGGCATCCCTATTTCAGCTGATATCTCCTGGTCCCCTAACACCAAGGCCATAGTGAAGAAGGCTCAGCAGTGGCTGCACTTCCTGCAGGTTCTCAGGAAGAACAATCTGGATAAGAAGCTGTTGCTGGCTTTCTATAAAGCCTCTGTGGAGAGCACTCTGACATACTGTCCAGGTGTGTGGTATGCAGGCTCCAGTTGAGGACAGGAAAACTGTCCAGAGGGTGATAAACACAGTTCAAAAGATCATTGGTTGCCCCCTGCCCTCCCTGGAAAACTTAGCCAGGTCCCGCTGCCAAAGCAGAATCAAGGCCATTATAGAAGACCCTTCACACCCTGGCAATTATCTTTTTGACCTGCTGCCATCTGGAGGATGTTTTAGGTCAATAAAATCCCACACCACTAGACTGACAAATAGTTTCTTTCCCTGGGCCATCCAAACCGCAAATAAACACAAAGTCACTATCTCATTAAGATGTGAAATCTCAATACCCCATTCAGATGTACAGTATAACATATTACAGTACAATCCATCTCTTGTGTATTATACTCGGCTAAGCGTTAGTCAGTGTTGCATGTATATTTTGTGTATATTCATAGATATTGTACTCTCAAATTTCAAATGGAGATGTGGGTACTCTATTTTTCTTATCTTCATTTTTAAGTGCTTTGGTTTTATTGTATCGCAAACAGTTGCTGGGTGCATCCAGAGTTTTGTTGTGCTTGTACAATGACAATAAAGTTCTTCTAATTCTAATTGATACTGTGTTGTCTAGTATTGCAAGAGATGGTAGTATGGGAGGGTTTCTTCTAAAGTCTACCACCATTTCTACAGTTTTGAGTGTGTTCGGTTCCAGATTGTTCCAGTTACACCATGAGGCAAGTTGTATAACCTCCTGTCTGCATGCAGATTCATCGTTGTCTCGAATGAGACCAATCACTGTTGTGTCATCAGCAAACTTCAGGATTTTAACAGATGGATCATTTGAGATGCAGTCATTGCTATATAGGGAGAAGTGGAGAAAGCACACAGCCTTAGGGGGGGTGTTAATTGTACAGGTATCAGATGTGATTCTGCCTAGCTTTTCCTATTGCTTTTAAAACCAACTTTGGTGCAGTTTAACCCATTACACCAGACTGACTCTCTGTAAAACATTATTTTGCTGTTCCAAAACACTTGAAAGCAAATCCCATTTAAAATGCTGCCTGTTTATAAAAAGTCCTAATAGCCTAGAAATAAGGTAGGATGAAATCTAAAAGGAAACCTGGTGCTAATGAATTTGAAATAAAGGATGAAGCCAATGGTCCAGTTGTTGTCCTCTCCAATCTGGCACTTGGCAGATGTATGGAAAACTACATCCCCCATAATTCCTAGCTAATTGCTCCAAAGCAGAGGGTACCAAATCATGGTCCACTATCATTCCTTTTGTGGCCTTCTGAAATACCTAAGTGGATATGGCCTAATTTTTTTGCTTTCCCTTAAGGAAGGATCTTAAACAACAAAAAGTAGGCCTTAAATTTAAGAGGGGAGAAGAATCCATTTCAGCTTTTAAAAGTCCCAGGTGTCAATCATAAAATATTTCTATTGCTGTTTTATAGTTGCCAACAGAAAGGGAAGGGGGAAGGGTTTGAAAGAGCAGTGTGGCAGTTTGGAAATAGAAAGTACATTCCATGCATAGTTTTTCAGAGATTGTAACAAGATGACTGAAGTTTCTGCCATGCAAAAATTTAACTGGAGAACATGATTGATGACTCTTGACTATGGATGTGCCTCATTGGAGAATATAAATTATGATACATTCAGTGGGTGGGGGAAAACCAGGGTCAAGGGTGACAGTAAAATAGGTGTCTGAGAGTTTGGATCAAGACTCATGATTTAATTGGGGTAACTACTGGAATCCTGACCCCCTATCCCTCCCAAATTAGGACTTTGAATTCAAAGTCCTAATTTTGAATCACCTTGGGGACATGACCTTGAGTATACTTGTAAAGTCAGTGCAGCCCTCCAGTTAATAGATGGTGAACACCCTCTTCCAAACTCAAAATATGCTTGTCATAGAAAAAGCTGCCCCTGGTCCATATAAATGTGATTAAAATTTAATTTGCCTCCATTTCTACAAAGGGAAGATGGAATACTGATTGAAATGTTAAGCAATTTTGTTATTAGTGTGTAATTGTTCTCATAATTTCAGCATTGTTTCTTGCTGGTGGCCATAATTGTCATGCGTAGAAAAAATAGCTGATCCTTGATACAAATCAACGCTACTAAAATCTAAAATGACTGTGGAAAGCACTCAGTGACAAAATGCAACATAATTGATGCAATTTTTCCAATGTATTTCAGATCAGAAAATGTAAACTGGGGACAGAACCTTATTTTATTCATAAAACATATACATGAAGCCCACATTTTTCATATAGCTTTCTCAATGTAATCTGAATAAGCCACATGTCCAACCTCTCTTCATCCTCAATTGTGTCAGATTTTTCTTTGGGTACATTTTCCTTCAAACTCAAAGACTTCTCTACCCACTCAGATCCAACAAAGTCTCCCAGAAGCAAGGAAATCCCAAAACAGCAGATCAACCCTTATTTTGACCACTTCTGAAGACAACATCAATGGAGCACTTTGAAGATTTCCTTCTAATGCAACATTTTCTCCCCAACAATTGCTAAACTGAATTTCCAAAAATGAACGGTTTTGACTGGCTGGTTTGATTTCGTTTTAAAAGGTTACGGCAACCCTACAAAATAAGTCACTTCCCAGGAAAACAAATTTCGTGTCTTTGCCAAATGGGACAGTTTGACAGATGGCATCTGATTCCCTCAGTTGGGTTCAGCTTGTTGAGCCAATGTCTTTCGAGCCATTTCCAGTGCACCTTCCTTCGTCCTGTTTCCTCCAATGAAGCCACTGGAATGTACAAAGATACAACCTGGGATCCCGCTGAGCTGGGAGAGATCTTCTTCACGTAAACCCCTCCATTCCTCCAGCAATGGCAATCTATGGGGAGGATGGGGAAGAGGGAGAGAAGCAAAATCAGAAGGTGAGCAAGGAGACACAACCTTGCTGTGGAATTCATGTATAACTTTGAGAAAAGAGGAGAGGAGCTTTTGCCTAGAAAACCATCAGACGTAAGAGGCTGGAGCCCACAACTGTTTACCAGCCAAAGAAAGTAGCTAAGGAAGGACCTGGAGAGTGGGAAATTAGCACTTTCAGACCTGCAAGATTCTGTTCATGTAGCCTTACAATAAAGCAGGTGTAGTTCATCTCATCATGTTTCCTCTCCAGTTTATGGACAAACCCTGAGGGACGGTCAACAATGGGCTCCCTCAAATTTTCTGGAATTCACTTTCCAGAGAACCAGCCTGCCGAACAGAAAGTAAAGGACTGCTGGGCACCTAAAGATCTTGAGGAAAAGGCGACAGAGAACATTGGATGAGGCCTCTGCTAAGGTACAATACTGACATCAAGAAAACTTTATCCTGGAAACACTTAAAATATGTTTATTTTATTCTGTTTCCAGAACAAGTCATTGTTATTCCTGGTTTTGGGTGTGTGCATACCTTCAACTTGGTTTTCGTGGATTTTACTGTTAATTTTGAATAAATAATTCTAATTGATACTAATAATTCTAATGGATTTAATTTAGTTTAAGCAGTAACTTAAGATCTGGAGCTTCCCAAGAGTGTGGAATTATGTTTTCTACTTACCACTACTGTGCTCGCTCTCTTTCTCTTTCTCTCTCTCTCCTCCCTTCTCTCAAAGGAAGGTGCTGAACCTAAGAGAATAGCCATCATCTACTCATGGGAAAAATAGACAAAAATCTGATCTGTACCATTTGCTGTGTACTTAATGAATCTGAGGCAACTTTTCCACGGTATTGGGCAAAAAATATTAATCTTTCTTTCAGGGTAAGTCAAAAGGTGTCGAGAAGCCACGCTCACCGGTTCTGAAAGGTTCTGAGCCCGACAGGAACACATTGTACCCGCCACTGGCCACTCAAATCTGTGTATAGGACGAATTTCAGTGGCTTCTTCACATCCATCATTTGTTCCAGCTGTAAAAGATGCTCTTTCCATGGACAGCCTCCTTGTGCCAGGACCAGAATTTCACCACTGGGATCCACCTGCCATAGAAAGAGATGCGCACCATTCAGAAGCACTGGTTTTACCAGCCCAATAGCTGAGGTGTACAAAGCGCTAGAGGCACTTATTGCAACATTAATGCTAATCATAAGGCGGTTTATTGTAGATTCTAGTCCAAAAATGAATTTAGCATAATCAGACTGACAGAAGTTTCAGTTCATTTCCTCTAAGAGTCTTGTCCTCATAATCACATACAGGGAATCACGGAGAAGCATACTGAGTTCTAATGGTTCGAGAACTGGACTGCAAAGAAGCAGCAAGTGACTGTCATTCAACTCTGAATGACAGCCACTTCCTGCTTCTTTGCATCTTTATCATCTTTATCCTTCCAACTGTGAGGATACAGCAACCCTGGTCCATCACCAGAAAGCTTTTCCTTTTCCACCTTTGGAAAAACAAGTGCTTAGCCAAAAAGGGGGTATCTGACAAGTATGTTTGTAAAGTTGTCTCCGTCTCAGGAACTTGTGAACACGACGGGTACCTCAAAGCGCCGTTGGATGGCATCCTCCACAAGGCTGCGTGCAGGGTGCCAACTGTGGTAATAGTAGTCAAGACGGTCTAAGAATTCGTGGCCCACCAGCGTCATGGCTTTCTGGAACCCAGCCTGGAAAAGAAGGAGGGATTTGGCAATTACGTTCTTAATCCAAGGGCGTTTTTTAAAAAAATTTGGAGCCATGCAATCTGTACTATGTGATTATAGGAGGGGACACCGCTAGCCACACACTCTCTGCATTTCTCAGACAAACCATCATCTGGCTGTCTCTTTCCTCTTACCAGCAGAGATCTCTGTGAGCTGCTTACATAAAGAGGTACCAAGTCAGAATTCCCCAAATACAAGTAGTCCTCAACTTATGACCACAATTGAGCCCAACATTTCTGTTGCTAAGTGAGCCATTTCCTATTGTCCCACTTTACGACATTTCTTGCCACAGCTGTTAAGTGAATCCCTGCAGTTGTTAAGTTAGTAATGTGGTTGCTAAGTGAGTCTGACTTCCCCACTGACTTTGCGTCAAGCCCGAAACTGACGTAGCCATTTTATTTATTTGTAGCCATTTTATTTATTGCTTTTTAAATGGGTTTCATCACTTGGAAACCTGACATTTTGCTTGTCAGGTCGCAGAAGGGGATCACAGGACCCCAGGGACACAGCAACGGTCATAAATACGAGTCATTTGCCGAGCATCTGAATTTTGATCACGTGACCAAGGGGATGCTGCGATGGTCCTTAAGTGTGAAAAATGGTCATTAAGTCACTTTTATTCAGTAACTTTGAAAGGTCACTAAACGAACTGTTGCAAGTTGAGGAACATCTGTAACTGGGCTCTCTCGAAAAAAGATCATTGCCCCCTAGTTGGTTATGGGTCAGCAAAAACAGCCATGCAACCCCCATCTGTGGAAGCTCCAGAAGAACTGGCACCAGGGTCTTCTTCACTGGACCAGAGATGGTATCCAGCAGGTTCTGACCAGTTCTGGAGAACCGGTAGTGGAAATTTTGAGTAGTTCAGAGATCCAGCAAATCCCACCTCTGACTGGAGATTTTACACTATCCTTCCCCTGCCACGCCCACCAAGCCACGTCCACAGAACCGGTAGTAAAAAAAATTGAATCCCACTACTGACTGGGACCCTCTGTGGGTAGACCACTGTCCCACAAAGAAATGAAAAAAATATTTAAGACTGCTTTGGGGATGGAGATGGGGGGGGGGGGGTGTCCAAAGACAGCAATATAAGCAGGAGGCTCCCCCTCTTCTTTCTCAACATGCTTTCATCGCATGAGTCTACACTAGCCACAGACCAGGAGGAGGCTGGTGACACTCTTTCAGCCTAACAAATTTTATTAAAAGGCATACGTTGGATGAAACCAGCCATCATTCATGAGAGTTTAGGCTTTTTAATATTATCTGTGTCAGGATTCTGGCAGTTACCCCAATTAAATCATGAGTCTCGAGTCAAACTTCCAAAACTTCAAAAGGATTTATTGGGAGTTAACATGTCCAGCACTGCCTGGGTGTAGCCAACTCTGAGACACATCATTCATTGTCACCCTTGACCCTGGTTTTCCCCCACCCCCCCTGGGTATATCGTAATTCATATTCTCCAATGGGACACATCCATAGCCAAGAGTCATCAGTCATGCTCTCCAGTTAAATATTTACTTGGTAGAAACTTCAGTCACCTAGTTACTATCTTTGAAAAACTATTTATGGAATGCGTTTTCGATTTCCAAGCTGCCGCACTGCTCTTTCAAACCCCTTCCCCCCCCTCCCTTTCAGTTGGCAACTCTAAAAAGACCATAGAAATATTTTATGAGTTGACAACCTGCTAGTCTGAAAAAATGCTATCAGACTCTTCCTGATGTTTTCAGTGTTGCTATGTTTTTGTTTTAGATCCACCACAATTTTCCTTCGTATCTGATTTTATTTTTATCCAAGCTGGCTCAAGGTTTGCCATGTAAATCTCGGTCTTCTGAATCCTACCTCAGTGTCTTGGTCTTTGTCGTTCCAGCGAGGATTCAGGTACCCAACCCTGGAGCTCACGTTGGTGCTCATGGCGTAGCGTGGCTCTTCATCCCACTGGGAGATGCCATTGTCGATTGCATCTATCTCCTCTACAAAGTTCTCATACAACTAAAAAAGGGAGGAGGATGGGAATGAGAATAGGGTCAGTTCAGTGAGGAATAATGTTTGGTATGTTTGGTGAAAGAGACCATCAATAGCACTCTTTACATTCTCCCTGTAAATTACACATATTGAATCCACTAATGAAGTTGTGGATTAAGGAAGTAAAGCTTGATGTTTTTACAGGGCCTTCAGATCCTGCTGAACTACAATTCCCACAATACCTTCCCACTGGACATGCTGCCTTGGGCATTACAGGAACTATAGTCTGACTCATCTAGAAGTTACTAAGTTGGAGAAAGCTGCTTCGGCTGCAGAAAAGGTCTCCGTTATTTCTCGTACTCATGCCAGACATTTTCTTTCACATATCCCAATCCTAAATATGGGCCTAGATACCTTGTCATAAAGCAGACACACAACAGGATCTTCCTCCTTTAGGCCCAACTTGTTGGCTAAAATCTGGGAGCCAAAGTGCACATATACCAGCCCTGCACTGCTCAGCTTGGTCTGCCATGGTTTATCAGGTTTTAGGCTGTGCATTGACTCATTAAATGACCTGTGGGAACAAAGGGGGGGTCAGAAGAGACTGGGATTGCAGCAAGAGAGACAAAATCACGCCACCTTGAGAAAGAGCTTGGCTTTCCAAATTTCTCTTCTTCATAGACTTGGTAGAACAGACTTTTAAAATATATATTTCAAAACTCTACCTACAACAAGGAAACCGTGCCCAGAATGTTTCTTAATGCTTTTCCTCCTTTTCCTTCTCTGTCATTTTTAGATTGTAAGGCCAAAAGCAAAGACTATATTAAAAGTATTACACCCAAGTCAAAAGATGCTTTGAAAAAGCACTTTAAATTGTGATTTAAAATCCTAAAAATAAAGGTGAACAATGGAAATGCATCTGAAACAAGTTCTTCACCTCAGTAAGAAGTAGGGCAGGGAATGAAAGAAAAAAAGAGGTTGCACATAATTTCTCACTTGTTCAAAAAGAGGTTTCCTAAGGAGACTCCTTAATGGCCACAGCTGACTAGCAATGGTAGCATTCTAATCTGAGATATCTGGAAGTTATTAAATCTGGGCTGGTTATCTTTCAAACTTATCTTGCCTTCCTCACCTGCTGGATGGTGAAACTTACTGACTAGGTTAAGATGGTGGCATAGAGAGGAAAGGTTTAAGGAATTCCTTAATACCTCTGGTGATGGTCATAGCGATGCTTCTGCGGATCATATTCACCCCCAACGTCCACCACAACATCACATGAGGACAGCAGCTGGGCATCCCGAGTCCGGATAATCTCTGCATCCTAAAGCCACAGCGAGCAATGTGACAACAACACAAGCAGTGAAACAAAATGCATGACTACTGATCTTGTAGCTTCTGACCCTATTCCGTTCTAGCTTCTGCAACAAGTGAGAGGATAGCTCTTTTTATTTAACTTCAGATTTCTTTTAGTTAGACAGTTTGCTTCACTGGGTAGTACGTATCTACAGGATAAAGAATTCTCCTTAATTCTGAGAGGTTGCAGATTCAAGTGCTGACAAAAATATATTATAAATTAAGATCTATTTTTTCTGTTTTATGCTTCAAAAATTCCAGAAGGAGCAAGCTGGGATTAAAGTGTTTTATTAAAAAGAATTTTGGGTTATGATCCTTGTTAAACTGAGGAGACATAAAAGTTTCCTGAATATGCAGAACCCATTATTAGATGAGATTGCCCAGAAGAAAAACCCCAGTAACACTTTACCCTAGTTTATCTTTTATTGTGGGTATGAAAGATACTGAAATATTATGTACGTGTTGGGGCACATGTTATACTCACTCAGATTCTAACAGAAAAATTGATATGAAAGAAAGCAGCAGTAAAAACTTGCCTTTTTAAAAATCAGACCAGCTTCTGTTTCCTAAAATGTGGATATTTAATGAAAGCTCAGAAATCTGGGGCAACTGGATCATAGTTATAACTGCAGGTGCAGGATGAAGAGTCGAATAAGAATGCCAATGATTTATCATGGAGCAAGACTGCAACCATTTGCAGCTTCTTAAAAGTTTCTGTTTGCAAATCTGAAGATGCAGGAGGATTCCACTCCTACCAGGATCCGGGTGGAGGAGGGAAGAGTAGCTTTAACCCAGGGGTTGTCTAATCTTGGCAATGTGTGGCCTTTTAACTCTCAGAATTCCCCTTCCAGCCGTGCTGGAGTTGAAGTTCACAAGATCTGACTACTTTCACACCCGCAGCCACGCAATGACTGAAAATAACCGGAAAGATGCTTATGTGTGTATGTGATGCCTCTCCAAAAGACAGGAAAGCCAGCAAGTTGTGCTTGCCTGATGGGATCTGAAAAAGCACAATCTCTGCACACCCCAAAGGAAAAGGAAGGCTTGATTTAATCCCGCATCAGGTCGGAAGAAGACAGCACATGCCCTCCCTATGTTTGGACGACAATGCCCACAATGCCTCATATTGGCCACGCCGGAATCTCAAAACATATGCAAAAGGTCGGTTATCCTCGAGCTCTGAAGGCCGGCTGGGCACCATGGGACCTGTAGTCCAACCCATCGGACGCAGGCAAGAAAAGCTGTTCTGGAAGAGATTGCACTGGCTTGCTGGGGTCGCTTTGTTCCCGGGCAGCGGGACTGCCTACCTGGTAAGAGGGGAGCAGCTTCAAGAGGAAGCACGCGAGCGCCTCGTCGCAGTGAAAGGTGCCCCCGTGGGTGCCGATGCGGCTCGGGCGCGCGCGCTTGGGGCCCGGCATGAAGCTCCGAGACACACCAGGAGCCCAAGCGAAGAGACGGCGCATGCGCATAGCCGCGGTTGTTCGCAAACCAGCCCCCCCCCCCCTCCTCCTTCTCCTCCACCCCCGGAGCCTGATTTCCGCCGCGAGGGTGTGTGACGGCGGCGCTTCTACCGTATTCCTGGGAGTTGGGGCGCGTAGATTTCTTCTCCCCAGACATTTTCCTCGCGAGGCAATAATCCTTTCACGGGGAAAGAAGAAGAAATCCTGCGGACGTTGTGCAGGTCCGTGCACGCATCCGACAATCTCTTGCAAAGGAAAATCAGACTGTTTTTAAGGACCCGGTTTTGCGATCGCGCGGGGACGCACTTGCGAGGGAACAGGGCGGGAAAATTTCGTTCCCTTGTGTGGAAAACTTCGGAATAAAAAGTACAGTAACTTGTTCCTTTTTAAAAACAAACAAACAAACAAACAAACTATTTTTCAAGAGAAAAGTCTGTCCATGACTGGAGATAGACTTCCACTCCAGCCTAATTTATTTCACAGGGGTGTTTTCAGGAAGTACTCTCCTGGTTGCCCTGAGCAACTGAATAACAGAAATTAAAAAAATGTTTTTAAAAAGTCGTCGAAGCCAGTGAAAATACTCAAAAAGTGAACTGAGACTTTAAAGCCCCCACTTCTGCTCCCATCCCAAGCCATTTACTTTTAAGGAACAGAGTGCAATTAAGCAGGACAGTCAAGGTTTAACCTTATTGAAAGGGTTAACATTAATGCATGAGAATATATTTAATAAAGGTGGAGTATAAACTGCAATTTGGCAGTTCAAATCCCACCAGGCTCAAGGTTGACTCAGCCTTCCATCCTTCCGAGGTGGATAAAATGAGGACCCGGATTGCTGGGGGCAATGCGCTGACTCTGTAAAACTGCTTAGAGAGTTTACTGCGTAAAGCACTGTGAAGCGGTAAATAAGTCTAAATGCTCTTGATATTGCTATAAATGAGATCATATTTCCTCTGCATATTTTCCCTGTGTGTGATGTTCCCCAAGACACTGGCTGTCTGGCATTTCTGTTTTTACCACTTTTGCTAAATGCTTTCACTTGTT
This sequence comes from Laticauda colubrina, assembly GCA_015471245.1. Taxonomy (NCBI): domain Eukaryota; kingdom Metazoa; phylum Chordata; class Lepidosauria; order Squamata; family Elapidae; genus Laticauda; species Laticauda colubrina. The sequence goes on along the minus strand of BLBF01000021.1, from coordinate 10,222,191 downwards.
ACCACTTGTAGCCAAGGTTATGAATTCCACTTGCTGGACTGCTTTAGGCTGAATTTCTCATATTGCTCATAGGAAAGTATGTGCGCTCCAAGCTAAAAGGGTCAGAGAGAGCACTGGCCAGCATTCAAGGAGGAGGAGAGGAGGTGTGTGTGAAGGAGTTGGGCATTTTCAAGCCTTTGACTTTGTCAATTCAGTACCTGTAAGGCATTGCACATTCTGTAGACAGCCAAGACTGCAAGGAGTCCTTCTAAAAGCAGAACTGCTGAAAGATTCATTTAAGCTGCCTCTGGCAAAAGAAGAAGTAAATGCAGCATCGTGTGGAAATATTCTTGAAAAAATGATTAGTGGAGCATCTTCATGCTATGGGCAGCAGGATGTGAAGATAAAGCCATTGATGCTTCACCCAGATCTCTAAATTACTTCTTCCAGTAGTTTCATGAAGGGAGCGGAGTGGCAGTAAGAGGCATGCAATCTCAACATCTAGTTCTGGAGAGCTTGACCCATTAACTTCAAGGTGCCATCTTATTCCTCATGCTACTTAACATTTAGAAATAGTTTATGCCGCACCATTAAACTTTTAAAGCAACTGCATCCCTAATGATTCACATTTGTATTTTAGGAAGTTTTTAGGGTCCCAACTGATATAATTTTCAATCCTTTAATCCAGTGGTCCCCAACCTTTTTTGTACCAGGGACCAGTTTCACGCAGAAACACTTTTTCAAGGACCGGCAAAATCAATTGTTCCCCAATAGTAAAGGGCTTCTTTACTATTTCTTTAATAAAAACATATTTTTATATATATTTTAATCAGGATTATTCATTCTTTGCGGCCCGGTACAAAATGATCCACAGACCGGTACCGGTCCAGGGCCCGATGGTTGGGGACCCCTGCTCTAATCCACGGGTGTCAAACTTACATAGTCAAGGCGGTGTCACATGATGTATTGGGACTTTTTTTCCCTTTGCTAAACCAGACATGGACGTGGCCAGTGTGTGATGTATCCGGTCTGCGAGTTTGACAGCCCTGATCTAATAGTTAAGATTTTCCTCACTGAAAGAGAGGCTCATATCAGTGTTACATAGAAATAAATCCCAGGAGACTTAAATGATTCATTTCTGAAGAAACAAATCAAATTAATCACTCAAAAGGATTAAATAGATTAAATATATATAGTGATGTAGAGTGTGCAAACTGCTGTTAAAATCAAACAGCTACACAATGGTGAATGTCCAATGTGTCTTTGAAGTAAGCAAAATATTCTACTACCTAAGTTTTAGCAGAACATTAAGCTGTAATCATGTTTTCTCTTTCAAACTGACAATTAACTCATTTTTAATGGTGCAGTCTTAATAAATCTCTCACCCAAATGTTTGTTTCTTCATTTTTTATTAATAAGATAACCAAGCATCATATTTAAAACTGCAAAACAGTATTTAATCATTCTTTATTATTAAAGCTCTGGAATATTATATTTAAATATTAGATCTTTATTTGTTAGAAAAAAAGCCAAAAGATGTACAGAGGAATCAAAAGATAGCATTCATCTCTAAATTTCCATCATTCATCATCATCACCACCACCATCATCACTATAATTAAAATATATATCTCTTTAAATCATTATATTGAATTTTATAAAGTGCATGACAATTTATTACATAAGGCAATAAAATGGAGATGATTTGTGTTTCTCATCCAGTAAGCTACCTTTCTCTAAATGTACAGGTTTGGCTTTTACGTGCAGAGGTGGAAAAAGAGCCCTAAACATCTTTCAGAATAGAGCAGCTTTGATTCAAATGTCATTGTTATTAAAGCCTTTACAACAAATTCACATGAAATAGTTTCAACCTATACTAAATAGCCTGGTTCATGATAGTAACCTGACTGGCTTGTAACAAGCATGATGTTCAAACATTGCTGTATTCAGTTGAGGGCACAGAATTTGAGAGGGTGATTAATTCCACCTATCTCCTAGGCAGAAAAGCTTTAAGTATTATCCTCCTCCTCTTCCTCCCCTCCCCCTTCTCAGCATGGAGATTTTCCTGATATGGGATGGATTCCAACTCATGCATCCATGATTGAAATACCTATAAGATCTATAAGCTCTAACCATGAAAAAAATGACAAATGTTTCTTAAGATACAGAAACAAACACCCCCCCCTATAGCGAGTTAGCATGCTTATGTTCTAGCAGCTTAAATAGTGGACAAATTAGCAATGTGCATGTTGTGCATTCCATATTGAGTACCTGAATTTTCTTCTAAAAGTCTCTCTCAATACTTGATACCACCACCGAGTTCAAATTTGCCCTAACTCCCTTCTGTGATTGTAACTATGTATTTGCTGAGGTGATTTTCACTTTTAAAAGTGTTCTTGACTCAAGCATATTGTGGAAACATAAAGTCACCCTATCTTTAAAGTTATTTATCAGCTTAGATGCTGAGATGAAGTACAAATATTGATTAAAAAGCCCATTCAAGTGACCAAAGCTAAGGAGGGTTCACTGAAGCGATGATGCATTTCTGCAGTTGAAGGAGCAAGGTTTTAAAATGGAGATGCTATATCTAAAATGATTAGCCTGGATAATGGGTTGCGAAGGTTCAAGCTTAAATATGCTCTCCCTGCAAAAGCTAGCTGAAGGAGGGGTACCTACACACATATGCTCACACACATCCAACCACAGGGACTTATTGCATGTGGGTGGGCTGCCTTTGTGCCAACTCTCAGAGAAGTACAGAAGGAAGTTAAGGCTTTGATGAAATCTTCCAATCCCAGTAATTTAGGCTAATTTCAGAGTAAAACAATCTAATCATTCTAGAAAAAAGATAAATTGCTTTGCAGCAAACTCAAGGCACTTTCACAAGAATTACAGGTTTAGTCTATTACCCTACTGACACCTAGTGAGCACAAGGCAGATTTCAATCCAAATCTCTGCCTTCTTATATCATCTGTAAAATAACCAGCACAATCTTTTTAAAAAAATGCTTGTCTAATCTGTTCCTGTCTGTGAAGAATAATTATTTTACCTGATAGATTAAAATATATAGTGATGTAGAGTGTGCAAACTGCTGTTATCACCAAGAATTAAAATCAAACAGAACTACACAATGGTGAATGTTCAATGTGTCTTTGAAGTAAGCAAAATATTCTACTACCTAAGTTTTAGCAGAACATTAAGCTGTAATCATGTTTTCTCTTTCAAACTGACAATTAACTCATTTTTAATGGTGCAGTCTTAATAAATCTCTCACCCAAATGTTTGTAGATTCCTTCATCAAACAGAAATTGGTCCACATATTATTTCATATTATTTGGGACCAATGCAACAAAAGCTACCTAAACCACACATATTCTTGGTGAAGTCATTATTGATGACAAGATATTTTCTTTGTCAACAAATGGCTCATATATACTTAATTTTGCTAGAAATCAAGTAGCCTAAAGGTTGTCAAACTTAGAGTAAACATTTTACCAGTATCAAAAATAAATTAGTTTCAGCCTCCTGAGGATGAGGATTAAGAACTGACTCAAACATCATAGCCCCAAATTGGAAACAATTGAAAATTGCTTATTCTGTATCAGATAATTAAGCTGCTTTGCATATGCTTTAATCTGATCATAGGAATCCTTTCTACAATCCATTAAAAAGTGATACTATACAATTTTTCTGAACAAACCAAGCATTCTTGGATAGACTAAAAGTCAGTATTATACTTCTGGATTATTCCTCAACAACTCTTAGTAATTAGTAGTGTAAGACACTGTTTAAGGCTGAAAGCAGCAAACATAGCCATGGTTATAATAGTGCAGAGATTCTGGCAGGAGCCTGGTTTTTAAAAACGTGCCCGTATTCCCCACCAAGAAGTATATGATTAAGAACAAAGTCTTCCAGTTCCTATTATAAATTATTAAGAGCTTTAAAAGTGCTGGCATATTTCTATGCATTTGACAAATTGCATTTACAAAAAACCAAAACCCAAGAAGATGATTATTTATTCTAACAAATGTTTCTTTTATTTCTCATTTGGCTAATAAACAGAAGTTTTGCTGCTGTTGAAGCATCTTATTTATTAATTAAATTTATGTATTAAATTTATATGCTGCCCTTTTCACTGCTAAAGTGACTGTTGGTATTTGGCAGGAAATTATAAGCTTATATTCAATAAAAATGAGCACTTTGATATTTCTGAGTATTACAATAATCCAGGACTGAAAGCTTTTACTAGCCGATAGAAAGGAGAATATCCAAATTCCATTTTTCATTCCATTCATTCTCTGTGGGCGCTCTTACACAATTGGTATCTTTCTAAGGCCATGTTTCAACTGCTGCCTTTCATCACTGCAAAGTAGCAACAGAGAAAGCCATTCAGTTTTGAAGGGCAGGTGGAGTAAGATGAATCAGGTTGTTCCTCAGAGACTGGAAATGTATATCAAGAATGTGGCTCTTCAGGTAGCATGGGGGGTGGGAGAAGAAATAAAAATTCTCACTGACAGAATATGCACAATCTCACGTGAGATAAAAACTTTCATTTGTAGCCAGTAGAAAGCTAGGCTGACACCCCCCACACACACACTCTTGATTTCCATGTGCTTTTTCCTCAATGGTGACTCAGGAGATTTCATTGCCAAAGACTTCAAGGACCAGTGGAGTGAGCTGCATGCTATGTTCAGGCAAGAAGGAGAGGCAGCGATATTGCTTGGAATGCTCCTCGTTCAGGCTCCTCAAGTCTGTGAGTTTTTGGATCATTTTGGGATAGAGCAAGTGGTTGCCCGGAGGAGGGTGTCGGCAAAGAATATACGTCTGCAGGATTTGCGAAAGACGGTCCTGGATGGACTCCACCAGAGCCGTATCCTGAACACCAGGGCGATCTAGGAAACAAAACACATCACACATTTGTACGTGATGGAGGCAGGCAGTAGCACACATGACAGGGTCTGTATGTGCTCCACTGTTACTTAATTCCATTTCCCCCCCTCTCCTAATAGTAGTTTCCATGCATTCCCTTAATTCTTCCCCTCCAACCCTAGAGTCACAAGTTGAACTCCTTCAAAATAATTTCAAGTTTGCCCTTGTATCCACATTCCATGCCATGTGTCAGAATCAGAAAAGGGAGCATCAAAAAAAAAAAAGATTCAGAGATATTGGAAAACCTTAAGACAAGGTATCAATGTGGCATAGGTTAAACATATGTTGAAAAAATGGTAATTAAGCAGCAATTGTAGGAGGAGAGGCAGACTTTTTCTTTAAATAATTCAACTATGAGACAGCTTGAACCTTTTAAAGATGTTTTTGGCATTAAAAATAAAACTGAAGTTTGCATAAGCCACAGACCTGATCTATGCAGCTCATGTGGCTTATGTGATCGCAAACTGTCTTCAACTTCTTATCTCTAACCCTCTGTTACTTGTTGTCATGCTCAGAAAGAAAGACACAACTTTTTTTGGATAGGATAATGTACTTTTTTTTTTTTTTTGCTCAATCACTGGAATTTTCTATCAAAAGTTCTCAAAGGGGATGCTGTTGAGGTATATGAAATTAATGGCTTTCTTGTGTCTGCTTGAGAGAAACCATCAATTTAATGAGTAAGGCATTGCTTTAATTTCCTTAGCATTCTGGGTCAAGCAGAAATAGGCTTGGGTCAGAAATAGTTAACTCTTATACCAGGTACGCATGTTGATCAGATATTAATCATAAAAACAAACAAACCCAGAAGGCAGTGCAGGTAAGGATGTTTTTAAACAAAGAAAATATTTTGCAATTGTTCTGCATGGTATTCTAGAGGTAGTTAATTTTTAACTTTCCCTCATTATTCTGCCTTTTTTTCTTACCGCCTTCAATCCATTAAAGAGGATTGATGCCCATAGAGGAGAGTGGCATATGCCATCATTCTAAAAGTATTGTCAGGGCTGTCCCAGATGTCAGCACACCCCTGGCCTTCATATAAGGGGAACTGTCTCTCTGTTGGTGACCTGTAATTTCGAGACACTGAGTCCTACTGTTCTTCTAAAACATCATAAATCTTAACCCAAACCCTGCCCAGTGTTTCCCATACCTTCAATTGTAACAGCAAATGCAAACAAATGCAAGAGGGACCATAGCACAACAAACAGGAGAAAACTTTCTTAAATACAGGTAGTCCTCGACTTACGACCACAATAGAGCCCAAAATTAAATGAGTTAAATGATACATTTGTTAAGTGAGTTTTGCCCCATTTTACAACCTTTCTTGCCTCAGTTGTTAAGTGAATTACTGCAGTTGATAAATTAGTAACCCGGATGTTAAGTAAATCTGGCTTCTCTACTGACTCTGTTTGTCAAAGGATGCAAAGGGGATCATATGACCGTGGAACACAGCAATGGTTATCAATATGAACCAACTGTCAAAGCATTTGAATTTTGATCACATGATCATGGGGATGCTGCAAAAGTCATAACTGTGAAAAATGGTCATAAATCACTTTTTTTCAGTGCCATTGTAACTTTGAACTGTTATAAGTCAAAGATTACTTTGTAGCATATATTGACAAGTCACTTTCCCACTAATAAATTATAGCATCTTCTAAGCACACACACACACACACACAGACACACTGCTACCCCTTGAACATCCTAGGCAGGGCAAGGACAGTCAAAGGGACAGATGTGGCCCGTTTGCCATAAAACCCCCAGGTCTGTTCTAATGCCATCCAAGAAATATAGTTTCTGACAAATAACTAGCTTCCTTCAGTATCATAGTCATGAGTTGAATGTTTACTTCCCACACTGACACATAGCGAATATATTGAACAAAAATTCTCAAGCTACCTTTCTCTATTAAGTAAGCCAATCAGTATCCTCTGCTCAAAATTCTCCACTAGTAGCATGCTTTATAACAAATCATCTCACAATTCATGTTTTCAGCAAGTATTTTGTCCTTTCTTTTTGACAAACCAGCAGTCTATATCCCTAAATAGTAATTTCAGAACCACTTGGCCATTAAATTGTTAACCAACACACTTCTGGAAAGGGCACTTTACCTCACACTAGTTTTCATTGGTTGGAAAGATGCTTGACACAAACTGAATGGCAAACATTTCTAACAATCCACATTGTGTTAGGGATTTGAGATGAATTGCCACAAATAGTTTCAATAAGTGCCGGATCTTTGTGAACAAATTCCTGCTCATTGTACTAAGCCATATTGCAGACTTCTAGGCTCGGTCTCTAACCAAGGCTGTGCACCAACCTTATTTGTATTTGATGCTTAGGGAGTGGCATTTGAACAGGTCTTCGGGGATCTTTGTTAATACAGGAAAATTTCCTATTATTTTAGGCATTTGTCATCCTTAAGCCTACTTCATCCTTTCACTCTTATTTCGCCCTGCTTATCACAAGTAGGTTACAGCAACCTTTTCTTAAGTCATTCCAATTTAACATCTTTTTACTCATCTGTGTGGCAGGTTGCTAGAAGAGTTAATCAGATTCTAAACAGAAATATCAGCTGAATCTCCCCAGACTGCATATTCAATTGAGTTGAAGTCTGGCTCTGGGCATGAATGTAATCTGTCAGGGGGGAATGGACTCTTCCTTTTCTTATTTGGCAGACATATCATTCTATTTAGATTCGATAAACTCCATCTATATATTGTATATTTAGCCTCTCCATCTGTTCACATGATGAAAAATGATGTTCAGTTATAATTTGATTACTTTCATAAACATGCAGAGTCAAGTTATTTGGAACCTTTGAGTTACCAAGGCCCTTTTTTGTATAATCTCTGATATCACCCAATTGTTGTCATAAAAAGTGATCTGGTACTTTTTGCGTGGTTGTGCACTTGAGGGCTATATTGACTCATCTTAGAGAAGCATTAACCACACTTTTCACTTTCTTCATGTAGGGTTTAAGCAACTTCTCAAATATGTCTATCATAGCATGTACTGTCAGAAGTCACTGCCAACTAGGCAAGAGATTTCCTATACTCACAGTCTGTGTCAGCTCACTCTGTTTAGTCATCTCCTAATCTCTCTGCCTTAGGGAGGGAGAGGGAGGGAGGGAGGGAGAGAAGTCCATGCTTGGCTAGTATTTAGAGAGTATTCTGATGTCAAAGCTCCTTGCCTGTTTAATCTGGGGAAAGTCTCCCATTGATACGATGCCAGAAGGTCATAGGTTTTTAATTCCACAGCTGCTTTAATACCATGCAAAACAGCTACACTTATCTCGGGTTCCCCAACCCTCATCCTCTGACTTATATGTCACTCTATTTGGGACCAAAAGTAATTCGTCCAAGGAAGATTGGCTCTGTTTAAAAAAAAAGTATTGACAAGAAGGGATAGAGATATAATAATTTCAGCAAATAAACTATTCCCAAATTAGAACCATTTCCTGCAAACTGGTGAAGAGGTGTTGCTTTTCAGTGTTGTGAAATTGGTTGAAAATAGCCTGCCTGACAGGTAGAAAGGGGGCACAAGGTGAGGTGAGAAGCAACTATCAATAACCATGAATTCCAATAACTAATGTCACAGAGGAATGGGTGTGAATGGCTGTGGCTAGTAACACTCCAAAGTAGTCAATGGAATAGACAAAATGGGGTAGCTAAAACCTACTCCCTAAAAGTAATACAATAAAAAGTATAGTCACCTAAAACTTCATGTCAACAAAAACAGCAGAAACCCATACTGCACTCAGTAATGATAGAACAAGCAACATGCAGATTGTACAGCCTGTTCTCTTTTTCCATTAAAATTAAATGTTCACCTCTGATCTAGTGCTCTGGAGAGAGGGCTAGTCCTGTTTTTAAACATAGGCCTAGCATTATTTCAAAATACTGCTAAACCTGTGTTTAAAAATAGGTTTAGTATTATTTTAGAAGAACTCTAAACCTGACAGATAGGAGGCCTCATTAGACACAAAAAGCATTTTAGAAAATGATCAGAAGCCTTATCTAGGCAGATGAATCAGTGAAAGCCATGTTTCTAGTTTTTCCTGCAAGTCAATTGGCCCCAAATGGCAGTGCTTAGTACCCAGTGCAGAGGGAGCATATCTAGAATAGCTGGAACAACAAGAGCTGTGCAAATTCTACCCTGTCAGGTGTATCATCAATAAAGTATGCTAAGACAGTATTCACAGCAAAACATGTGGAAAGAAAAAACACTAGTTTAAGACCAGAGTAGTTAAAGGTAACTAAGTTGTTTCAATTATGGGCTAGGGATGAGACAGGAAATGTCATTAAGACATGGCACATAAAAATAGTATTGATGCAGTAGTTAGGTGGATATGAACACTTCTGCTCAGAAACAGCAAGCATTGAATATCACTATAAGCTCAGAACATCATGATGTTTGAATGTATCTGAAAACAATCAAAATAGTCTGAATTTAGCCAAGGCCTATTATAAAGTAGATTCAAAAGGACCAGGACAGATTGGCCATCTAGAATTACTCCAAAATAGATCAAATTCCTTGAAAATAATCCCTTCACTTGATGCTGTGGAAGAGATTACAAAAATTAATTTTCTACAGATGGTCATTTGTTCAGTAGCTTGCTTCTTACACTGAGGAAAATCCAGCACCTTCATTTGGTCAGAAAGATGCTTAGTTTTTTATATATGTACACTCCATGTATGTTATTTACTACCAAGCATTTAATATAGGGACATGTGAAGTATGATAACGTAGTTTACTGATAATATTTTAAGACAGCTGAAATGCAGCCTGCTACACTAAAGTTTTCCTCACCAGGAGAAAGGATGCAAATGGCCATTAGGAGCACATGTTCTTCTTCATGCAGGTTCAGTTTCTTCAGACTAATTTGAAATTTGATGAGGGGCTCCAGTAAGTCTAGGCTGTGGCCAGCTGAAACAGAAACAAAGCAACTTTTGAGAGGCAGGCACTAGATTACTAATTACCAGCTAGTCTAAAACAGGGGAAATAACAAATGTAAGCATAAATCTTGGCCCTGGATTTTCCTTCCAATGCACCCAATTCTAAGTGTGTCATCTGTTGAGTTGTCATCTCTAAGGTGAGCAGAATGCTCAAAGAAACCAAACAACCGGAATAACAACATCCATGATTTATTAAAATTGGGCCTCTGGCAAACTTAACTTACACTGGACTTGCCCTTGAGGTGGTGCAATCGTGCCTTTTACATGATTACTTTTTCAACTTCCTGTTCCTCTCCATCTTGGTCAGATGGTTGCCACAGAAACTGAATTCTTAAGTTTGCAACTTCATGAAACATCAGCCAGCTTGGCAATCAGAGCCATTAGGCAATCTACCTCCTCATCCCAATTTATTATTCATCGTGATAAAAAGAACATTTCACTGGAAGAACTTGAAGAAACGTTTGCATGTATACCAGAGTGAACTTTATTTTATCTGGTCCACAGCCCTTCCTTCCTCTAAAATTGCTAGCCTTCCTTTTTCTTCCTACTGGGCACCACCCAGCTCTCACAAGAGTCTCTGTGGTGCAGCAAAACAACAACAACAACCAGAGAGAGAGAAGCCTGGAAGCATCTTTTTTTTAAAAAAAGCTAACACATTTTCTTAAAAGACTTCAACTTTTGGGAGCTGCAGCTCACATCATCAAATGTCTTTCTTTCCAATTTTTTGGGTTTGGGCAAATAAAAATCTCTCTTCCTCTCTGAACTTAAGCCCAATACACAAGGTTTCAGCCACCTCACACTACCCTCTTTTTAAGGTAGTCTATGCAGGTACTTCCTTGCTTGGCTGCAGCTGAGGAGGGTTAAGCCCATGTCACACTGCACCAACGGATGCAAAGAGGATGTAAAACGGACAAAAAAGCTTGCCATCCGTTGGTTAACGCGATGTACTCACTGCCTCCATTTTGCTTCCTCTCTATCCGTCCAGCATCCGTCTATTGACGTTTCATCCACTCAAAAAGTTTTGAGCTGCCCAAAACTTTTGCGCAGAAAATGTATCCAATTTGTCCGTTCTGCATCCGCTACGCATCCACTACACATCCGTTCTGCATCTGTTGCGCATCCGCTATATCCGCGAGGCATCCGTTCCGCATCCGCGCAACTCACATCCGCTCGGACGCAGGGAGGAAGCGGAACGGACACGGAACGGATGCCTAGCGGATGCAGCACGGAAACAAAGCATTTAAAACGGAAAAAACGTTCACAGAGGGGACCTATCTCGGATATTAAGGATGTCTGCAGGATGCCTAGAGGATGCCTAGAGGATGCCTAGAGGATGCAAAGGGACACCTATACTGCCTATAAAAAGGGGGAGCAACACATCTGGATCTCACTTTCAGAACAGCAGCCCTGCGGTGCAGACCTCTGCAGCCTTCATCTGACTCTTCCTCTTCCACAGCATCCAGTCATGTCCACCGTGGATCGTAACACAGTCCTTTCGGCAGCCACCATCCTTCTGCAACAGTGCGAAGCCATCTACAGGCTCTGTGAACTCTACTACGGGAAGAAAAAGGGGCGGCCAAGAAGCGTCTGGGTACGAAGATGGTTCGCCAGAAGAGCAGAGGACGGACTGTACAACAAGCTGATGGTGAAGCTCAGGAGCAAAGACACTCGGGCGTTCCAGAACTTCATGAGGATGCCTCCAGCCATGTTTGACGAACTTGTGCAGCGCCTGACACCCAGGTTGACCAAGACAAACACCAACTTCCGGCCCAGCCTGGAACCTGGGCTCAAGGTGGCACTCACTCTGTGCCACCTGGCCTCAGGGACCACCTACAGGAGCATGCAGTACGGCTGGAGGGTGCCACCCAACACCATCAGCATTGTGGTCAGAGAAGTGGTGCAGGCCATCATTGAAGAATACAAGGAGGAGCTCCTCCAGTACCCCTCCACTGAAGAAGGATGGAAGAAAGTTGCAGAGCAGTGGTATCAGAGGTGGAACTTCCCCCACACCGTTGGAGCCATCGATGGCAAGTACGTGACCTGCAAAGCGCCAGCCAAGTCAGGGTCCACTTATTTCAACTACAAGGGCTTCTTCAGCATCATCCTCTTCACCATGGTCGATTCTGACTACAAGTTCATGTACATCGATGCTTCAGGCAGCGGCTCATCTTCAGATGCCCAGGTATACAATGCCAGTCACCTCAAGGAGGAGCTGGAACGCAACCTCATCGTGGGCTTCCCAGATCCAGACCCACTGCCCAATGACACACAAGATGTGCCCTACTTCATCGTGGGAGGTTGACGCCTTCTCCCTCACAACCTACCTCACGAAGCCCTACACCTCCAAATACCTCACCCGTGAAGAGGGGATCTTCAACTACAGGCTGTCCAGGGCAAGGTGGGTGGTGGAGAACGCCTTTGGCATCCTGGCCAACAGGTTCCAGGTACTTCTCACCACCATGCAGCATCACCCACAGACCGTGAGGAGGATCATGGAAGCTTGCTGCATCCTGCACAATCTCATGCGCACCCACTACCCAGTTTTGCAGAACAGGCTCGTGGACCTCCAATAAGGCAATGGGGACATGGAGCCTGGGGAATGGAGGCAAGGGCGAAACCTGATAGACACTCAGGATGTGCAAGGCCCCAACAGAGTCTCACGTGAAGGGAAGAAGCAGCGCAACCTCCTGAAACACTGGTGCAACTCCCCAGCTGGAGCGGTGGACTGGCAAGACAGGATGATAGATGCTTAATGGATGCTTCCTTCAGCCTGTCTCATCACACTGATGAGATTGGGCCATGTATGTTGAGTGGCCCTTCAATGAACAGGGCATTTAATAAAGAGTTGTGTTTATGTTGACATGTGTGGATGATTGATTATATTGTTATTGATAATAAAGGGCCATAGGCATCTGGGAGGGTGGACCATACAGTCCCACTATGCTTGCACTGGAGGTTTATCTATCCCACAGCTATTACCCATCCCAAAGGTATCCCTGCCCATCCACTGCTACCTTAACCCATCCCACAAGCATACAAAGGCTTAAACCATTTCTAAAATTTTCCAGCAAGACTTTATTAAAAAAAAGAAATGAAGCAAGTGTCTGAATCAAAAATAGACTTTATTAACAACAAGCTATAAAACAAAAATGAGTCTCTGGCACTCCTCTTGGTCGCTCAGTCTCAGGGGTGAAGGGTCCAGGTGCTGTGGAGGTGGCTGGTGCTGGAGTGCTTGTCATCAGCTCCTCCAAAAGCAGAAGCAGCAGAAGTGCCAGCCCCAGAAGAGCGAGCCCGTGCTGCAGAAGCCCCAGCAGAACCAGAGTGAGGGCCAGGGGGCGGGATGGTAGCCCTGTCCCTCTTGCAAGGGCTGGCAGCAGTTGGCTGAGGCTTGCTGTGCTTCAGCATGGTTGTGGGGTTGCTAGCTGGCAGGGAGGCTGGCAGGAACCAAGGCTGGCAGCAAGGCTGGCAGGGAGGCTGGCAGCAAGGCTGGCAGGAAGGCTGGCAGGGAGGTAGACAACAAGGCTGGCAGGAAGGCTGGCAGGGAGGCAGGCACCAAGGCTGGCAGGGAGGCAGGCAGCAAGGCTGGCAGGCAGGCAGCAAGGCTGGCAGGGAAGCAGCCACCAAGGCTGGCACCAAGGCTGGCACCAAGGCTGGCACCAAGGCTGGCAGGAAGGCTGGCAGGGAGGCAGGCACCAAGGCTGGCAGGAAGGCAGGCAGGGAGGCAGGCACCAAGGCTGGCAGGCAGGCATGAACCAAGGCTGGCAGGCAGGCAGGCAGAAAGGCTGGCAGGCAGACTGGCTGGCAGCAAGACTGGCAGGCAGGCAGACAGCAAGGCTGGCAGGGAGGCTGGCAGCAAGGCTGGCAGCAAGGCTTGCAGGCAGACATGCAGGCAGACATGCAGGCAGGACAGGCAAGGCAGTCGATGTGTCTGGAAGCAGGTCTTTCCTCTGAATGGCGACCTGCTTCCGAGCTGCTTCCGTTATATCCGCGGGGCTGACGCAATGCATCCTCCCCGCATGCGCAATTAACGCTGTGCATCCCGCTAGGCTTCCGCTGTGCATCCGCTAGGCTTCTGCTATGCATCCGCTTCATCCGCTGTGCATCCGCTGTGCATCCGCTCTTTCCGTTCCGCGTCCGCTTTGCTGAGGCCCCCCGGAAACCCTGAGGATGTGCCATCCGCTCCCATCCGCTTCCATCCGCTGGGCTTCCGTTCCGCATCCGCTTTCCATCCACCCTGCGTCCTCCCCCCGTCCGTGTTATCCGCTCCGGTTATGCAAATTTTTGGCCCTTTTGAGAGCGGATAACAACGGATGGAACATTTTGCTCGTCCGTTGTGTCCGTTTTGCATCCGTTGGGCAGTGTGACAGGGCCTTTACCAGCAGTGACAAAGTTGGGATCTCCTGCCTTGCCCTGGGGCTCCTCACCTTTCCCCTCCCCTCTTCCTTTCTTGAAAAAAACACAAGCTTCCCCTGAAACAGCTGTGTTTCAGTACATGGAGCTGGGTGGAGACAAGGACAAATGATCTGGGAATACTGCATTTACACACCCTTGGTGGCAAACTAAAGAGCTCTTATGGACTCATCTCTTGTCCTCAATGTTTTGGGGCCTCCTAGAACACTCCCAAGGAAATTTGGAGGTATTTCTAAGGGCAGGCAATATAAGAATGGTGATTGTGCAAGAAGTCAGTCATACCTGCTGCAATCACAAGGTACTGAACAAACCTCTATGCAACACAGGGGAGATGGCAAATCAGGATTAATTGCGAAGGAGTAAGTCAGTACATTTTTCATTATGTTATAAATAGACGGTACATTATCAAACAAAGGATAAACCCAATTCTCATTCTCAGATACACCATTGTCATAATTTCTTTCTAATATTACCAGCTGTGTAAAATAATTCATAAAATACTATGTGCCCCTATGATTTGCTTTGACCTTTTGTAGGTTTGGGACACAGTTTCTATTCATCTTAAGAGGTATTTAATAGTACTGACGGAAAATAAGAGTTGGCACAAGGTGGCTGCTCCAGGGCTATCTTCTGCTTTACCATACAGGCCATACCTTGAGTGACATCACTGACTTGGTATTTGAAGTCATTGCTGCCGCAAGTCCAGGACATATCCTCCAAGGAGAATGACTGATTGGAACGGAGCATTATCACTTCAATGGCACTGGATTTCAACAGAGCAATCTGATCCTCCGCTGTTAGACTTCTGTATTTATAAAAGGAGAATATGAAACTCAGATTTCAACCAATCCATCATCATAACATTCTGTAAGGTCAGAACTAGATATGATTATCCTTTATTCCCCACCGTGCAATTATTTCTCTTGGTATAAACTGATTTTATACAACAGCTTGGAAGGCCATCCCCAAACATAAGCTCCATTAACCAATGGCAAACTTTAAGTTGGTTGCAGACATTTCTGCTTGCAATTCACTGTAGCCTCAAATGATGGCTTTATCAGTGTGAATGAGGGGCCACAGACCAGATGTTTCTGACAGAACTTTAAAGTCACTTAATATACATATTTTAGCAACACAGTTCACACACTGAATTAAAAGCCAGTCACAGCTGGGCTGTGCAATGCTGTGGATTTGATAAAAGAAAGTTTCTTTGGAGCATGTAAGAATAATGAGTGTTTCCTTGGAATCATGACACAAACTTTGTGAGGCCACAAAACAAAATGAATCACAATTTTTTTGGGAAAAAGACATGAGGATCTGGGCAGGATTTCTGCAGCAGGTAGAGCTCCGCAAAACAGATTCAACTTTCTTGGCAACAGTGTTTAACTCGGTTCACAAAAACAGCAAACCTATGAGAAACCTCTAGTCACAGTGGCTCTCTGCAGGCATGTATGTGTATACACATACGACATGCTTCCCAGGCTCCTTGCTCTTATTTAAGAGGGAATCTGAGATATTCAAGATCTCTACTAGTATCAAGGTGACATGCTAGCCCTTGCCTACAGCAAAAGGTTCTGTCACCCACCCATCTCAGGAAACAGCTGTTAATGGATTTCAAGGCTTAGAAAAAACAGAGCTGTTCTGAAGGTAGGACTTCAGTTCAATTGAGGAATGATAATATTTATTTATACAGCTTGCTGTGTCAAGGTTTTATTTGGTTTTTAAGGTGACCCATTTTTATCTTACTGAGCCTTTTATATGCCATTGCAGATTCTGAATTCTTCTTGAAAGTTCTGTGGTGTTGTGCATTGATACATATTTATTGAAGCATGACAAATCAGACACAGATACACACAACTCTAAGGAAAAAGCAGGTAAGGGTTCTGAAACTACTTCTAAATTTCTTTACCTGAACCCTGGAATCATTTTAGCAAATCCAATAACTTTCTGGATGCTATAGCTAACAAGATCAGCAAGGTGAGGCAACATGGAGAGGTGGGAGAAGTCAATGGACATGGATGTGCTGTCATCATTCAACTCCAGACTGGAAAGCATCATTGGCTCTGGTGGGAAAGGAGAGGTGGAAACAGCTTAGACCCTATGTCACACCAGCAGGGAAGGCACCACTCATTACAGCATGACAGATTCAATGTTTTAGAATTTACACAGCATTAGTTGGCTACTTAATGATTACTATTTATTATTTTATTTTCTGTTGTGCTTTGATTTTCATTGAGAGAGTCACATTGTGAAGGTGAAATTGAGGAGTCACTGCAGTGGCCAGGACCCTGCTGTCCCTAAGCTGATTGAAAGCCACTGCTGGTAATACTCCAATAGGAACAAGCAAAGTCAAAGAATCCAAAAGGAGTAATTTTGTGAGATCAAAAGTTTTAAGACTATAGAATTCCTCAGAGTCCAATTCTTGGGTCCTATTCATATGATTAAAAACATGTCTCAGTTTTTCACTTTTTTCTACTGTTTTGTTCTTTCCTAACCACACTTACAATGGTTTTTAGACAATAACCACTGCAGTGTAGCATAAAAAAATACATAAATGTATTACTAAAAATACAATCTTTGGCACAAAAGCAACCTCAAGGTCTGAACATGGAATCAAAGCAAGCCAAGATGACTTTTTTCTGCATCATTTTCCCAAATATTCAAAATTATCAATTAATCTCCAGTGTTTATATGACATGCCAATCCTGATGGACTTCAGATGGGTAACATAAATAATTCTGTGCCAAACTCCACAATACAGTAAAGACACATAAGGTGTCTAAGAACATTCAAATAAAATGTTCATTCAAAGGCTTTAGCCATGTTAACTTCATGGGGTTGTAATAGATGAGGGCTGTTTTTTCATTGGCAGAAATCCCCATCAATCCTCACTTCCCAGTTCCTGTTGTCTCTTTCTCTCATTCAGGCACTGTAATGTGCTATAGCCTTCACACAAAGACTGTGGTGCTCTTCCAACCCAACCAGCTGGGGTAAGCAAATGCAATACAAGGAAAATGCTCTTGGCTGATACTCAGTTTCCACACTAGTCTATTGTTCACGCAGAAGACGGACAGGCGAGACTTTCATGCATGCAAAAGCTATGACTGGTCATAGGCTTTGCAGGAACAGCTTTGAAGGTTATGGAAATGGAATGCTGGCCATGCTGAAGTATCCCCACAATGCATCTTGATATGATGCCAGAGGCAGTATTTATCATAGGCCCTTTTCTTATAGAACTCTTTCTGAGTTTTCCTAGAATGTCTTTTATTTTTCCATAACACCAATAAAAGACAATTGGAATGGTTATCACAAAACGTGATGGCATTAAGCACTCCATGAATAGAAGTACTCTAAAATTCATAGGACTATGTTAGGTCTCCTGAGGGGAAGAGAATGAGACCTTTGTAAAGGAATCTATTGGAGATGCTCATCGAATAGGTATTTATTTGCCTTTCATCTTGCAGGAATGAACTATATAGAAACATTCTAAATGGATATAACAGGACTATTGTGAATATGGAGCAACCCATGAAGTGAGAAAGCAGAAGCATTACATTTAGTGATTAGTGGTCTCTCCAAAGTATTAAACAGATTGGCCCCTTATCCCCCATATTATGCAGGTCAACCAACTCTATGGCATGTTGCTATATTGTACATTAATTTCAGATTAATCCTGTGTAAAGGACTGCTAGGTGAAACTGATAATACAGTAACATCACAAGCCTGGAAAACTGATATTATAGTAGGAAACAGTACCCATATATGGGGACTGTATTTTCAATTTTGCATCTCTCAGAACAGATAGCCCTGTCTTTCTTTAGAGCAGATTAATAAAGCCAAAATCAACTATGAGCCATTGCACTTAAGCAAGTGACAGACAGAACACAGATTGCTTAGCTGTAAGTTAAGATTTGTTGTAAACGTTTCACAAAGAAACTTCATCAGTACAAAAAGGCAACTGAAGGATTTGCCATTTAAAAGAAGCATAGTTATTAGAATTCTTGCAGTTTACCATGAATATAAATATGATTCACTCTATGTGTTACCTGAAGAGAAGCTGGAGGTATCTGAAGAGTCATCTGAGAAGGAAAAACCTGGTGTCATGCTAGAAGATCTACTTGTTTGTTCTTTGTTATCATTTTGTCTTACAGGAGGCTGAAATAGAAAGAGTACCATTTGATAGTAGCTTACTTTCCTCATGCCTTCGTTCTGATTCTAGTTACTAGAAAGTTAGTTTATTAAGAGAGATAATTTGCTTTAAGGAAAAGGATGCCCTGAGGCTTTGACCCGCTCTACTTCTGTTTATCCAGTCTATTGAATGCTGTCCAATTCCATGGATCCATTTCTTAGAACAACCACCTAAGAGAAGACTTGACTGTTCTGATATCCTATGATTTTAGATTTTTAAAAAATCTCTCCTTTATTATTTTTATAAATAACTCAAGGCAGGGAATATACCTTATACTCCTCCCTTCTACTTTGCCTTCACACTTTTTATTACTTAATTCTTTAAGAAAGCAGCATATTCTGAACCAAATAATCACTGCAACTGCTATCTCATTTGCATAATAACCTTGAAAAAATGTATGTTGCAGCCTCTTGGTTGAAGGTAAAATACATTTGGTTGTATCTATTTGATCTTCAGATTGAGAAAGCAGAAAGTATTAGAGGTTGATCACCCTATATTGGAAATACCGGTTTTGCTCAGAAAATATAAACTAGTTGAGAGAAGTAAGGGGGAGTCAGTTGGGAAATATCACAAAAATAAGAGTAACTAACTCTAGGTTTTCAAAACCATGAGTCATCCACAGCTAGTTCTCTTTCTTCTACTTCTCCCATCTGCCTCAGCTGTTCTCCTGACGCCTCATGTGCATCACTCAACTCAAAGCTGTTTTGCTCCTGTGACAGAGCAGGAAACACTTGTGGCTGCTTCAGCCGCAAGTATCTTCTTCTTCCTCTTTTTCCCTCAGAACTGATAAACCTTGTTATTCAAAGATTTGTGTGTGGCAGAGAAAGGCAGGTTGGACAGGTAGAATAATGGGGCCCATCAAGAGGCCTGCTAACTTGGTTATTCACTCTGTTTAAGGGAAACTCTCCCCTATTTTGTTCTGTCAAGCACATTTTAAAGACAGATTGTGATGAAGCCATATTGGGAAGCCCACATAATATAGCTATCACTAACTGAAGTCTAGTCACAAATACACTTAATAATTTATCCAAGCAATACAATTGTAAATCCAACTGGGATATATAGATAGTCCTCAAGTTACAACCACAACTGAGCCTCAAATTTTCTGTTGTTAAGTAAAATATTAAGAAGTGAATTTTGCCCCATTTTACAACCTTTCTTGCCATAGTTGTTAAGTGAATCACTGTAGATATTAACTTAGTAATATGATTGTTAAGTGAATCTGGCTTCCCCATTGAATTTGATCACATGATCCAGGGAAACCACGACTGTCATAAATTCGAGTCACTTGCCAAGTGTACAAATTTTGATCAATGACCATGGGGATGCTGCAACAGTCATAAGTCTGAAAAATAGTCACAAGTTCTCTTATTTCATTGCCGTTGTAACTTTGAACAGTCACTAAATAAACTGTTGTAAGTCAAGGACTACCTATATTTACAAATGTATTTCATGCTAACTTAGTGTGAAAGTAATTTCCAGTCGGAATAGTTCTAAATCTGGTGACTTGGCTAGAGAACTTCAATCTGGGACACAGATCCCATTTAAAAGACACATTGAATGGTTCTTCCATAATAGAAACATGGAAAACCAATGGTGGAAAAAGACCTAGTGGTCCATCAAGACTTCCCTTTGAGTTTATTTGTTTGTTTTTGCTTTATTTTTAATTTCTTTTTAATGTATTTATTTATAATCAAGTATAGATTTAAATCTGCCAGCCATGTTGCTTTTGTTAAGTGGGGTAGGGGCAAGAGTTTGAATCACTAATTCAGAAAAGTTACAAAGTTGAAAAATATTCGTTTGTTCACCAGCAGATGTCCTACTTTTCACAACAATAGTAAAGTACTGTAAAAAAAGCAAGCCGATCTTACTCGGAATTGAGAGAAATCTGAATAAGTAGGATCATAAGTTTTGCGGTGGGCTTCAAGAAGAATTTCAATGACTTGTTGTTGTTCCTCCAGCAATTTGGGCTTTAGGCTTTCCTTAAGAGCTTCCTCCTCCTTCCTCTTCATTATCATCTCTCTTTTCCTCTGAACCTCTTCATCGGTCAAAATAACTGTAAAGGCAGAATAGTAAGCACATTAGAGCATAGGTAACAGTAAACTGCTATCCTTAACTGAGGAATGAGAGGAGGCGATAGCATTTGTTTCCTTAAGGTTTATTGTTTATCAGGACAAGAGTGATTTAATAGCTAACAAATGTTCGAAGTAAGAGGGACACTTGACATGGAGAAGACATCCCAGCTAGATTACTGTCCAGCAGGTGATCTTCAAAAATTCTGATTTTAAAGTTGTCTTTAAAGAACCCCCTGGCTCACAGTGACTTTCTTCCAACAAGATGTTTGAGGACATGAAGCCAGGTGTACTGTTTAGAAGACCTCATACACATGAATAAATCTTGCTATCATTTAAAAATACACTGTCAACAGTTTTTCTTTGCATGGTTGTGCACTACAGCCTCTGGAGGAATAGCACAGGTCCATCCTCATCAAAAACAACTTGGAAGGCTATCTGGAATTCTGCCTCTATATGTGTTTTGCGACATCAATCCTCCACAAACTGTCTGTGCGACATGTCAACACACAGGAAAGGGCTGCTTTTGTGGACTATGGCCCTTTTCCCTACTTACAGGCACAAACAGCCTCTGGGAATATGCTCCCATGACATGCCCTATGCTTAGTCCCCAAAGACAAGCTTATATTGCCCAATGTTAAAGGTGTGTGTTTTCTTTCTTATTTTGAAGACCATCTAAGGGAAGCCTCAACTTAGACCTTGGAAGGAATTTAGATGAGGGACTGTTATTGGGAACAGATAACTGCTGACAATGAGGGCAATAAACATCCACACACACACACACACACCCGTGCAGTTTTCTGACAGCTAAAAGAATTGTCACGAGCAGAACAACTTAGCGGTGGGCAGAAGCCTTCATTGCCTGATTATGTTGCTGAAAATTCAGAAATTACAGTCTGCATGCAAGTAAATGTTTTGATCAGTTTTCAGCTGATTCTGGCAATGCCATAGACACACTGCTGGCAGAAACATTACTTTTAAACAAGGTCACTGATGCATTACAATGACAAGCTTCCAGGCCTGTATGTTTGGCAAATAGAGACAAAAGCCAACTTCAGAAAATGAAACACAGAAACCAAATTCCTCTAGATACAGTTAAGAAAAATTGAGAATCGCCTTATCAAGTGTGAAGAATCAGAACCACACCTTAAGTTCCGGTTAAGCTGATTTATTGCTCGTGCCTATACACAAAAACCTGGTCAACTAATGGGCAGCACTAAATTGGTGCTAGGTAAGAGTTAATGGAATTAAAGAGAAGCTGGTCTTGGAGCATTTGTGGACTCATAAGGTTTCTAGGCTGTGTCCTCTCTTAACTATACCTCCAGGCTCTGCCTGCTCTATTCCTATACATGTACTCCAATAGCATGCAAAACTTTTACTTTCCTTTTTTTAAAAAACAAAATATCACAATTAAATCCCCAACATTGATTTATCAATACTCATAACCCTCCCCAGTCCCAAAGATTCTGGGCAGCATACATCAAACAAAGCAAAATCAACACCATTATCATCCCAAATACTCAGATAAGGGGAAGAAGAAAATAAAAGCAAGGATAAAATCAAAAATAAATCCATGATAGGTACTAATGGTAACCTGGGACTGTAATAAAATAGCTTTTAGAGAAGTCCAGCAAGGTAAGACTTTTAATAACAGATAACAGATAATCAGAGTTGGAAGGGACCTTGTAGGTCATCTAGTCCAACCCCCCCATCCAAGCGGGATACCCTACACCATTTCTGACAAATGGCAGTCCGATCTCTTCTTGAAAGTCTCAAGTAATGGCGCTCCCACAACTTCTAAGGACAACTTCTGTTCCATTGGTTGATTGCTCTCACTGTCAGAAGTTTCTCCTTATTTCCAGGTTGAATCTCTCCTTGTTCAGTTTCCATCGATTATTCCTTGTCTGGCCTACAGGAGCTTTAGAAAATAGCTTGACCCCTTCCTCCTCCCTGTGGCAGCCCCTCAAATATTGGAAGACTGCGATCATGTCTCCCCTGGTTCTTCTCTTCACTAGACTAGCCAAGCCCAGTTCCTGCAACCATTCGTTGTATGTTTTAGCCTCCAGTCCCCTAATCATCCTGGTTGCTCTTCTCTGCACTTTTTCTCGAGTCTCAACATCTTTTTTATAATGTGGTGAACAAAGCTGGGTGCAGTACTCTAGGTGTGGTCTTACTAAGGCTTTATAGAGTGCTATTAGTACTTCCCTTGATCTTGATTGTATCCCTCTGTTAATACAATTTAGGATTGCATTAGCTTTTCAATGCATCAAGCTTTGGGAGTACCTATCTTTCTGTCCATTTATCCATCCACTTACCTACCCCATGGACCTTAGTATATCTTGTACACTAAATGATAGAGATGATTAAGATTTCAAAGATGGTTGGGGGTAAAATACAACATTATAGCCCCATATGAGAAAGATTAGATTTGGAACATGGAAAATTGGGGGTGGGGGGATTTCCTATCTCAACTTACCTATTGACAGCTTTGAGCATTTTCAATACCTGGATTTTTTTTAATATTTAAAAAAAAGACCCATGACATATAATGAGAAAGATTACAAAGCACCCTGAATACTACAAGTAGTATAAAGGTCACCCTGCAATTTAGGATGTATAAGCAGAGCTGAGCAAGTACAGGGCTGAAATACAAACCAGTCCCTTTGCACGCAATAGCTGCAAGCCTTATTTTGGCATGTAGGATGAGGTGTTGAGAAAGATCTCTTGTGAGGAACAGGAGTCTGTCTGCAAATTTTCTCTTCCTTTGATGACTCTAATCCTGGACAAATTCTTGCAACCAAGTCTCTAGCTTGCTTCTTTTAAGTATAAATCATATTGTAAAGAACTGTTCTCCAATATTTTGGTCTTAGGACCTTTACATTCTTAAAAAGGATTGATGACCACAAAGAGCTTTGGTTTACGTGGGTTATATCTATCAATATGTATTCTATTAGAAATAGAAACCAAGAGGTTTTAAAATATTTATTTATTTGACTTTGTAGATCCTCTGAAAAAATTCTGGGGGAAACTTTGAGAACCACTGCTTTAAAAAATGGTAGTGTGCAAATGACCAGGTATTATTTGTTTACTTGCTTAATTAACCTTTTATGGAACCCCAATCTCAAATTTTGCAATGGCATAAAAGCTCAAACAAACAATAAATAAATTTCAACATCTCAACTTTTCACAGTTATACTGTCCAGCATCGGGGCAGTAGATGGGATGTGAATTAGAGAAGGCAATTTACTCTTGTGTTCTTTTTTGGTTGGCCCCTATGGTTCCCCTTTCCCTATGGGGAAAGAACCTTTGGTTTGATGTAATTGAGCCCATGTGAATTCTCATTTCAGAACCTACTGCTTCAGATTCATTTCAAAAAAATGGCGGTATATGGAATATGAGATTCGTTTTATCTATGCTTAAATAACAGAAACAGAAGTTAGAATATTTAAAATGATAAGCGAAGGATTAATTTTACCACAAGGGTTTATTATAGGTTTATTATCAATTTGATTTAGTAGTAATAATTAAGTATTAATTTGTTGAGAAAATGCTGTTATTATATGATCACTAATTAACATTATGATGATGATGACTATTGCTCAAATTAACTGTAACCAAACAACACACTGTTTATATAGACATTGCAATTGTTGCTCTTTCTTCATATAGTAAAAATTAAAAAAATATTTGGAAAAAAAAATAACAGCAGTATAGCATGAGCTTGCTCTTAGAACCGCTGTAACTGGATGTTTGAAATGTGGGAACGGAGGTGTTGTATGAAGGAGGCCCTTAGATTCAGTCTGCAGAGGTCACCAGGGCTATTCTTTCTTCTGTCTGGTCTTCTTCCTTCCCTGCAGTCCTCCAGAGTCAGCACAGGCCCATAAAACATGGGAGAGAGAAATTGCTGTGTTGGCACTCTTGTGTAAAATCTATTTCAATACCATCCTTATCACATCTTATCTTCTCTCTTCCAGTTTATGGCACCATCAAAAGAAGTCCAGTAAGTTCTAGATCAGAAATCCATACATCTTGTACTCTTAGGGTAGTAATGTGTATACAAGAGAAAGAGCACTGGGTGAAAGGGCATTAGTCTGGCTCCTTGATTTAGAATTTATTTCATATTGCAGGGATCAACCTGCTCTCTAGTCAGCAGGCTGTTTACCAAGAAGCTTCTTAGAGACATTTTCTCTGAACCAGACAATATTATTTACAGGAAACTTGCACAATACTGTCGTGTGCATTGAACATTTCTAAAGGAAGTGAACGTGAAGCATTAGGTGCCTGAGAATCAATGCCACATCCGGATGGCTATTCCCTTCTGTCACAATTTCTTTCCATTAAACTCAAATATTTTTCTGTACATCTCCTAAGATCTGTCAGATAGTCAAATTACTTTGATCTATTTCTTTTAAATAAAACAATGGAATTGAAAGCATTAAAAGAAAGAAAATCTGTCCACAATGTGTAAAGCCCTTCTTAGCATTCTCTTGCTTTCCATAAATGTCTATTGTTCTCTATAAGGTAAACTATAGAACAAGCACACCTTGAAGTTTGAGTTTAGACAAATACAATCAGATCATGTGAAGTGCTATATATTATGGGGAAAGGATAGCTAATGTTTACTTTTTCTGATTCACACCGACCTATTTACTTATCTTCTAATTATATTTCTATGTGCCATTTGCAGAGGATATTGTCTGAGGGCTAATAAACATCAATTTGCTTTCTAGCCAAAGAGGAGAAAATATTATTCTGGAAACCTGCACCTCCCCCACACTCTACATGCATTTTGTTGGCATGTAGGAACTGCTATGGGGTTGGTTGCAAGGGGAGACTAGTTTGGAATACTATGAATAAATGCATTAGGAAGCCTCAACAGCTTTATCTTTGGCAACAGTCTTTGCTAGGCAACAAATCCTGGGAAAACAGCATTCTAGCAAGCCTTATGAACCACAGCATCCCAGCAAAAACTGGAGGATTAGCAAGATCACAACATTTCTTCTGCAGATGTTTTGGTGTCATGGAGCAGGGAAATGGAGTACACAGTCCCTACCCTGGGAAAAACTGCCAACACAGATCAGCTTGCTAGTTGTGGCTTAATTGTAATTTAAAAAAATGTTTCACTTTGATCAGTGCTTCCTTATACCCAATATAAGGGATGATAGGAGGAATGGTTAAGAGATCACTACCTGAAAGTATTCCTTATTATTAAAACCCTCAAAGAGTTGAGTAAGTTAGGCAGCAAAGAAGAAAATTATTTTTAGCACCCATCACGAAAGGAGTACACTTGGAGTGGTAATCAATGGGGAGAGTATGCAGAATTCTGGTTTATTTTATACAATCTTCAATGCTGGAAGAGAACGCAAGTTTATTATAATGGCTGAAGTAAGTAGTAGTTTATCTTGGGATCAACTGATGCTATCATTTTAAATATGAGCTAAAGCCAGTTGTCTCATGAATATTTATATATATTGAAATCTGGCCTGCCACTTACCAAACCAAACCAAACCAAACCAAACCAAATGAGGCTTAGACACATAATGAGTTTACAAAGATTCACCATGCCAAAAATCACTTGGGTTCATTGGTCTCATCATATTTTTTGAAATGATCATATGCATTATCTATTAATGGTTTTTCTGATTTAGATTCACATCCAATTTGAGGAGGGAGGGGGAACCCTCTAATAAAAGTTCAACAACAGATTGATGAATTACAATTCAATGAGCCATGGTGGTACAGTGCTTCGAAGGCAGTACTGCAGGCTAACTCATTGCTTACTCCAGGAGTTCGATTCTCATTGGCTCAAGGTTGACTCAGCCTTCCATCCTTTCAAGATGATAAAATGAGGAGCCAGGTTGTTGGGGGCAATATGTTAACACTGTAAACCACTTAGAGAGGATTGTAAAGCATTGTGAAGCAGTATATAAGTCTAAGTGCTATTGCTACCAAAACCACACTGTCAGAGGATAACCAACAGTTATATAGTGTGTACTCCATGCTACTTACTGGTAAATATTATTTTCAAATCCATATGTCTGCCCATTTTGCTTATGGAAATGTCTTTTTTTTTTTTTTGAAAGCCTGAATCTTAGTTGAAATCTTAGGACCTTTTCCCATTGCTGAGCAGAAGTGTGGAGTAGATACTTGAATTGGCTAAGAACTACAATGGCATGGAATTTGGCATCTCAGTTGTCTATCTCTGTCCTGCCAGTATTTCTTCTGTCCCTTAAAACTGCAACTCACTTGACTTCCCTTCAAGGTAATGAGCAAAAAAGAAAGAAAAGAAAAGCCCAATGTGAGTTTCAGTTGCTTTGAGCCTTCCAATGGATGGTGTCAGAAAAAAGAGGAAAAACAAACAAACAATACTGTTTTGGAAAATGTTATGGCAACGTGGCAGACAAATGATAGGGCCAGAGAAAATTTGTGCCATAGTTACATGGAAAATGGAAAAGCTCTAGGTTAGAGCTCAGTATGTCCGATGGAAAAATAAGAGAATGAAATCCCTGGTTAAGGCACCTAAGAATTCAATGTCTATTTGAGAATTGTAATTTTAAAAATCTGGTGTGAAAGAAACCCCTACATTCTTCAAATATTCTATTCTCAGAAAACTTTGTTAAATACAGTATATTGACCTTCCTCAGGCTGGCATTACCTTACCATATGCCAATTCATTAAGGGAAGAAGAAGAATCCAAGACCCAACTTCCCCCTTATATTTAACACAGGAAATTTCAGTTATACTGAAGATTAATGGTGTTTACTGAATACTCAACATATATACAGGGGAATCCTATGTATATTTACTCCAAAATATTATGTTCAGTGAATTTTTCTCTCTACTGAGTCTGTTCAGGGGTTACTACTGTATTGTTAATGTTGTTGCTTTCACAATTGTTCAATACTGCAAACAATACAGTACAAGCAGAACAGAAAGGCCTTTGTACAGGTAATCCTTGACTTTTCCACACTTCATTTAGTGACCGTTCAAAGTTACAGAGGCAATAAAAAAAGTGACTTATGACCATTTTTCACGCATCCCTGTGTTCACATGATCAAAATTCAGCTGTCTGTCAACTGGTTCATATTTATCACAGTTGCAAAGTCCCAGGGTCATGTGATCGATCACCTTTTGAGACCTTCTGACAAGCAAAGTCAATGGAGAAAACCAGATTCACTTAACAATCGTGTTACTAACTGAATAACCGTAGCAATTCGCTTAACAATGGTGGCAAGAAAGATTGTAAAATGGGGCAAAATTCGTTTCACAAATGTCTCACTTAGCAACATAAATTTTGGGCTCAAGGTCATAAGGACTACCTATGTATCACACACCTATGAGATTTTTTCCCCATTGTTTTTGTACTATCAGCCCTTGTAAAAAAGTTATTTTGGAAACCTTTTCTTTAAAAAAAAGTTACGAATTACTAACATCCTGGAAAAAAGAAATCCTAGCTGATAAAAGTTGTATTTGCTAAAACACTGGTAACCTTTTAAAAAAAACACCCAAACATTAGCAAATCACAAGGGAAACATTCATCTTATGACCAAGGGCTGTTGGTTGGTGTGTTTTTTTCAGACACTGGACAGAAAGAACATTTTATGGTTAAGGTGGAGTTTGGAATGAGAGGTCTGGCAAGAAAAAATAGAAGCCAGGTCATTTGTTTCTGTGGCATAACTGGGTGATGCAAGCATTCTTCAGCCTGCAGCTACATCAGCCGAGGGTTAGTTAGCCGCTAGTGTTTTTCCAATACAAATGTTGAACAACTCTGTACATTCTTGAAAGTGATCTACAGATTAGAGTAGTACCTAACTGTGTCTTTCCAAACTCTGAGGTGGCCCTGAATACCAACCTTTTTTTTCCAGGATGGAATGATATTATAATACAAGCATTTTTTTAAAAGACTTGCCTTCAAAATCAACCAACTAAGACTTTGGCATAATAAGCAATCGAATTGTTTTTAACATTTGTGAAAGGAAAAAAAAAGGACTCTCTTAACTGCTGAAAA
Source organism: Laticauda colubrina (assembly GCA_015471245.1). Classification (NCBI taxonomy): domain Eukaryota; kingdom Metazoa; phylum Chordata; class Lepidosauria; order Squamata; family Elapidae; genus Laticauda; species Laticauda colubrina. The sequence goes on along the minus strand of BLBF01000021.1, from coordinate 10,193,647 downwards.
GTAATAGCAGTTCCAGTCGACATATTTATATTTAGAGTGTTACTCAACAATTGAACTTCCCAAGAATCAGTTTTGTTGACTGGAAACTAGGAAATCCAGATCTGTGAATATTTTTGTTATTTATGGCTAACTCAAATTTGAAGCTAGAATCAGAATGCAAAGGAAAAAAAAAAGAAGAACATTGGGATTAATACTTTTGGGACATCAATTCTGGAAGAATATCTGTATCGTGAATTCTCCTGCTTTAATTGGAGTTCTAGATTGGGTGAAATAGTTTGTGTTTTGTTTCTCTGCAAAAACTATGCTACTTTGGATTCAGTCCTCACACACTAAGCATTTTTTTTGCTCAAAATAGTTTGCTGGATAAACTGTAGTCACAAATCATAGTTAAATTACAGATTTAATTTGTTGTGTGAATCCAGCCAATCTACTACATTATGTCAAAGATAAACAAATAACATCATGTCTTAATGAGATGTGAAACCAGAGTTTATGCCAATGCATCCCTGGGGCAGCTGAGAAAAGTCTTCTTGACCTTGGGAATTTCCATAGATCTGTAATCTTTTTTAAAAAGGCTTAAAATATAAAATGGTAAATTCCATTTTTCTTAAATTTGTACTGCACTAAACATAATCTACATATGTGCATAGCTGCACAACCCAGTTCCTGAGCTAGTCAGAAAAAAAACACGAGGACTTTTGTAAGGAGAAATAAAAGATTGCAGAGACAGGCAGAGGAAATATTAAATCAAACGATAGAAATATGTGATATACATACTCTATATTTATTTTAAATGCTATTTTAAGCCCAAGTTACTGAATTTGCTATGTACAACATTGATAACTATTAGATTTTTATAAAAAGGTTGGATCGTAGGTCTGCTCAAATATATCTTATGATCATTTGAAGCTAAGAGATAAAATAAATTAGCAAACATTTATCCCTTGCTTCACTATTCCTACCTGCATCAAACTAAAGGGGAAAAAAAAGAGTTTTGATATTTTGATTCAGCTGGAGGAGTGATAAGGACCAATTTGTAATTCCATTTTTATTCTTCTTGGGGAATTCAGCCCACCCTGCTCTTACCAAAGAATGAAGCAACATATACCTTATGAGGATCATTACAGAAGAACTTATATGAAGCATTCTGCAAAATCAAATAAATTGATCCATGAAATATTAATATTAAACTGCTCATCAGCTAGCATTTATTGATGTATCTGTAAGGCCTGTCTTATGCCTTTGGTCAATATATCTGAAATTTAAATGAAGTTAACTCCTGAGCTGGTCCCAAGGCTCCAATAACGGTAATAAACATTTCAGCTCTCTCTTGCGCGCACTCTCTTTCTCTCTCTCTCTCTCCCTCCCTCTCAACATATTTTTTTTTTACTCTTTTACATATTTTTTTACTTTTATATCCTTGACAAAAATTCCAAATTCTTTCTGTGCATCAAATGCACACACCCCTTTACTTTTAGGGAGGGTGATGTTATTTCCTCAGAAAAAGTCACAACACATTTTAAATTTTGTAAAAATAGTTAAATACTGTGGACAATGCTGGAAAGTTGCAACAGCTTGTGTGCTAATACCAAGTGTAGGAAATGAATCACTGCAACTTCCCATGCAGTGCTGTGTTGAGAAATGGAAATACTTTCAGATTAATGCAGATATTAATACTACTACATCCAGGCACCTGGATTAGAAGGGTCCCAATCTTCTAACTCTGAGGTTGGCTTTTATGATACCTGTAGCTTGTTAGGCAGTTGCTGCTGTCTTCAGATATGACTAGTATTCCTGGCTGTCTGCCAGAAAACATTGCATAAGTAGCTACAGCAACTTACTAATGCTTCGTCAGGCTCACAAGTGCTTTGCGTTTCCTCACTATCTCTTCCAACAGAATACAACTGAGTCTTAAGGGAACATTTAGACATGGAATATGGCATGCTGGGTGTGCAATTTTTCTCACAGTATTCTCATGCAATCATTGCATGATTTTCCAGAAAGGAAGCTACATCATACAATTCTTCTATAATGATTTTATGGAGTAATTAATGTGTTGGATGAAAATTCTGAGAACTTTCTAGAGAATGCATTTGAACAATGACAGGCAAAGGCAGCAGAGATATTTTCCCATGTACTGTAGAGGGAACACCTATTAACATATCACATTCTCTCTTTACAGTATTTTTATAAATATTTATTGTGAGCACTATTCCTCCATACTCCCTTTGACTAGAATTTTATGACAGTAAAAGAGTTGCTAAAATTTAACAAAATATTCTGAGGATATAAACCACTATCTATTAATATGCCATGCAGTTAATATACGGTACTATAATATACTTAAAAATAAAAGCAACAAATTATGAAAGTATGTTCACCATTTGTCTGAAATGCTATAAGGTTTCCTACCTAAGCAGGGGGTTGGACTAGAAGACCTCCAAAGTCTCTTTCAACTCTGTTATTCGATTCTAAAAGTCTATGGAGATTCTCAATCATCCAGGTCATGGTTGTTCCAAAGGTGTTTCAACAGTCAGAGCTGAAGAAGCTTCTTGGATGAGAAGTGAAATGTCTTCAAAGAAAAAACAAGAAAGTCCAGTTGCCTCCTGAAAAAGCACCTTTGGGACATGTTTTCACTAATTTATAGAGGAAAGTTTCACCAAGCATTGGAATTTGTCTGGACTCTGAAGCTAAGCAGGATTAGGTCATGACAGAGTTTCAGTGGTGAAACCTAAAATAATAAGTCAAAAATTATTTCAACAAAGATAACAACCCCCCCCCCCCCCTTTCATATTATTGGCAAGAACAAATCCTGGTTGACTTTATTTAGTCACTAGGACCAAAGCTTGATTTGACAATATATTTAATTTATTACAGGGAATAACAATCCTTCACTGAACATACATGAATTAAACTGCCAAATACTTAAGATTATTTGTGCTTAGATTATGAGTTAGAATATACTTCATTTGGACTTGCATTTCTGGAGAACTCTTATCCATCTTAAAACAATATTTTCACAATAACAAAAACTGCTTGTTTCCATTTATCTAGACTAGGGAATGGAAAAGGCGTAATCATCAGAAATCAAGAAATGAAAGAAAATTATACTGCTTACTGTATATACCTCATCTCCCACTCTGTCACAGTGGAACACTGTGCAGGTGGAACACAATGAGAAAGTAAAGCCAATCTGTGCAACATGGATTGTTAATGGGCATTTCTACCTTTAGCTTACCAAAAAAGAGTTGGCAGCATTAGGAAACATCTTTGAATTATACCAATGCAACAGATTCATGGCTGTTCGAAAGAAATCCACAGAACAAGATTGTGACCCTATATAGGCCTAAATATTGTGGCATTTTAAAATTTAATTAGTACAGCTCATCCTCAACTTATAACAGTTTGTTTAGTGACTGTTCAAAGTTACAACAGCACTGAGAAAAGTGACTTATGACTGTTCAAGCAACCCCATGGTCATGTGATCTACATTCAGATGCTTGACAACTGACTCACATTTATGACAGTTGCAGTGTCCCAGGGTAATGTGATCACATTTTGCAATCTTCTGACAAGCAAAGTCAATGGGAAAGCTTTGTTAAGATTCACTTAACAACCATGTTACCAACTTAACAACTGCAGTCATTCACTTAACAATTGTGGCAAGAAAAGTCCTAAAATAGGGCAAAACTTAGTTAACAAAATTTTCACTTAGCAAAAATTTGGGCTCAATTGTGGTCGTAAGTTGAGGTTTAGCCATAGTTATATTGTTATAACAGAGTGGTAGTTTTTCATTCAAGGAAGGAAGCTCAAAAACTATTCTATGTATATTTAAATATATTGTCAGACACCAGAATTCTATGTATCCTGGTGTCTGTCTTTCTACAGACTACAATGGAGAGAGAAATGCTTCATACTATAGGAAGAAACTCTCTGAGTACTTACTGGAGATAGAACTGATCTAATAAATGAAGTGAAACAAAAAGGTGGAGAAGATACTAATATGTTTTTGCATGAAAAAGGAAAAGTTGTAAGACAGAAGTGGTATTCCTTTTCCCAAGCTAACATCTTCATGTCCTAACATCTAGGCAGTGAGGTCTGTCTTCTGAATTTAGTAAATAATAAAGTCAGGCAGAATTATTCTGTAGCTTGGAAAGAAAGAACCTGTAGTAATTGCATAGAAACATACTCAACAAGACCTTTCCAATATGGTTGCAGGAGTGAACGCCCTCTGGATTCATTAGTGTTGTTATCCTATGTTAACCATGAAAATGGGAATGGTGGAATCTAATATTAACCTGATCTAAGGACCCAATTTCATATAAATTTAAACCCAATGCATTCATATCATTTGGAGAGCAATGTTATGGCCCAAATCTATATGTCATTAACACTGGTGTTTGATAATATGAAGGAACTGATCAAGGTTTTGTTTACAGCAGAGATAGAAGAAAAATGTAGCCCTGTGCTCGGTGACAATTTCTTGATACAAATACTATATTACCTTCTGGTGGGGGATTTTCTTGAATAGAAAGAGGAAAGGATTAAATTCTCCATCTGTATCTGGGATTTTTATAAATGATAAATGCTTTCCCCTTCCCAGATGATACTATTAATATGAACAGATTATCTTCATATTTTAAAATGTGCATGTTCCATTGTTCCAAGTCTGTTTTGGCCAGGCAACCTTCACAAATGCAAATAAATATTTACCAAGAAAGTGCTTCTTGATGTTGCAATTTTTGCGGGAAGGTTCTTACAAGATTTATTTCAAGAATGATTTCACCATCATTTAAGCAGAATCTGATGGCTTCCCAGTTCAGAACATTGCCAGCAACTTGATGTAAACCTTATGTAGGTTGCAAAGTTGCAAGGAAGAGAACAGTGAGCTTCTTTTAAGAAAAATAATGCAAAGGGATATATTTTTCCTAGTTCCTGCCAAAATAAGAGTCCCACAAAAGTAACTAGTAACATTTTTAAGGAATTTGCAGTGAGAGATAAGAAACCTTGGGGGTGGGGGGTGGGAACAGACAGAATTCAGAAGCTCTGTGCGGCTTTTCCAAAGCAGCGAAGGCACTGGTTTGTCTTGCCTTGTAAGGCAACAAGTATTTGGACTCATGGACAATTTCCAACAATTCTCCATGTCTAATGATGTATCTGTGAAGAGCCACTATCAGAACCATGCAAGAATTTCTTGTTCCCATTCATCAGCTACAAGAAGTGCTGTTGTTTTTTCCAAGAGCAGGAATTCATGATACCAATATGGTTTGCTAAAAATAAGCAAACGATCAAACCAATTGTTTCTGTCAAACTGCACCTATTTCTCAGTAGCTTGCCACTGATTTTGAACAGCATGATTTCTAGGGTTATAGAAAGGGGCTCAGTAGTTATAGGAAGCAAGCAGATAGCCCATTCTTTTTCTCCCGTCTAATCTTGCACGGCTAAAATGATTCTCCTGGTGCTCACAATTATGATACTCTTCCTTAAATCTCTACAATAATTTCTTGCCCCCTTATGGATTTATCACAATCTAAATGCACATGCATGACATGGGCCCTTCATTAGATCGTATTGCAATAAGTAGAAGTTACAGAGGTAATAAATCTTGCTAAGAGTAATTGGAAACTATGCCAATATTTTGGATGACACTGCAGAAAAATAAAGCTTCTTTCAAATAGGCCTTCAGACTATTCTTTTCTTGACAGCCACCATAATTTGTTGTCTGCCTGCAGTTTCTGTCTAATTATCATGTGTTTATGAGAGTGTAAAAGATAAGAAACTGTACAGCTTGGAGTAGATTGGGAGATATCAGAACTTGGCAATATAAACATCTCTATATTTGTACAACAAAAATGGGCACAGAATAGTTTGGGGAAAAAACACCTATTCTGATTACATTATTTATGCTCCATTTATCTATTCTCATACTTTGTATCTATCCTAAATACTGAACGTATGTATTAACAAATAATCATTGACTTACAATCATTTGTTTAGTGACCATTTGAAGTTAAAACTTTGAAAAAGTGATGCATGACCTTTTTTTACACCTATGACTATTGCAGCATCCCCATGGTCATATGATCAAAATTCAGATGCTTGGAACTGGCATGTACTTATATCAGTTGCACTGTCCCAGGATTTGCAGCCTTCTGAAAAGCAAAGTCAATGGGGAAATCAGAATCACTTGAGAATTGTATTACTAAACAACTCAGGGATTCACTTAAAAACTTTGTCAAGAAGTCCGTAAAGCAGGGCAAAACCTGCTTAACAACTGTCTTGTTTAGCAACATAAATCTTAGGCTTAATTGTGGTTGTAAGTCAAGCACTACCTATATATTCTTATACTGAAGTATTTCAATTGAACAAATTTGTAATTTTATAATTTGTCTTGATGAGAAATTGAAATCAAAGGAGACATTATTGTAGAGTATTTATTCTTAATCTACTCTAAAGTCCCATTAAACTATTGGGTGTTTTTTTTTTAAGTGCCTCCTCTCTTATTGTAATAGCTTGTCTAAGGGCCTTTCCCCATTGCTGAGTGAAAGACTCCCCACCCGCGTGAATGTATTGTCCCCATTACGAATCCCACATGGTCTCTGTTTCAACTCACTGCTGAACGATACTGTCCGGATTAAAACACCTCCAGAGCATATGTCAAACAAAACAATTGGTTTAACACACTGGCTGTGCTGCCACCCAACTCCAAAACTGTGGGAAAACATCCACCAACTAACACAGTGGTGGAGAATCAGGGCGAAGCCTCGTATTTTTGAGCTTCATTTATCTTTTCTCCAGATCTAAATGCTAACTGCTGGGAAGTGATTCAGATCAAGCAGAATCTTACAAGTGTGCAGAATTCCAGAAATGGTAATCCCAGGGATGTAGCATACAGTTCTCAAAGTAGGATACAGCACAAGCTGCCAGCCAAGTGCAGGAATCAGCAGTGTTTTCCTTTCTAGGCAAAGCAACGGTGAGCGATCCATCAGTTGAAGGAGTGGCACTTGAGAAGCTTGGCTAAGAAATATGGCCAGCTTGTTCCCCCCACTACCACCATTCTCTCCAAGAGGATGGCTTGCTCACTGAGCAGAGCAGGAGACACAGGGCATGGGCTTCCCACATCCTCCATTCCAGGGGCTCCTTTGGTAATTCACACAAATGTGCCAAATAGAGCAGAAGCAGCTCTGGTCAACTCCCCCTCACAGAGGGCTGTGAAAATGTTTACAGACCCTTCACATCCCGGACGTAAACTATTTCAATTCCTTCCCTCAAAACGACTCTATAGAGCACTGTACACCAGAACAACAAGACACGAGGACAGTTTTTCCCTGAAAGCCACCACTCTGCTAAACAAATAATTCCCTCAACACTGGTCAAGTATTACAAACTCTGCACTACTATTACTATTAATCTTCTCATCACTCCTTATCACCCGTCCCCTCCCACTTGTGATTGTAGGACTGTAACTTTGTCGCTTGTATCTTTACGATTTATATTGACTGTTTCCTAGTATGATTTGATTACTGGTTGTGCCCTATGACTATCATTAAGTGTCGTACCTTATGATTCTTGATTCCTGACAAATGTATATTTTCTTTTATGTATACTGAGAGTATTTACACCAAGACAAATTCCTTATGTGTCCAATCACACTTGGCCAATATTCTATTCTATTCTATTCTATTCTATTCTATTCTATTCTATTCTA
>BLBF01000021.1:10010194-10185929 GCA_015471245.1 Laticauda colubrina | reverse complement strand
TATTCTATTCTATTCTATTCTATTCTATTCTATTCTATTCTATTCTATTCTATTCTATTCTCATCCCAGAGAGCAGAAGAAATGTGATTTCACTTTACAAAACAAGACTTTACTTGGTGAATGAAGACTTTCTGGGTTACAGTGAATGAGGTAGCAGAGGCCCAACTTTTAAAACTTCATAGCACTAGTGGCACCACAGAGTTAAACTCCCTGCTTGTTAAACAGATAGTCGGTGTGACTATCTGGTATATGAAAAAAATGGAATAACTCTTCCCATCATGAAACACGCAAAACAATGCACTTAGACCATATTCTTAACTACCCTGTACAGAAACATTCATGGAAACTGCCTTTGGTCACTTTTGAAGAAGTATGTTGCAATGACAGAGCTTTTTTTTAAGCTTTCAAGGCAGTTTTTGATTCTTGGTGACTGCCTGAACTAGTCCCTGCAGTTTTTTTAAGCAAGATTTTCAGAAGTGGTTTTCCCCTGATTGCTTTCTAGGGCTAAAGGTGAGAGAGTGGCCCAAAACTAGAATTCATAGTCTTCTTGTTTGCATCCTGGCACCTTAACCACTACATTAAATCAGCTCTAAGACAGAATCCTAAAAAATATAACTTTCTCCTCTTGGTGTATTATTGAAGAAAGGTTTACAAAATAAGCTTGAAAGCCAGCAGAAGAATCTGGGAATTAAACAAGAATTGGTGGGTTGTACTAGTTTAAGTGCTAGACTGGCACTGGGGAGACTCAGTTTCTAATTCATCTTCTGCTACAGAAGCTCCATGGGTGTCTTCGGGCCAGTCACTCTCTTGCAGCCCAACTCTCTCCACAGGGCAGTTTTTTGGGCAAAGAAAGTATTACATATGCCACACTAAGCTCTAAATGAAAATACAAATCTAACAAATTACTTGTTTTATACTCAATTGCTAGCTGTTACTGCACTTCTCAGAAACTGTCAAGAGCTATATCTATTTGTGAAGATACAGTAGCCTTGATTTAAATCAGATAAGTCCAGCAATCAGTAACAGCCATGAGAATGTAATTTGTCAGTCATATGGTTATCACCCTACTGAATGTTCTACAATATTTTATACAAGCTACCTTCAGAAAAAAATGAGTTTCCAGTCATGCAAAGCTGTGCAGGTACTGTATGTATGATAAAGAAGGTAAGGGTTATCGCAAGAATTATTGTAACAAAAATAAAAACACAGTCTCACATACCCTGCAGAATGTACATTTGTTGCTATTTTGTCACTTTTCTATTTCACTTGTACGTTTTGACATTATCTGTTCTCCTTCAGAAGAACTTCCAATTTTTAGGATTAACTTCTGAGGCTACCAGTAGGAAGGAGGTCTAATACCTTCACCTGATTGCAATTCAGGCAATTGGCAACTGGCTTGCATTTATAACTGGTTGCGGCATTCTGTGGTCACTTAACTTTTGAAGATCTTTGGAGTCTGAGTTAGGGAAGCTTAGCAAGCTGCTTTGTTGCTGGACCATGTAGGCAATCCAAACAGCCACCATTTTCCAAATGACAATTCCTTGTGGCCATGCTGAAATAGCACCTGGTTCTTCAAGGTGGCCCCCACAGCCCAGGAACAGTGAGGGGTTGATGTGGCTTGCCTTCCTTCCCCAATGTGAGGCTGGGAACTCTAGAGATCTTCAAAAGATCAGTGTGTAAATAACGGGGGTGTGGAGGAAGCCCAAGTCCTGCAGGGACCTGATTTTTTTGGGGGGGGGGAGGGGGAGGGAAGAAAGCCCAAGGATTGTAGGGACTCTGAGGTGAAGAAAATGGAACATGGTGTGTCTCTGGGAATGGATGAGGCTTTAGGAGACCCAGGACAGGCAGCCCCATGTCTTCGCTATGTCTCCCAGGTTCTTTCCCATCTGAGGCACCCATGCTCTGCTTAATGATCACATCAGGGAGAGCAGGGGATGGAGATTGTTAAGCAAGGCTTAATGGCCATTAGGCCATGCTATTGTAATGGGCAGGCTTCATTATGGTCAGAGGTAGAGCACTATCTGTACTACAAACACAGCAGCTGGCAATAGCATCTCAAAAGCTACAGGACCATCCAATTGATAGAAAGGTAGCATGGCCATTCCATTTTTTTTATTATTTTTTTATGAATCACAACACTTGTTTCCAGGAAGAAGAAAAACAGCTAGTGCTGTAGAAGTCCTGTACAGAGATCACAACCTTTTTAGTAATTTGGCTTACAGGTCTTCGAAGCACATTCTGTTCTCATTCATTTAACCAGAGGTCAGCATGGAAGGGCTATTTTTAGCTACAGTCTGTTAAGGTTTCCTTTACCAAGGAACTATTTTACTAAAAGGATCATTTACAAGTTGGCTGCTACACTATACATGACCACCATACTGTAGAAAACATCCGCCTTCATGCTGGTACTGGGCCTCCCTAATTCATAGTGGATACGCTTTCCCTGAAAATGCCCTTTGCTCATATTGCAGAACAATCAAAGTCCTCAAAACTCTTGGGGCCTTAATTGGTTATGCAAAAGTATCTCTATAACATGAAATCATCAACTCCATTTAAATGCTGCCTGTCTAATGATCACCACAAACTAATTATGAGTGGGGGAAAACACTGTTACAGGAAAACAATCATCCGACTTGCAAATTTGGAAATAATCTGAACAAACGTTGTTTCTCAGACAGGCAATTGTTTCTCTGTGGAAACAGATTTAATGTTTACACAGTGAACAGGGAACAGCTAAACAGAATTTAGTCTTCAAGCATGCTTCCCAGTATGCTTACATTGATTTCCAATAGCCTTTAAATGCAATGTTCTTTTAAGCCCTGGTAGCCTTAAAGCATGTATGAAATGACAATGGAACTTAACTTTAACTCACTTTTAGCACAGATACAAACATGCATAAAGTGGAAAAATTCAATGCTATTAGCGGAGCAAATTCTACTAGAAGCAGTGCAGGTTTTGCCCAGTGGGCATGTAGAAAAAAAGCAGTTCAGGATTTTAGATGAAAACTTCATTGCTGTCTGTTGCTTTCCTGCTTTTCATCTCAATAGATGCCACTTCCCCCCATCTATGAGTCTATGGGATTTGCCAAGTACTGTAAATGATTCTCCATACTTTATCTGCTCCCTTTTGCCAGGCTGATCAAACAGCCAATGAAGCACAGGGAGACCAAAATAAGGGAGATATAGGTAATCCTTGACTTACAACCACAATTGAACCTAACATTTTTTGCTGTTAAGTGACGCAGTTGTTAAGTACGTTTTGCCCCATTTTGCAACCTTTCTTGCCACAGTTGTAAAATGTAATCACTGCAGATGTCAAATTGTCAAAACAAAGAAGGTTGTTAAATGAATCTGGCTTCCTGATTGACTGTGCTCATCAGAAGGTTGCAAAAGGTGATCACCTGACCCTGGGGCACTGTGACTGTCATAAATATGAACCAGATGACATTTCAATCATGTGACCATGGGAAAGTTGCAATGGCTGTTAAGTATGAAAAATGACCAAAAGTCACTTTTTCAAAGTTATAAATTCAAAAGGTCACTAAATGAATGGTTGTAAATTGAGGATTACCTGTAGCATGGATTATTTTGAACAGATAAATGACAATTGTCGCTACTCATCTATTTACAAATCGCCACAGGTATTACTTAACTATTTTAATTTCTTTTGTATCTTTTTGAAACATGACACAGGTTTAATTTTTGGATCAAAAGTAGTACTTTAGTCCCTCAAGGATGGGTTATAATATTCTGATTTTTTTTCTATGACATTGTAGTCAAGCAATCATTTCTACACTTTTCAGACAAAAGTTGCTACACTTTTCAGACAAAAACCACAATGTCTTTTTTCACATACATCTCACCCACAAAGTCAGCAGATTACTTCATGCCATTAATTTATTTCTTGGAAACAGGTACTTTTGCATTAGTCATAGGGGGAAACCCATGAATAGGTCTGTCAATCTGAATCCAAGAAGGTGTTTTGTTATCAAATACCATGAAGAATATGTTTCTTTTGAACCTTTTTATGACATATACAATCAAGTAGTAATGAACTTAGAGAAAAGTGTTTCAGTCATTTCTTCAAAGGGAAGAAAGATTCAAATAAGGCAAAGAGATGGATTAAGCTGAATGTTTTGCCTACCTGTCCAGGAAGGAAAGACATCATTGATGAGAAATAAATGAAAAAGAGTGTATACATTCATACACCGTGTTAGTTTAGACTAACTCCATTCACTATATCATTCCATACATTTATATCTTTGCAAACCATTCTTGCTTCTAAAATATTCATATATTACTTCATACAATGCTGAAGAGAAAGGGGATGAAAGTAGACTTACAACTGGAATTCTAGAGGTAAGTAGAATAAGATCTTTTATGCTTTTCCTTCTTCTTAAAAACAAAAACCTAAGACACCCTAGTATCAATTGGTGCATTGCTAGGACACCCCTCTTCTTCCCCTCCAGGCAACATTTATCACCTAATTTGCAACTTGGCATACAAAGAAAGGAGGGGACTTGTACTGTGAGAGGGATCTTGGGAGTCTTAGTGGACAACCAGCTAAATATGAGCCAGCTGTGTGCAGCAGCAGTCAAAAAGGCTAATGCAATCCTAAACTGCATTAACAGAGGGATACAATCAAGATCAAGTGAGGTACTAATACCACTCCATAAAGCCTTAGTAAGACCACACCTAGAGTACTGCATCCAGTTTCGTTCACCACATTATAAAAAATATGTTGAGACTCTAGAAAAAGTACAAAGAGCAACCAGGATGATTTGGGGACTGGAGACTAAAACATATGAAGAATGGTTACAGGAACTGGGCTTGGCTAGTCTAGTGAAGAGAAGGACCAGGGGAGACATGAGTCTTCCAATATTTGAGGGGCTGCCACAGAGAGGAAGGGGTCAAGCTATTTTCTAAAGCAACTGAAGGCCAGAGAAGGAATAATGGAAACTGATGGAAACTGATCAAGGAGAGATTCAACCTGGAAATAAGGAGAAACTTTCTGACTGTGAGAACAATCAACCAATGGAACAGCTTGCCCTCGGAAGTTGTGGGTGCACCATCAATTGAGACCTTCAAGAAGAAAAAAGAAGAAGAAGAAGATATATACAGTTTCCAAACTTTTGTTTTTGAAAAGGAAATCTAAATTCCAGATAGGGTTCCCCTACTTTCTACAAGTGAGACTTTTTTAAAAACCCTGTCTCTTTTGCAAAGTAGTGAGTCCTGTGACACTAAGGTCCTGCTTTAGTCCACCTTTAACACATGTGGATAAAAACCAGCTCATTCAAGAGACTGAATGTGAACTTTTCCTGTTTCTATATGAAAGGCATGGAATTTGATAAATACTATAATGTGAAGAAGGCAATGGTAGAAGAAGGCAATGACTATATTTTTTATTCATTTAAAAACATTTTAGAGACAAAAATAATCCCAAAATGGATTTAAATAATCCAAAACACATTAACAGTCCAGATATTTTTTTAAAAAATTACAACACCAAAAAGAAAATAGTCAGTAGTAAAATCCAAGACCAGTTAGAACTAAAACAATTTCCATTCAGTTGCTCAATCAACCAATGTAGGACAAAGCAACTGATAAAATGGACAGTTTTCAATGCAGATAGAGAAGAAGCCTTACTGTACCAGTACGAGATAACAGAAGAATTACTATAGGAAATGAGCCGGTTTGGTATAGAGGATAAGGTGCTGGCCTAGAACAAGGAGACTGTGAGTTGTAGTCCTGCCTTAGGCACAAAAGCTGGCTGGTGACTTTGGGTCAGTCACTCTCTATCAGCCTAATTCACCTGACAGAGTTGTTGTGAAGAAATAGGAGGAGGAAGAAATATTATGTGCATTTTCTGCCTTGAGTTACTTATAAAGTAACAAAGGCAGCATAAAAATCTAATAAAATAAGCAGATGCATAATGTCTGTGAGAGACAAGAGTCAACGAACCTCCACATCTTGGCAATGCTTCAATCAATTCTTTAGATAATTCTGCCTGTGACATTTCATAAAAAGGAAGTAAGAGAAGAAGGAACTTTGTGGCAAACTGTAAACCAAAAAAATCACAGAAAGGCTTGGGGAAGGAAGTACCACCTTCCGTAACGAAGTCCAGAAATTTAGTAACTAAAAACCAGAGGATATTTTTGTCTGGACATATTTCGGTCAAAAGTTCAGTGGGATTTCAAATGCTTAAGAGCATTCTTGGTAAATTACCATAAGTTGGAAATGGATGGAGCAAAGCCATATTAATTCTCTTGGATATTTTAGCTGACTATGGCATTCTTCAGAACTGTCTAGTTAGGCAGGTCTTTTGCAGTAATATATTGCAATAATTTTTTTCCTGCTGATGTCATTGTTATATTAGGAACATATTTATTGTTGCATTATCCAAGAATGTCCCAGTGTATTATTTCCTTTTCGATGTTTAATATGCACAAAAATGGTGGCAGATATTATCTAGAGTGGGGTTTCTCAAACTGTGACCTCTACCTCTCTCAGGGTGTGGCAGACAGAATCCAGGAGAGGTGTGAAGAACTTTATATTTATACATTGGAACAATAAATCCACCTTTCTCAAAATTTCATTGTATTGTTTTCATTTATTTATGTTAATTTTGGTGTTCGTATTTTTAGGAGAGATATATACACTGAAATTACACGAAAGGGAGGCATGATGGTAAACCATATAGGAAGCCTCAATCTAGAGTTTTGGAGTAAAGTGCCATGACTAAACTAATTATGCTCAAATCTTTTATTATTATGATTATCACGTAATAACAAAGAACCAATAGACACTTCTGAATTCTACCTATATTTGATGAAATGCTGCATCAAATAATATGGATAAGATGAAGATTATTTTCTTCAATTTTTCCTATTTCTGGATTTGTGTGTGGAAGGCATTGAATTTCCCCCTCCCCCTAAATACTGTAATAGTTTACCCTTGCTCCATAACCCAGTGTTGTCCCTTGATTTCCAGGTTGCTGGTAAAGAACAGATAAATGGAAAGACACTTGCTCAAACCTGGCAAGAAACTACATGAATTTAAGTCTACCTGTGACAGAGCAACGTGCTTTGTCAGGCTACTTTTGAAGAATGCATGGGAGTTTCAGTCAATGCATAAAGCAAAAACTGTGCTAACCAGTACACAGTAGTATCTTTTCTATCTTGGCAAATCATTTTTGCTTCCATACTGGCCTCACACCATACACTGCATTTAAACATTATAGAAACATAGCAAACTGTATGTACACATCTCCTTCAAAAGTTTTTAAGACCTAAACTATTACATGGCAGCTTTCAGCTCATTTTTTTTTCTTCCTAGCATTTTCCTGCAAGTGTGGGATCCACCTTTTTCAGATCTATGGGATGCAACAAGAACTGACTGATCTGATGTCATGGACCAGGGAGAACATGACTAGCCAAACGTCACCCAGTCAGCTTTCATGAATAAGGCAAGACTAGAACTCATAATCTCCTGGTTTCTAGCCTGGTGCCTTAACTGCCAGATGAAGAATAATATACTTGCAAATGAATTTCCTACAAAGTAGAATGCTTCTAATACAGCAGTAATAGTTTGGGCATCTCTATTAAGATGCATTCCCATGACATTCCCCATTTGCAGTAAAAGGCCCAGGTCTAACGTAAGTGTCATCACACTCAAAGTATCTGAAAGTACTACAAATGAATAGAAGCATCTGCTTGGGCAAGGGGCTGGACTAGATGACCTGTAAGGCCCCTTCCAATTCTATTAAACTGTATCTAACTGGTTCATTGCAGCCCTTCAATCTGAATAAAACTGATTTTTCTCTCTCCTTAACTATTCATAATAATGAAACTGAATAAAACTTTTTTGTCCTCCTGAGCTAAAACTTTCTGAACCATGAAGCTAAAAAGTTAAGCAGGCACATGTGGCCTTCCCTGTAGGACTAGAATATGTAACATGAGTCTCAGTGACTATTGATAGTCTCCACAAATACTGCAAGAAGTTCCTGATATAGATACCAATGTTGGGGGGGGAATAATAAAATTGAACCAAGCTTACAAGATTGGTGATGTTCTCATCTAATATCCTATGGTCTTTGGCATTTATTACTCCAAATGTTATAAGATTTCAGGTAATAGCCGTAATTTTGTATGCCAATAATACCAAGTGTGTGATGGTTCCCGTGAGTGCTGTATTGTTGACTCTTGGCTTATGTGGTATTCGTCAATTTTTTTGATAACTGCATAATAGTCTCTATAAAGAAAAAAGGTGCGGATATTTTACCTACATTAGCAGGAGAGTGTGAGGCATCCTATTAAATGTCAGAAAGACCTGGAAACCTGAATCTAGAATTTTTATAATATTTTTAAAGAAAGATGCCCAAACTACTAACTCTTCCCAAATCCTTTTCGTGCAACGAAAAGAAGGGAGCACATTTACTCACATTCTTTCATCATGCCTATGTCAATACAACGCTTCAACCGGCAAGCTTGGCAGTGTCTCCGGTTATCTTTGGTAATTTTACAGTCACCATTGAATGGACATGTGAACATCGCTTTTCTTTTCATGCTCCTCCTGAAAAACAATAAACAGAAAATGCATCAAATTGGTTTACTTCTTGATAGCGTAAGACTTAATATATAGTTTCTGTACAGATATTGCTCTGAAAGTAAATTGTATGGAAGATCGGCATGTAAAAGGAGCTGTCCCTTAAAAGGCAATATGCATAGCTTACCACCAAGCTTAGGAAAGATATATCAAACATAACTACAGTTCTGTTTCTAAGAAATATGGGTATTTTTAAAATGTGCTCTGTTATTATGCTTGGAAGACTAACAATTTGCCTGTCTTCACAGTTTTTCCCCCCAACAATCATTTAATATTTTATGGATTACATGTAGAAAAGCAGTTTCTTGTCAAAGAGAAATAGCCTGTACAATAAACAGGAACATATTATTCATAGTTTGGATGCCTAAGACAGCCATCTTTAAAGGTAGAAAACCATTTATATCAGTATTCAATGGAAGATGGCAATATATACAAACACCTCAAATCACAACCATTGACTTTTGATAATATGGTTTTTCTTATAAGCTTTCAGTCAATTAACTTGCTTTCTCAGACACATAAAATGAATTCAGAATGCAATTTTAAGCACACTGGAGGATGCACCAGTTCACAAAACATAAACAGAAATAAAAAAGGTTGGAAAATATCAATCACAACATTTAAGATTTCAAATATGTCATTAATTAATGCAGAATGAACTGGTTTAATGTAACTTGTATCACACCCGATTTGTATTTTTGAAAGCTTATCATGGCAATATATATACCCATTCAGAGTTTAACAGTAAATTTGCCTGCTCCATCAAAATATCCTGTGAATATATGCTCACTAAGCCCAGTGCTTAAAATTATTCAATTACCTAATTTTTTAGATAATTAAAGAGGTACCATCTTCTGCTGAAAATTACTGTTGTCTTATGTTCCATGTAGGAAATTTGAACAAACTGAAAGAGCATCTTGGAAGATTAGAAAAGCCTATCAACACCTTCAGGCACACATGTCAAGTATCTGCATAGAATACACAGTGTACGAAGAGGGCACTATTACAAGCCTAAATGTTGGTGACAGTATAAATAGCATTTAGTATAGAAGGCAATGATACAAACATGTCTCTTTTCTAAAATAAATCAATAGAAAATGTGTTCCATGAAGAGCTAGAAAACTAAGTAAATGTTGTCTGAACTTTGAATGAAGCTGCCTAGTGTTTAATATTATTTAAATGACTAGTTAGACTATATTATACCAAATCATTTGGAGATGACCTCCCAAATCTATTGGCCAAAGAAATTCAGAAAACCAACCAGAAGACCACCAGACAGTAATCAGAAGCTTTTCCTAAGTCCCAGCAGTGAATCACCAAGTAACCCTAGAAACCTGAAACTCTCCTTCATTCTTTCAAGAAATCATCATGCCTTAACTGTTGTTGAAGTTCCTTTTGTCTCTTTGGCTCTCAAACATAGTTGAATGGACTGGCACACAAACCATTACCTGCTTTTGGAATAGGTTTATCTTTATCTTTACAAGGGCATGTTCAATGTTGAACAAATGATAATATGAAATGTGCTAGGATGGAACTGTTTGTTACCCCATTCAACTTGGGAATACCAATAGGCATAGGAAGCTGATTCAGTTCTAATGCTTTTCAGTACATAGCAGAAATGGAACCTGAATGTATCCTATGAGACTATCTTTAAAAAAAAATGTTATACTTTATGCTACATAATGACAACAAAATTACATGTTGCATACTGACAAAGAAGCCATTCTCACCACCATTACGCAAGAAGAGCACATAAATTGTCTGGCATTATGCACCACAAATATATTTTTATCTCTCTCTTTCTCTCAAAACCCCACTTCTCTTATATTTTAAATAAACTAAATATATCTATATAACTATGTTATACAATAAATTATTAAAGTTTAGGTCCTTTTATATAAACATGAGATAACATGGTTGATTAAGGATATAAGTTAGCATATTCAGTCTAAATTTCTGAGCACAATAGGTAGTCCTGTTGGCAAAATATTTGTTCAGCTATAGAGGTGAGTTTTTCAGATCACTGCTTAACAATGGATAACCTTCCAACCTTATACTGTAGTATCGTGTTTTCCCAACAGTAACAGCGTGCCATAATCATTTCCGTTTCTTATTAGTTTCCAAAAAAACCTGAGGTATCAGATAGATATAAAATATTTTTTGTAGAACTGATTTCAATTTTAAATTGTATCAAAAAGGTAGTTTTTCTTTAACACCCCTGAACTGGAATTCCAGATCTCTCTATGGCAGAAGTATCAAACTGGATTTCTTCGAGCATTGTAGTTCTCCTCTGTGGGCCGGCAGGGGGACGGGACAGGGCTGGTGGCAGGGCCCCCTGGATGCTCCTGCAGCACCTTGCTGGCTGAAAATAGGCTGTGTGGCTAGTGGTGGGACTCAAAACATTTTACTACCGGTTCTGTGAGTGTGGCTTGGTGGGCGTTCCTTGGTGGGCCTGTCAGGAGAAGGAGATTGTAAAATCCCCATTCCTTCCCTATCCCACTAACCTGCTTTCCAGCTCTGTCCTCCTGTGCAGGGCAACAAAAGAAGACCCAGCCAATCAGCTGGGACTCAGGAGACAAGGAATAGATGGAGGGGGGTGGCCAGAGGTGGTATTTGCTGGTTCTCCGACTACTCAAAATTTCTACTTCCGGTTCTCCAGAACTGGACAGAATCTGAATACCACCTCTGCGTCTGGCCCTTTTTTGGGATGTTTTTTTGCCTCATTTTGGGACCATTTTTCAGCCATTTTCTGACCTGTTTTGGGGCCTGATTTTCGGCTTGTTTTCAGCCTGTTCTGGACCTGTTTTTTGCAGGAGGCTGTGGAGGTGAAAACAAGGCATGTGGGGCCCCGCAAGCAGCCCATTTTAGCCACCAGAGGCACTGCCGGCCAGTCCCTTGATATTTCTAGGATCTGGCCCGGGGTCTTGAGTTTGATACCCCTGGTATCATGGTCTTGAACAACCTTACTACTTACTTGCTTCTAATAAACATGTACAAGCAGGTAAAAGTGCAATATTCCATAAATAATTAGTTGTCTTTTAGTGTTAGAAGGGTTATAAAATAATAAATGCCATTTAAGTACCGCAGTTGCACAGTGGTGAGAATGCAGGCTACTTCTGCTAACTGCCAGTTGCCTGCAATCTGGCAATTCAAATCTCATCAGGCTCAAGGTTGACTTCTATCCTTCTGAGGTCAGTAAAATGAGGACCCAGATTGTTGGGGACAATATGCTGACTCTGTAAACTGCTTAGAGAGGGCTGTAAAAGCACTGTAAAGTGGTATATAAGTCTAAGTGCTAGTGCTATCACTTTTCATAACGATCTATAAAAAAATTTTTTTGTTACTGCTGAACACGATTCTGACCTTTGTAGGTATTGGCACATCCCATTATCTCAGTATCTTTTTCCAAGTCCTGCATTGCTACCATACAAATTTATTGTCTATGGCACACTTTCAGCTGTCAAGAGTAGTGCCGTCAGCATAGTGTAGATTACAGGTATTCCTTGTTTACCACGATCAGGACTAGCAACTCAGTTATTAAGCAAAGCAGTTGCTAAATGAAATTGCGGCTGGGCTTACAATCTTATTTCAGTTTTCCTTTGCTTTACAGTCTGCAAAGGTCATAAATGCAAGGACTGGTTGCAAAGTTACTTTTTCATTATCATCATAACCACACATGGTCACTAAGGACTACCCATATTAATATTTCTTCCTCCAATTTTAAAATTGTGCCATTGTCTTCCACTCTAGCCTCTCTCAATATTTATACAAGGATGAGTAAATAGGGAGAGAATAAACAGCCTTGTTTCTCATCTTTGTTCCCCAGGAGCCAGTTTCTAATAATGTCTCTTGTTTCTCAGTCTTTTCTAAAACCAAGCTGAATATCTGGCATCCTTTTTGCTTTAATCTCCATTCAGTAATCTTAATTATTATTTTGGCAGCACATGAAATTAAAAATATTCCCATTGGTTTGCACATTTAAGTCTCCATTCTTTGGTAATGCTATATGGACTGACGTATCCACTAAGTTGTTCTCTACCTTTGTTAGCATAATTTGATTAAAATCTTTGCTGATTCTTCCTCTCTTGTTTCCCACATTTCTATAAGTACCGTGTTTCTCACAAAATAAAGCCAGGCCTTATTTTATTTTGAGCCCTGAAAAAACGGCTAGGATGTCTTTTGGGGGGTGAATTAATTTCTTCCCCCCCCCGCGCACCAGCGCCGTCTCCAACAACAGCATCTGAGTCGCTCCCGCTTTTCCCCCGTCCCCATAACAACAGGAAAAAAAAGACTTTGAGGTACCTGGGAGTGTTGCGCGCTGCGTTTTGGTTTAATCCTGAGCGGCTAGGTGGCCATGAGAGGAGCCAAGCGAGCGACTTTGCTGCTGTAACCCTTGGTGCTCCAGCCTCTGGCTCTGCAAGTTTTCAAAAGTCCTGGTGTGCAGCCCCTTCCTGCATTCCAAGCACCCAGGCCAAGCTGCAGCTGTCCCTCTCTCGCCAGCGCCGTCTCCAATAACAGTAGCAGTAGCGGCGGGAACCGTGGAAGTTACGGAGGCGGCTCCCCTACCCAAGAAGCGACTAAAACACTTCCATGGTTCCCGCCACTGCTGCCGCTGTTATTGGAGATGGCACTGGCGAGAGAGGGACAGCTGCAGCTTGGCCTGGGCGCTTGGAATGCAGGAAGGGGCTGCGCACTGGGACTTTTGCAAACTTGCAGAGCCCGAGCCTGAAGCACCAAGGGTAGCAGAAGCAGAGACGCTCGCTCAGCTCTTCTCACACCCACCCAGCCACTTGGGATTAAACCAAAACGCAGCACGCAGCGCTCCCAGGTACCTCAAAATCTTTTTTTTTTTTTTTCCTGTTGTTACGGGGACAGGGGAAAAGTGGGAGCGACACAGACGCTGTTGTTGGAGATGGCGCTGGCGACAGAGGCACCAGCACCGGTGGGAACCGTAGAAGCTACGGAGGCCTGAGAAGCAGCTGAAATGCTGCCGAACATCCACGCCGATGCTGGCCACCTGCTAACCTGGGTAAGGGAGTCCTCCATGCTCCACCATGATTGGCTGTTAGGAGCAGCTGATGGTGAGGCGTAGCTGCCCACGGGACACCCCTAATGGCAAGTTCCCCCCCACCTTCCCCCCCCAATTTTGCATGTTTTAAACTAGGCCTAAATTTGGGGGGAGGGGCTTAATTTCATTTTATGCCTAGAAAACATGCTGGGTCTTCCTATTGGGTGGGGCGTATTGTTGGAGAAACACGGTATTACATCAATTTCTGTCACTTTACGACTTGGTAATGACCAGAGTGCTTGAATTAAAAGTTTATTTTTGTTTTGGTGTCTCGTATTATCATTCTGTTGCTTCTGGTTGTTTGTCAACCGAGAAACATTATTTCACAAGGTCTATCAATAACTGTTTTCCTAACTGTCTGTACACTTATACTTGTGTCACTAGTGATGGTATTCTACCAACTTGCTTCATGTTGGCTACTTTTCCTTCAATTTTCCAAACATCAGGATCTTGTCCAATGACTACTGACTTCTTATTGCAGTATATATCTAAGATATTTAAGGTTTACATCAATAACTTCAAGAGTAGCATCAAATGTTCTGTTAAGAGTTACAGAATCATAAATGAAAATTTATATATCACCTATCGAATATCATCACCTCCTATTCCTGATAGCTGAGTCACCACATAGTCAGCCACATAGTTCCTAGTACTGCCTTAGCTTAAGCACCTTGTCTAAATGTCACCTTGACCTTAGATAAGTTTCCTTCACCATTACTTCACCCTTATATAATCTCTGCTTTAGTTAAATTCTAAAGAATAGTTAGATTGGTTAAATTCATTAGAATTTACTCTTTAAAAAAATAGATCATTTATATCTTTCCATCCTTACTAAAAGAGAGAATGCTGAACATTGGATTAGGGAAGGAGAAGCTAAAGAAACAATCTAGATAATCATGTTTACTGATGAATGATGGAGAAGAAAGAGGAACTGTGGCATTTTAGGCCTCTTCCTGAGAAAGACAAGCTACCCAGATGCTTAGAACACAGTGAAACATCTCACTGGCATAGCAGAATGAGTGCAATGAGAGGGAGATTTTCTACTTTATTCTAAACTCACAAATGCTACACCCACAAGGCCAATTTGTTTTTTAAAAATGTGATTGATTTTATATGAGACCAAACTGATGTAAAAACAAGTTAGCCCAGTATCCTGACCCTATCACAAGAGATGCCAACGGTTATCAGAATGAAGGAGGGAATCTAATAAAACCTGTCCAAAGATTAAAAGGATTTTAACTATTTCCCAACAGAACAGAAACCACAAACTGTCTCAGCATCAGTTTTACAGGATAACTAAAGGATTTGTTATGAAGGACCTGATGTTTATGGAGCAAAGTTCTGGTTTAAAATTCACATGCCTGAGGAGAAATTAGTCTTCTCCACTAAGATATGCATTTCTTATAGTTCTTTGCAAATAGGATGAAGGACAAGGTAATTGGCTATCATTTTTAAACCCATGCTCAGGAAAGGAAAATGTCCAGAGGGTAGGCAGGCCCTTGGCAGGCATCTTGTTTTTAACATCCTCTTTGAGTATCAGGGATATTATTATTGTTGCTTGAAAGCAGCTTATTGCAAGTTTCCATCAAAATATGCCTTGCAAGTTTCCATCAAGATAATTGTCTTTTACTTCAAGGTAACTTATTGTTTCTAATGTATTCAGGCTTCCATTACTCATACCACTGATGTTCTTGCAGCTATTACTATCTATCTCAGCCACAGCAATTTGTACTTTTCTTTAGTGCATATTTTCGGAAATTTGGCTTTCATTGCTCTGACATGTCTATGAGCCAGAACTAAAAGTTTCAAGACAGTGCAGTAGTTATATGACTACTACTTCTTCTCTCTTTCCGATACCACTGCTATACAGGTAATCCTCAGCCTCCAACCAAAATGGAGCCCAAAATTTCTGTTGCTAAGCAAGACAAGTGTGTTTTGCCCCTTTTATTTACTTTTCTTGCCACAGTTGTTAAGTGAATCATTGCAGTTGTTAAGTTAGTAATACAGTACAGTTGTTAAGTGAATCTGGCTTTCCCACTGTCAGGAAGTTACAAAAGGTGATCACATGACCAGGGATATAGCAATTGTCATAAACACATGCCAGTTGCCAAGTGTCTGAATTTTGATCACAAGACCCAGGAGATGCTGCAATGGTTGTAAGTGTGAAAAATGGTGATAAGTCACTTTTTTCAGTGCCGTTGCAACTTTGAATGGGCACTAAACAAATGGTTGTAAATTGTCATGTTGCATTGTTTGCAAGTCTCCCTTCCCCAAATCACCAGCAAACAAAAATGTCAGTTCCAATAATATCACACTGTAGCTTGAATCATGCTATCAATTAAATAGGAAGACAGAAAATTATTTAAAATAACACTATGTTCACAATAATTTTGTTTCAATGGAACTCTGTATCTTTTATCATCACTCTTTTATCCCTCATGTAAAAGAGAAGATAGACTACATAAGATCTAGCATCTCTTATTCCTAACATGGGAATTAACTTAATTTATCTAATTCAAAACATACCTAATATCTGATTAAACATTTTAAAATATAGCAAAATCTGCAAGCACAGATATTCAGACATTTAAGGTTTTCCCTCAATTCCTTTTATATATTTCATTCATTCATTCATTATTTTCACTATTTTTTTTAACCTGCTATGCTCATTGTCTTCAGTTTTTTAATGATCTATTTTCAATATCTTTCATATCATGCCATGTTTACCTTAGAGATTTAATAGTCTGAGGACAATATTCATCCTATTATAGATTGTATCAGATACATTTATTTCCCATCATCCATTTCAGAAATGTCTGCCTAAATCAACATTTCATGTGGCCAGCTCCCAGGTGTGGAAAAGAAGACAGACCAGTTACCTTGGCTTGCCAGGAACCAACTGCCATATAGTTCCTAGATGGCAATTCAGAAAATCCGGAATAAGCATTACATGTGCAAGATTATATGTGCAGGATTACCAACAAGGAACTGTAGTTTGGTGCACAATAATGGTGATATTGAAAATCAAGAGAGAATTGGTCTAAAGGAACTCTTCAGCTATTTGTTTGTTTGCATTCCACCTTTATTATTTTTACAAATAACTCAAGATGGCAAACGTATTCCAATATTCCTTGTCCTGAGGAGGGAGTTGAACTCATCATCTCCCACTTCCTAGCCTGACTGCTAGATCAAAGTAGAGTAATGGTAAGGAAAGGAAAACAAGTAACACTGCCACAACGAGCTTTTAAATCTTAAAAATTATGAGAAATAACAATTACATGTAAAGCTGCGCAAAGGTTCTTCTGAATAGTGAAAAGAAAATTGTCACTGTTCAAAGTTGCTGCTTCCCCACAGCTTTAAGGATTCAGCATAAAAAGGTTTGGCTCTTGGTCACCTGTTTTGAGGTATAGACACTGCTAGTGACACATCTTCAGTTTTTATTTGAGAAAGGCACTGATTCTTGGCTGCCATATTTTGAGGAAAGAATGAGCTACAAACATGAATGTGTTCCCTAATCAAATAATTAGTTATGATTTTTAGAATACCTCTTAAAGAATTGTTTCAATTACATTTTGATAACATATTAGGAGGGAAATGAAGTACTCATTACCTTCCCAAGTATCTGTTTCTCTCAGCTAATGTGTCATTAGAAGGAGGAAAAACTTAACCTAATGTGTTTTACGTCTAGCACAGACAGTGCATGATTGATTAGCTAAGGGCATTGTGTGGAAATGCACCTCTGAAAGACAAGTTACTCTCTTAAGCAATTGCAATTGAAGAAAATGTTGTAGTTCTGGTTAGCCGAGTGCACTGTAGCCTGACTAGAAGTCTGGGTCTGATGTTTATGGTACGCAGAACATTTTATCTAATCCTCTATTTTGCAAACTTAATAGGTTTCCTACAAAAATGTTAAAAATAAAAAAAAAATCACATTAAGAAAAAAGTTGACCTTTAGAATTCCAACCTAATACCTATGTAAATACTATTCCTACCTTGTAGTCTTAAATACATGGGAGATTTCCCTTTGTTCGTCATGTTTTGGCTTTTGATGTACAGTATTACTCATCCACCTTAATCCAATGCTTCTCAGAACAAACTCAAATGTCATAACGATAGAAAAGTACTCTATGAGAACTAACCATTTCATGCATGAAAGATGCTAAGCTGATGAATGTTTTGAAACACTCTTGGCTAGGGGTATATGGAATGCTAATTAGAAGAAGACCTTCAAGGTCCCTTCCAATTCTTATTATTCAAGGCTGATTTCCTCTAAACCAGAGTTAAATTAGGTGATGAAAGTTAACAACTTTCTTATTTCCTCTTCCCAGTACAATGGAACCTTGGGTCGGGACTGTAATCCATTCCAGGACTTTGGTTGCAACCTGATTTGGTCGTGATCAGAAGCCAGACTGACCACGCATGCGTGGACCAAAAAAATTGGTACGGAAGGGGAAATTGCCATGGCAGGGAAAATCACCACAGCTATATTTGATTGCCACCCAAGGAAATGTTTACAACCAGAGTAAAACATTTAGGGGATTTTTTGGCATCCGACTTGGTCGTGGTCAGAAGACTTCGTGATCCAAGGTTCCATTGTACTTTACTTACATTGATTGACAAAGTGATTTGCAAGCAAGTAAGAACTGTATAGAGATGGAAACAATCCCATGAACAGGAAAAATACTAGTTCCTATTTGAACTAAATGAAAACATCCTCAATGACAGTTAATCCTGTTGAGGCCAATTATTAGTCCACTAAAAAGCAGACTATATGTCCACACTCTGCAAAAGGAAGAAACAGTGAGTTAAATTATTTAACTCTAAACAATTTCAGCTTTTCCAACAGTCCTACTTCTGTTTATCCTATACCAAACACATCCCAATTTCTACTTCCTGTTTTGCTCCTCCATATTTCTACAGATGCCTAATGGAATGTATATTCTCCATTCTATTCAATTCAAAGCATGATTCAAACATTCCCACTGTGCCAACTTATTCTAGTGACAGCAAATTTTATATCCATGAAATATTATCGAGTAAATTCAGTTTGAAGATTCAAACAAATCATTTAGTATCTAAAATCTAGTCACCATATTGGAAGCAAAACCATTAATATGCTCCTTTCCTTCCTTACATATAAATATGTAAGTTGGGTTCCTTTAAAGATGCTTTTCAGATAGTATTTGCATTTTTAAAAAAGAATAAGTCAAATAATCTTTTTTTGACCAGTTTTTGATGGTAAGAAGAAACTGCTGGTCCAATAAAAAATAAATAATGGACCCAAAATGTATTAGTTTAAGTGAAGAACTACATACCTAAAAAATCCTTTACATCCTTCACAAGTCATAGCGTTAAAATGAAAGCCGGTAGCTTTGTCTCCACAAACACCACAGATCCGGGGAATGTTCCTGTCAAAGTCGGTGGCTGTATCCGTAAAGGTTGGACATGGCGCCATCGGCTCCATTTCTATGACAGAGAAAATGTAAAAGTTACCAACTTCATCATAGTAATTTCTGAGTAAAAATACTCAAAGTAAATTCATTCTGAGTAATATAGTGAGAGCACAGATAGAATATATAAAAGCCAGCAACAAGTTCCCTGATCCCATCATCAGCCTGGTTATGAATATTTCCCCAAGCATAGTAATATGTTTCATTCAAAATGTACAGGTCTTGATAAATACATTCTCGACTTTCAGAGTGCTAAAAACAGATCCTTCCAACAAGTTATATTTTGTCTGCTCATCTTCATATAAATGGCTGAATTACAGGAAGTAAATATTTGCAGAACCAGGGTATTTCTACATACCTTTTCAAGAGAAAATATCATGGTATAGTTCCACTATTTGTACCAAATTTGGGAGAAGGGGGTGTTTCAAACCAAAAAAGAGTGAAAACAATTTCTTTTTCATAGTGTGAAAGTTCACATTAAAAAGGAAACAAAACTGCAAGGAAAGGGAGTTGCTTTCTAGTTCTCACTTTACAGGGAGGAGAACTACATCCTGAACATAAACTGTTTCAACTCCTTCCCTCAAAACGACGCTATAGAGCACTGCACATCAAAACAACTAGACACAAGGAGAGTTTTTCACCCGAATGCCATCACTCTGCTAAACAAATAATTCCCTCAACACTGTTCATCTATTACAAAGTCTGCATTACTATTAATGTTAATCTTCTCATCACTCCTTATCACCCGTCCCCTCCCTCTTGTGATTGTAGGACTGTAACTTTGTCGCATGTATCTTTACGATTTATTTTGACTGTTTCCTAGTATGATTTGATTACTGGTTGTACCCTATGACTATCATTAAGTGTTGTATGTTATGATTCTTGATTCTTAACAAATTTACCTTTTCTTTATGTATACTGAGAGTATTTACACCAAGACAAATTCCTTGTGTGTCCAACCACACGTGTCCAATAAAAGAATTATATTCTATTCTATTCTACATATATGCTTCTCTTATTCATCTTAATACCATACATTGTATGAGAAAAACAAGTAACCCAACAGTTTATTCCTTCAAATGAGTCCATAGGGTCTCCTGTTCAAGCAGGAGGTTGGACTAGAAGACATCCACAGTCCCTTCCAACTCTGTTATTCTAATCTATGCAATGTTTTTATATGCTCTCATTAGAAGTAGAATATTCTCAATGAATGGTAAAAATGGAGAGCCAAGAACTCAGAGGTTAGTTACAAAAAATCTCCATTGGTCTGCTTCTACATAAGAATTTTTTTGAAGCTGTTCTGCAATATGTACATGTGTATGATCTCAGCTTAAAAAATATCTGTAAATGAAGCAACTGTCTTCAAATAACAGGTATTAGGGGCAGACCCACATATTAATATCTTGCAATTCTCTATGTTGAGTGCAGATGAAATTCCCTGTGCCTGTATGCCTTCATACATTATTGTCTCTTCATTCTGGTGTTGAGGGTCATGGGTAGAAAAGATGTTTTTCAAAGAGACTGTGCAACTTATTTAATGTATTTGGATCTAAATGGCCTGCATTCCTTGTTTTAGAACATGATGGGAAGAGACAGCTAAGAGCTCGGGTGGGCAGCTGAGCCAAACAGAACAGCAGACACCGAACTGGTTCAGTGTCTGCTACTCTTCACAGCTACCAGTTCTATAGAACTGGGCCGAACCAGTAGCATCCCACCCCTGTACTATTAACTGCATGTATAAATTTGTACTAACCAGTTACGAGTTGTTACTTTTTGTCATTTTCCATTAAAATCTAATGTATACCAGAAATGACATTCAGACAAGCAATTAATGTATTTACGAATGAAAATCTCACAATGTTTTGCTCACAGAAAAATCGAAAAGGTGATCCTCTAAAAATTTGCTTTTACTACTGCCTACATTATTATATTCAGTTCGACAGTAGAACTGTCATTTGGCACATTAGTTTATTAACTGGATGAAAAGGATTTAAGAGAGTAAAATGTAAAGGTTCTCCTTCGCATATGTGCTAATTGTTTCTGGCTCTAGGAGGCGGTGCTCATCTCCATTACAAAGCTAAAAAGCCAGGGCTCCGTGGCAAAGACATCTCCGTAGTCATGTGGCCGGCATGACTAAATGCCGAAGGTGCACAGAATGCTGTTACCTTCCCACCAAAGGGGTCCCTATTTTTCTAATTGCATTTTACATGCTTTTGAACTGCTAGGTTGGCAGAAGCTGAGACAAGTAACGGGAGCTCACTCCATTACACGGTGCTAGGGATTCAAACTGCCAAACTGCCAACCTTTCTGATCAACAAGCTCAGCATCTTAGCCACTGAGTCACTGTGTCCTCTTTAAGAGAGTAATGTCACTATTTAAAATCTCTTATTTTACTAAATGAAAGATAAGAATTTAAGCTTAAATGTCATTTGATCTGGCTATAAAACACTTAGAAGGTTGAAGAGTCTGAAATATTTTCTCATGTACCAGAACAGCTCCCACCAATATTCCCTCTCTGGAAACCATTACTATCAACTGAAATATTAGTTTACAACTTAGGATGGAGAAGTTCACTTTCTTTCTTAAAGCCCATGCCACACTGCACCAACGGATGCAAAGAGGATGTAAAACGGAGAGAAACACTTGCCATCCGTTGGTTAACGCGATGCATCCGTTGTGTACTCACTGCATACGTTTTTCATACTCTCTATCCGTCCAGCATCCGTCCACTTTGATTTCATCCGCTCAAAAAGTTTTGAGCTGCACAAAACTTTTTGAGTGGATGAAGTATCCAACGCGTCCATTCTACATTCGCTATGCATATGGGGAATATCCGTTATACGTCCGTTGTCATCCGTTATGTGTCCTCTATATCCACTAGGCATCCGCTGCACATTCGTGCAACTCAAATCCGCTCCAGCGGAAAACGGACACAGGGAGGAAGCGAAACGGACGCGGAACGGACACACAGTGTTAGTAGCATGGACGTACAAAGGATGAAAGCAGATGCAGCTCAGATATAAAGCATTAAAATGGAAAAAACGTTCATATAGGGGATGTATCTCAGATATTTAGGATGTCTGGAGGATGTCTAGAGGATGCAGGACACCTAGCGGAAACCCGATATTTCCTATAAAAAGGGGGACGAAATCACCTGGATCTCACTTTCAGTCCAGCAGCCCTGCTGTGCAGACCTCTTCAGCCTTGCTCTTGCTCTTCAACAGCATCCATTCTTCTCCACCAAGGATCATCGCACGCTCCTTTTGGTAGCCGCCATCATTCAACACCAGAAACCAAGCCCTCTTCAGGCTCTTTCACCTTTTCTAGGGGAAGAAAAGGAGGCGGCCAAGAAGTGTCTGGGTCCGACGATGGATCAGGAGAAGAGCGGAGTTTGGACTGTATGACAAGCTGATGGTGGAGCTGAGGAATGAAGACCCTCGTGCATTCCATCACTTCATGAGAATGCCACCAGCCATGTTTGATGAACTTGTACAGCATCTGAGACTCAGTTTGACCAAGCCTAGCACCAACTTCCATCCCAACGTGGACCCCAGACTGAAGGTGGCACTGACTCTGCAGCACCTGGCCTCTGGAACCACATACAGAAACATGCAGTATGCCTGGAGAGTGCCACACAACAGCATCAACAAAGTGGTCAGAGAAGTGGTGCAGGCCATCATCGAAGAATACGTGGAGGAGCTCCTCAAGTGCCCTACCACTGAACAAGACTGGAGAAAACTTGCAGAAGAGTGGTATCAGAGGTGGAACTTTCCCCACACCGTTGGAGCCATAGCAAAGCTCCAGGCAACTCAGGGTCCACTTATTACAACTACAAGGGCTTCTTCAGTATCATCCTCTTTGCCATGGTTGATGCTGACTACAAGTTCATCTATATCGATGCTTCAGGCAATGGGTCAGCTTCAGATGGCCAGGTATACAACGCCAGTGACCTCAAGGATGGGCTGGAATGCAACCTCAACATGGGTTTTCCAGATCCAGACCCCCTACCCAATGACACACAAGTTGTACCGCACTTCATCATTGGTGATGACGCCTTCTCCCTCAGAACCTACCTCATGAAGCCCTACAGTTCAAGATATCTCACCCGTGAAGAGAGGATCTTCAACTACAGGCTGTCCAGGGCAAGACAGGTGGTGAAGAACGCCTTTGGCATCCTGGCCAACAGGTTCCAGATACTTCTCACCACTATGCAGCATCACCCAGAGACTATGAGGAGCATCGTGGAAGCTTGCTGCATCCTGCACAATCTCATGTGCACCCGCTACCCAGTGTTGCAGAACAGATTTGTCGACCGTCAACAAGGGAATGGGGACATGGAGCCTGGTGAATGGAGGCAAGGACGAAACCTGATAGACACTGTGGATGTACAAGGCCCCAACAGAGCTTCACGTGAAGGGAAGAAGCAGCGCAACCTACTGAGACACTTGTGCAACTCCCCAGCTGGAGCAGTGGAGTGGCAAAACAGGATGATAGATGATTAATGGATGCTTCCTTGAGCCTGTCGCATAATACTGATGAGATTGTGCCATGTATGTTGAGTGGCCCAACAATGAATAGAGCATTAATAAAGGGCTTTGTTTATTTTGAAATGTGTTGATCAAAGAATAAATTGTTATTGTCCATCTGTGCGGCAGCTGGGATGGTGGACCATACAGTCCCACTATACTTGCAATGGAGGTTTATCTATCCCACAACTATCCTTTTCTATCCCACAAGCATGCAAAGACTTAACCATTTTTTCAAAGTTTTCACCAACACTTTATTAAGTAAAAAAAATGAACCAAGTGTGTGAAGCAAAGATAACCTTTATTAACTTTCTTAGGTAAACTTTATGACTTTATTAAAAAAGCAAAATGAACCAAGTGTCTTAAGCAAAGATAAACTTAACAAGTTTTTGACACTATTCTCAGTCACTCTGAGTCATGTCCATGGTTTCAGCTGTTAAGCGGGCAGGGACTGTGGAGGTGGCTGTGGCTTGAGTGCTGGTCTGAGGTGCCATTGGGATGCTTGGCCCCAAGAGTACAACAGGGGATGGTGTGTTCAGGAAGCTGTCTGAGAGCTGACTCAGTCCCGTGAGGTTGAGAGGCCCCTCATCAAGGACTTGAGATGTCAGGCCCAATACTAATGACAGATTGTCCGTTGACGGGCTTGGCTGTGGGGTGGAGGAAGGAGTGTAGTGGGCTGTCTGGTCTGCAGCTGGGTGAGGAGTGGCATCTGTGGCGTGCGATGAACCTGGGCCTGGACTGGGAAGGTCTGTTTTTGCTGTGGGAAGTCCTGGTAGTCATAGCCTTGATAGGTGAGGGGCTGTTGAAAGCCGTGGAAGGGCTGAGACATTGCCTGGGGTGGAGGAGCAGACCTGGACTGGGTAGGAGCAGCTTCAGCTGGGCCTTGAGGGTGGTGCAGCAGTGCTGTGATCTTCTGCTTCATCACCTAGTACTGGGCCTTGGGCAGGTCCCTCAGGGTCTGGCTCATGTAGGTAATGAAGGTGTTCCGGTTCGAGGATGCTCTGTCCAAGTGGACCAGCTGAGAGAGAAATTCTGTGCTGGTCTTGATTGTGTCCCTGATCTCCAACAGGACAGTGTGGTTCTGGACCTCCAGTCTGCCTCTCTACCTGCATCCTCTGGAGCTGAGGGTGGGGGTGGGTTGGCCTCTGGTGGCTGCTGCTTCTTCTTCCATTCGTGACAGCAGGGCAACATCCCCCACAGGATCCTCCAAGTCTGCCGGCATGGGGAGTGCAGCTGTCGGGGGGGTCCCTACCATGGGGCCCTCTGAAGACACCTGCCTGGACAGGGTAGCTGGCTTCTGGCTGGAAGAGGTCTGGCTGTCTGTGGGCTATCTGAGGGAGAGGGGTGTCAAAGGGGCTGCTCCTCGGTGGCGGATCTCACCCTCCAGGAAACTGCACTTGGCCATGACGTACATCTCCCGGTCAGTGAGCTTGACAGCGGCTTGCCTGGATTTCTTCAGGTATAGCTTGCCATACCAGATGTGCATGTGCTTCCCCCATCCCAGGAGTACTTTTGCAGTGTACCCCAAGCTCTCTGCTTTGTCTCTCCAAGCTGCCTGCTTCTTTTTGGTGTCGCGATAGTCTGTGGCCCTTTCTCCAGAGGTACTCGTTCTCCCTCAGCAATTCCAGCACTTCATCCTCATGCTCCTCGGAAACGGTGTACTGTTTCCTCTCTCCATTCTCCTTCCCTTGCCTCTTCCTCCCTCTGGCAGGGGCTTCAGCAGGGCCTTCAGGGGCTTGAGCAGCAGGGCCTTCAGCAGCAGGGCTTTGAGGGCCTTGGGGCTGGTCCACAGCAGCAACAGCAGCAGCAGCAGCAGCAGCAGCAGCAGCAGCAGCAGCAGCAGGTTCAGAGTCAGTGCCAGGGGGTGGGATGCTGGTTCTGGCCTTCTTGCCAGGGCTGGAATGAGTAGACACGGGCTTCCTCTTCTTGCCTGACTGACGAACCATGGTGTTCCTGCTAGATGTATGTGGCAGCACATCTTTCCCCTGTATGCTGACTGCATGCATGCTGCATCCTTTTATATCCACGGAGCTGATGCAATTCATACTCCCCGCATGCACAGTGAACGCTCTGCATCCGATATACATCTGCGTGGCATCCGCTTTGTTTCCTATAGGCGTCCATGATGCATTCGCTTCATCCGCTATGCATCCACCCCTTCTGCTATGTATCCACTTTGCAATTCTCCCCCAGAACCCCTTCGGAGGTGTCATCTGCTTCCATCCGCTGTCATCCGCTATGCTTCCTATGAACATCCATTTAACATCCCTTCTACATACTACCCACGTCCGTTCTTTTCCGTTCTTTTCCCTTCTGTTTATTCATTTTGTATAAACATTTTGGAGCGGATGACAATGGATGGAGCCACCCCTGAAATTTTGCTCATCTGCTGTGTCCTTTATGCATACGTTTTGCGTCCGTCAGCCAGTGGGACCTAGCCTTAAATATAATTGCATTAAGAAAATTAAATACAAACACACACATACATGTAGACACAGAAACATCCACCCACATGATTTGATCAGGAAGATCTCAGAGGTCCCCTGAGACCTCCAAGCCTGATGACAAAGCCATATTCTGAGGAATTTCCTGAAAATAAGGAGGGATTGAGCTGGCCTCACTTTGGGGACAGAGAAATGTTCCATAAGGTGGGCACCCTGGCAGAGAAGACTGCTTCCTTGACCTCCAAAGTATAACTTCCTGAGAGATGAGACTTTTGCTAGGTTTCAGTGAAGCCTATGGTTTCTCATTCAGACCCTCACAGCTTTCAGACATTGAGATAAGATGTTCACAGCATCACTTAATTCACCAGGGGTAGAGATGTATAATTGGGTATCATCAGCCTATTGATAATATCTCACCCCATGGAAATGGATGAGCTCACCCAGTGGCCTCATGTACATGTTGAATAGAGTGTTGCAGATAGAGCACTGAAACCTGTGGCAACCCACACAAGAGGGGCCAGGGACAGAATGTCTCCCTTCCTCCAATCATCATTGACTAGAATGAACCTTGGAGAAAGGAGGTGAACTAGCACAAAACAGTGGTGCCCATCCCTGATCTCCTGAACTCATCTGGAAAGATACCATAGTTGATGGTATAGAAAGATGCAGAGAAGTCAAGTGAGGCAAGAAGGAGTGCACCACCTCCATCCTGCTCTCACCAGAGATAATCTAAAAACATGACCAATGTTGTTTCTGACCACCAGGTTCATTCAAGGTTCTCTGAAGCTGTTGTACAATCACCCTCTCAACTACCTTCTCCAGAAGTGTCATAAGATGCTGTTAATATTTAATACTTTTAGTAACTCAGGCTTGATTGAATTTTTCTTAACATCAAAACTATATCTATAGAGCAGTGAATTGAATAATATCTATGAAAAGAATATGCACAAAGAATGAGGGGACAGGTAGTTCAACATGTTTATAAAGAACTTGAACACAGCCATGGAAGATTATTAATCAAATTAAGAATAACTGATTCTCTACAACATTGGAAAAAGTTTATTAATTGATTACAAATAATCGTATCAGCTGATATCAGTCAGCCCAATGTTCATGGTTTCAATACACTAGGCATTAGTGCTGTGCTAGAATCACTATTCAACATTGCTCTGTATAGAAAGGTTTATAGCATGCAGCCCTGGACAGCTAGTAATGTGCCCCAGAACATCATAAACATTTGTATGTGATTTATATTAACTATTTTATGTATTTTATATGTGGCCCAAGACAATTCTTCTTCATTCAATGTCGCCCACAACAGCCAAAAGGCTAGACACACATATTTGACAGTTTATTCTAGTTCAAGGGCTCAGATTATTTTTGTTAGCCTGGCATACCACCAATCTGTTGGGACTAGAGAATACCAAATCAAGAGCGCTGAAAGCAACCACTTTACTGCATATGCTGTAACCATTGCATTATTGCAGAAACCTTCAGGAACATTTAGGCTCTTATTCGAAAGGAGGTTAGCTCTGCCCTCTCTACCACTGCTCTCCACATGCAGAGTGACTCTGAAGAGAACAGCCTTCTGTTTTCATGGAAAGTTTTTGGTATAAATTAGGACTCGAAAATCCATGATCCTACACTGTGAGTAGACTAAGGAATCCTCTGCTGAAAACAATCTTTTGTGTGGAGGAAAACCCATCATAGTTGTGGTTCATTATCTCTCCTTCGGTAAAAGACTGTCTTCTTTATCACATCAGAATTCACTGAGACAAAGATAAATAATCAATAAGCATTTTCTGTGGATGAAGCTAGATTTCACAATCCTTGTCTCCATCAACCTCTCAATTTCTCCCAATTCCATGGTTGCATTCTATCAGTAGACACACTCTAATATTAAAATTTTGGGTTCCACCATAAATGTCATGAAGTAAAAGAGAAAAAATATAGCTAATAATATCCAGTATGTGGACATATGTAGCAATAATGCTTCCTTAGTATTTTATAACAGAAAGAAGTGTGCATAAAGCATTTTTTGCTATTATAAGACAACAGATCAAGGAAGCAGAGAACCATTCATTGTCTTCACTTTGCAAGTGAAAGACTGACATCATAAAATAAGAATTGTTCATCTTAAGATTGCTTGGTGGGCTTATAACAGAGGTGAGATCAGAAATTGCTTTTCCTAATTCAGAACTCTATTTTTTTTTTACTCACATAAGCACTTAAGTAATTTAAAAGCTGGCACCCTTGTACTTTAAAAAAAAAGTTGGCCACAGCTGAAAATTAATCACATTTCATTCCAAATCAACCCTACGTCAACCTCAAATTCCAATACCAAGAAAATACAAGCAAGAAACTTGCCTATTCAAACAGAATTAAAGATCAGGCACATTTTTCCACATGTGGTGGACCTGCAATGCTGCAAAAAAGTACTGGAGACTGATCCAGACATGGGTGGAACAAATGGTGGGAGAGTGTATTCCATTTAAGCTGGACTTTTTTTTTAGGAATTATACCAGAATGATATAGGAAGGATTAAATTTATCTAATAGTACATGTATTGATGGCAGCTAGAATAATATATGCGCAATGCTGTAAGAAGGAAAGCATACCACCAGAAACAGAGATAATAAGGAAAATTATAGCCTGTGCAGAATCGGATAAGTTAACCCTAGAATTAAAAAACAAGGGGGAATCTGAGTACTATGGAACATGGAATAAATTCTATCAGTGGTTGTATAGCAGGAGGCAAGGTTGGAACATAAGAAGCTAAGATGATTAGAATAATTAGTAAACAATGTATCAAACAAGAGGATTGTAAATGGTGAAGTAACGTTTATATGTGTACAACAATTGTAATGCCAGAATGGATGCACTGTTGTATTATTATAATTAAATTAAAATAAAAAATAAAAAAGAGCAGGCTTTTCAGAATGGCATCATAATTTCAAATACGTACTATTTTTTTCCCTCTCTGGCAGAAATAGTATTTTATTTTACTTCACAGGAACATTTTTTGCCAAAAAGTGAGGTACTTTACCAACATCCAGTTCATCTGGGATATTCTGTTGATATAATTCCCATGGGCTCTGAAACTCTGACATGGATCCACCTGCAATCCAAAATTATTATAAAAAAGTTAACATCCAAGAAATATCAAGGGAGTGTTCAAATCTCACCTCCTGCTTTGAGTTTGGGAATTTAGTCCACCTTTCAACTCCAACCTTGCTGACGTAAGCAACATACTTTAAAGAGTGAGGTGTGGCACTCAGCAAATAATTCACCACACCTAAACACCAGTCACAAAAAATAAGGTATCACTTCAGCACAGCTTCCTGTAACATCACCTCAGAAATGTGAGAGATTATGCCAGTTCCAGTCACTGTAGGGGGGAGAACTGCATTAGTCTATGGCAGTCAAAGATCAGGAGGAATCTGAAAACACCTTTTCTAGCTGAAAATTTGTATTAAAAGACATGCTTTGGTCATCTGATGAAGTGAACTGCAATTTACCAAAGTAATGTGTGTCTTTTAATAAAACTTGTCAGTCAGAAAAAGTGCTACCAGATATTTTTTGAGCACCCAAAGAAACATTTAAAAATTGTCAAAGATATTAAAAACCAGCTACATGAGGGTTTATTCTTTCCTAGAAGAAATACAGTTAAACAGAAGGAAATGACAATATAAAAAGAACAAACTTTCATCATGCTTTATCTGACAAATATTTCTAAACAGGATTGTAAAAACAGTGTAGTGGTTTTCTAGAGGTAGCACTTAAAGATTTCATTTATCATAGCCAACTCATTGTCAGCAAGCTTATTTATCCAAAATGCTTAACCTGATACTTAGGAATCTGAAGAATTGTTCAGGTTCATGAATTTGCACTGTTGATGGTTAAACTAGTTAGTCCACCACAGATAGTACAATAGTACAATCTGCACAACATAGACCTTTAAATGCCACTTTAAAATTACCCTTTTTCTAAATTATATTTATTGAAGTTATGGGTAATTGTTTGAAAAATGCATGAGCTAACTCTTCTTAATATTCCGTGTAGCTTTTAGAATTTAATTCTATCATTCAGTATAATACAATAACTGAGTACTGTACAGTAGAGTAGTTAAACACACTACAATCCAACCTAAGGTTGCTATCATTTATTATAGAGACATGATCCAAACAGTCCACTGAAGGCAGATTTGACAAGCAAAGAAGATGAATACAGCTACTTTATGTTATTATACTGTTACATTCTTCTCAAGAATTAGACTGATCCTTTGTAGGCATATCATATACAAAAAAATAAAAAATCCTCCTATCTTTGTGCATATTTTGTAAAAGGTTGTATTACTGTTTCTTTAAAAAATACTTTGCAGCACCAGTTCCCACTCACAGCACTTCTCCAAATTTACAAAATCAATCTCCTACTTTTGCAATTAAACCTTTTGGTTACTGGGTAATTTCAAATTACTGGCTAATTATAAAATATGAATATAGTCTCCGGTTTCACAAGAACAGCGACTTCTTAGATACCACCAGATATATCTAAATTCAATGCCGAGGTTGGCCCTTGAGTAGATTAGCATTTTGAAACATTGAATCATGCTGATTCACTGGGTATAAGATAACTAAATTTAAGGTTAGGTTTTGCAAATTCCAGATGTTTATTCTAGAAGGAATATATAAACCAGAAATTAAATTAGTTAAGATGATCACAAGTCACTTCTATCTGTGAATGAGATTCAGAGAGGAATAAAACAGAAATCTTCTAGCTAGCCCATTCCAGCAATTTCAGATTTCAGTACTATGGCAGCATTACGACTATTTGATATTGACTGTAACATCATTAAAGAAATGCCAAACGATCTCTCGGTGTATATTTCTGAACACTGACAACAAATCAACACCAACAAATCTGGCACTTCCAAGATATTTTCTCTTCCTTTAGACTAGAGATGATCTTTCTGATGATTTGACTGATTCTTTTTCTTTTTTCCTATCACATACAGACAAAAATAGATTCCTTAAAAGATACTATGAAGATCTGTTCTCCGAAGTTTGCATGTTATTTTGCTCTTTTTTTCTGATGTTTGGAATTTTTTCTTCAGATAAAATAATTTTTAAAAAGTAGTCTGGTTCATGTATGCTACACCATAATTGGGTTTATTCAACTTCATCATGACATATTGTGGGGAACCCAGCAAACTTTGGTTTATTCAATAAGCTAACATAAAACAAATCATGGGTTTGTGTGACATAAAGTCTATATTCAGGTAATACCTTCTCCATGGAACTTTACCAATGGCCATAATAGGCTAAGCTAGCCATTTTTAAATATTTTACTCTATATTTCTTTCTCAGTATGCTATAGTTTAGTCCCTTAGCCTCATTTACTCAGTTCCAAATATTAATTCTTCATTAGCCCACATACCCACATACCCACATGTGAAATATTGAAGTTGAAGAGAAAATTTTTCTCTAAACACAATTATGAATATAACATTAAACAATGACTAACACATATTTCAGATGAAATTCCCAAATCTTAAGCAGCTACTACTAAGTTATCCCTGTGGGAAAGAGCCTGCCAGTTTCATTACAGCATTCAGAGTTTATTGCTCTTTTGCTAGCTGAACAAACAACATGCAACAATTCTTGGAATTCCCCTGTCTGGCATTTGGTTTTTAACAATGAAACTGTGATTTACATAGCTACAAATCAATAAATAAGCTAGTATAGTGTAAGTGGCTAAGATTTTGGTCTAGGGTCAGGAAGAGAGGAGCATTCTAGGCCACACTAAGCCATAAAACTCACTGTGGGACATAATCACTCCATCCTATCACACAGGAAATAACAGATGCTGAAATGTTTGTTGGGTAATTTTCTGGTGAAAGACTACAACAGCCATTTATTACATGTATAGATTCATGTATTTATTAAATGTATAAATAGCTGTATAGCTGTATAGCTGGATAGATAGATAGATAGATAGATAGATAGATAGATAGATAGATAGATAGATAGATAGATAGATAGATAGATAGATAGATAGATAGATAGATCTTCCTAAACAGGAAAGTACTCATTTGCTGATTACCTTTCCTATAGTTTTTCATAAGATTTAAATTGTGCATTTAGTTTTTATTAATAAAAATACAAATAGATTTCCTTTCTTTAAAAGGAAGCACTCGATTTAAATACTTATACAAATAACCCAATACATATTTTAGAGTATGCACTATTTCCTGATATTATGAAGTACTTAATAATGATCCTAGAGGTTTTTGAAACTAATTTTTCAATTATAATAGGAGAAATGATCATTTTATAGTTCAGATGTAATCATTAACTTTGAACTGATCCCTGAACTGAAGATAGCATATGGGAGGGGTGGGGGACATAGAATAAAAAATGAATCTTGCATTCATTAAGTAAATGTAATAAGCTTGCCAAAATACATCCTACATGCATCTCATGGATATACTCAAGAGACTATTGAATGTAAAGTGAAATAACAGGCTAATGTAACAATTGTAATGAAATAAAGGAGTTGTGCCACTATAAGATTTAAAAAGAATATGACCACACAAAACAAGCAGTGTTTTACTGTCAAGGTTATATTCTGAAATTCATAAAGAGGTTCCAAACACCATCTGCAACTTAGATTTTCTGGGGGGGAAAGCTCAAGGATTTTAAGGAAAGGTTTTCAGTAAATGCAATCAGAATTCTCTTTTGTTTTCTGCCTTGTCAGAACATTTGTGCAATGTCCCAAGTTTGGAACAAAGATGTCATAGGTAAATGGTTTACAAATTGTACAGAATTCAAAGAAAGTTCAACACTTCATTTGTAAGATACACAAAAACAGAACTGTTTCATGGGACGTAAATTTAGGACACAAATTGATTGTTTGGGGGAACTAAAACTGCTATAATTTAACCAAGCATTTCACAGAATCAAAGTGTTCTTCTGAACAGCTAAATGGTGAAATTTTTGACAGGGATAAACAACAGTATAGTCTTTCTGCTACTGCTGATCTGTGATTCCAAGCATTTTAGGAAGCATTGCCAATGGGAAATAATGCTGGGAGTTGTAGTTCAGCTGAAACACTTAGAATAGCAGAAGTTGTTGATGCCCAAAAGTGATTTGGAAAATGAACAAGATCAAGTACATATAGTTCTTTGACATGTAGAAACAAGGCCTTTATAGACAAAGTTAATTTTCAATTGCATGATAATTATGAAAGCTAGAGGCCTTTTGGGTTTTTAAGTTCATTAGCATCCAATTAGCTAGATAATTTTATGTTTCTCTATGTTTGATATTCTTAAACCAGTTTCCAGACATAATCTCTTTTTGTTATCTGTACATGGTACCTTTGATCTGGCTCTTCAAAAATTTGAGTTA
This sequence comes from Laticauda colubrina, assembly GCA_015471245.1. Lineage (NCBI taxonomy): Eukaryota > Metazoa > Chordata > Lepidosauria > Squamata > Elapidae > Laticauda > Laticauda colubrina. The sequence goes on along the minus strand of BLBF01000021.1, from coordinate 10,152,432 downwards.
AATACTCCAACTTAAATTCAAACTTTTGTCAAAGTAGTCATGGCAAAAACACGGTGACTTTTCAGGTTTCCAAGATGTAGATGCAAATATTTAGCAATGTTTTCGATAGAAACACTTATAGAGCACCTTTTTAAAAAGTTAATAAAGCAGCTGCATGAGTTGCAAAGTGTCCACAGCTGTTTCAGAAACAGCATTTCCACACACCCCCAACTTCCCAAATAATTCTACAGATCCAGGATTTCATAGTGGTCTTCTATACAAGTAGTAAACAGATCTGACTCTTGAGATTTTGAGATCGGCAAAGTATGAGTACTTTTTGCCACCACCTAGATAGGCAAGCAGCCCTGGTGGCACAGTGGTGAACATGCAGTTTTGCAGGAAAACTCTGCCCATAGTCTGGAGTTCAATCTTAATTGGGCTCAAGGTTGACTCAGCCTTCCATCTTTAGCCCATGTCCCACTGCACCAATGGATGCAAAGAGGATGTAAAATGGACAAAAAAGCTTGCCATCCGTTGGAAAACACGATGCATCCGTTGTGTACTCATTGCATACGTGTTTCATACGCTCTATCCGTCGAGCATCCTTCCACTGAGATTTCATCAGCGCAAGAAGTTTTGAGCTGCACAAAACTTTTTGAACGGATAAACTTTCCGCCGCGTATGATGTACATCTGCGACACATATGGGCAACAAACGTTCTTATGTCCGTTATCATCCTTTAAACATCCGCTGTACCCTCTTGGCATCCTCTGGCCATCCCCTCAACTCACATCTGCTCCAGCTGAAAACGGAAAGAGGGAGGAAACGAAAGGTACCCGGAACGTCCACACAGCGTTAGTAGCACGGAAATAGAAAGGATGTAAGCAGATGCATCTCGTATATAAAGCATTAAAACGGACAAAACGTTTGTATATGGGATGTATCTCGGATATTTAGGATGTCTGCAGTATGTCTAGAGTATGTGGAAGGACACCTAGCGGAAAACCGATATTTCCTATAAAAAGGGGGAGAAAATCACCTGGATCTCAGTATGAGTCCAGCAGCCATGGTGTACAGACTTCTTCACCCTTGGTCTTGCTCTTCCACATCATCCATTGTTCTCCACCATGGATCATAACACAGTTCTTATGGTAGCTGCGATCATTCAACACCAGAACCAAGCCCTGTTCAGACTGTTTCAACTTTTCTACACAAGGAGAAGAAGGAGACGTTCAAGAGCTGTGTGGGTCCGAAGATGGATCGGGAGAAGAATGGAGTTTGGACTGTATGACAAGCTGATGGTGGAGCTGAGGAATGAAAACCCTCGTGCATTCCAGCACTTCATGAGGATGCCACCAGCCATGTTTGACGAAATTGTAGAGCGTCTGAGACCCAGGTTGAGCAAGCCAAGCACCAACTTCCGTCCCAACCTGGACCCTGGACTGAAGGTGGCACTGACTCTGCGGCACCTGGCCTCTGGAACCACATACAGAAACATGTAGTATGCCTGGAGGGTGCCACACAACACCATCAGCAAAGTGGTCAGAGAAGTGATGCAGGCCATCATCGAAGAATACGTGGAGGAGCTCCTCCAGTGTCCCACCACTGAAGAAGGCTGGAGGAAACTTGCAGAACAGTGGTATCAGAGGTGGAACTTTCCCCACACCGTTGGAGCCATAAATGGGAAGCACGTGGCCTGCAAAGCTCCAGCCAACTCAGGGTCCACTTATTACAACTACAAGGGCTTCTTCAGTATCATTCTCTTTGCCATGGTTGATGCTGACTACAAGTTCATCTACATCGATGCTTCAGGCAACGGGTCAGCTTCAGATAGCCAGGTATACAACGCCAGTGACCTCAAGGTTGGCTGGAACGCAACCTCATCATGGGTTTTCCAGATCCAGACCCCCTACCCAATGACACACAGGATGTGCCCGACTTCATCATTGGTGATGACGCCTTCTCCCTCAGAACCTACCTCATGAAGCCCTACTGTTCAAGATACCTCACCCGTGAAGAGAGGATCTTCAACTACAGGCTGTCCAGGGCAAGACGCGTGGTGGAGAACGCCTTTGGCATCCTGGCCAACAGGTTCCAGGTACTTCTCAACACCATGCAGCATCACCCAGGGACTGTGAGGAGCATCGTGGAAGCTTGCTGCATCCTGCACAATCTCATGTGCACCCGCTATCCAGTGTTGCAGAACAGGTTTGTCGACCGTCAACAAGGGAATGGGGACATGGAGCCTGGTGAATGGAGGCAAGGACGAAACCTGATAGACACTGTGGATGTACAAGGCCCCAACAAAGCTTCACGTGAAGGGAAGAAGCAGCGCAACCTACTGAGACACTGGTGCAACTCCCCAGCTGGAGCAGTGGAGTGGCAAGACAGGATGATAGATGGTTAATGGATGCTTCCTTGAGCCTGTCTCATAACATTGATGAGATTGTGCCATGTATGTTGAGTGGCCCTACAATGAATAGGGCATTCATAAAGGGCTTTGTTTACTTTGAAATGTGTTGATCAATGAATAAATTGTTATTGATAAAAAAAAGTCCATATGTGCGGCAGCTGGGAGGATGGACCATACAGTCCCACTATGCTTGCACTGGAGGTTTATCTATCCCACAGCTATCCTTACCTATCCCACAACTATCCTTACCCATCCCACAACTATCCTTACCCATCCCACAAGCATGCAAAAACTTAACCATTTTTTCAAAGTTTTCACCAACACATTAAGTAAAAAAAATGAACCAAGTGTGTGAAGCAAAGATAACCTTTATTAATAACTGTCTTAAGTAAACTGTATGACTTTATTAAAAAAGCAAAATGAACCAAGTAAAGTGTCTTAAGCAAAGATTAAGTGAACAAGCAACAACTCAGTCTCTGGCACTATTCTCAGTCACTCTGAGGCATGTCCATGGTCTCAGCTGTTAAGCGGGCAGGGACTGTGGAGGTGGCTGTGGCTGGAGTGCTGGTCTGAGGCGCCATAGGGGTGCTTGGCCCCGAGAGTACAACAGGGGATGGTGTGTTCAGGAAGCTCTCAGAGAGCTGATTCAGTCCCGTGAGGTTGAGAGGCCCTTCATCAAGGACCTGGGATGTCAGGCCCAAGACTGATGACAGATTGTCCATTGAGGGCCTTGACTGTGGGGTGGAGGAAGGAGTGTAGTGGGGCTGTCTGGTCTGCAGCTGGGCGAGGTGAGGCGTCTGTGGCGTGCGATGAACCTGGGCCTGGACTGGGAAGGGCTGCCTCTGCTGTGGGAAGTCCTGGTACTCGAAGCCTTGGTAGGTGAGGGGCTATTGAAAGCCATGGAAGGACTGTGACATCATCTGGGGTGGAGGAGCAGACCTGGACTGGGTAGGAGCAGGTTCAGCTGGGCCTTGAGGGTTGTGCAGAAGTGCTGTTATCTTCTCCTTCATCACCTGGTACTGGGCCTCGGGCAGGTCCATGAGGGTCTGGCTCACGTAGGTGATGAAGGACTTCCGGTTCGAGGATGGTATGTCGCTGTGGACCAGCTGAGAGAGAATATCTGTGCTGCTCTTGATTGTGTCCCTGATCTCCAAAAGGACAGTGTGCCTCTGGCCCTCCAGTCTGCCTCTCTGCCTGCATCCTGTGGAGCTGGGCATGGGTGTGGGTGTGGGTTGGTCTCTGGTGGCTGCCGCTTCTTCCTCCATTTGTGACAGGGGATCCTCCACTTCCTCCGGCATGGGGAGTGCAGCTGTTGGGGGGGGGGTCTCTGCCGTGGGGCCCTCCGAAGACACCTGCCTGGATACAGTAGCTGTCTCCTGGCTGGAAGAGGACTGGCTGTCTGTGGGCTGTCTGAGGGAGAGGGTTGTCAGAGGGGCTGCTCTTCGGTGGCGGATCTCACCCTCCAGGAAGCTGCACTTGGCCATGACGTACATCTCCCAGTCAGTGAACTTGACAGAGGCCTGCCCGGATTTCTTCAGGTATAGCTTGCCATACCAGGTGTGCATGTGCTTCCACCATCCCAGGAGTACATCTGCAGTGTAGCCCAGGCTCTCGGCCTTGTCTCTTCAAGCTGCCTGCTTCTTTTTGGTGTCGCGATAGAGTCTGTGGCCCTTTCTCCACAGGTACTCGTTCTCCCTCAGCCATTCCAGCACCTCCTTCTCATGCTCCTCGGAAAGGGTGTACTGTTTCCTCTCTCCATTCTCCTTCTCTTCCTCCCTCTGGCAGGGGCTTCAGCAGCAGGGCCTTCAGGGGCTTGAGCAGCAGGGCTTTGAGGGCCTTGGGGCTGGTCCACAGCAGCAGCAGCAGCACCAGCACCAGCAGCACCAGCAGCTTCAGAGTCAGTGCCAAGGGGTGGGATGGTGGTTCTGGCCTTCTTGCCAGGGCTGGAACGAGTAGGCACGGGCTTCCTCTTCTTGCCTGACTGACGAACCATGGTGTTCCTGCTAGATGTATGTGGCAGCACGTCTTTCCCCTGTATGCTGACTGCGTGCGAGCTGCATCCTTTTTTGTCCGCGGAGCTGACGCAATTCATACTCCCCTCAAGGCCAGTGAACGCTTTGCATTCGCTATACATCCGCTATGCATCTGTTTTGCTTCCTGTGATCTTCGTGATGCATCCGCGTCATCCGCGTCATCCGCTCCTTCCGCTATGCGTCTGCTTCGCAATTCTCCCCCGGAAGCCCTTCGAATGTGTCATCCGCTTCCATCCGCTGTCATCTGCTAGGCTTCCTACGAACATCTGTTTAACATCCCCGCTACATACTACCCCGGTCCGTTCTTTTCCGTTCTTTTCCGTTCTGTTTATGCAAATTTGGGGCACTTTTTGGAGCGGATAACAACGGATGGAGCCACCCCTGACATTTTGCTCGTCTGCTGTGTCCTTTTTGCATACGTTTTGCATCCATTGGCCAGTGGGACCTAGCCTTTTCCAAGGTTGGTAAAATGAGGACCCAGATTGTTAGAGGCAATATTAAAAATAAAGCTTACACTGTAAACCACCCAGGGAGTGCTGTAAAGTGCTATGGGGTGGTATATAAGACTAAATTCTACTGCAATTGCGAACAGCAGACAGCAAATCAGAACTCCTGCATTACTATTTGCTTAAGGCTAGATCCTGGAATCCATCACAAACTTACAATTGTTATACTCTAGCAACTATGAGTACAGTCTATGGCATGATTTTGAGGGCTTTAACAGATCATGGTATTATGAACATGAACAGTGGCAAGAAAAAACAATGTATCATGATATACACTAAATTACAACTGATTTGTTTTCACTAAACAATATGGTGTGTGGGGGAAGAGACAAGAGAATGTTAGTTGACAGACATATATGTATTTGCTAAAACCTTACCTCAGTGAAATTTATCAGACTCAATAGTAGCTGCGATGGATTGAATTATTTGGAAAAGATTTCATCATTTTCCTCTCTATTTTTCCAATAAAAACCAGTCCATTTATGTATCTTGAAAACAAGTACAAACCTAGACTGGTTTGAATCTGGCAAAAAACTATTATTTATTTTACATGCTTTACATACAATAAGTTTCTTCTCTGCAAATGCATCTAATAAATTCTGAAAAGCCCTCAAAGATAACCTCTATTGGCTCATTAATTTGATATATGACAAGAATGCCCATGACGCCAAGATTTTTGGGCAAAGGACTTTGGAATTACTTCAGACATACTTTTTCGGACATTGTCACTGTTATTGATTTCACATAATGTGTGACATCCTTTGCTTCACCATAGTTTCACGCTGATGGTAGTGCAAAACTGGCAATCTGAAGCCAGGTTTAAGAATATTCAAATCCTAGAAGAGTACAAAAAGCTTAATCTACTACAAAAATTAACCAGAGAGATATCGAAGCTAGATCAGGGCAGGCAGGCAGGCATCATTTTCAAAAGCCAAGGAACAATTAGAAAAGGTTCAGATCACGGGTGTCAAACTCAATCATCACATGACATCACGTGACATATCATGACATTTTTTTGCCTTTGTGGTGCCGGGGTGGGTGTGGCCTGTGTGATGCATCAAGCCCACAAGCCATCAGTTTGACACCCCTGGTTTAGATAATCCATTTCATTCTTTGAAAGTACATGTTTTCTCAACAACCTTCACTAGGAAAAGAAGGTTGAAAACCAGGCAAAATTTGTCTGGATTTATACAACTTTGCTCCAAGCCTTCCATGTGATACCATCAAGGTTGAGTTGGATTCTGTGAGGGCCTTAATTAGGAAGGACAGACTTCATCTCAACCATAATAAAATCTAGTTGCTATATTGTTCGTCCCCAACTCTGATCCAAAATTTTTCCACCATTAATTCTGAATCGGGTAGCATTCCCTTGATAGATTTGGTATGAAATTTCAAGATCTTTTTGGATTCATAGCTTCTGCTCAAGGAAGCCACCGTCAAAAGGTCTTTTTGCGCCTGATATCTCTATTCTTGTTTTGAAAGGTTCTGTTTCTGCTTCCAATCACTCATGAATTATTACTCAATTGGACTACAATGCAATCTAGATATAAGGCTGCTTTTGAAAAGCATTCAGGACCTGCAGTTGGTCCGGAGTGCAGCAGTGTGTATATTTCACTTATTCTTGAAATGATCTGTTTTGCGGCTTTTCTTTTTTTAAAAAAAGCTTTATCTAGAATTATCAACTGTTTAGATTTCTTAAAAGGAGCAGCTATATAAATGTGATAAATAAAATAAAACTTGTTAATTAATTCACTATTCTGATTGAGCTATTTCAGAAGATCTCTTTAAAAGTTTTAGAAGACCATCATGATATTCATGATATTTTGAAAAGGCTCAACATACTCACAATACACAATTGATTGAAGTCCAAGAGGAACAACAGGACAAATGGTCTCACCCACCTGTTACCCATAGAGTAGGATAAAACATTACATGAATAGGCCTTTAATATTGTTTCTTAGCATTCACAATGTATCACATAATTTTCTTGATAATTCCTACAGCAAAACTGTAATGAGCTAGAATTAATCTACCTGTATTACAGGAAACATGCTATGTCTGCAAGAGATGAAGACTCAACTGACGGAAGCTTTGAGAACTGGGAATTTCCCAAATTACAGTCTATGCCAAGCTATGATGCAATCCTGTTGTTACTACCTACAATTTGCATAATCCTTAGATAAGAGACAAAGCTACATTTACTAAATTCTTCCATGATAGTGGACTCTTCTCAGCTAAACTCGGATATTGTGGTCTTTGGTTTATTCCTGAGGATGAGCTGCAGAGCCTGGTGGAATTTTTAATTTCATCTGCATAATCATCAAATTAAATGTGGATCCTTTGATGAAGGAATGATTATACATGATACAACTTGCGTTATGTCAAAATTCAGAAATATAATTAGTGCCTTTTGAGACATTTCCAAGAAATTTACCCCTATGTGCTAAAAGAATATATCTCAGAAATCAGGTTTTCCATTACGCTTTTTCTTTGACTAAAGTGTGATTTTTCTTTGCTAATAATTTTCAGATTCAGTTGATAACAAAATGCTTTAAACTGTGAGAAAGGAAATAAAAGTTTTTAAGGCAAGATGGAATGAGAAGACATACTTTCTTTTTCTAATAATCCAGAGATAATTTAGGAAATTCTTATTTAATTATGTTGCACAATTCCCAATTGCAATTTGAAATAAAACTGGAATACAAAAAGAGAAGCACAGCACTAAGAAGAAATTATTGCTTCTGAATGGAAAACAATGTTAAAAAATAATTGTTAAAAAGAACAACTGGAATGTCGAAGACTTTTTATTTTTTTTTATATTTCAGTGTTCCCAATGTTACCTCTACATGAAAAAGTGGGGAGGGGGGGTTCCATGCATTTTTCTTGATATTATTTAACAGGAGGATTTTACCTATTTCTCATCAAGAATAGCTGGAAAATACCTTTTTAATTGTGATACATTGATATAAGCCAAAAACAAAACTCAAATATTTTAACAAATCACCTAAAGACAAAGAAATTTATTTTCATAGAACACGTAATAAAAGGGAACTTTCCCCAAATAATTTTGCAGACAGTAAAGAAAATTGGGAGAGTTTGATTCTTACAAGCCGGACCACTGTATGGTATCTTCATAGTTCCCAAATTAGATTTGTTTTGCATATGTTGTCCATGAAGGCAGATGATGTCATGACAAAAGAGCAAACAGGCTACCCCTAATATGTACAGAAAACATTGAATGGACTTGTCCTATTTTAAGTCACTACTAAATCCCTCTGACTTTACTGCTACCAAAATAGTTACAGTGGTTTCTTGGTTGATATAAGAAGTGACTACCAGCCTAGATACAAATTGTGCTGTATTTTGCTGTTATCTCTGAGACTTTCAAACAAAATACATGTACTTGTGCAAAGAATGCTATTGTAAAGACTAGCCTAAAATAAGGAAATGTTAACCTCTGTATGTAATTTATATCTAATTATATCTATATCTACATCCAATTTATATCCATATCTATATCTATAGTGGGGTTCTTGACAGAAATATTTATTCCCCTTTATGGTAAACCTGTAACAATTATTGGAGATTCATATGGATCCATCAAGACCTCTCTGTAAAGAGTCCAATGCTACTTAAGCAAACTAAGTTTTTAGAATATCAAAAATAAAGTTGAAAAGGATACCCTGGCAAATATGAAGAAAGCAAATTCAATCTTTCCCACACACTTTCAGATTTATTTTGCAAAGATAATATCCCAAGATGGATTCCTTAGAGGAGAAAACCCTCAGATACCTTCACAGAGGAATTCATGGCTAAGAAGTCAAAACTAAGCAGATGAAAGATGGCTTATTTGTGGTTCAACTCTGTAGTCATATTGAACCTCAGCAAAGATAGCTTTCTACAGACATGCAACCCAGGGGTGGGATTCAAATTTTTTAACAACCGGTTCTGTGGGTGTGGCTTAGGTGGTGGACGTGGCTTGGTGGTCATGTTATTGCCTGGATGTGGCCAACTCAATATCACTGACATCGAGGCACGCATCTCCTTGCCTGGCCTCTCATGACTATGGGGATGCTGCAACAGTCATTAGTGTGAAAAATGCCCTTAAGTCACTTTTTTCAGTGCCGTGGTAACTTTGAATGGTCCCTCCACACAAGCAAAGTACCAGCAAAGGAGGGGAAAAGTAATTCCAGAGAAGTTCCAGAGATAGGAAGTCTAGTCCTGCCAAGAATGTAATAAGGGTTAACGGAGAGGCAGTTTCTGTAAGCAACACCAGAATGTTTCCTTCCTGCCTTTCTTACAGGATTAGGCCAGTAATTTATTCCAACAACTGGTTCTAGCGAATAGGTGCGAACTGGTAGAATCCCACCCCGATGCAACCCTCAGTTAACAGGCTCAAAGAAGTCCAGCTCCTGACTTGTCATCCAAAGCTCTATCTACAATTATAAACTTAAAGAGAGCACATGTACATATGTACATAGATAATACTAGCTCTGCACAATGGAAGGGGATAAATTCAGTGTCTGTATAAAATAATGATTACCAACTTGTTGTATGTAGTTTTTGTACAGTCTAATACATGTGAGAAACAAGCAACAGTTTTATACAAAACAGGGCAAAAACCTGAAGTGTCATAATGAAGAAATAACTTTTGCAAAAATTGGCTTGAACGTATCTGTGGAACTGGACACATATAGAAGACTGTGATTGCATTAAAGGTTTATAAAGGTATATCATATCTCTGATACAGTCCTCCATCAGACTATATGAATGCATAACTTTCTTGGAACTGCATGTTTCACCTTGCAGCTTTACTATGATTTGAACAATCCAGCAACTGTTGAATGGAGACTTTTTGAAACCTCTCATCATAGGAACAAAAAAGTGAGCCCTGAGGTACAGTATCAGGTAAGGAGAATCAGCATAGACCAGGTACAGATCATTTAGCTATAGATGTTTAGCAGCATATGCTTAGTAAATAGCAAGGTAAAAATGCATAGCCTGTGATATCCATTTTTTCATTCATCTTTAATGAATGCAAAAAGTGAACTTTCTCTGAGATACCTGAATGACAGTGGAATTATTAAAAAATATTTAAAGGAAAACCAACAAATATATGTTTCTTGTACTGAAGTCTCCCTGCAGTAGATGTTACCTATCTGCATGGATTTTGTCTACATAAGTGACTATCATAACCCAAACGTCCTGGGAATCAGGCAACAGTTAGTGGTGATGTACAAGACAGTGAAAGGAACTATTCATGACTGCTTCACCATTCACAAGAAAGGAATTCCCTTGGCAGAATCACTGTTATCAAGTTGTATGTGAAATAAAAATATTTTCTGACAGAAGGGGAAAATCAAGAACCAGAAAATCAAGAATCAGAATGCTGATTATACATAACTGTTTGAAATAAGGCTGAGTCTCTTTAATGCTCGATTCTGAGCCAATACTGGTAAGCAGATACTAAATTGGGCAAAACACTTGATATCCAAATCCATCTGACATTTTCTGGTTTACCAGAAGTCCCAAATAAAGAAATTAATTCCTAGAACTAAGCCAGTATACAAAAAATGGAGGATGGGGACAGCACTGATCAGGTAGGCAACAGCAACATGAATTAACAACAACAAAAAACAGGATCTTCAGTACCATTAATATTGAAGCTAAAAGATTTGAAAACATAGTATGGTTACTACTATCACAACAGGGACAAGAAGGATACAGAAACAGAGATGGGAACAGGCGCTTCATGTTACAACTCTTTGCATGAATGATTAACTACTTTCTCATTTGTTGGCCTACAAATCCATGCTAAAAAAAACCAGCTACAAATAGAGTGCATTGAAGACAGATGCCCAACAAAAGGACCATGCAGGAATATCTATATCCTTTATAAAGAATGTGGTTAGGGTGCTGAGTGAACAAGACAGATCTTGGGAATAGTATGTTCTGTTACAGACAGATCCAGTAATAGAGACATGCAGTGCCTTCCGTTCTAGCTTTAGTTCCAAAATATGTATAGTGCAAAGTAACTGCCTATTTTTAACCTGCTAACCTAGATGATACTGTAAATATATACCCACTGGCAGACAGAAGTTGCCAATTCAAGAATTGTGACGGGGAAACATACAACATTAATTAGTAACAGTTATTGCACACTGAAAATATAGGGAAATAGACAGTTATAAAATTTCCACAACAAAGAAGAAAAGATGTAATATCAATGCAAATTAGATACTAATATTAGATATTAATCACTGCATGCCTAGATAATTAATATCTTACAGATCTCAAGCTTGACCCTGTCATACACTGTTCCGTTACAGATCCCCAGGGACTTTCTTCTACGATAAAAGCCATTTCTAGGGCAAAAAAAAGAGAATATTTGACAACAGAGATGATCTAATCTTCATGCCTTTCCTTCTGCTGTTTATTCCCCAACTCAGGCACTAATTTGAATTTGCATGCTATTTTTATTGCCATTTTCCTCACTACAGTTACTTTTCCACCCTTGTTGCGTGTGTTCCATCCTCTTCCTTTTGTTGTCAATGTTGCACCCACTTCATCTTGCACTAAATATGCCTTAGGTTACATTCATCCAACACACATTTATTTGAAACCACAAATAAAGAACTTGGCTTGGAACTATTACACAGAACTACAGTTATAATTAACAAGGGCCAAAATTACCTATTATTTTTTTTACAAATGGATTTTATTTGAAAGCCAAACAAAAGGTTCTTCCTAAGGGTTTTTTGCAGGCAATGTGATGGCGTTGTGAGCTACAGTTGCTCTCAGTTGGATGGTCTCTTCAAAACAGCTACCAGCAGCCAAAATCTAAAGAATCAAAGCTGACAGCATATAAACAAACTGTGAGTAACAATCTGGTAAACCTCTTTATTTACCCTCTATATAGGGCAGAGGTATGAATAGTTTCCCTGAGACTACACAAAACTCGGCAAAACTAATTCCCCCCCTTGAAATTCAAATGAACAATTGCTGTACAAAGATATGGATTTTTACGGGTATATTAAAAATATGCAAATCTGTTTTCAGATTGAAATGTAGCATAGGGTTTGACCTTTAATAGTTCCATGTATTAAAATATATGTGAATGTTTTAGATCTCTGGGAAAAATGAGCTAAGAAAAAGAAGTAATCACAATGGCAACAAAAGAATACAATATTTGATTTCTAATCACAACATGCATTATTTCTGCAAGCTGCTTTTTTGCCCTCTGTGGTGCTCTTCCCTTGGCCAATATAATTTCCATACTGGGTCACTACCATCTTATAACTCTGATGAGTAGCTATACTATATTAGCCTTCAGTTGATATAGCTGAAAATAAACACAGGACAGTTAAATTCAATGAAATGTTTTATACCTCTTCAAAGTCCCAATTGAATAGGCATACATGACCCAAGCTTTGGTCTATGTAAGTGTTAGAAAGCATATCTCCTGCCTCATTAATTAGAATCCACTACTGCAGATCACTATAACTTTTGACCAAAGAATCCTTTGGCGATTTCTCAGATCTAAGAGAAGCAGAAAAACTAGGATTCATTATTTTATACACACACACACACACACACACACACACACATTAATGTAAAAATGGGGGGGAGTATACAGTGTCATGCTGGTTAACAGCTGATGAGACATGGTAGTGCCCCTTATCTCTGTGTGAAGGCAGAAATACACAAGTGACTTTTAATTTAATGCTGATACTATTTTTATTTTTTCCCAATTATACCAAATATTTAACAGGCGCCGTAGAAATAGCAAAATACAAAAGACATACAGTGAGATGATCTAGGCAAGGAATATTCAGAAAAGAAGCTATTAGGAAAGTTATCAACACTTTAGGTCAGGGGTGTTAAACTCAAGGCCTGTGGGCCTTATCCAGCCTGCGGGGTGCTTAGACTTGGCCCTGGAAGCAGTGACAGTCCAGCCCACAGTGCCTCTGCTAGCAAAAACGTGTCCGGCCCTCCCGAGCTTGGGAGCCCGTTTTCACTGGCAGAGCGCTTGGACCACAGGCATTCCCAACATGAGTGACGTCAAGCTGGCCATACCCATCCCAGCCCGAGGTCAAACACAACCCTGATGTGGCCCTCAATGAAATCGAGTTTAACAGTACTGTTTACATTAACAACAGTTTCATCTCCTTTTGATTGCTTCCACAACTAAAATGAACACTGTTTCTGTGAATTTTCCGAAGCCACTAAGATTGTACCGCTGAATTTGGTGCAAATCACCTTTCTCAGGGATATTCATGTTCTTTGTTTTAAGTAAGCCTTTCAAGCAGGTAAATTTAATGCACCTTGTCATAAAAAAACTAAGATAAAGATCAGCCTCCCACTGATATCACAGGACACTTGTAAACCTTCAGGGGCAAAAACTAAAGTTCCTGATCCCTGGGAAAAAGTTTCTGTTTCCACTCTATATAGTGCGACATATTGCTCCTCACAGATAAGTAACCCAAGAGAATCCATTTTTCAGAAATTAGCTAAATTTGAGCTGCAGGACCTGTACAGTTACATTCTATAACCACATAGCTATTGACACACTTTTTTTGGTAACTGTATCCCTTAATTTGATCAATTAATCATCTGTATGATCCATGACTGACACTTTTGTAGCTAGATGTGATATACGATGCCTATGTACTGAGTGCACTGTTACTAAGCTGCATTAATATGCTGTTTGATCAAAATACTTTTCCTTATATTGAAAATAATTTCAAGAACTGATACCATGTCTGAACTGAGAATCCAGTGTATGTTAGGAGCCTGACGCTACCCTCAACATCCCTGATACTCCTTGTTCCTATTCTTAATTATTAAATTAAGTCAAAGTATGAACCAAGGAATGGGGGATTTTATTGTCCAGTAGAATAAATAAAGGAGAATATTTGTAGCTCAGGGTTGAAATGTGGGGTCCCTGGTGTCCTCTGAGCTTGGCTGTTTCCTTGCAGATGTTTCATTACCCAAACTAGGTAACATCACCAGTGTTAGTGATGATGGACTAGTACTGATTACGTTACCCAGTTTGGGTAATGAAATGTCTATAACAAAACAGCCAAGCTCAGAGAGCACCAAAGAACCCTCATTTCAACCCTGAGCTTCAAATATTCTCCTGGGCAATAAAATCCCCCATTCCCTAGTTCGTACCAAGGAACATACACACCCCAAGTAGAATTCTCGATAAAATCAGAAATCTTGTGTATAAGAATATCCAAGCGCATAAGGAATTCTGCTCCTATTTGTGCCAATCTGGATAGAAGTCATAGAAATGGAGAAGATTTGTGGATTAAAAAGATGAAACTAACTAATTTGCCATAGTGGTTAAGGCATCAGGTTAGAGACCATGAGAACTGTGAGTTCTAGTCCTGCCCTAGGCATGAAAGCCAGCTACTTTCTCTCAGCCCAACTCATATGAAGGGTTGTTGTTGAAGGGGAAGTAGGAGGAGGAAGAAGAATTAAATATTGTTCACTGCCTTCGGTTATTTATAAAAACAATAAAGGCAGAATAAAAATATTTATTCTGTCAGTTTATTTTTACTTGCATATGCTTCTGAACAAGGTAGAAGGTATAACATAGTATAATGGTATAGTACCAATGCTTCCAAATTTCCAATTTACCTAAATCTTTTCCAAGTTACCACCCAGTCTTTCAAGATATTTTAGCTGAACCTGAAAATTAATGAAACCAATTCATTTGCTACTAAAGAACATTGCAGTACTCATCACATATTTAAACTCCTTAAATCCAAAAACAGGTAAGACTTTTAGGATAAGGAGGTTATATGCAGAAGACCATTGTATGCAGGAGTTTCTTTCTAGTGATACAACACCATCAGTGAATGTATTCTGGAGATTATTTTAATGAAGAAATAGCTCATACTACTGTTTATCAGGCATTATTCTTTCAGAAAATATTGCTTGCTTTTTTGCATAATTTACATAGACAAATAAATAATTTCAGATTATTGAAGATTTCTAAGCACTCCAAAGCAATTTTTATTTATTTATTTTACTTTACCCTGCCAGAGTTATGGAATTTTGAAGAGAATGAATTTCAAATCTTTGTCTTCCACTGGCAGTATTTTCCCCAACTCTGTAAAAGCCAAACCTTGTAAGGCAGGAACCAAGTCATGCTGGGAAGAATTGTTATGTAAACATGGAACACATGTCTCTGATTCTCAAGGCCAGAAACATTCTCAAGGTCCTTTGATTTTCCAGAGTGGGAGGAAAAGACCAAGACTTGATTCCTAAGTAGGCAAATCTTCCACGTTGGCTTTTCTTTTCTTTTTTTATACCTGCAATAAAATAACCCATCTAGCCTTCTGGAGTCTGAAAATCTTCTGCTGTAATCTAATTACAGTACTGACTATAGGGCTGAGTTTCTAAAGACCTGAGATTTATTGCCATGTCTAATATGAACTCTGACAATTTCTTTCTCTGTTATTATTTTCACAGAATCATCGAAAAAGGAAAAGACTGATAACATACCTTCCAAATAGTAGTACAAAGAACTGTATCAGCATCTTGGAATCACATTATCTTATATATTAGCAAACAATTTCTAGATGGATTTTAAAAAAATAACACCAGCATTTATGCTTCCTTTAGCAACAATTTTGCTACATCCATACACCATAACATACTTTGGAAACCCAACTATGAAATTCAGCAACCTCGTCTATACTCTTGTGTGGCTTTCCCCCATCCAGTTTCTGATTAAGATTAGAGACTGGCAAGTTTTGAAACTGGCAAGAAAAGAGGTATTATTTGTGAAGGTATTCTTGTCTTGCTTTTATCACCAAGACTACAACAGTCATTGTTTGCAACTGGACTGCTCTAATCAACTAGAAATAGAATGGAAATCCAATGTTAAAAGTAACTAATGGAAGCTAAATTGTTCATTATCCTTGCAGCTTAGCTACCACCACCACCCCTCCATTTTGCCACTTCCCCCTCACCAGACTTACCTTCAGTATTGTAGCCCATTGTGTTCTAAAGAGGTTAGAAAGATATTATAGGCTGGCTTGGGTGCACAGCACCCTCTCTTCAACTGAGTGTGCCATGTTTCCTCCCTTTAAATAATGTTTCAATGGATGACTGTCCAAATCAAAAGATCAACCACCATGTAGATTCAGCCAAATAAACACAATTTCATGCCATATCAAAGTTTGAGAGTTGAAAATAATTTGAAGGTGATATTTTTGCCTATCTTAAAATAATGAACATCAACCACCAAGAACCCACCTTGGTTGGATAAAATGCTTTACTTCAGCTTTCTGATCCCTGAATGACCTATCAGGAGGGTTTGAACTACCCAAGATTGCTAATAAATTCTATATATCTATCTTAGAAAAAGATGAATGATACTACTACTTCTAACTGCTTTGCTTTTTTTGTCTAGACTGCTACTTTTCCTACTTGCAGTCTTCTGAGTTCCTCACTTTAATTTTTGCCTTTGTATGATTGTTCTTACTATGCCAGCATTTCCTTCAAAAATCCTGTTCAAGGGCCATTTTCCGTTTTCGTATATGTGATAAATCTCATTTATCAAGTTCTTTGCTGTCAATTTGTCCAAAAGTCCTCATATAGGTCAAACAAAATATGTAGTCACAAAGCAAAACAAAAATGCATTACAAGTAGTCATGATTTAGCAACCATACCTGGACTGCCAACTTGGTCATTAAGTAAACTTGTTCCTAAGTGAAGCTTTTTTCTGTCTTACCAAACTACAGAGATTGTAAATGCAAATATTTATTGTAAAATTACTTATTATTGTTTATTGTAAAAACCATTGTATGTGCAAATGCTTTGGAAGTGCTACTTGGACAGATTAGACGTGAACAAGAATAAAAGACCTTAAAATAAAAAAAGAGGAACATAAAGTCCAATCATTTGTGGACAATTTCGTATTTATTGTAAGGAACCACTGGAAACAGGACCCAAATTAGTCCAGAAAATAGAGGAATTTGGCAAAGTGGCAGGTCTTAAAATAAATAAGAACAAGACAAAGATAATAACAAAAAAATTCACAAATGAACAGAAAAAAGAACTGGAGGGAAAAATGGAGATGCAAATGACCAAAAAAGTTAAATACTTCGGAATGTGGCTAACAGCAAAATATACATCGATTAAATAAGATAAATATAATAAATTGGTAAAACAAATAAAAAAATATTTGGATAATTGGGAAAAATTATAACTCTCATTTACAGGAAGAATTACAACTATCAAAATGAATATATTACAAAAATGTTATTTTTATTCCAGGTAATACCAATAAAACTAGGAAATTTTTTTGAGGACTTAAACAAATTAATAACAAACTTTATTTGGCTAGGTAAAAAAAATCACAAATTAAGTTAAAACTATTACAGGACAGTAGACATAGAGGGGGATTTGCCCTTCCAGAGTGGGAATTGTATTAACATGCAGCAGCTCTCACATGAATAAAAGATTGGATAATCCTAAAAAATAAAATAATTTTGACAATAGAAAGACATGGCCTACAACGGGGCTGGCATGCATTCATATGGGATGTGAAAAACAAAATGCATAGTTACTTTCAGAGACATCAAATAAGAAATGTGTTGTTACTTATCTGGGAAAAATTAAAAGGAATCACGACAATAAAATACTGGTCTGGTTATCAACTATGGATGCACTAATATTCCCCAATATGTTGGATTTAGACAAAATGGCAAGATTCCAAGACATCCGAAATAATCAAGGGAAACTAAAAACGAAACAAGAACTAAAAAAAATCAGGGATTGGTGGCCGTATATACAAATCCAGACAAGATTTAGGAAAGTTGCAGAAATGTAAGGGTTTTATAAAAAAAAACCACTAGAACTGGACAAGATATTGCAGGGTTCAGAGGAAAAACTGATAAAAAAAATTATACAATTATTTATTGGGATTTAAAATGGAAGAAGAGACAGTAAAGGAAATAATGATAATGTGGGCATAAAACTTTGACTACACTATAGAATTAAAAAAATGGGAAAAATTGGGGGGGATTATAAATTGACTGTGTCAGCAGCATACAGAGAAAATTAATATAAAACGTTTTACAGATGGCACCTGCCCCAGTGAGACTAGCAAAAATGTTTCCAAAGAGATCACCAGAATGCTGGAAATGTAAATAGAATCAAAGAACATACTATCATATGTGGTGGACGGACCCAGTAGCAAAATAATATTGGATGAGGAAAAGGATGGATTGAGGAAATAACTAAACAACAAATAGAGTTAAAACCGGAGATATTCTTACTAGGCATAACAACAGGAAAATATGGCAAAAAATACAATATCTAATGCTACATTTAATAATGGTGGCTGGAATTGTTTATGTGCAAAACTGGAAAAATGGTATTATACTGTCTGAGGAAAGTGTGATAAGGAAAGTATTAGAGTGTGCCAAGATGGTTAGGCTGACAATGGAAATAAAAGATAGAGGAGAAACCGAATATTATTTGATTTGGAATGCATGGTATAATTGGTTAAATAATAGATATAAAGATAAATAAAGAATATGAAATTTTAGTATGATAATAAAAAATACATGGTATATATTATAGTGGAACAATATATATAAAGGAATATATATATAGATATATGTATATATAATTAAAATGTATGTAAAATGAATTGTACACCGATAATGAAATGTTGAAAATGAAAATGGTGTTATAAAATGAGGGAAATTGTTTAATGAAATATTTTTAAAAAAAGAATAAGAAAAAAACATTACGATAGAAAAAAAAAATAATCTGAAGCAAAAGCATTAAACTGAAGCCTGAGGCAGAAAATATAAGACTACTCCACCAAAAAAGTGTGCATTAGAGAAAATCAAAATGCTCTGCTGACTCAGTATTAGGTGCTATTTTTCAGTTTTATCTCTATTTACATATAAGTCAGTGCTTTACTTTAGTAGTATGGAAAGGACTAAATCAAATTTGGACTTAAGCGCCTATATCCCAGAACGCTCTTCTATGGTTACACATGCCATCCACATTTAGATCTTACTATACAAGTTAACTCTTTTTGTTACAAAATATTTCAAACCAGAAACCATTCTTGAAACTAGTGTTATTGTAAATATTTCCAGCTGCTATGTGTATCACGTAGGCTTATTGTTTTGTGGTCATGAAATGTCCTACTATTTAATGGAAAGTCTTTTCAAGAAGCTTTGTTGCATTTATTAACTTTATTAATCACAAGTATCCTCTGAAATTTTGCATTTACACTATGCTTATATTAACATTTGGAATAATGTACATTCTTGGTTCAAATGTTAGCTTTGGAATATTCATTCATTTAATGAAGTTGCAGCATTCCTATTTAAAATTTATTTGGCTTATTCTATTAAGTTATTTTGCTTAAAAATCCTTTTTAAAGAAATGTTAAAATTAAATTTTCATACATGTGTTAATTCCCAATGTGACTAATAACTTGCTATGTCAGTTCCTCTCTAACAAATTCCTGACCTGCATATAAAAAAAAATAATAATCCCCATATCTGCTTAGAAATTATTTAAAAAGATCATCTCAGCTTTAGACTGTTCTTCACTTAGGAACACAACTAATGGACACTGACTTCCTAATTTAAATATTTACAGTATCTCCTTTTTTCTTAGAAACAGAACAAAAGAGCAAGTTAACAATAATGCTGAACTCTGAGCACTCAGTCATAGCTGCAGGCATTCTTCACTTTTTGCCAAGAATGTTTACTTTCTTGACACTAGTCTGCCCTATTAGAAGTATGGTATCAAAAAAAAAAAAGAATGCATAAAGTAAGAAGGACTCAACTCTAAGAAATATACTACCATATAAAGGATAGGAAATCATAGAATATTAGTTTTTGTTCCTCTTTCATTTTGATTTAGCTATATAAATGACTTATTTATAAAAATACATAGTCATAATCAAAGAGTAATAATAAATATTTATTATATATTATTAATAGAGTGATTTCACAAGGGATAGGAAGTAACTGCCATTTAATATTTTTTATGAAATATTTAAATCACTATCAAACTATACCAGAGGAAAACATGATTGGTTTCACTATTGAATGTGTCATGATGTTGATTTGTATAATGCCGTATTTTTTACTTTTGTATATTTTAATCTTCTGTACTAAATAAAGCTTTTTAAAATTTAAAAAAAGAAGTATTATATCAGGCTGGAAACAAACAAAAAATCATGACTTTTAGTCCTGCCCTAGGCATGAAGCCAGCTAGGTGATTTTGAGCCAGTCACTCTCTCTCTCTCTCAGCCCTGGGAAGGAGGCAATGGCAAACCACATTGGAAAAGCCTTCCTAAGAAAACCGTCTCCAGGACTTAAAAACTGACGTGAAGGTACAATGTGCCCTACTAGCAAACTTTTAAGAGGAAAAAGTACCGTAAAAACTATGTTTATCCCTATTTTCAAATGTTAATTAATGTTCAATGACAAAGTTAATCGCTTCAACTATTACGCTACAATCATTTGAGAAACATTTAAATCTACCTTCACTTTCTGAAGGCTTGGATATGGATCATATTACTTTTTGCCAGCATTTAAATACCTAATCACACAATAAGAAACTGAACTTTGTGCATAAGTTAAAATGCTAAAGGTTTATATTGGAGTTTGATTTCAGTTAAACTAGAAACAAGATAAAAAACTTACCTGCAGTTTGGCATGGGACTTAGGCACACCTCCTTTGAAATGTGCATTCAGTGAGTGACTGCTTGATCCCACTGAACAGGCAATTTACACTCTATTAAGAGTATCTGTCACATGACTCAGAGGCATGGCAAAAAGCACTAGCTTCCAATTGCTAATTTCTTTTCCAGCATTGCTTCTGAGGACATTAATCTGGTTCTGTTATGCTCAGGTTGCATTTGTTGTAAGAATCCCCGTGCTTTTATTCACCCACTCCATAAACAGCATTATAAAATGAAAACACTCTTGTTTTTTGGGGAAAAAAGTTCAAACAAATACACAAGAACAATACACAATATACAGCATTCTATACTGTAGTTTTCAAGGTTTCTCCTGATTTAAATGGGCTGTATTTAAAAAGATACAGATACTGAATTTCTAAATGCATGTTATCAGCAGCAATGATCATACTAAAAAAATTGTTTTTATCCTCTATAAAAAGCTGTCATGCATTTTGGTTAGCTTTGTCTTTAAAGACAGCAAATAAATTTCAATGCAATTGTTATCGAAGCCTGTGAAGCTTCCAAATAAATCAAATTACTTTTTAAGTTTTATCTCTATTTAATGCCAGGAATTACTCAACAAATAAGGGGGGCAAAGTTGTGCCCATAAACACTTCAATAGATCACAACATCTGTTAACATTTTGCAACATTTTACAAAAAATCCTAAACGCATTAGTCATTCATTAAAACTGCAAGCCATGTTATAACCCGTTTTAACAAGTATATCTTGCAAAGCAAGGCTCTTGTAAATATATACACACTTTTCCATATACCAGCTTCTTTAAGAGCAACATTCTATTCCATATCCAATTCTTGGTATGTGCTGCAAATCTAACAGATGCCAAATTTTGAACTTGATAAATCGTTTGGCAGGGATAGTTGTTTTAAGAGGAAAAAAAGATTAATAATAGTAGTATAATAATTCTTTGCACATTCCTTTGGTCTCTTCAGTCATGGCTAAACATTATATAATTATATATAAATACAGACACACAGTGAAATTCTGCCTTTTGTTTCAACAGTGAGAGTTTACTTTTGGATTCAATATTCTTCCTAGTCCCATAATTAAGGTTAGGGATCCCTTCCATTTCACAGAAAATCTTGCAGTTTTTTTTTTAAAAATATTTAGCAGCTCTAGGATTCTTTACTACTCCTAATTACAGAAAGCAGGTATGGAATACCGAGTGCTACCCACCTGTGTAGAAAGTGCTCCTTCCTGCAAAAAACAGAGCCCTGATTTTTCCAATAATTTAAACGTTATGGGTTTTTGTTAGGAAGCTGAATCAATTTATTTCTGACCTTTAGTTCATTGGAAACAATAATAAAGCCAGTTTCAAGAACGTTTTTCTTTTGAATGACAAAGTTTCCAAGAAGAGCAAGCTATTTTCTCACTGGAAAGATTTCTTGTCCTATCCCACCTCCTAGCTTCCAAGCTCAAGCTAGCCATTGCAGCAGCTGTAATGAAATACACCCCTCTCCCTGTTCCCTAGTCACCAGCTTATTCCTTAGAGTTTCTCGCTTCCCGTATGGATTGCTCAGATTGCTTATCTCTAATCACTCCCTGGATCCAGCCTTTTTTGTTGCTGCACCTGAAAAAGCTCTTGATTGTAACACTTCTGACACATTACCAGGTTGTTTTCATAACTGCAGAAGCTTCTTAAAACAACAGTTAACTTTGTTCCAGATGAGCGGGAAGTATTGGGGAAGGGGGTGGGAGGTCAATGGACTTTCCCCCCGCCTTATATTTTAAAAATGTCTTTCTTCTACATAACTTCCTCTAGTCTAAAACAACCTTTCAGATTCCTTGAAACACACACATACATACACAGGAAAATACACATTAAGATAAATCCTGAAAAAACATGGATAAGATAGAAAGAGAGGCAGCAGTTTTGTTTTGCTTTATAAAACAAAGCAAACAACAAAGTTATTCTTGTTGTTATTATTCTTATTGAACACAAAGTCAGAGGAAAGCTGTTGGGAAACTCCTGTTGGTAAGCTGGAGAGATAGAGGATAAGCACTGATTGGCTTATGGTATCTTCTGAGAATCCTAAACTTGCAAATGGAGATGCATAACAATGCTCAGAGCGTGCAAACTGGGAAAGCAAATGCAGAAGGTTTCAAGCTGCTTTACACAGAAACAGTGCAGCTACATTAATTTTAATCAGTTTTACCCCACAGGCCCTACTGATCATTGCATTTATCATGTGACACATTATGCTTGTGTCAAGGTATCTTTTATTATAAAGATGCATGTTTTCCTTTTCTTTTAAAAGCATCGCTATTCCATTATATATATTTTTTTTTTTCAAATCAAAGACAGCATCAGAAACAAGGATATTCACAGCACTTGTGTGTGTGAAAGTTTACCTGAAAATTACTTTCTCTCCACAAGGAGCAGCTTCTCCAGGAGCAGCTAAAATAAAAAAATGGTAAAGTCCAAAGGGGGGGGGGGGAGTATGTTAAGCGCTCCCTCATTCCTGCTATTTAGTCTAACTGCAACTCTAGTTCTTTTCAAATTAACAAAGAGTTGTCTAAAACTTGTAATACTGATTCTTTGTGACTTTTCCCCCCAAGCAAAATGTCAAAATTTCTTTGTTAAAGAAAACATATTCAGTTTTACAGGACACTATTCAATTTCAAACTGCAGCTCCAAGAAATAGCAGTGATCTTTTGCTTACGTGTGTTAAAAGAAAATTCAGAATTTGCTCCTGGATTCTAGTATCCAAGATTGAGTTGAGATGAACACTCTATCACATAATTTCCTGTGGAGCATCTAAAAAATCTCTGCCTTTTCTTATGTTTTCAGAGTTATTGTCATAGGTCAGTATAGGTAGTCCTTGAATTACAACAGTTCATTTAGTAACCAAAGTTACAACGGCACTGAAAAATGTGACTTTTTCCATAGTTACCACCATAGCAGCATACCTCGGCTCACATAATCAAAATTTAGATGCTTGGTAACTGGTTCAAATTTATGACAGTTGCAGTGTCCCAGGATCATGCAATTTTGCAACCTTACTGACAAGCAAAGTCAATGGGGAAGCCAAATTCACTTAATAACCAGGTTACTAACTTATCAACTGCAATGATTCACTTAATAATGGGGGGCAAGAAAAGTCATAAAATGGGGCAAAACTCATTTAACAGCATATATTTTAGTCTCAATTGTGGTCATAACTCAAGGACTTCAATGCCAGAGAAAATGCTGGGATGAAAGAAGGAAAGCAAATCTGTACATCAACTGGGATCCCATCTAAAAACACATCATCATCATGGCCAATGGTAATTTATAAAATTATGCCACCTGTTACCAGTCCCATCTCATTAAGGACCATATTACATAAAGCATACAGTATACATGAATCACTGTGCATTATAAATTCAGCCCCACTGAATTTGGAATTCTGGTTAGGTAGCAACACTAGATTCTGTCATGTTCATCAAAGAACTCATCAAAGAACTGATTAATTTTAAATTATAGGATCAATAAGAATGAAATCAGTCAGATGGCCTAAGTAAGACATTCTATATCTTTATGTAAATTTGAAATCTATTTAGAAACAGCTTCTGGACTTTATGCTCAAAACAGAAAAAAAAATGAAACTTTGGTCTTAGGTTTAGATGACCTGATTAACTTTGTTGTAATAGAAATGGCTTGCATCTACTAAGCAATGTAAAGCAAAAAGGTGAGGCTGTAACTGTACTTTGTATTCCGCTGAACTGAAAAAAGTTGAAGTCATATTTTTTCCTTTTCCTTTTCTTTTTGCCTTGCACTCCTTTTCCCTTTTCCCCTTTGATCTTTATTTCCATTTTTAAATACAAAATCCATTTACTGCTCCTTTTTGCCTTTTCACTTTACCTTTTTGTATATGGCTGTAATGACAACACTAAATAATTACTTCTATTCTCATGTAATTTTTTGAAATCTTCCATCAACAGAATGGAAAGCCATGAATATCTCAAATCGGAGCCTACTGAGGAATTTATCTGTACATGTTGCTACTTAAAAATTAAATTTCTAATTTTTGGGGAAAAAAGTAAAAATATTAAAAGCAATAAAAGTTTCCTTTTTGTGGGTTGACAGGGTTACTAGAAACAAATGGAAGATGATATAATCCAGGCCCTTTACAATTTTTTTTGAATAAAGTAGAACTATTATGCAATATTAAACTTCATCCAGAAGCACTCATCATCAGATTATAATGTTAACACTTTTTCCTTAAGAAGCAATTGAAAACTGGAATAATTACAGTCTAAACTACTGTCCTTATTTTTTTTAACCACTTAACAATTATAAACAGATTCTTTACATGTAGTCCAAGGTCAGGAAATTAACAATTCTACTTCATGTCAATTCTACTCCATGTATAAAGAATCACAATGAAGAAATATACCAACAAAATCTTTAGATTCTAAGCATTCTATGTCCACCATAATGCTATAGTACAGACTGTTTTAACTTCCAATGAATACATATTCATCTCAAATAACTCCCTATTTAGGATGGGCAAACATGCCAAGAAAAGATCAGCTTCTCCCCTTGGAGACATTTTCATTTATTAATAGAAGTCCCTATTGCAACAGAAATAGCTAAAACTGATGTCCCAGTTACTGTCATTCATCCTAGAAAGAGGTAACTGACCACAGTTATTCTAATGAAACACGGTACATTTATGTGTGTGTTTGCACATAAATGTCAGTGCTTAATCAACACCGATTATCTCCCACAAATCTTGAAACAACTTTCAGATTTAAAAACTGCTGAATTATGATAACTTCCCAAGCTAAGCTGACAGATTTAGACATTAAACTTGGCTGGCAGAACTGAACATACATGCCGCCTTCTTATTCCAAACCTTTATAGCACCTTAATCTTGGTGGTTATCACTTCTACAGTTAAATGGATGAGAAGCAGCTGCTACTTTAGATGAACCTGAAGTGGAATTTATTATACACTGCTCAAAAAGATAAAGGGAACACTTAAATGACACAACGTAACTTCAAAATCAATCATACTTCTGTGAAATCAAACTGTCCACTTAGGTAGCAACACTGATTGACAATCAATTTCACATGCTGTTGTGCAAATGGAACAGACAACAGGTGGAAAGCATAGGCAGTTAGCAAGACATCTCTAATAAAGGAGTGATTCTGCAGGTGGTGACCACAGACCACATCTCAGTTCCTATGCTTTCTGGCTGATGGTTTGGTCACTTTTGAATGCTGGCAGTGCTTTCACTCTAGTGGTAGCATGAGACGGAGTCTACAACCCACACAAGTGGCTCAGGTAGTGCAGCTCATCCAGGATGGCACATCAATGAGAGCTGTGGCAAGAAGGTTTGCTGTGTCTGTCAGCGTAGTGTCCAGAGCATGGAGGCACGACCAGGAGACAGGCCAGTACATCAGGAGACATGGAGGAGGCTGTAGGAGGGCAACAACCCAGCATCAGGACCGTTACCTCCGCCTTTGTACAAGGAGGGACAGGAGGAGCACTGCCAGAGCCCTGCAAAATGACCTCCAACGGGCCACAAATGTGCATGTGGCTGCACAAATGATCAGAAACAGACTCAATGAGGGTGGTATGAGGGCCCGACGTCCACAGGTGGGGGTTGTCCTTACAGCCCAACACTATGCAGGATATTTGGCATTTGCCAGAGAGCACCAAGATTGGCAAATTCACCACCGGCTTCCTGTGCTCTTCACAGATGAAAGCAGGTTCACACTGACTACATGTGACAGATGTGACAGGGTCTAGAGACCCTGGGTCAGTAATGGTGTGGGGTGGCATTTCATTAGGGGACCACACAGCCCTCCATGTGCTCACTTGAGGTAGCCTGACTGCCATTAGGTACTCAGATGAGATCCTCTGACCCCTTGTGAGACCATATGCTGGTGCTGTTGGCTCTGGGTTCCTCCTAATGCCAGACAATGCTAGATCTCATGTGGCTGGAGTGTGTCAGTCATTCCTGCAAGACGAAGGCATTGATGCTATGGACTGGCCCGCCCGTTCCCCAGACCTGAATCCAATTGAGCACATCTGGGACATCATGTCTCGCTCCATCCACCAACACCACGTTGCATCACAGACTGTCCAGGAGTTGGGGGATGCTTTAGTCCAAGTGTGGGAGGAGATCCCTCAGGAGACCATCTGCCACCTCAACAGGAGCATGCCCAGGCGTTGTAGGGAGGTCATACAGGCACGTGGAGGCCACACACACTACTGAGCCTCATTTTGACTTGTTTGAAGGACATGACATCAAAGCTGGATCAGCCTGTGGTGTTTTTTTTCCACTTTAATTTTGAGTGTAACTCCAAATCCATACCTCCATGGGTTGCTAAATTTGATTTCCATGAATAATTTTGTTTTCAGCACATTCAACTATGTAATGAACAAAGTATTTTATAAGAATATTTCATTCATTCAGATCTGAGATATCGTATGTTTGTGTTCCCTTTATTTTTTTGAGCAATGTAATTTAATACCGTATTATAGGTTTTAATTTCTGAAAAATGCTAACTAGAACAGGTGAGAATTCTGTATTTACCATGCAGGAGTCTCTGATCATGTTTAAGGCACCACGTAGAAAGGATTAAGGTTTAATCAAGCAGATAGGTTTAATATGACAGGTAGGATCTCTATCGAAGCCCTCCTGGATAAAAGACAGGATATAAACATCTGGCGAAAAAGTCTCAGTACCACAGAGACTACTTTAATTAACTTAATTAGTAAATTGTCAGCTAAGGTTCTTTTCCAAATGAAGTGAAGCAAATATTAAGCAGAGAGATTACTGGTTTAGCAATAGATCTGTATTATTAGACGTTATTCCCAGGAAATAAGTCCTGCCAATAGGCAAGCACTTCTTTATTTCCTATTGCTTTTAAAATTATTTGGCTGTTTTGTCTTTACAAACTACTTACAAACTATATTGCTGATGTTGAAGTAGTTTCTTATTATTTTTGTCTTAATACTACTTTGTGGACTTTTGTATAAGGCAATATAAATAAACAAAATAACCCTTTATCCAGTGGAAGGTTCTTTGGGGTAGGTGTGCATGTTAGATAGATTGCACATTGTTCCCTATAGGTCAGGGATGTCAAACTCAAGGCCTGTAGACAGGATCTGGCCTAAAGGACCTCCCTGGAAACAGGGAAAGGCCAACCTGCAGTGGCTCTGCCAATGAAAACAAAGCTCGGGAGGGCCATGCATAGCCCTCCTGGACTCTGTTTTCTCTGGAGAGGACTGCAGGACATTGAGCTGGCCATGCTCATCCTGGCCATGTCCACTCGGTCCCCTGTGGTCTAACACAACTCTGATGTGACCCTCAATGAAATCAAGTTTGACACCCCTTCTATATCTCAACCTTTTCTATACTCCGCACCCCTAGAATGGTTCTGATATATTCTCGCACCCCTTTAAAAAAATAATTATATGTATATGATTATACATGTTGAAAAAGAGAAGACAACAGGGGATACAAATGATGAGATGGTTCAGAAACATTTCATGTGAGAAACACAGATAACTGGAATTCTACTTAAAGAAAAAAAAGAAAATGCGGGGAAATGTGATGGACCTCTGGATATCTTTTATGAAATTCTGCACCCTTCCAGCTTGGAGGGAGAAGAATAAGGTTGCTTCCTCTCTCAAAATATTAGGTTTCGGGGTCATCCAATCAAGTCAGATTGAGAACAAACAAAAGAAAGCATAATTATGGATTTTTTTATCACAAGATGTAGTGATGGCTGCTAACTTAGATGACTTTAAAAAGGGAATGGATAAAGATGATATGGACACCACAGGCTATTATTCTTGAGATTTGTCATTTAAGGATTAAGAACAATATGCAGTATCCAAATATCAGCTTCAGTAGAACCCTGTAAGGAGAGGAATATATCTCCACTTTGCAAACACCCTAGGGATACTTGGTTGGCCAATGTGAGAAACAAAATGGAACACAAGATGCTTCTAGCTTGATCCAGCACGTGGATAATCTTATATTAGGGAGGAACATTATAGCCAACTATGCCACTAAACAAATATCTGACATATGTGTGATGGAGTTGACATGTTTAAAAGAACAGTTTGCTCTTCCCCCTCCCCCCCAAATTCTGCCATCATTTGTATTATGGTTTTGGGCATCATTCTTGGTTCAAATGTTAATATATGAACTGTTGTGTTAGTCTCTGAGCCTAATACAACAGTAAACTAATCATATATCTTTTGGATTCTTTGAACGAAGGAGACAGGATAAATTGGATCAGCTCTAATAAACCCTTGTCTTTATAGATGGCTGTTATGAAATGATGAAAACCCATCATTGAATCAGTACCAGAATTAATTAAACCTAAAAATATGGATTGCAGTTAGAAGAAAGGTACAAGTACTTTCATACATTTTTTTTAAGAATAGGCTGGCGACATTTGAATTTTTATTGTTTAATTTTAGATGTAAGCTGTTCCAAAGATCACTCCTGAAAAAGTATAAATATTTTAAAGAAATAAAAGAATAGAATAAAATAAAAGAGTGAATCAGCTGTCCAACAAATATAATACACCTCTAAATAAAACATATATTAGCCAAAGAATACAGATCCTTCATTTCAGTCAGATCCATCTGTAGCCAAAGGTCAGCCAAATTACACAAGCACACCCTCGTGTTCCTTCATATATGCTGTTATGGTTTGTTTAGAAAATAATACAGAAAACACCAAAGCAGAACACGCAAATAAGTTGCCCTACTTTTTACGGTATGCCAAAAAAACACAAAGATCATTTAAAAGTTAAGCAAAATAACAATATAATTCATAATTAAATATATACTTACCAATATTATTTTGAAGCTTTGAAGAAGAGCTGTAGTAAGCCACGTGCCAATCTAATCTAGTGTTATCCAAGGAGGCAAATTCTGAAACCACAAAATATAAATCAGACATGTATATCACCAGTTTTCAGACAATATTAAGCTGAAACAGAGAGTTCAGGTGAGCAATTCAATAATAAAAATAAGAACAGGGACAGGAGCTGTCCAATACAACATGAATCAGTTTTACTTACTGGTAAGTAAGTACTCTACAGGTCCTTGATTTATGGTCACAATGAAGGCAAGAATTTTGGTTGTAAATCACTGTTCTTGTAAATCAAGGAAGCACATGACTGACTTGATTTTATGACTGTTTTTATCATGGTTGTAAATCAAGACAGCATGGTCATTAAGTAAATCATGTGATTTTTAAATGAACAATGTGGTTGTTAACTGAACCTAGCATACCCAATCAATGTTTTTTGCCATTTTCTAGTGCCATTTTCAAGATTGCGTAGTGTGTTCATGTGACCTTGGGATGCTGCAACCGGATGTCAATGTAAGCCAGTTGCCAAATGCCCAAAATACAATCATCTTGTCATGGAGATGGTATGGTGCAGGAGTTGAAACTTTAGAGACAGGTTATGAGTAGTTTTTTAAAAGCCCATCCAAACTTCAAATGGTCATTAAATGACCGGTCATAAGTCAAGGACTACCCATATGTAAATAAAACTGCCATCAATTGCATATATGAATTCTGTAGTCAAAAAAAGTCAGTACATTAAGCTCTCTAAACTTTAAATTGAGTCTTTATGAAAGCACACAGAAAGCTTTGTTTCCTTGGATTTTTAAAATGTTAACAGCCCTCAATAGGCACACATATTAAATACCTCGCATTGAAAATGTTGATCCCAAATCAATTACCATTTGGGAATGCTTTCATAATGTTGAAATTATTTTAAGGAAAAAGATCACAAACTCATCCAGTTTTTGTTTAGATGTAATGTTACATCTAAACATTATTCTTTATTCAAAATCATGCAGTCTAGAAGTGAATCTTCTCAAGCACACCATTATGTAGGCATATGTACATTTACAAGCAATTTAGACATGCCCGCTGACCCAACAAAGTGAACTATACAGTTAATAAATAAAATAAATATAACGTTAAACATTTTGTTTACATTGTAGAAGGCTTCTTCTTGATTTTTTTTTTCAAATTCCTTCATTCCTAAAATTTAAAGTTGATAAGGACTGGCAGAAAGTGGCGATAGTGAGATATTTAGACAAAAATCTCAGTTTATAGAGATTACTAATGGAAAAGGTTCGGATTTCTTTTAAAAAAGAAACAATATAATTAGAACAGAAAATGAATTCCATCATTTAAATATTGATTTTTTTTCTAAATATCAATTCCCCAAGTCACCAGACTCAATTAAGTAACAGGATAAGATATAATTGCCATAATTATGAGTTTGTTTTGCTTACAGTTAATATGGCACAACTTAAGTTACTCCTTGCTATTTGCCTCCCTATCTATTAGGTTCCCAATGTCATTGTACTTGGCATTGTAAAATACTTGGCATTGTGGAGTATTCATCCAAAACTGATCCCAAAACTTTCCGAGATGCTTAATTTACAAGACAAATTTATATTTCAAATCACAATGCATGTCAAAAAGCCATTTCAAAAAACTATGTATCAAAGCAAATTTAATACCTTTGTCAGCCTTTGCCCTGTCTTATCAAGTTGGACTTTTGTTCTGGCTTATCTTACCATTTATATTCCTTAGAATCCAAACAAACAATTCCTTTTTCCATTCCTAAAAGTGCAGAAAGTTCCTGATCTAATGAATGGCCTGTTCACTGAGACTATAAGAAGTGCTCATAAAATGGGAAAATGCAAATAATTAAAATGTTTTTCTCAATAAAGCAAATAAATGGGTGCCCAAATTATCCACATGTATTTTGCACCTGAGTACAGGTAGTCCTCAAATTATAACCGCAATTGAAAGTAGAATTTCTGTGGTTAAACAAGGTAGTTGTTAAGTGAGTCACACCCAATTTTATGACTTTTTTGCTATGGTTGTTAAGCAAATCAGTTGCAGTTAATACCATGGTTGTTAAGTGAATCTACTTCCAGTTGGAAGTCTTCTGGGAAGGTCACAGATGGCAATCACACAATCTGCAGCATTAATAAATGCCAATTGCCAAACCGCACAAATTTTGATCAAGTGGTCACGGGGATGGTGTGACAGTTGTAACTGTGAGAACCAGTTGTATGTCTCTTTTTTCAGTGCTCTTGTAATTTCCAATGGTCACTAAATAAATGGTTGTAAGTTGAGGACTACTTGTATACAGAGCTACGTTACCACATACTTCAGCTTTAGATTTATTTAACTAACTGAACTGAATATGACTTATGCTGACCAAGCAGTTTTTTTTCTTTTTTATACAGCTTACAGTACTTGAAAAGATTACTAGACATTGGCCTTGCTCATTTCACATTATGCAGGTAGTCCTCGACTTACAACAGTTCATTTAGTGACTCTTCAAAGTTACATCACTGAAAAAGTGACTTATGACCATTTTGCACACTTATAACCATTGTAGCATCCCACGGTCACGTGATTTACATTCAGATGCTTGACAACATATTTATGACAGTTGCAATGTCCCGGGGTCATGTGATCACCTTTTGCGACCTTTTGACAAGCAAAGTCAATTCACTTAACAAATGTGGCAAGAAGTCATAAAATGGGGCAAAACTCACTTAACAAATTTCTTATTTAACACCATAAATTTTGGGCTGTTGCGGTCATAAGTTGAGGACTACTTGCATTTATATACAAAATGAGTGTAGTCTATGCATAAAAAGGACAAAAGGGACATACTGTACATAGCACTGACACAGTTGTGTGCATACAAGCAGAAGTAGAACTTAATAGTTCATTAAGTCATGTTGTAAGTTGTCAAAGCAACAAAAGACCAAACCCCAACAGTAAGTAGATTGATTACAAATATAATAAATTGCAGAGACAGCAAGATTTAATTGTCAATAAGACAAAGTGGATATTCTTTAAAACTCTTTTTGCAAAGTGGATTGGTTCCAATAAGTTCAAATAAGCATTATTGTTTCAAAGGAATTACAAAAACAAGGGCAAAGTTTCACAAATTTGGCTGAAATTTAAAACATTAAAAACTTTAAAAAACAAATTTTGGAATGCTTGCTGGCCTTATTCTAAACTGCTGGTGAAATATGATTCAGAACTGGAACGAATTATAGGCTGTATTGACTAAATGGATGAAGAATTTAGACAGAATCAGATAGGCAAAACTAGCAAATAAAAAAATTCTAGATTGACAAAGTTAAATGCTGTATCAGATGCTGGTTATGATCTATAGAGATTTAGAAAAAGTAGAAAATTCCAAGTATAATTTTTAGAAGTCTAGCAATGGGACTATTGGTGATTTTTATTTACCCGAAGTTCAAATCCAGAGACTAAGTACAAACATGTTAAAATTTAATGATGATCCCATGTGCTCTGTGGGCAGTAACTTCTCAGAAGTTTGAAAAGTCTCCAAAATAAATTTGAACTTGGAGAAGTATCTTTCAGAAATAAAACAAATTGATGCTACAGCAGCCTATCCTTTAAAGATGAGTCACTACCCAATATTTAGTGTGGGAGGACAGTATTACACTTAAGTATGAGAGAAATGCAAGAGGGGGGGGAGGGAGGGAGGGAGAGAGAGAGATGGATGGATGAATTGTGCACATTGCAATATTGTAGTTAGCTAGGTTATTATCTCCATAGTACCTACATACATACTTACACCATCTACCCATCATGCTGTTACTTTTCATCATAAGTGACAAGGTGCAATGCCACAGCAACAATAAGCAAAATTATTAAAGGAAGGAAATAAAGAAAAAAGAAATCTGAGTCAATCTGGTTTACACCAGCACCACTCACTAGACTGCTCCATATCTTTCTATCCTGCAAAACCATATTTATTTTCACTCCATCTATATGCTGTTTACTTGGCAGTCGTTTGTTCTTTAAACTTCTTGCCTCCCTCTTCTGGAGATCTCATCAACTAAGTTTGGGTTTCTCATCTTTGCCTTCCTCTCACTTGTCCATATATTCATTTTATGATTTGACCAAACCACCTTAATGTAGTCCTTCTGTACTGGTCATCACTTTTTAATTCAGTCTACATTTATTCAACACTGATTAATGCATCCCTTCTTTGGCTCATTTCTACTTCATTCAACTTGATTTTATCTTTCTTTGACATGTTTAATTCTCATATAATAAAATGGCCTTCTTCCAGCCATTTTTGCTTCCCTGCCTCATATTTTACTCTTTTCTTTTCAATTTGATATACCTTGCAATACTTTTCACCGGTCAAACCCAAGAGCTGTGGTGGTGCAGTGGTTTAGAATGCAGTATTGCAGGCGAACTGCCCACATTGCCAGAAGTTCATTTCCTTTGATTCTGTACGGCTCAGCCTTCCATCCTTATAAACCGCTCAGAGAGCGGTATATATACTGTGAAGCGGTATGTAAGTGCTAGTGCAATCTTGATCTTTTGGTACATTTATTTTCACATCCATACTAATTGCATTATATGTTCACTTTCAAGTTATTCTGCATCATCTACATTTATATACATAAACATTTCCAAGCACCACAAGCATTCCTTATGCATTTATCCATGATTACATGACACTTACTATCACACACCCATCTTACTTTTGTTTAGTGTCGAAGCATTCATTAAGCATTTCCATTTGTTCTCATCAATATTTGTTTTTTATTTAACAAAGTAGCTGGCCATAAGTAGAACATTTTTTAAAAGAATCTCGGTCCAAAGCATTTGATTAAAATACGAGTGGATTTTTATCTTCTTCTATATGGAACATCAGCCAACTTTTCCTCGGAAGTGTAACGAAAGAGGGGAGAATTACAAAAGCAAATGATAATATGCAAGGGAGAGGCACTTCCTGGAAAAAAAGAAATGTTGTGTATGAGCACATCTTGGCATATGCATAAAAGGTTTATTAAAATTTGGCCAGTAAACTAACTAATACTGCCTGTTGAAGTTTTAAAGAGCTAATTATCATTTCCAACGTACAGAATGACATACAAAAAGTAATGTGTAAAATACTTAAGTTTGCTTTTCTACATGAGTACTCTTTGGGGAAATTTTAAATATAGCAGAACTGGAAAGGCCAACCAAGAAATTAATAGGAGAGCAATAATTTGACTTTAGTTTTCAGAACCTTTACTAGACAGCCAGAAAAAAAAAGATGAAAACATGTTTGCAAGCAAACAACCAAGTTCAGAGAGCACTAAGACTTCTACAACTTGAGGTATTAACTTGAGAAATTAATCAGTGAGGGGAAGGTTTGTTTCAAGTAAAAAATAACTGAAGAGAACAACTATAAGGAAAGATAGCATTTAGGAAAGCTTTATGGTGCCTCTCACTTTCTAAATGTCTGTAGCCTTTCCAGTATTGTTAGCTGGCAAACAGATGTTGGGAGGGAACTGGACTAGTATGAGAATGGTTAAAAGAAAAACTTCAGATTCTTTTGCAAACTTGCATCAGGAGATTCCATTTGTTGAAGCAAGAGATACTTTTAGTATAGTTCTCCATTCCATCCACATCAAGGTGATATACAACCACAGAACCAATCCTAATTATCATGAAGAATGATAATTCATGATAATAAACCAGGAGAATAAACCAGAAGAGAACCAAATACAACTTTGGGAAAAGAAAAGCCAGTTAAGAAGTATTAATGAAATGCTGTTCACATTGTGTGTGATGTCAATTGTACTAGTACTTCAAACCCATTGTTTAATCTGAAACAAGATTAATCAAAATTCAACTCTGAAATATATGACGCAATACAAAATAATCTAACTTGGAAAAAACTAACTTGAATTTTATCTTCAGCTATAAAGTTTACTGATCTAAATGATCTTGAGTCAACAAATTGCTCCCATTCTAGCCTGAGAATGTAGTTCCATGGTATATGGTATTCTGAACTTCTTTAAAGGAGCAGGAAAAGAAAGGAAAAAGAGCAATTACAGAAAACTGCACAAGTCTATAGGATTCAGGGTGAGGTACTTTTTAATCTCATTTTAAATAATTTACACTGCTTTTAAAAATTAAGCATTTCTCAAATCTTGTAATTTTTCTTTTCATAAGATTCTAGGACCACAGAGTTGGAATGTAACTATGTCACCCATCGAGCTTAACCTTCTGCCGGGGTGTATGTGCGTTAAAAATCCAAATTACTGGCCATCCTATTTCTAGTTGAATATTTCCAGAAATAAGACCATCACCACATCCACATCCACAAGATCATAACATAGGCTTCTTGTATCACAATACTTTTAAAAGCAGGTATGTAGAACCACAGCATGCACCATTCTATATTTTATACATCGATAACACTTAAAATACGTTAAATAAGTGATAATTCAAGTTACTTTTCTTTGCAGTTCAGTTTTTTAAAAATCAGTAAATGACACCTTAATAGTTTTTGGTGCTTTAGAAAGAGGCAGACAGCCATTTTCAAAAGGCTGAAGAAAACAACAAAGGCAGGATAATTAATAATCATCTCTAATTCAATTCTGGTTCTTTAAGCAGGCAGACTGGTGGGTTTGGGGATCTTGTTTACACTTTAGATGCACTAGAGAGTGCAGCAGAATAGGATCAGTACACATGATAAAAGCCAGATTCCTGACCTCTCATATGTCAAAGGGATCTTTCTTCTTTTTGACCCATCAGGCTTATCTGCTGGTGGCAGAAATCAACCATGCCCGAGTATCGAGGTGACCACTGTAGATATTTAGAACTTATCCAAACATATTTTGGGGAGGGATCAGGACAAGCACCAGCAATTAACTCAAGGTGGTGACAATCACAAAAAATGTCACACGTTATTCTCAGCCCATTTCCTTCTGAGTCCTTTACATGTTCTGGCATCACTGGGCTATCTCCGAGTTGCTGCTATAAAGCCTGTCCTCATTCTTCTGCATTATGCCATATGCCTTTCCCTTCTTTCACGTAAGCACAGTGCAGATACTTTTTTTCTTCCATGCCATCACAACTTTTTTGGATGAGGGTATCTTTGAGTTGGTTTTTGACTTCTAGTGACTGCTTGGCAACATTTTTCAGAACACCATTGCCTGCTTCCTAGGGCTGAGAGAACAACTGGTCCATGGTCACCTAGTTGGCTTCCAGGTCTACAGCAGCATTAGGAGTCAGAATCTCCAAGTTTCTAGTCTGGTGCCTTGACTTCCACACCATACTAGCTCTATGATCATAACATTACCTTCATCTTATCCTGTTTAGAAATAGGTTTACACTATCCTAACTGTATAAGGGTAAAAAAAAGTTTTTTCCCCCCTCATATTCAGCACCATCTAGAGTTATCCATAAGGTGTGTAAAATTTACTTAGGCTTTGTCACCCATTACCTTAGAAGGAAATCAGGTGACTGTAGTGGCTAGGAAGAGAAACAATAGAAATAGGACAGACATTGACAACTGGGTAATAAATATATAATTATAGTCATAAAAAAACAGCTGGGTGACTTTGGGCCAGTCACTCACTCTCAGCTCAACTTCACAGGGTTGTTGTGAGGAAAATAGAAAGAGGAAGAGGCATTGGATATGTTTGCCACCTTGAGTTATTTGTAAAAAATAAAGGCAGGTTATAAACAAAGAAATAAAAATAGTGTTCTGCCAACTATAGGATGGACAAAGAATCCATCTCAGCAAACAGAGAAAAGGCATATAAATGACTTGTGAGACACTGCCTTATTTCTGATCCATATGTCATAACTTTAAGATATTTAAACCTGTCAATATCATGACCCCACCAACTGTAACAGGCCAAAGCAATATTACTGTCCACAAAACATCCAACTGCACACATGTAAGGCTGACATCAGACAGTGAATGGTGAAAACTAGATCCTAGAATCTAAAAATTGCATATACTTTCATAAAAAATGTTTAACAATGCTTATGAATTATAAGATAAAGAAGATCTCCTCACATCCTATTTGCCCTTTTTGTGTAAGTCACATGCAAACATGACGAACTTTAAGAAAAACTTTATGTCACTATCATATAGTTCCACTTAGGGAATATTAACTTCCTGTTCTAAAATTCTCATTCCCTCTTCTCCTCTGAAGAAGCTGCAACTTTTTTTCCCTATTTTTAGCATTGGTTAAAGTAGACAAGAATGAGAAGAACCCCTTTCAGGGACCAAAGGAAGCTTAAGTCTCCTTAGATGGGAGAACATTAAAAAAAAAAAACCCTTCCTGTTGTCCTTTCCCCCCCCTCTTTTTAACCAGTTGTTTCCCTTAGAAATGAAAGCATTTCCAACTTAATAAAAAAAGACATTCACACCAAGTAACTGTAATATTAAATTGTTTAGCAAGCTGGTTGGGGGAGGGGATGCATACGGTAGTGATAACGAGCAAGGCCTAGAAAAGATTTTTTTTTAAAGCCTGAAACAGCCTCACGTCTTTTATTTCTCAGTTCTTTTTTCTCCCTTTCTCCAAGTCCATTTCAGACACCCTCTTTTCTTGTAAGGAAGGGTGCGGGACGAAGATTCACACGTTTCCCTTCCCAACCATACGCACGACTCCCTCCCCCCCCCTTTTTTTTGGGGGGGGGAGGGGGGAGGCATTCCACTTTGATCACTTCAGGACAGGAATCATAACCCAGTCCTGTGAAAGGCCAGCCTCCCTGCGCCGTCATTCCCGTACCGTCACGCGTTCACAAGACCGCGAAGCTCGCGGGCTCTCCTCATACGCACACACACGCGCACGCCAATCCTCCTCACGTCAAGCTCTCTGCCCCGCGAGACAACGGAGGACCCTCTCACTTAGCCCAGTACCTGAGTTCCCCGTTCCGGTTCTCGGAACCAACTGTCACCTCCCGCCACCCTATCCCGTAACCCGCCTATTAACTGGAAACCACCATCTACTCGACTCCGCCCCGCCGCCTCCGCGTGTGTTAATTTCCCTCAACGCGGCCAATAAGGGGCGGCGCTCCTCTCTCCCCCACCAATAGATTGTCGCGGTTACCTGGTTCTAACCCCGCCTCTCCATGGCTCTCTTCCTGCGCCTCTCAGGGATGGCTCGTCGCGCTCCGCCCGCTCACCGCCTGCACGTCAATGGGCAAGGTGACGCGTGAAGGGCGGGGGGAAAAGGAAATTGTACCGGATTTTCCAACTGGTTTCGGCAAAATTTCCCCTCAGTCCGTCCTGCTGAAAAAGAATAACAACAACAACAACAACAACAACAACAACAGTCTGGATAATGGATGTGGCAGTGCCTGGAGACAGCGGAATAGAAAAGAAACAACTGGAGAAAATAACAAAATTTTAATAGAAACAGAAAAAACATAGACTATGGCAAAGGCAAGCAAGTGTAGTACCAATAGTAATAAGCGTCTTGGGTGCAATCCCAAAACAACTGGAGCACCACTTGAACACAGCACTGACAAATTTGCTGTCGGTCAATTGCAGAAGGTGGCTTTACTTGGAACAGCTTCCATCCTGCGATGATATCTGGAACACTGTCAGACATCCAGATCTGCCTGTCCCTGGTCCTTGGGAAGGACTCGATAGGTTGACAAAAATGCCAAACCCAATCTGAACATCATGGCCAGCTGCAATGATTCTTCATCCTCATCATCACCATCTCTTAGTAATAACACTCTTAGCCTAAATGAACTACCTCTGCTCCTGTAGCTGCCTGTAGCTTGTCCTTCAGAATAAATCCCACTACGCATTTTACATGACATGGTTAATTAATTTGCAGGTTTTAATTCAATTTGCATGATGAGTACATGTATGTGATATACGTAATGCATTTAGCCAGGGGCAAGGTGCTGGTATGCTGCTTTCTCTGCGGGATAACTGACTGAAGCTTGTACCTGGTGGAGGTCAGAGTATTTTTTTTGAGAATAAGCGGATTATAATGTATAGGTGTTTCCAATCACCTGCCTTCGGGCGGGTTGGACTTCCACAGTCCTAAATACTATAGATATTGGTGTGTCAGTCCCCAAAAGTTGGGAAAAAAACCAGTTATGATTATAGGACCCAAAAGAAGTGCTAAATGCTGTTTTACTTCTTTTTCTTCAGCAGTGGCATTCAGTTCTGGAAAAAGGGAAGAAATCATCGCCACAATCCGAATGAGAAAACATTGGTTTTAGATGGCAAGATTAATTAGTGCATTTGATTTGGGATTGTCTCTGCTGGAGAAGTCAGGTTTAGAAAGTCAGAGCAGATAACAGATAACTTGAATGATCTTTAAAAAGCTAAGCATTGCCACACTTGGGTAGTACTTGGCCTCTCTCCTTTCTACTCACCCTCTGCTTCCTTCACAAGCAGCCAGCAGCTCCTCCCACAACCTCAGGGAATTTGAAATGCAAATTGAGGGAGGCTTTACACACCTTCTGGCATCAAGTGTTTTTTAACAACAGCTGCTCAAGGACCACACATTTTGGAAAACTGGAAACAGGTATACTTCTGTACTGTCCTGGGTTGGCTGAGAGATATGAGCCATAGTGAGTGGTGACAAGCCATGTCCATGTCAAACAGCATCAGAGAGACTTGAAAACAACCACTGTAGAATATATAGCAATGAAATGGAGAAATGCAGGCTCGTTCCATTCTAGTGCAGCAATGAAGCACTCTGGAACAGTGAGATTATACATTAGGTTCTTCCAGATGGAGGACTTGTGTTATCAATAAAAAAGCAATGTGCAGCTATTTATTTCATTAAATTACATTTGGTGGAATGGGGGCAATGATAATGGAAGAATATCAATGAAAATTCTTAATCGCCAGCTGGACATGTCTGGAAGTTTAGTCATGGCAACTGGATGTGTTTTGTTGGTTTGAAACATTTCACTGCTTATCCAAATAGCCTTTTCAGTCTGAGCAGCGACCCTATGCATACTCAGATTCCCCCTAAGCAACTTGCTCAGACTAAAGAAGCTATTTGGATAAGTAGTGAAATGTTTCAAACCAACAAAAAATAATAAGTCCACTTGCCATGATTCAATTTCCAGACAATGGAAGAAGTGAGAAAAGATGGAAGAATTTCTAATGGAGGATATTGTCATCCGAGCTGTTTATAAAATTCTCTGAACAAGGCAGATACAGGTAATCCTCGACTTACAACAGTTCATTTAGTGGTTCTTCAAAGTTAGAACAGCACTGAAAAAAGTGACATGGCTTTTTCTCACTTAACAACCATTGTAGCATCCCCAGATTCATATGATCAAAATTCAGATGCTTGGCAACTGACTCATATTTATGACAGTTGCAGTATCCTGGAATTGTTTTTTGCAACTTTCTGACAAGCAAAGTCCATGGGGAAGCCAGATTCACTTAACAACCATGTTACTAACTTAGCAACTGCAGCGATTCACTTAGCAATTGTGGCAAAGTTTGTAAAATTGAGCAAAACTCACTTAACATTTATCAACAGAAATTTGGGGTTCAGTTGTAATCATAGTTTTACTGGCTGATTGAGGGGGGAAATTCAAAATATCTTCTGAGTGCAACCTAGTGATTCTGCAATGACAGTACAGGTGTCAGCCTTGATGTGCCTGGTTCCTAGGGCTGCCATTCTGGCGGGAAACAATGAAACCAGAACTGCCTTTCTTGAAGGGATCTCAGAGTGCAATGCCTTCCACAATACCGGAGCCACAAGCTAAACCCACTGGACAGCTGGACACATCAGACCGCTGGATGGATGGGCAGGAACAAAACGGATCAAGCTGACTTGTTGTCACTGAGAGGGTCGCAACCAATCAAGACTGAAAAGCAGACAAACACCCACACACATGTTCAACTGGCATTTAGACTTGGCTGGTTTCCATGCTTGCTTTTGAGTTACCAGGCTTGTGGAGTTGTAAGGGGTGTCGCGCACATGGTTGGATGGGTGGTGTTAGGGAAGGATTTCAACGGTTCAAAGAGAAAGAGGCAGTTGGTCCTGACGTTGAATTTCAGTTTAAGGAATGTCAGTTCGTGCTGAGTGTTTGTGAGGGAAATAAATTATTTAAAACCAGAACTGCATTTTAGTGTTTTCCTCACAGCAGACCGAACCTGACAACAGGTTTATTACAAAGTATCAGTTACAAATCAGCAAGAATTAAGAATGATCATGGACAGTGAAAACAGCATTGGTAGTAAGAGTGACTTTCCACTTCCTGTCAGCTTCCCCATTGAATCTGCTTGTGGGACGCTGGCAGAAAGCATCAGAAATCACAATCACATGACTGTGGGATATGCTACAGCAGCCACGAGTTTATGAATAAAAGTGGTTGACGATCGCTGAAATTTCAATTCCAAAGCAATAATGAGTCCTGGGGTAGTTTTTTTTACACATTGTTCAAGTTAGCAGATTTGAGGCACCTTGATTCAAAGGTTGTTGCAATATGATGCATCATTTGGCCTAATTGAAGGGTACAAACAGACAAACAATGAAAGTCTTAGTAGTATATAGATTGGGCTGATGATGCAACAGAGAGTGAGATCTGCCTAGCTTCTATGAGCCAGCTTTGTCTGGTTCAAGCATTCTCTCTCCGCTCCAGTTACTTAGTCATTTGCAATAGATAATGGCTGGTAGGAATGTTGTTGAGAAGGGGAGAAGATGAACCTTATAAGTTACATTCTCCTCTCCCAGGTCCCTCATTGGGAGCTGGAACAAGAGCTACTGTATTGACAGCAGTGATGGTATTCTACCAGTTTGGCCTGGTTCTGGCATACTGGTAGCACCGAAGATCGGCAGAGACTGAACTGGTTCTCTCTGAGGAGCTATTAGAGCTGCTGTTGGGCCCACCTGCCCACCTGGGCTCCCATACTGACCTTTATTCCCTGCTTTTGAAGTCCAGCTACTTTGGGAGTTAGCTGCCGAGGCGACAGGGAGAGTGCAGGATTGCAGGGGAGTTGAAAAGCCTCTGTGCCTGCACAAAGTGTGCATTTGGTGCATATGTGCAAAGTGTGTGTGCACGTGCAAAGCCATACCCACCGAACCGGTGGTAAACTGTTTTGAAATGCATCGCTGTTCCACAGCTGTGTCACTGAGGTGTCACAAATAGCAATGCTGGCTGCATCACATCCAGGGAAACTCTTGATCCAGGGAAATTCCTCCTTCTACCGGTATGAGTGACTTCCTCACATTGGCACTGACATGCTATATTGCACAGATCCACCATGTAGCAGATTGGCTGGTTGCCACAGGATGACTGTACTGGTCAAAGTGGGACAATTCAGGACATCACTTGTTTGTGTCCTGCCAATACAACTCACAACATGTCACATGGGAGATCCCATAGATTCCCAGTGTGATATGTCAGCCCTTATGTGAGGAGGCTGTGCATGTGGCAGTGTTGGCTGAAAGGAACCTCCTGCTTTGCCCCATCCCATCCCCCAGCCTATGGACCATAAAACCT
This sequence comes from Laticauda colubrina, assembly GCA_015471245.1. Lineage (NCBI taxonomy): Eukaryota > Metazoa > Chordata > Lepidosauria > Squamata > Elapidae > Laticauda > Laticauda colubrina. Next base: position 10,109,458 of record BLBF01000021.1, on the reverse strand, counting down.
TTGTTTATTTTTCTAATTTAATTGATTAATATCAGAGTCAGTACTTTCAGCTTTTCTCATAAACTGTGCATCTCCTGCCATTTAAGAAGAAAACATTCATTTAAATGTGAACTTATCAATACTTGACTTCCCATGCAACCCTCCCATTTGTTTCATCACTTGTTTTTACACTAGTCTTGCCTTTTGCATCATCATTAGCAGCCTGCTAGTCACAAATAAATTACACAATCATGTCAAGTTCCTTAGACTGTATTGTGTTGTACTGCCAATACCAAACAGAATTTCTTGGCTCCTTTACATGAGAAACCCTAAAAAGTCATTAGTCCAGGAACCTGGGCTGCAACATTTGAGGTGTCAGTCTCGGAAGCCATATTTCACTTAGAAGCTTTGAGGCTGCCACATTTAGTGCCTGGGAAATTGGGGGGGGGGGGATTTCATAGAGAGGTGGAAAATTAGACTCAACATTCTTTCTTATAAAGTCAAGGACAGTTACCCTGCACCTGTCTGATGTCTCCAGTTGGGACGATGTTTGATTGGAGCATGTGATGGACTGGTGGGTGCAGGAGATGGATCTTTGAATTTCTATTGGGAAGGGTTTTCCCAGATGTGCCAATATGACAACTCTAATGAAATGAAACTTGTTAGTTGGAATGCTGACATTACGCTGAGCCAAGTAGATAAGATCTCTCTACTTCTTAGTTGCTATCTTGACTTTTCATACATATAGACACACTGACACAGACAGACAGATACATCCCTGATTTATAAATCCATGTCTGTTCCACAAAACAATAATTTAACAACTTGTTAGATTATTAATCCATTTCTGAATTATGCATTATCCTAATGCATTTGGAAATTGGGATTTTAAAAATGTTTTATTAATGAATTTCAAAAGTGGAAATATATGAGTAATATATGAATCAATAGCCACAGCACTTCTTAGACAAATATACAACTTCACAGTGCTTTGTAGCCCTCTATAAGCTGTTTACAGAGCGTATTGCCCCCAACAATCTGGATTCTCATTTCACCAATCTAGGAAGGATGGAAGGCTGAGTCAACTTTGAGCTGGTGAGACTCGAACTGCTGAATTGCCAAACAACAGGCAGTCAGCAGGTAGCAGAGGTAGCTTACAGTACTGTATTCTAACTATTGCACCACCATGGCTCTTAGTTAGTATATCCAATATTTTTGAATAATTACAAAGATGGCTGTTAATTTATTACATCCCTTTACACAGGGTTGAGATTCAAATTTTTAAACAACCTGTTCTGTGGGCATGGCTTATTTGGTGGGTGTGGCCAACTCAATATCACTCATATTGAGACACCCTATATCACCCACACCTTGCCTGGCCTCTCATGACTGTGGGGATGCTGCAACAGTCGTAAGTGTGAAAAACGGTCAAAAGTCACTTTTTTCAGTGCCATTGTAACTTTGAATGATCACTCCACACAAGCAAAGTACCCGCAAAGGAGGGGAAAAAAACTCCAGAGACGTTCCAGAGACAGGAAGTCTAGTCCTGCCAAGAATGTAATAAGGGTTAACGGAGAGGCAGTTTCTGTAAGCAACACCAGAATGTTTCCTTCCTGCCTTCCTTACAGGATTAGGCCAGTAATTTCTTCTAACAACCAGTTCTCCAAACTGCTTAGAATGTTAACAACCGGTTCTAGCGAATAGGTGCGAACTGGTAGAATCCCACCCCTGCTTAACACCTTTCAGAGGTAGATATTTAGGATTTTTAGCAAAAAAAGCAAACCCTAACAAATTGTCAATTCCATTTCCTTCTCAAATCCCAAAGTTGGCTTGGTTAGAAATGCAGGGTGCTTTTACACAGACTCTAAGGAGTATATGGGAAATAATTTTTAGAATCTGTCGCTGGCACTCCAAAGAATCTGAAAGACAAGGAAGTTTACTTTACTATTTCACTAAATTGGCAAAATGTACCATAGATACTGCAAAATGTCCTGAAAACCTTTCATTGTAAGGGGAAAGTCTAATGACAGTGACTTTTTTTTGTAAGTCATCTGTTAATTTGTTTTCCAATTTTTTACAATACATGTTTAAAAGCAGACAAAATACTTGGGGTTACCTAACACTTGCATATCTATTCTCAGGTTTGTAGCATTGTAATCATGGCATATCTGGTTGTGGAAATCTGTGTGAAAAACAATCATAAGTCACTTTTTCAGTGCCATTGTAACTTTGAATGATCACTAAATGAACTGTTGTAAGTCAAGGATTACATGTACAAGAATACAAAAAGCTTCTTTGCTTGCAAAAAGCTGCCCTAAATACCAATCATTAGATTAAAAATACCTGCAAGCCAGATTTACAAATCAGGCAGGGTGCCAGAGCACCTTGAGGAATTAAAATAGTTAAAATGCAATGATAACTATCAGCAGCCAACTCTTGCTCATAACATGAAACCTTTTAGCAGAGAGGTCAATTTAAGCTCTCCAGAAAGAGCACACCCAGGAGAAGCAATCCTTAGATCCATTTGCACCACTTAAAGATACCGCTGGTCTCACTCATCTCACAAGATATCCTAAGGAAATCATCCAGATTTAAGGAAAGGTCACATGTCCCCCAGAAAGGCAGTAAAAAAATCAGTCAAGCTTGCATCCTGCTTCTTGGAAGTATATCCCAAAAGGATAGTGCCAGATACCACTAAAGAAGTGAAGGAAGACCCCCTCCCCAGATAGAAAAAGAAATTATGAGGTAGGAAAACATTCAAGCACAGTACAAATAATTAAATCACAACAGTAGCTGTTGCTTGTCAAACCAATTACCAAAACAAATAGACACAGGAACTAGTCAGATTTCTCAAACCAGTTTCTTTTCAGGAAACAGAGATGAATCTTTTTCCTTCCAAATAAAGCTGAATAGGGAAAATTATCCCTTCAATAAACACAGGATTAAATGTCACCAAGCACAGAATTAAACTTCACCAAAAACCAGTTTTAGACCAAAATTCAGAAAGGGTATGTAAACTTACGATTGAATGTCAATCTTTCTAGCTAGCCAAGAAGCATTTCCAGGGGAGTATTTCTTCCCAACAGCAGTGTAAAAAGCTTAAAACAACCCTTCCCCTTTAAGTGTCAAGAAAGAAAAAAAAACCTTCAGAGGCAATAAGATTATGTATACTGCCAATAATGTAATAAGGGTGGAAAAAAACAAAAGGAGATTTCTTCTAATTACCAGTTCTCTGAACTGCTTAGAAAGTTAACAAGGGGTTCTATAAAACCAGTCAGAACTGGTAGAATCCCACCCCTGGACCTAACAGAGGCAGAATAGATTAAGAGAGGTGGCAAAATTACACAGAAGAGCTATATAAGAACGAGCTTAACGTCCCTGATAACCACGATGGGCTGGCCACTGACCTCAAGCGAAGTGTGCATGCGCACGCAAATCATAAATCACCAAACCAGTAGTTACACTGGTCAGATCCCACCCATGGTCGGACATGACTTCGCAACTAACAAAACAAAAACCAAAAAAAATGCTGGAAGGTGATGTTGTGGATGACGGAAAAATATAAATGATGTAAGAAAACAATATACAAAGGAATGCCATGGGTTGGGTAAGAGCATTCAGCTTGGTAGCTGCAGCCCTATGGTATGATAATAAAGTAATTAACTTTTCCAAGTGAGAAAAAATATCTGTGGACTGGTCCTCATCACATGCTGTTTTGTATGATTTATTTATTTGTTTATTTTCTTACTTATTTATTTGTCAAGCGATTATAAGATAACAGGTATAAGTATAAACTTAGTTATGAATACATGAAATTGATACATATAAAAAAATAAAAATAAACAATAGGACAGGGACGGTAGGCATGTTGGTGCACTTATGCATGATGGATAAGCTGGGGGAATGAAGGAAGATGAATTTTGGGATCAAAACAGTTAAATATTTTTATGTATTAATTATATGATGAACACTTTTGGCTTTCCTGATGGCATAGGTTAGCTTTCCCAACTGAATTTCCACCAGTTATATTAGGCTGCAGTTCCCATCATCCCACATCCAGCATGGACATTATTCATTGTTTATACTTTCTGGAATCATTCATACTGAAATTCCATATATCACCATTAGAAATACTAAAACCATGTTCATGATATTCTGGAAAATCTCTAACATTTAGATTGTGCAAACAAGTAATAAACTCTATCTGATTTACGAACATTTGATGAAATGTTCCAATGCTTTTCATTTGAAGTAAGAGATGACTAACCCACTGGTTTTTCATCAAACTGAGATTCTAGACTTGGTTCGGAAGAAATGACTCCAGCTTTCAGTAGGGAATTTTTTTTTTTTAACAAGTAGCCTTAAATCCACTTAAAATTGTTCTTAATGTTGTTCTTAGATTACCATTTTTAATGTCACAAAATGAATATACCTAGAAGCATTTTGAGGTAATCAGAAACAAAAAAAACCACCCACATTTATTTAAATGGTCCTTATTCTCCCTTCTGATTTTTGTCTTTTTATCTGGGCAAGTGGACATATTTTCAAACACAGCGCTCAGCTACAGTGGCCTATAATTCTTCCACATTAAGAAAGCTGGGTCCTAGATTGGTATGGATTATATCTTACTGGCGCAACATGCATGCATCTTCTTGTTTTAAGCATTTTAAGTTATAGAACCAAAAACAGGGTTTTAAAAGTGATCTAAAAGGCCACTTAGGACAGGAAGCCTAACAAGTACTAATACATTATATTTGAAAGCACATTGGCCTTCCTGGGCACTCCATTAGGGGTCTCTATGCTAATTTGCATTCCAATATTCCAGTCCTCAACTCCACACTATTTCCTTTAGCAGCAAATCCAACGTCTACAATCACCACACCCTGCCTGGCAGAAAATGAAAAGCCTGCAGACTGCACAGACTTTAAAGAGCTCAAATGCAATGAGCAAGACAGTCATCTCCCCAGGGAGGAAGAGGGGGAAATTCCCAATGAGTTCATCTTGGTGGGGTTACTCAGACAGCTGGGCAATAGCCTGTTTTTGAGTGAGCACTTAAGCACTGCTTAAGACCTTTGCAGCATCCCCATAATCATGTGATCAAAATTCAGAGGCTTGGCAATTGGTTCATACTAATGATCATTGCTGTGTTTCGAGGTCAAGTGATCAACTTCTGTAACCTTCTGACAAGCAAAGTTAATGGGGAAACCAAATTCACTTAACTGGGCTACTAACATATCAACTGCAGTGATTCACTTAACAACTGTGTCAAGAAAGCTCATAAAATGGGAGAAAATTCATGAACAAATATTTCTGCTAATAACAGAAATTTTGGCCTCTGTTGTGGCTGTATAAGTCGAGGACTACCTGTACTTTGGCATGTCATCTGTGCAAATTCATTGGAGAAGGCAGTGATGCTAGGAATGGTTAGTGGGACAAGAAGGAGCAAGCAAAGAACATGCTGGCTTGATAACATCCAAGTTGAATATCAAGCAATTGAAAGTGTTGTGTTCGCGAAGAATGAGACTGGAGACCAGTGTAACTTCAGCTATTTATTTAGTGCAGAAAGTCCGTCTGAACCAGGAGCCGCAACAGCTCTTTTTATAGAGAGGCTGCTCGCAGCTAGTGGCCAGTGACGGCTACTTGTTTTTCCCGCCGCTGAGTTGGCCAATCATAGGTTAGCTATTATTGGCCAATCAGCATCGAGACAGGAACCAATGAGCTTCTAGTATTTCTTGACCAATAGGAATAGACTATTTGAAGTATGTTAAAATAGACTACCCCTCCCCTCTTGGTATGGTCCTACCTTACATAGTCACGTAAGTAGGCGGGGCTTTTAGGTTGCCTAGTTGACCTGCGCAGTTTAGTTGTGTCGTCATCTTCAACAGGTTCGGATGGGATCGCTGTTTCTCCCGTCCTTCTCTGTGGAACCTCCTGGAAGGTGGAGTCAGCCATGCCGCTCCCGCCTGGTCTACTCAGGCTGGCAGAGTCGGCTCGGCTGCTCCCTTCCAGAGCAGCATCTAGGTCCTTTTGTGCCTCCTGCTCCTCTTTGCCGAAAACTTCTGTGGGTAGGTCGTTGTTTTTGTCTGAATTTATTTGCAAATGTTGTTTATTGTGTATATTTTGATTTTGTGGGGTTTCTTGTTCTGCCGGAGGGTTTCCCCCTCCCCCTTTATTTGTGTTTAAGTGGTCTCCCCCCTCTCTGGTTGGTCTATTAATATTTTTGTGTAGTGTTTGTGCTGTTTCTGGTGTGTGTGTGTGTTGGTTTTCATGTCTGGGTGTGTCAGTGGTGCGTTCCAGTGTTCGTGATCGTAACTGATCAATGTGTCTCCTCCAGGTTCTGCCATCATCTGTGTCTAGTCTATCGGACCGAGGTCCTGTAATTTGAGTTATTTTCACTGGTACTCACAGTGGGTGTCCGGTGAGATTTTTTGCATGTACTAAGTTATAAATTTATAAGTCCCAAGAATGCTTGCAACTCTACCTTGTTTTTTGGTCTTAGTGCTTCTTTGATTGCCTTAATTTTTTTCTCTGTGGGGTGGATGCCCTCTTTGTCGATTTGATACCCCAGGAATTCAACTTTTGAGGTGGCTAATTGGCACTTTTCTTTTTTTACCTTGAGTCCCGCCTTCTGGAACCTTTGTAAAACCACTCTGAGACGTGCTTCTAGTTGTCTCTCATCGCAAGTTGACACTAGCACATCATCAAAGTATGGGACTACTCCTTTTATCCCCTGTAATAACCGCTCCATTAGGCTTTGGAACACCCCTGGGGCTACGCTGACTCCAAATTGCAGCCTTTTGCATTTGAAGGCTCCTCTATGGGTCACGATCATTTGCGCCTCTGCTGTTTCGGAGTCGACTGGTAATTGTTGGTATGCTTGGGCAAGGTCGAGTTTTGCGAAGATCTTGCCTCTCCCCAATGAGTGTAGTAGGTATTGCACTACTGGAACAGGATACACACTTTGTTGTAGTGCATGGTTCAGGGTAGCCTTGTAGTCCCCACAGATTCTCATGGACCCATCCGGTTTAACTGGGGTCACAATTGGGGTCTCCCATTTGGCGTGGTCAATTGGTTCCAAAATACCTTGTGCTATTAGTTTGTTAAGTTCCTCATCAATCTTTGATTTTAGTGTGAAGGGGACTCGCCTCGCCTTCAGCTTAATTGGAGCTATTGTTGGATCTAAATTAAATGAAATAGAGGACCCTCAGTACTTGCCTAATTTTCCATCGAAGACATCCTGGAATTCCCTCATCAGGTTCTCCTCCCAGTCTGTGTCGGCAATGCTGTTAATGCCGGTCACTCCGATTCCTAGAAGTTCGAACCACTCAAGTCCCAATAGGCTTGGTTGGTTTCGGTCTACAATGGTTAGCGACAAGATTTTCTTGTGTTCTTTGAAAGTTATTTGGAAATGTCCGAGTCCGACTACCGGTATTCTGTTTCCCTGGTAGTCCTTTAGGATTAACGATTGATGTTCAGCTCTGCCAATATGCGGTACTAGTTTCTTAATGGTATCCCATGACACCATCGATAGGTACGATCCGGAATCTACGTCCATTTTACATTCTTGGCCCTCGATCCGGACTGCCACATGTACTTTTCGGCCATTTGTTGCATTAGAGTGACCGATGGTGATGGTTTGATGTGTTTCTTCTTTTCTATAGTTCTCGTTTAGCCGCTTGCCTTTGTTTTCGCGACTCCCACGGCTCCACGTTTGTCTATCTTTAGTTCTTGGTGATGTGTTGTCTCTATGTTGGGGGCTGTAGCTCTTGCGGTTTCGGCATACTCTTGCGATGTGACCCCGTCTCTCGCAGTACTGGCACACAGCGTCTAAGAACCGGCACTCAGAACGGGGGTGGTCTCCTCCGCACCTAGCACACTGAAACCCCGACTTACAACCTTTCTTCAGCCATCGATCTCATTCAGCCTGGAGTCTGTGGATCTCCTCCTCATCGTCGTCATCGATTCCGGACGATCCACTCTCGGCATAGTGTGTGGTGATTTTGTGTGTGCTCTCTGCCTTCTTTTCTGAGCCCTGGTTTGTTTCGGTCGGAGTTTTGGATGAATTCGCATTTATCTGTTGCATTTTGGCCGCTGATTTTTTAGTTGCTTCTGCTGCCATGGCTTCAGCAATAGCCTCAATAACTGTAATCTTTGGCCAGGTTAGCAGCTGGCTTTGTAGGGTGAGGTCTCTCAGTCCGAGGACCACGCGATCCCTCATGGCTTAATCCATGTTAAGGAATTCGCATGCCCCTCCAATGTCCCTGAGAGCCACTATGAAGTCTGCGATGCTCTTACCTTCTCTCTGGTCCCATTTGTAAAATTCGTGTCTCCGAATAAGGCGGGAGACGGTCAGTGCATAGTGAGCCTTCAGCAGATTTTCTAGGTCTGGCCAGGCCATCTGTTTCACATCTTCTGGTTTTGCCAGTGCCTTGGCCATCTTGAATACTGTAGGCCCACAGTGCGTCAGGAACACGGCTCTTTTTTGGTTGTTGGAGATTCCTTGCAAATTGTTGCTTTCCAGGAATATGAGGATTCTATCGATGTAGGATTCCCAGTCCTCTGTTGCTGGGTTGAATGGTGTGGGTGGCGAGTTGGTTCTGGCCATTTCGTCTGCTCGGTCTCGATGCCACGTGCTCGACTGGTCTCCTCTCTCAGAATCCCACCTTCGTCGCCAGTGTTGTGTTCGCAAAGAATGAGACCGGAGACCAGTGTAACTTCAGCTCTTTTATTTAGTGCAAAAAATCCGTCTGAACCAGGAACCATGGCAGCTCTTTTTATAGAGAGGCTGCTCGCGGCTTGTGGCCAATGACGGCTACTTGTTTTTCCCGCCGCTGAGTTGGCCAATCATAGGTTAGCTATTATTGGCCAATCAGTGTCGAGACAGGAACCAATGAGCTTCTAGTATTTCTTGACCAATAGGAATAGATTATTTGAAGTATGTTAATATGGAACAGAAAGAAGCCATGGTTAACAGGGTAGCATGGAGAGCACTTCCTTTCTTTTCCATTTGTCTTTCATTCTATGGGGAAAAATACAAGACAAACTGAAAAGGAAGAGAAACAAAAACAAGAAAGGGCAAGAAATGAAAAAGAAAGACCGTCTTTTCAATAGTTAAATTACAATCTTTTTATCTCTTACAGCCCTCTTAGCTTCTTCTTTTTATCCCTCTTCATTTTTATACAAATTTCTTCAGTTCCTCATTTAATCCACATTTTCTTTATCTTCAGAGCTGTAGATCATCTTGTCATTTCTTTCTCTTTTCAGCAAAAAAAGTCCATATGAAGTTTAGACTAGAGCCTTTCAAAAATGTTTTAGTTTGGTCTTTTTTTCCTTTGACCAAAAAGGAAATTATTATTTCTATAACATTACCAGTGAAAACCAAAAGCAATCCCAAACCCAATGCTTCTCCTTGGGCAGAAAAGTAATGGAATTTACTCACACACACAAAAAAATCGTTCTTATTCAAGACTCCAAGAAGTAAGTCAGTGGTATGAATGAGCATACAGTGTTGTACAGAACCTGCTCTAAGAAGGAGAAAGGAAAGAGAAAGAAAACTTCTCTTTTCTTTCTTTATTAATTCCCACAACATCCTTTTGAAGCATGTTCCAGTCGATGGGGAAAACAGTTGTCAACCGTCTGACTAGCGAACCCAAGAAAAGTAGGCATTCTTAGGAACTTTGTAATCCCATAAGCAAAACTTTATTGGAGACACCATTTCGGTGCTGAAGAATCAAAACCAACTCTGGTTTTTCCTGCACAATGCATATACAGTTAAACAATAGCTTTTTTTTCTCTCCCCACTCTTGGTTACTCACATTGTCCAATTATGAATCATCCTTTTGTTTTAAGAACTGTTCACTTTTCTGTCAAACACCTGCAATCATTGGCCTTGGTGGTTCTTGGCTCTCACTGTTCGTTTCTGGCACATCTGCATTCTTTTTCCCCCCCCCCCCCCCCCCCAGTTCTTTGGCAAGTTGAATAATGATAAGACCTAATGTTTCAAAAGCGGTTCAACCTTGACACCCTTAGGGCAAGAGCTAGATGATTTTAAAAAATCATCTTGCATGAAAAATATCACAGCATGATACAGGTTGTCCTCAACTTACAGCCATACATTTAGCAACTGTTCTATTTATTACAGGATCCTGGTGTCACGCGATCATCCTTTGTAATCTTTCCAGCTGGCTTCCCACAAGCAAAGTTGATGATGGAAGCCAGGTTGGTTTAACAACTACATAATTCACTTAACAGCAATGATTCGCTTAACAACTGTGGCAAAAATGGGTGTAAAATCAGGTGCAACTCACTTAACAACCCCCTTGTTTAGCAAAGGGAATTCTGACCCAATTGCCGTTAGAAATTCAGCAATGTGACAGCCTAGCGGTGAAGATGTTCACCTTCCACTCAGAAGATTGACAATTCAATCCTAGGTAGTGGCAGATATTTCTCTCCTAGGAGGCAAAGAAAAAATGTCTGCTGCAAACTCTACTTGGCATCAGGCATTCAGCCAGTAAATGTTCAGCTCAATCCAGTAACCCCAACTCTACCCAAATTAAGGGATTACAGATTCATAAAAAAGGATGTGTGTGTTTGTATATTTGCAAGCAGTACTGGCTGGAAAATTCTGGAAGCAGAAGTCCACGCATCTTAAAAGCTGCTGAGGTTAAGAAACATTACCTTCAAGGTTTGGAGCCCCTCTCTAAGGGAGGTGGGCAGTTAAGAAATGTGAAATATAAATAAATTGAACAGAGAAAAGACTGGACTCTGAAACATCAGCGGCAATGCATACCTGCTTTCTCAACACCTTTCTGTGGAAGAGAAGAACACACTTAGGTTGCCATCATTTAAACCTGACAACTGTGACCCATTAACACCACTGTAAAATACTCATCAGGAAGCATTGTATGTCATTGCTTAATTAAAGCATCACTGGCTGCATTAATAGTATCAGGTCAACTCTGCCTAATGCATTTTTGAGACCCCAAATTGACCTTGGGATTTTCCACACTGCGCAATTTGAGAAAGAATACTGCATGCTTCTCTCCCACACACCTCTTCTCCTTTTCCTCTGGGTAACAACACAACATACAGTACTCTGAACTCTCAGTAGCACATTACATTTGGATCTACCCCCTCCCCTGAAGTTCTACCTTCTAATACTTCCCATAGCTATCATGCAGGGACAGGTTTGCCAGATGTTTGCCTCAAGACCACCATTTTGCATTGATGCAGAAGCTCCAGTATGCATACAGATGTTTTGGTAGAAGATCCATCTAAACTGTCAAGATAGATTAGCAACCAGACATGCAGTGCAGTCATGTTCTGTTACCTCATGATTCATACTTCACTACGTGCCAAGATGTTGAGTGTCACAAAAAACAACAAAAAAGTATTAAAACCAACCCCCACCTCAGATCAGGAATATAAAGCCCAATTTAGTGAAAGGACAGCTTAATGCTTTCATTTACAATGTTTCAGATATTTGTTTTATTGGTTTTTCTGCAAGCACAATACAAAAACTTGTCTTCATTTCTGATCTGTACTCTGCCTTAGTAAAATAATCAGTGGTGCTCTACTTACAATATTAATGCGGGGGAATTTAGGGGAAGTGATTGATGGATTTTTGTGATTTTTCCATCCCTTCCCACCAATTGATATTTGCTTGAGGGAAAAATACCAATTACTCTCCTTAATAGGGGTGGGGCAGGCAGTTGCTTACAATGGCTGGTTTAGACAATTGTCAAGTTGCCTATCAGATCACAAGCAAAGAGCTGGCCTATGCCTGACTTGTCAATCTAGCTATATCTTCTGAAAGGGTGAATTGTGAAACAGGAGGGAACTATTGATATTAAGTAAGTGCTGCAAAAGATTGGGAACACTGGCAGTGAGTGACTGTTGCTTGCATCAGCTTAGAAGAATCCTTCAGAAAAAGGAAAGTGCCACTGCTCTTCTCGCCCTCAGTAATATAACCAGCAAGAGGTTACAGAGAATAGCCATGGAAAATCCCTTATTGACCAAAGCAGTAGAAAGAACCAATAACACATAGCTTGCAACTATTTTTTCTGTTTTAATATGAATTTCTTTGCAGCACATAGTGTTGTTGTTTTCAAAACAAAAAAAATAAAAATAAAAAACAGTAAATCCATGTTCAGACACCAGATCAAGTGTTCTTTCAAAAAAGCACTAAGAGGTGTATATAAGGAATTACAGAAAATCTGATAAGCACCAGCCTGGCATTGCCTAGGTAGTGTTGGAAGAAATATCCTTCTGGGTTCAGCTCCAAGTGGGGAAAAAGACACTGGAAACATGGAGGCTGTTTGGAAAGATGGTTTAATGGTGGACAGGACCACATGGCCTGGAGCTCCAGAGTGAAAAGGAAGGATGATCACATGCTTCAAGGTGAAGGAAGAGATCAAGAAAGGGCTGAGGTGCTGAGAGTGCCTGGGTTTTATAACCTTTGTTGGGATTTGAATTGGAGTATTGTATTTTGATTGGTTGTCAGACTCCCATAGGGCCATTCAGGGGCAATTCTGTAAGCTGTCCTGACTCCCAGGCTTGGTTGAGCCTTGCTGATGCACTGAAAGGGCTTTTGAACAATTGTGATAGTTTTACCTGGAGACCTTTGTTATGTAAAGTATTCTGGCCTAGGCCTTAATGGCCCACCCATGAACAAAGGCAGGAGTGAGTTTCTGCTTCTGAGTTTCTACTCTTATTTAGAGAAAATATTCTGCCTTTTTAATATTTCCTAAGTTATTTGAATTTTCTAGGAGAGGGGTGGGTGCTAATTTCCTAAAGCAGGTGGCAGGTATCTGGGCTCTCCTCCATCCCCAAAGGCCATGCAATTGAAGAGAAGCCCATGTCCCTGAAGCAGCACCGTCAGGAAGAACTGGGCAAGTCCACCCAGATCATGTCCACAACTGGTTTCAGTAGAGGGAAGACACTATTTTAAATCTGGAACAGCAAAAGCTGCCTTGCCTGTGAATAAGGATTGAGAGGGATGTGTTGTATAAAAATGGCTACCCAGCTACCTTTGTGCTAAATGAGGATAAGCTCAAGGGGAGGAGAACTGGTGTAAGGGCACCAGATCTCCACTGTAAAAACTCTAACATCCAATTGTTGGCAAAGATATAGGAAAAAAATGCCCTGGTCTTGTATCATGCCATCTAGAGGTTTTGAACATAATTCCTATTAGACCCAGTGAAGATGACTTATAGCAGTGTACAAATAATTGTGAAATTTGGTCCAAAGCAACTAGAAGGCATCAGATTCCTTTCACTGGACTAAGATATTTTAGTATGTATCCATTATTATATATAAACTATGCAGAATAATGTTCATTCAGTTTATAACTTTTTTTATTTACATGTAGCCTGATGTATCAATCTGGAGAGGAGCTGCCTATGCTAAAAGCTGACACTGACTCAATGGTACATCATCAGCCAATCCAGCATGATGGAGGCATGCACTGAATTATACTGTTGGAAGTTAAAACCCACTCCTCTCCTAGGAAAATGAAATATTTTAGGATATACTAAAAAGGCAGAATATTTCCCCTAAAAAGAGAAGTAGAAACTCAGAGAGGCAGAAATTCACCCCCCCACACACACGCACCCCTTTGCTCATGGACCATTACTCTGGCCTAGGCCAGTTTATTTTACATAACAAAGATCTATTCCAGATAGAGCTATAATAGGATAATAATTATAATAGCAATTGCCCAAAGCTCTTTTCATTACATCATCACCCAGCAAGGCTCAACCAAGCCTGGGACTCAGGACAGTCTACAGAGTTGCCCCTGCATGGCCTCATGGGAGTCTGACAACCGATCAGAATACAAGCTCAAGTTCAAATCCCAACAAAGGTTATAAAAGCCAGGCACTCTCAGCATATCAGCCCTTCCTTCTTCTCCCAAGGCATTTGATTAAACCATTAAAACATCTTTCCAAGCAGTCACCATGTTTCCAGTGTCTTTCTTCCCCACTTGGAACTGAACCCAGAAGGATATTTCTTCCAAGGATACATAGGCCATTATTGCTCCAATGCAAGCACTACCACACTGGGGAAAGTATTTTCAATTTTAAGCTGTTTTCCGATTACATACAGCAAACCAGGAATGAGGGAGGAGGATGGAAGGATGACACTCATATCAAAAGTATTTTGTTTAGTGTAAAGCTCCTGCCTTTGAGTATTGGCTCTCTCTATTTTTGCCAGGGCTTTTAAAGCAAGCCTTAATCTCTTTTATATTTAGTTATTTTATTTTTTAAAAAAATCTTACTTGCTTTGGCTCTCCTGTTATCTTCTTAAGTTATGGCCATTTAAATGGTACGTAGGGAGAGGCATATCAATTTTTTCAACCTTCAATTTCCAAACATTAAAGGGGGCTCAAAAGTTGTGACATGCCTCGGGGATTGTAAATATCATGGGAGACCAGCGGCAACTTCAGAAGGAGCAATTTGCACCAAACAAATCGTACCCAAGACACTTAAATTAGTCTACTGAGGGGTGGGGGGAGATTATTTTTCTGCTAAGAAAAGAAATGGAAGATGTAAGGGGGAAGTGGAAGACATGAGACCAGGACAAGAAACAATGGATGGAAACTAATCAAGGAGAGAAGCAACCTAGAACTAAGGAGAAATTTCCTGACAGAACAATTAACTAGTGGAGCAACTTGCCTCCAGAAGTTGTAAATGCACCAACATTGGAAGTTTTTAAGAAGAGATTGGACAGCCATTTGTCTGAAGTTGTGTAGGGTTTCCTGCCTGAGGAGGGGGTTGGACTAGAAGACCTCCAAGATCCCTTCCAACTCTGTTATTCTATTCTATTCTAAATTCAGGAAAGCTACAGGTAATGGAATATGTTAACATTTGGACTTCTCATAGCGTTCTGTCATTGAGATAAGGACAATTACACAATAAAAGCCCAAGGTGGCAATACAAAAAAACCCCCAAAAAGATTGACGTTCATATATTGTATAGATTTTGATTGTGGCCCTCTCTTGTTGCTTTCTTCAACCACACAGATCCTTGAAAAAGCAAACACATGATTTAGTCCTGTTCTAGAAGTCTCATATGTGTTCAGCTCAAATGATCATGATGAATCTTTCATGAAATTTTAAATGACGCTGGACATTGTGGACCAGCCAGACTGAGTTCAATGCGCTTAATGCTTCCTCTCCAACTTGTTTGCGATACATGACTTTTTATGGAAGCGGGTTTTGGTCTATGAGGTTTGGTAATGGCCTTGTGCTTAGGCAACCACTGCTATCAAGTGGTACCAAGGGAAATTTTGCATTACAAAAATGTATACTCTGGTGATCCTTGACTTATTGAGACCAGACTTTCCATTGTTAAGCAAGGCAGTTGTTAAGTGACTCGTACCCAATTTTATGACCTTTTCCTTGTT
This sequence comes from Laticauda colubrina, assembly GCA_015471245.1. Lineage (NCBI taxonomy): Eukaryota > Metazoa > Chordata > Lepidosauria > Squamata > Elapidae > Laticauda > Laticauda colubrina. The sequence continues at coordinate 10,094,077 of BLBF01000021.1, read as the reverse complement.
GTTAAGTGAATCATTGAATTTAACATAGTCGTTAAAGAGAATCCAGCCTCTTTCATTTAATTTGTCAGTCAGAAGCTGGCTGGGAAGGGCGCAATGGTGATCACATGACCTTGGGAAGCTGCAATTGTAAATAAGTACGAATTGCTAAGCACCTGAATTTTGATCATATGATCACTTCTCATGTTCTCCCAGTGATGCTACTGTGACCATTCTTTCGTTAGACAACATGGGTGGATGACCATGAATTACTCACTCATGAATAAATGGAACTGCACACATCATCATTAAATCTGCCATTCAATAGATGTTTTATTGGTGCTTCTTACAGATGCTTTCTTTCCTTAGTCCAGGGGAGTCAAACTCAAGACCCACGGGTCCCATTTTGGCTAGCAAAGTGCTGCAAGAGGCCGTATAGGCAAAAAATGGAGTGCAAGGGGGCCACACAAGGCCCTCCCATGCCCTGTTTTGGCTGGCAGGCATCCATCACATCTTCCCCCCTTCCCCCCTCTGGCTGGTCCATGGAGGAAAACTACAATGCTGAACTGGCCCCAGAAGAAATCCAGTTTGACACCCCTCCCTTAGTCTATCCATCATATTTTCAAATAACAATTTTTTTTCCTATCTGCACATTGCTCTGTTGTTGTTTTTTGTTAGTTTGTTTTATTTTGAAACAAAAGAAAAAAATGATTTAGTCTCTATTACCATGAACAAATAGACACAGTTAGACACATCTTTAAAAAAGCAATCCTGAATGGAGAGTAAAAGGGAGAGAATGAGCCTTTGCCATTTCCAAAGCCTTAAAATGCTGTGATTCCACCTAGCTAGAATATACCATCCAGATTAGTGTTTCTCAAACTTGGCAATGGTTATAAGTGTGAAGACCAGTCATAAGTCACTCCCCACCCTCCCAGTGCTATTGTAACTTTGAACAGTTGCGAAATGAATGCTAGCAAGTTGGGGACTACCCAAATAAGAAATATTCTACTCAGAGGTCATATATTCATGCTACAAGGGGAGAAGTATTATTTGATGCAATAGAAATGTTAATGATGTGATTAGCTTGGATTCCGATTAAGCAGGGATTCCCAAAACGCAGGCTGTGATTCTTAGGGGAGGAACATGAATAATTCAAAACAGGAGTCCCATTTTTATAAACCTGATCAGGCTTGCATAGGCCTCCCAAAACTCTTTATGGGTGTGCCTCTTTGCTTTGCCTGTGCCAGCCCCATAGGATGCTTGCAGCACCATAAAGTTATATAAATTAAAATTTAATTATTAAAGGTGTTGATAAAAATATCCTTCTGGGTTCAGTTCCAAGTGGGGGAAAAGACACTGGAAACATGGAGGCTGTTTGGAAAGATGGTTTAAGGGTCGACAGGTTCACACGCCTTGGAGCTCTTGGACAAAGAAAAGGGAAGAGATGTTGAGAGTCCCTGGGTTTTAAACGGTCTCTGGCTTTGAACTTCCTGGGCACAAGAAGAGTATCCTCATTGGTTGCTATCAGAGGTCACAGCTAGCTTCGTAGGTTGTCTGTGTGCTAACTTTGGTTGAAAGTTAGTGGGTGGTGCAATGAAGGGCAATTCAATGACTCTGCCTGAAGGAGGTAGATCTTTGTAATGTAGAATAGACTGGCCCAGGCCATAATGGCCCATTAACAAAGGCGTGCGTGTGAATTTCTGTCTCTCTGAGTTTCTACTTCTCTTTTAGGGGAAATATTCTGCCTTTTTAGTATATCCTAAAATATTTCATTTTTCTAGGAGTGGGGGTGGGTTTCAACTTCCAACAAAGGTAAATGCTCTGTTTACCTTTTGACCAGCCTAACCTCAGTTTCATTCATGGGGGAAGGGCCACAGAAAGTCATTTATTACAAGCTTTGACAACCCAAAATTACTTATGGACCACCTTAATTGTCCGTCCTTGTGTTGGTAGGCTTGCTTCTTTGTTGTATAGATGCTACCTGGGCAATCTATTGTGGATTTGGGGAAGTGTGGGTGAATGAGTTCTTTGTCTGGTTAATTACTTTTGCCAGGTAATTAGTTTTGCTGTTGATTGCTTAGTGGAGGTGTGCTTTCAGCAATCTTTGTTCAAATGTATCTATTGCATCATTGTTTCTTGTCTTGGGCATGATAGGCTACTTTTGGGATTGTGGAAAAGGGCTTAATTTCTTATAATAAAATTGCAATTATTCCCATAGACCTTTCCCTCCTATGCCTAAGGCAATTTTGCAAATGCTTTTGAAATCTTTGTGATTTTGTTCTTTAAAAAAACAAAAAAACATATATTCCTCACTTTGCTTTTGAAAATAGCCTGCCATGAGCTTAAGGAAATGCTTTCTCACCAGGGAATTTAAATCAGAGTGCACATTTCAGAGCCCAAGCATTTAGTCCCTATCATCAGGTCTCTGAAGCATTAGTATCTTGAGTGCTATTTGTTTTAATAGCCATATGATTCTCATGATTCTCATATCATTCTCATATAATGATTCTATATCATAATATATCAGCACATCTTAATCAAGTTCTGGTGATTTAAAGAACAACCAGGTATCTAGCAACAAATGGAAAATTCCTTTTCATTTTTATGAAAACCTTAATTTAGCGTGACATTAAATTTTTTTCATAACATTAGTTCAGGGACTGTTTACAATATAAACAGAGGAGAAGAAATTTCTGGCACATATATTTGTGTACAAAATTCTAAGCACTTCTACACATTAACGCTTTTTAATATTTATCTTCTATATTCAAATTTTTCATGTGTATTTTCCTATGAGGTACATATAGTAATAGCAATAGCACTTAGACTTATATACCGGTTTACAGAGCTTTACAGACCCCTTTAAGCAGTTTACAGAGTCAGCCTATTGCCCCCAACAATTTGGGTCCTCATTTTACCCACCTTGGATGGATGAAAAACTGAATCAACCTTGAGCCTGATGGGATTTGAACTGCCAGATTGTAGGCAGCTGGGTGCAGAAGTAGCTTGCAATAGTGCACTCTAACCACTGTGCCACAGAGGCTCCCAACATATTTATTTATTTATTTAATTTTATTTTGTCAAGCAATTATAAGATAACAGGTGTAAGTATAAACATAGTTATGAATACATGAAATGGATACATATAATAAAAATAAAAAGAAACAATCGGACAGGGACGTTAGGCACGTTGGTGCGCTTATGCATGCCTCCTACGGACCTACAGACCTATGTTGGGCCTCGAGAACTATGGACTGTACTAAAAAATTCTGGAACGGTGTCAGTTTTGATTTGTATGTAGTTTCAGGTTCTCTTCTGAAATTGTTTTCTGTGATAACCCAGAGTGGGATACAAAATAAACACAGTTACAGAAAATAGGTGAAGTGCCTTTTATTCCTTCACTTTGCTTCCAAGCTCCGAATATTCTTGACGGAAGACAAAAAACTCCCACACAAACAGTTACAAGAAAAAGGAGAAAATCAACACAAACCAGGCACATCCACAGATAATACACACTGGGAAGGACGTCAAATTCAGAGAGGAACCATAAACTAGAGATATTTCCTTGCTTTGTTTCCAGCGTTTGCCCGTACGCATATCCGACCTCTTATTCAGTTGTCACAGCTGCAGCCCATGAAGAGGATTAAGGCCCTCTCCTCCAGAGTAGACCACGTCTCTCCCTTATCCTCTCCTCCCTGCGTGCCCTAGGATGGAGAGGGGATGGGCCTGGGTCCTCCTCTGACTGCTCAGCTGGCCTCTGCCCTTCCCCAGCCTCCGCCATCACCTCTGGAGCCACACTTCCACTCCCTGTTGGCTGTTCCTCCTCTATCTCAGAGTCAGTCTCCACCAGGAGCATGATAGTTTATTTCTACAGTATTCAATTTTTCCTGTGGCAACTCTTCCCCCCATTGTTAAGCCTAGTTTAATATTCCTCAATAGAAGGTAGTCGTCAACTTACAATCATTTGTTTAGTGACCATTCAAAGTTACATTGAAACAGCCATGGTGGGGCAGTGGTTGGAATGCAGTATTGCCAGCTAATTCTGCTGACTGCTGACTGACACCAGTTTGATCCTGACTGACTCAAGGTTGATTCGGTGGCGCTGAAAAAAGTCACCTTTGACTTTTTTTTCACACAACTGGTGCAGTGTCTCCATGGTGACATGATCAAAATTCGGATGCTTGGCAACTGGTTCATATTTATGATAGTTGCAGCATGCTGGGGTCATGCAATCGCCTTCTGCAACCTTCTGATAAGTAAAGCAATGGGGAAGCCAGATCCATTTCACAACTCTTGTTACTGACTTAACAACTGCAGTGGTTCACTTAACATCTGTGGCAAGAAAGGTTGTAAAATAGAGCAAAACTTCTCTTAACAACAGTCTCACTTTGCAGTGGAAATGTTGGGGTCAACTGTGGTTGTAAGTCGAGGAATACCTGTATAAACAATTGGCCTGTTAGATTTAAGCCTGACCCCCTGCTAGTTTTCTTTAGCACCATCTCTTCTTGCTTCTGGCCCTTTGATTTTCATCTGCCTAAACCAGGGGTCTCCAATCTTAGCAACTTTAAGACTTGTGGACTTCAACTCCCAGAATTCCTCAGTCAGCTTTGCTGGCTGAGGAATTTTGGGAGTTGAAGTCCAAAAGTCTTAAAGTTGCCAAGGTTGGAGACCCCTGGCCTAAACTAGTGCCTGGTCACCACTTTGTATTCAACTAAGATCTTCCTTATTCAGATCTTTGGCTTGTCATTTAATGGATAGTCTAATTGGAACCACAATTTCTGTTCCTGGCCCATTTGACAGAAAGCCAAGCTGCTAGGCCTCATTGAAGTGGTTCTGTCATTCATCTGTTTGAGGGCCAATTTAATTGCAATGGTATATAAATAGAAAAAACAAACATACATCTACTAGGCAGATCGCAAATTTAAAATGAAATAAGAATCCATTGCAGCTATTTCTCTCCTTATCTTGATCCTAAAGTGAGATATGACTTCGCAAGGAATACTATATGCCAGAATACCAGGTGAACATTCTTTCAAAATATTCCTCAAAATCCAAACAATTCCTCCCTTTTCTTTAACATGTACATCATTATGTTGTTGTTGTTGTTTTTAATTCAGAAGTGACTTTTCGAATTTCATAGAAATACATGAACATATACAGTATTGTCTGAGGACATCCAAAGTTGCAGGGGAGTGGGGAATAATTGTTATGATAGTTTTACTTTTCTGTTCACAAGAGCTCTTTGCAGTTTGGTATTAGCCTATGTCAAAAGAAGACTTACAATCAATCAAATATAAGCTTGAGTCAGCCCTGTGATGCAACGGTAAAAAAGAAAAACATCAAGAAGCTTTTTAGACCACACGAAGATTTGAATTCAGGAATGAATCAGACCCATTTATTTTTCATTAATCAGAGCCTAGGGGTTCCCAAACAGTCAGGGGTGCCTTCCTCCAGGAAATGCAGACAGAGTCCAGGTGAGATGGGAAGCAGCTTTTAGTTGTACCTTGTTGCACTGAATCAGCCTTTCCCTAAATTTCATTGTATTGTTTTCATTGCTTATTTGTGCTCATTTTACTGTTTGGGGTTTTAGGCGAATTGTGTACATTAAGAATATACTAAAGGGAGGTATGATGGCGTAGGAAGTTAGCACCCCCCCCCTTTCCTAGAAAAATGAAATAATCTGGGAAATATTAAAAAGGCAGAGTATTTCCTCTAAAAAGAGTAGAAACAGAATGGAGAACAGAAGTAGAAACTCACCTCAGAAGCAGAAGCTCACCCCCACCTTTGTTAATGGGTGGGCCATTAAGACCTGGGGCAGAATACTTTACATAACAAAGATCTCCAGGTGAAGCTATAGCAATTGCCAAAAGCCCTTTTCAGTGCATCATCATCCAGAAAGGCTCAACCAAGCCTGGAACTCAGGACAGCCTACAGAATTGCCCCTGCATGGGAATCTGATAACCAATCAGAATACAAGCTCCAATCCAAACCCCAACAAAGGTTATAAAACCCAGGCACTCTCAGCACCTCAGTCCCTTTTTCTTGTTCTCTTCCTTCACCTTGAAGCATGTGATCATCCTTCCTTTTCACTCTGGAGCTCCAGGCCATGTGGTCCTGTCCACCACTAAACCTTCCAAACAGCCTCCATGTTTCCAGTGTCTTTTCCCCCCTTGGAACTGAACCCAGAAGGATGTTTCTTCCAACAATGGCAAAAGGTACACAAAACTCCTTCTCTAGGCTCTTGTTTCTGGTTTAAAGTACATCGTGCAGGTCATCCTTGACTTACAACCATTTGCTGGTAATTGTTTAAATTTATAACAGCACTGATAAAAATGGTTTATGATTGGTCCTTGAATTGATAACTATTGCAGCATTTCCCGTGATCACTGTTCTGTCCTAGGCTTCCCCAAAAAGCACTAAGCAAACTCTATGTCCCAGCAAAACCTATTTTATTAAATGAATGTGAATTTATTGCATTCACATTCAGCCAACAGCCTGACAAACAGTCTTGCAAAGGTATAATTATTAGCTCAGACCTCATCTATCTTGGAAAGCTGCCCAGTAAATATTTCCACACGCAGTGCTGACAGGGAAGGCTGGGCACAGAGTTTCTAGGTTACATAGACAGATCTTCACAAGGCTGGAATGAACGAATGAATGAACGAATTGTCTCCTGCAAAAGCCCCTCCCCTTTTGCTGCTCTTTTAATCCTGATGGGAGGGGTCATTCATCGTCCATCTGTGGCCTTACTCCCACGTCGATCCTGAGGTCTTAATTGTTCCTTCCTTTTGTCAGCTCTGTGCATGCGCAGGCTGGGAACCAGTTCCAGAAGCTTCCCCACCTCACTGCTGTCCAACTACAAAGACAGCCGATAGCTACCAGACTGCCCTGGCCCCATTTCTGCCTCTGACATAGAGCCCTTGTCTGAGCCTTCCTCAGCCTCCAGGACTGGCCCAGGTTCCTCCCCAACCTCCTCGCTGTCCGACTCTGCTGCCAACTCCTCTGGCTGCCTGGGGACCACAACAGTCACATGATCAAAATTAAGGTGCTTGACTGCTTGCATGATTTCTCCTGGCTGCAACCTTCCAGATCATGTGACCACCATTTGTGACCTTTACAATGGCCTTGCTTAGCAATGGAAATTCTGGCCCCAATCATGATGGTAAGCCAAGGACTACCCGTTTCCCTTTTTTAAGAAGGATTTAGGCCAGGGTTGTCAAACTCAATTTCATTGAGGGCCACATCGGGGTGGGGTGGAGGTGGCAGCATTGCCAACTGGATGGGTGTGGCCAACTAGATGGGCATGGCCAGGTTGATGCCATTCACTGGGCGTGGCTGACTGGGTGGGCATAGCCAGCTTGATACCACTCCCCAAACTGCTGGCGTGTTTCGTCTTTGCATTGGGTAGACTGGGCCGAAGCCACACTGCCTTGATATTTCATCTTCTCACTGGATAGATCAGGCTGAAGCAACGCAAGCCAGTGCTTTACATTTTCCAGGATGGCCCCACAGATCAGATCCGACCACATCGTGGGCCAGATCTGGTCCGTGGCAGAGGTGGTATTTAGTAGGTTCTGACCAGTTCTGGAGAACCGGTAGTGGAAATTTTGAGTAGTTTGGAATACCACCTCTGACTGGCCCCACCTCCTTCTATTCTCTGCCTCCCGAGTCCCAGCTGATTGGCTGGGTCTTCTTTGGTTGCCCTGTGCAGGAGAATGGAGCTGGAAAACAGGTTAGTGGGGTGGGGAGGGAATGGGATTTTGCAGTAATTTTCCCCCAGGAGTGGGGTGAGAATGGAGATTTTACACTATCCTTTCCCTGCCTTGCCCACCAAGCCACATTACACCCACCAAGCCACACCCACAGAACCAGTAGTAAAAAAAATTTAATACTACCACTGGTCCGAGGGCCTTTTGTTTGACACCCCTGATCCAGGCAAACTAGAATAGACATCAAGATCCTTAAAGTTAATTTTAGGCCTATGGAATACAGAGCAAAAGCTAAAAATAGTATATTATTCTGCTAAAAATAATAGAAACTTATTTATTTATATTCTGCCTTTATTACTTTCACAAATTACTCAAGGCTGTAAAGCACACTGTCCTCTTAATTTTTCCCACAACAACAACTCTGTGAAGTGGGTTGGGTTAAGAGAAAGCGACTGGCCCAAAGTCACCTATTGACTTTCATGGCTAAGGTGGAACTTGAACTCACAGAGTCTCTTGTTTTCTAGACCAAACTGATTCCAAGATAAGGATGATAATCTTCACATGCTTAGTTACATTCTTTCTTGGAAGATTCTGAACACAAACCTTGGAGTAGATTGCAACTAAAAAATCTCCATCAAGTAACATTTTGAGACACAGTGCATTCTCAGGTTCCCATGTGGTCCCCTTTCCCATTCTTCACATCCCATCTTCCTTTTTCTTCTGCTGCAAAGTCTCTGTGGGTTTGTGGTACTTAATTCCATTCTTCTCTTTCAGAAACAACCAATGAGATGATTTAGAAGCTTGTGTGAAATCCTGCTATCTCACATAAATGGAAACTCAGCAAAGCAGTGCAAGTGCATTCCTTTTGAAAAATAAAGGAGGAAGTAGAAGCCTAAGAACAAAAAGTAATAATTAAAAAAATGTTTCACGCGTATCTTCAATCAGGTTTTCCTACAGGCAAGAGTTGTACCAATTGTGCTGTTTCCACACTCCTGTTAAAGGTGAGTCACAACACCCATCAAAACAAGTAGAATTTTAAAAAGAGCATTTGTTGTGTCTACATGGATGTGCATTAATGCCTTTACCTTTGTATATATTAATTTAACTTTGTACAAACACATAGGAACACCTATCCAGGAAAACAACTGACAATTACTTTTCTAGATGATATTGGTGGTGGGCATAGCAGGGGAGGAGGGCATATTTGTTTGTGGTTCATACAGAATATTTCACATCTTTTTCCCAAGTCTCCCAATCAGGACAGGATTCTCTGAAAACAATTTAGAGTCAAATCAAGATGTGCACAGAACAGGAGATGCCTGTTCTTTGCACATCTTTTGACTTAAACATAGAAATGTCAAGAATCCTCTTTCTGGAGAATATCAGGTTAAAGAAAGTTTTTCAGCCAAGTAGTAGTTCCTAGTTTCCTTTGATAAGATACACAAACTAATCCAAGCACATGAGTTGGAAAAGCTAATCATGGAGAAGGAACTTATATATACATATATTTTAATGATGGCAACTAATTTAAATTCTTTCTTGCATAATAAAGTTTGTAGCAAATAAAGTCCTGTAATTGGTCTAATTCAAGACAACGATGAATCTGCATACAGACAGGAGGTTATACAACTTGCCTCATGGTGTAACCAGAAAAATCTGGAACTGAACACACTCAAAACCGTAGAAATGGTGGTAGACTTTAGAAGAAACCCTCCCATACTACCACCTCTTACAATACTAGACAACACAGTATCAACAGTAGAGACCTTTAAATTTCTAGGTTCTACTATATCACATGACCTAAAATGGACGCCTAACATCAAAAACATCATCAAAAAAGCACAACAAATAATGTTTTTTTTGCGCCAACTCAGAAAGCTCAGACTGCCCAAGGAGCTGCTGATCCAGTTCTCCAGAAGGATTATTGAGTCTGTCATCTGCACCTCTATAACTGTCTGGTTTGGCTCTGCAACCCAACAGGACAGGCACAGACTTCAGAGGATAATTAGGACTGCAGAAAAAACAATTACTACCCACCTGCCTTCCATTGAGGACCTGTATACTGCACAAGTCAAAAAGAGGGCTGTGAAAATAAACTGTTTCAACTCCTTCCCTCAAAACGACCCTATAGAGCAGCACTGCACACCAGAACAACTAGACACAAGAAGAGTTTTTTTCCCAAAAGCCATCACTCTGCTAAACAAATAATTCCCTCAACACTGTTCAACTATTTACAAAGTGTGCACAACTATTACAGTTAATCTTCTCATCACTCCTTATCACCCATCCCCTCCCATTTCTGATTGTAGGACTGTAACTTTGTTGCTTGTATCCTTATGATTTATATTGACTATTTCCTAGTATGATTTGATTGCTGGTTGTACCCTATGACGATCATTAAATGTTGTACGTTATGATTCTTAATGAATGTACCTTTTCTTTATGTATACTGAGAGTATTTACACCAAGTCAAATTCCTTGTGTGTCCAATAACACTTGGCCAATAAAGAATTCTATTCTATTCTATTCTAACCCCCAGTATCAGTCACCATCTCTAGCTGCTTCCCATCAACCCTCATAGTTTTCTTTTCTTCAGAATTCACTTTTTGTAGCCCCAGCAGCAGCTCTTACAAACTGGCTCCTTACATGCAATTATTTTATGTCCTGGTTACAAGATGTATCTCTTATTTTAAAAAATCAAGGTAATAATATTTTTGCAATTTGAACAGATAGTGTTCTGCATTCTGTATCATTCTCTGGAGTTGTGGAATAATCCACAAAATTACAAGAATTTTCTGCCTGTGACTGACCTAAACACATTTTCCCCAGAAGCGGTTTGAGTACTTCTCAAAGCGGTTTGTTGGCTTCTTGAGCACCTTTTGCTGAACATGATTCATATAGAGATGTTGCTTATTTTTGCCATTACACAACTTTCTTCTTGAGCATTTCCATGAAATCTGGCCATGGGAACCATATTATCCAACACAAGAACTTCCTGCTATAGATATTTATCATAACATTGATTTATGCCTGCAGCTCCTCACTACTTGATTATCAATCACTTGTGCTTCTAAGTCTCAATACTTGCGTCGTTTAGCTAATTCCATAAGTGTATTGCAGATACATTAGATGCTTGTGTTTTATCTCCATATTTCAACCATTCCATCACATTTTTGCATGGAGTGAACTATTTGTCCAAAGCACCTCTAACTAGTCCAGTCTCCCAAGGTCATTACTGCATATCATTTACAAAAGCACCATGTACACTGCCTTGAGTTGCATAAAATGATGGCAGGATATAAATCTAACACACACACACACACACAATTGACATTAATTTGTTGCATACTAGTATTTTCCACGTTATTTCCCTACATTTTTCAGACTTCATATCCAAAACAAAAAGGGGCTTCAGCACAGTGTTCTTTCAGATGAAAGTTTCCTGTTTACAGGTTCGGCCTGTTATTGCTTTCCTGCTTAGTGCAGTCAAGGGGAATTGCTTCTTATTTGTTCAACCTTTGATTGGCTAGGGAAATGGAGATTGTAAAATTACACATTATACTGTCAATACTGGATTTTTTTAATACTGGAAAGTAAAGCAAAATTAATAATTAAAAATAGCCAAGGGTTTAGTATCCCACAGAGAAGACAGCTGCTTTAAGGAACAGTAAAATAGTAATCCTATCGTTATTGAACTGAAAAGAAATAATGGATTCAAAAGAGTCAACAGGAAGGTCTTAATTAAACATTGAAAGGCCTTACAGGAGATTTCTATTGACAGAGAAAAACATTTCCGCATAATATAGTTTTATATGCAGGTGCTAAAGTTTTTAATTAGTGAACTGAATTTTAGTGAATTCCCAATGGGGAATGGCAAGTAGCCATATTTTTACTACTAATTCTACATTTGTGTCGGGATCACCAAAGTGCTTCTGGGTTAAAGAATTGAACGGTGACATAATCTTTGCCTGGAAGATGCCCAGTTGGGACTCCTTTCATGTCCTTGTTAAGTGTCCCACCGAAGTGGTACCTATCTATCTACTTGTGGTCGCCTGCTTTCAAACTGCTGGATTGGCATGAGCTCAAGTGTGTGATGGGAGCTCACATCATAACGCAGTAACCAGATTTTGAACACGAGCTGGCCTATCATCAGTCCTGCATCCTAGCCTTGTAAGCCACCAGACTCTTATCATATTTTTGCTGAGACCTCATCCATCTTGTTTTAGGAAACCTAAAGCCTTGGCAGCATTGAAGATCTTTTGAAAGTTGAAATCTAGATAAGTAGGTTATGTGATCTACCATTTTTCAACATCAATTCTGCTGGTCTCATCATTCACTGCAGAACTGCATATAATTTCAGTTGGTTATAAAACCTGAGTACAATTAGTTCATTTCTGTTCATGTTCCTCATTAGCATTTGCTTCTGTCTATAAATCATGCTATGCAAATGCCTGATGCCCAAGGATTTCGGATAGGCAAGTTCAGACTTACCATCTGTAATAGCAACAGTACTCCTAGAGGGCTTTTCATTTGGAATGCACTATGTATTTGGGAATGAGTTTTTCATACAAAATAACTGAAAAGAAGAAAGTTCCCAAGATGGCGATGAATATGGGTTAAACTTGCCAAGATAGCATCTAGGCGAATCACTGTTTTTTACAATAAGTTGGGATTTAAAGAAAGTATTTTTATTATATTCCCTTTATGTCCTATTCAAATATTTCTCAAAAATATTTGGAAGCGGTTTGAAAGAAAGGATAATTACCAGGGATACACTTTTTCCTCTCTCACTTTCTTCACAGATTAGCCTCCTTCCATTCTGGTTATGGTTCTGTCTCCATATGCAAAGAATAGCTAATTGAAACTTGAAACTTGTTTGTTGAATTATCAGCAACCTCCCAACAGCATTACATCTAAAACTCTTTCTCTCCATTCACACCTAAGCATGGCACAAACATGCTCTTATTATTATCTTTTATTTGGCAATATTTCAATAACTTTGCTTTCATCTCATCCCCATCTCTCTTGAGACAGGCTTAACTTGTCCTGCTATTAAAATAGTATACCTATTTCTACTTATTCCAATACTGTCCAAGGGCAACTTGAAGATGTGTGAAATCTTTGAGGGAAGTCAGGGGACTATGGTGATTTGGAACAAAAACAAAGAAATAGCAATGAAATTACAGTCACTTACATTCTGGATTTTATTTTATTTTATTTTTGGTTGAATCAAAATGGGTGGAGAAAACTCAGCAGTGTGGAGAAAACCCTCAGATGGGAGAGAAGATCTTTTGACTTAATGTACCCCAATTTCCTTCCCCAATAAAGGGAGTTTTTCCAGCTACTTTATGAGGAGATGCTCTATCTTCCCAGGAACTCATATAATTGTTCTCTGATTCCAGCTTCTGTGTAACTTTTGAGGATGTCCTTAGTTAGGTTTTCCATGAAATCTCAAAAGACCATCAGTTAAGATACCAGAAAATAAAGGAAATATTTGAGGCTGTAGAAGAGGCATTTTCAGTATTGTCTCTTCAGAAGTTTCATATGTCATCTCTTTTTTTCGTCAAACAAATCTGTTTCTCTGGTGCTAGTTGCATAATATAGTTGCTTCAACTTCCAGATATATAATATTGGGATTCTTTTGTCAAGAAGATGGACTGCAAACATTGTTATTCATCATAATTTTGATAATAAGGAATGCGGATGAGGAAGAAAGACAGATATCTCCTGTCTGAATCAAGAAAGACTTAACTCTACTTTGTTGAATCCGATGCTCTCCGTATGGATACAGACTAGTTTCCAAAATGCTATCTGAGAATCAAAGTCCCAATTATTTGAAGGGCATCCCAAGGGTATTTGGAAACCTTTGCCTAATTGCTATTTCTGTCTGTGGACTGAGCCTTGTCCTCGCCATGGTTTCCTGCACTGTAGTCTGAAGAACATTTAAAGAGAAGAAGGAAAAGGAGAAGGGGGGGAAGAAAAAAGATGAAGAGGAAGCAGGAAGGAACCCATACGCAAGCAAGCCCACAAAATAGAATAATTTACTGTAGACATATTTTGAAACTACAACAAAAGGAAATTACGGTTTCTCTGCTTGATAAACATTTTAATTAGAACAGTGTGTAGGAAGAGGTGAATGGTACTGAAGGTACTGAAGGAAGAGGTACTGCAGTGAAATGGCTGGCAATGAAAAACTGCTGTATTTAAGGACTGGTACACAGGTGCCTGTGCATAACGCATCTATGGAAGCCTGCGATATGACTCTTGTGTCAAAGCAATCAAAGCAAATCCAATAGAAAATAATGAGGCCACCTCTGTGGTGAATGTCTGACAAATACATCAACACACCAGGATATAGCACTAGTACTTAGACGTATATACAGCTTCATAGTGTTTTACAGTCCTCTCTAAGTGGTTTTTACAGAGTCAGCATATTACCTCCCAACAATCTGGGTCCTCATTTTACTGATCTTGGAAGGATGGAAGGCTGAGTCAACCTTGAGCCAGTCAGGATTGAACTCCAGGCTGTGGGCAGAGCTAGCCTGCAATACTGCACTCTAACGACTTGCACCATCAGGGCTCCTATATACACCCCAAAAATGTCTTTGAAATGTATTCATGGATTTCCAAGAAATCTTTGGTATGGTATGGTAGATTAGGTTAGGTTAGGGTAGGGTGTGAATGTTTTGAATCATATAAACTTTGCTATGGAAGAAGGCACATGAGAATATTATGGACAGTCAGAATTGGCACTCAAGGCACAAATGACCAGGCTCAAATTATTCTATTTCAGTTACATTATGCAAAGACTCTTTGGAGAAAGCTCTAATTCTGGGAAAGTTGGAAGGATAGCGAGGAAGAGACTAGCAGCGTGATGAGTAGACACAGATAGAGTGGCGATGAGTGCACCTTTGGAAGACCTGAAGAACCAGGCTAGAGATAGATTGTCAAGGAGAAAATCTATCTGTGTAGTCACTAGGAGTAAAAAAAAAAATGACTTCATGACACATAATCAATGAACCAATCAATGTTCTTTATCTGCTGATATTTTTGACTATTTGTAAGATTAGTCTCACAAGAAACATGTTTACATAATACACTAAACCACAAATAAGACATCTGCATTTTATTTTATATCCTCTGAAAGGTCATCTATATATCTTCTGACTAGAATTCCAGGCCCTGTGGAACCATTCCTTTTATTTGTCTGAAGTGTCTTCTACTTAGTATTGTTAGCTGGCCCCAAATTTTAGCATGATAATCTGGTAAGAAAAGTTTTTTCTTATCTAACTTTTTTATACCATATGAAATTTTATCTCCCTCTATCATGTTCTCTTTTACATTTTTTCCTACCCAGAAAAGGAAAGGCCAAACTTTGCAACTCTTTATTCACAAGAGAATTGCTTAAGGAGCGTGATATTTTCTGGATCTTTTCAAGATTTTCATTATGAATAAAGTGATTTCAGGAAGAGACTAAAGCCTAACATCTGGGGTAATGATGGCATAGAAGACTGATGGTTTTCCACATGAAATAATACCTCAGTATTATTCAGTACATACACAAATCCTATACAACTATCACACATCCACCTGTGTTGTATGGGAAGGTCATATTAACATTAACACTAACTCTTCAGATCTACTTAGGGCAAGCTTAAGAAAGAAGACAGGACAATGGATGAACTTACATGGTATCTGTTCTCAGGACTGGCTTTTTGATCCAATAGGTGTTTCTACTGAGGATAGTACATGATTTTCTCTGTTCCCTGCAACTCCTCATGTTGTCAGTCCCACCATTCTCTCAACTTTTTGGAGCAGATATGGGGACATAGGAGGAGGACTTGTAAGAAATTGCATTGCATATTGGACATTAATATAATCGAGAGAGTCCAGAAAAAGTCATTCAAATAAGCTCTGATGCTGTCATTTGCAAAAAGTACAGAGACACCATCTTACTGGAAGTGAGGACTCTACAGTGTAGTAATTGAATTGTATAAATGCACTGTCTTAAATGGTACTTCACATTACTTTGTCTCGGTATGTGGTAGGGCAGTTCTGTCTTCAGAGCCTTTTGTGCTCATTCTATTTTGTGTCCTGTTTTTTTCTTCAAAAATTTACTCTAATAGCAGGGCACCACAATTTATTCTAATAAAATCAAATCTTTATCATGGTCAAGGACCAGTATAAGGAGGGGGATGGGATTACTATGGATTGTTCTTGGTCACCCCATGATGTGTGTTCAGAAGATATTAGAGGGTCATGTAGGAAGCTTGAGGATCATGTGTATATTCCTAAATAATCCTCTCACATGGTACATTGGCAGCACCCCTTGAGCTTTCAAGAATGGCTATATCATATACATATAAAATATATATACATATACATATATATAAGATGTAACATATATACAGTACATAGTACAGAAATTTGGAGATTTGTTGCTTTTATTTTTTCCTTTCTAGCAGTTTCATTAACTGCATCTTATCTGCACTCTGGTTGAGGTTGTGAAGGATTAGAAAAATTTCTTTGGGGACCTATTTTCCCAGCTGCTCACTCCAGATGTAAGAAAGAATTAAACAGTTTCACATCCTCCCACAAGGGCACTAGTAATCTGACATTTTGCTTTTCGTCTTTCCATGTTAGCATTACATAAAGAACTCTGGCTAATTTAATGGAATTGAAAGGAGTCCTATCTTATAATAACACCCAATATCCTGTCTTAGGTTGTGGCAGATCATTTTGTTGTTCCAGAGCTAATAGAAAAAGGAAACATCCCACTCGCAGCATACCTGACAGACAGAATTGAATCCCTGTGGTAAAATATGTCTGTGGTAACAATACAAATCCAGCAAGACAAAATGTCTTGGGCATATTAAATGTCTCTGGGTATATTAAAATGTCTCTGGGTATATTAAAATGTCTCTGGGTATATTAAAATGTCTCTGGGCATATTAAATGAAATAGACTGTTTTCCAAATGAGGAAAAACTTTTTTGTATCAAAATAAGCCTCAGAAGTATATTAGTAAAGCAGGTTCGGGAGGCTTCTGATTTTCATTTATTTTTCTTTGTGTTAAGCGATTATGGACTCTCTTTAACACAATATATTTGAGAGAGAGAGTGGCAAGTGAATGAAAACGTATAGCATCAATGAAACAGTTTATGGATAAATGTTGATCAAGCATTACTAAGCAAAGATGGGGTTCAGTAAAAAAGACAAAGCAGTGATAGAGTACAAGAGGTCATAATTTGCTCTTCTTGCAAATGACAACATTTCCAACCGTTCTAAAAATCAGCTTTGTATAATTGTGTTAAACTACTTTCTGGGTTTAGACTCCAAGGCATCTTCAGCAATGCCTTTTCCCTGAAAGTAATTTAAAATATCTCCTGAGGAATGTGATCTGGGCCATTTCATACTGAAGGGTATCTTCAGTCTAAAATCTGACTCAATATTATTGAGGAGCTCTTAGTAGATGCTCAGAAGTTGAGGCCTCTATAATACAATTGCTCAGTTTTATTCAGGGTTCAAAGGCCATAATTTTTCCAACTACCTCTTCCCATTTCTTCTAACTATGCCTTCTTAACAAAGATGTTGAAGAGGCAGAAACTTTACATGGTGAACTTTCAACAGACTTTATGAGACCTGTATCTGGACATATCTACTTCCCAAATGCCTTTGAGTACATTTTTTTTTGTAGCAGATATCTTTTGCCTGTGGTCTCTGAATGCCTTTTCTGTGGCAGACCTTCCTGAAATTGCACCTCTGAATTTTGTCAGTTCACATTGGGAAACAGCAGCACAATGCCTGCTGTTTTTCAGTGGAAAAACAAATAAACACAGTAAGTACAAAAATCTTCTAGGCTTATCATACCCAAAGCAAAATGTTTTTTGCATGCCAATAAATCTCCCTGACATGTGAAATATGCTGCATAAGATCTGGATCTAAAGTGTGGCTCTTAGAACATTTTCCCCTCAGACTTTTGTCCCACATCAGCTTTTCATGTATTCAATTTGGGCATTGCAACTGCAGCCACGTATGTGTTGATTCTGGACCCTTTCCACTAATTTCAGGCTGTATTGAAGCTTAAAAAGAAGAGGATTTTTTTTGTTCTTTTCACATGAAAATATTGCAAGTAGCATGACTCATAACAAACAAGACACTTAAAGATACCAGCAACAACTGTATTATCAACTTAAATCTTCAGTCTTGAACATGGTAGATAAATTTGAATTATAGGTATGGCAAGTTGAAATAAAGGAAGCAAAAGTCAGGATTCAGCATGGATGCACAAAGGAAAGGTTGTGGCTTTATATGGCAGTCTTTTCTTATTATTTTAATTCCAGTTCTTCACATTCCACTCCTGGAAGAGACACAATGGGGTGCTTTTAAAACTTCGATGATGTCTAATGATCGAGGAGGAACAGCATGGCATCTGACATCAGGACTGGACTTCTGTTTTCGTGGGCAACAAAAACAGAAAGACAGTTGTTACAGGAGTGCTATCTGAATGAGGGGAAAAAATTAACCTGTGTTTCCAAATGCAATATTATAAGTCTAATTACAGCAAGGAACACTCCATTCTTCCAGGAATTTCATTGTTTGTAAGTCATTGTAAGCAATTAAAACCTAAGTAATGTACATTGTTTTTCAGTCAGCATTCAGCCTGCACTTTTCTTGATGAACACGTCAGCGATTAGCAGGGGTGTGTGTAGGCCTCAGTCCTGGGATGATGGCCAGGAGGCTCTGCAGGGCCACAGAAAAGAGGATGAGCCAAGACTTCACTTCACTCTTATGTTAAAAGGATTCATCATTTTCAATCCGTTCCAAGTCACTACTGGACAACAATTTAAGCCTATGCCTAAACTGCCAGTAAAGGATCCAATAGTCCCTTCATTGAAAGAATTGTATTTATTTATTTATTTATTTATTTATTTATTTGTTTGTTTGTTTGTTTGTTTGTTTGTCAAGCAATTATAAGATAACAGGTATAAGTATAAACATAGTTATGAATACATGAATTGGATACATATAAGAAAAATAAAAAGAAATAATAGGACAGGGACAGTAGGCACTTTGGTGCGCTTATGCACGCCCCCTACAGACCTCTTAGGAAAGAGGTGAGGTCAATAGTAGACAGTCTAAAGTTAAAGTTTTGGGGGTTTGGGGAAGAAACCAAAGAGTCAGGTAGAGTATTCCAGACATTGACCACTCTGTTGCTGAAGTCGTATTTCCTGCAATCAAGTTCGGTGCAGTTTACTTTGAGTTTGTATCTATTGTGTGCTCTTGTGTTGTTATGGTTGAAGCTGAAGTATTCATTGACAGGTAAGACATTGCAATGTATGATTTTATATACCATACTTAGATTGGACCGAAGGCAGCGTAATTCTAGGTTTTCAAAGTCTAGAATTTCAAGTCTGGTGACATAAGGAATGATTCTCACAGTTGCAAAACACTTGGCCAATTGTTTGTAAGGCCCTGTATTATGCTGAGGCCGCTTACAAAATCCAAGCCGAAAAGAAAAGAATCAAATCTAAGAAGTTTAATGTGGGGAGAACAATTAATTATATTGATATCTTACTGGTATCAATATACAGTGCAACTTTCCCATGACACATATCTTAGGCTTCAAACTCTACATATACATTATCACATGTTCACTGTTTCAGACATATAATAACCAGGCTATATTCCTGCAGTTGATGGTCTAGTTGAAGACTGCTTGAAAATATTCACTGTGGAAAGACTGTTGATTCCAAGTCAAATGTGAAGATAAAGAGATGCAAGAAAGAAGAGAACCACCACTGAAAATGCTCAATAGTGGTTAAACCCTGAATAGCACTTTGACTAGGCATGTAGGTCACCGCCTCCCTCTTGCCATAAGAATCAAGTAGAAAGAAGGAAGGTCTCTGGGGGAAGCAAATGTGACTTCTGGTAATCTCGTGGCCACAGCCATACAATGTGTTTCCCAGCAGTATAAAAATTAGTTGCCCCTTGCTTCTTTCTGGATGATTTTTTGACATTCAAATCTAGCCTCCAATCAATAATTCCTTGATGGTCCCTCATCCCAATATTTATTTTTCTGAATTTAGGTGGTGCCCAATCACCTAATTCTGTTAGCCTCCAAACTCAGAGAAGATAGGGATTCTCCTGAAATCAGAAACATTATAAAGATTGGACGGCAACTGCAGGAGGAAGAGCGAACAGTGTCAAATTGGTGGGTGTGGCCAGACAATTGAAATCAGGAACTTACTGGCAGCATTTTGAGGAAGTCCAGACAACAAGCACAAGTACTAATATTATCTTCATAAAGTTACATTAACAGAATTTTGCAAGTCTGATAGTATTTCCCCTTCCTTTAGTTTTATTTTCCAAAAAACTAGGGAGGGTCCCTTCTGAGATGCTTGCCACACCCTTCTTTCTTCTGTGGGCTGATATATTATTTGCATGACAGTTGTCCAGTCTGTGGCTCTTCCTCTTGTATTATGACAAGGTCATTCCCACAAACCATTACAATTTCTAGCAAACAATTCACCTTATCCTCAGAGCCTGTCATTGACACTGCTCCTCAGGCTCTCACAAAGATAGGGCTGGCAAATTCACATGGTGACAAAGATCCATCTGATATTATTATGCAAATAAAAATTATTAGAGGTTATAGTGGGTTAATTTAGGATATCAAAAATCTGGCTGTGGTATCTTAAGACAGGCCAATATGTCTGCCCATTGTCATCCCAAAAGTAATGCATTGACTTGGATCAGGGGCAAAAGTCTCCTACGTGAGACATGCAGTACAAACAATACGGGTAGTTCATTTAGTGCAGAGGTGGTATCCAGCAGGTTCTGACCAATTCTGGAGAACCGGTAGTGGAAATTTTGAGTAGTTTGGAGAACCAGCAAATCCCACCTCTGACTGGAGATTTTACAGTATCCTTCCCTTGCCACGCCCACCAAGCCATGCCCACAGAACCAGTAGTAAAAAAATTTGAACCCCACCATTGATTTAGTGACCATTCAAAGTTACAACAGCACTGAGAGTGTCTTACTTTTCACACTTATGACCGTTGCAACTTCCCCATAGTCACATGATCAAAATTCATAGGCCTGGCAACTGGTTCAGATTTATGAAAGTTTCAGTGTCTCAGGGTCATGTGATCACATTTTGCAACCTTCTGACAAGCAAAATCAGAAATCTGGGAAGCCGGATTCACTTAACAACCATATTACTAACTTACAACTTCAATGATTCATTTAATAACATGGCAAGAAAGGTCATAAAATGGGGTAAAAGTCACTTTACAAATGTCTTACTTAGCAACATAAACTTTGGGCTCCATTGTAATCATAACTTGAGGGCTAGCTATATTTGGGGTTAACTAGGAGGAGCTATATAGCAGAGATGGAAAACTCTAGCCCTGTCAGTTTGAACTTTTTAATTCCTACTGTTTTTCTTGTCAATTAGAAACAAGTAGAAGTATTCTCAATTATAAACCTTCAGAATATTTTAAGCAAAAACTTTGATTGTATAACTTTTATTGATCAGAGAAGGTATCTTTTATTTGTGCAGGTCTCACAACCTTTATGTTCTGTATGTAAAGTGGATGACTCCAAATCTACCATTCTGATTGGCTAAGGAAAAGAACAGTGGATTGGTTCACTAGAAACCAATCCAAAGAGATACCAAAAAGGCGGCAAATCTAAATAGCTGCCATTGGCTGCAAGCAGGCAAGCCAGCCTGTATAAAAGGGCTGGCCCCGGCTTCAGCCGGCGTTCTGTTACTAACTGTTGATAATAAAAGTATTTGTTGTTGGAACCCGGTCTACCTCGTGTGTTTTCCGAACAAAACACTGGCGACGAGGATGGGATCGTCCTGAACGGAACAAAACCTGCACGCGGTGATAGAAGCCCAGACTGCAACTAAGATGTCTGGAAACAACGCACCGCCCGCACCCTTCAATCCCAACGAAGAGGATTGGGATTCCTATGCTGATCGCTTCCAAATGTACTTGGAGAGCAACGAAATGGAAGGCATTTCCGAACAACGAAAGAGAGCCGTGTTCCTGACGCACTGCGGAACAACCGTCTTTAAAATGGCAAAAGCCCTCGCCAAGCCTCGGGACGTTAAACAATTAACGTGGACAGAATTACAGAGACTCCTGAAAGCACACTACGCCCCGATGGTGTCTAATTTAATAAAGCGACATGAATTCTACCGAAGAGACCAGAGAGAGGGAGAAACCGTTGCCGACTTCGTCGCTGCACTCAGACAAATTGGGGGTGAGTGTGAATTCTCAAACATAGACGAGGCAATGAGAGATCGCGTGGTGTTGGGCCTGAGAGACTCAACCGCACAGAGGAAAATGCTCAACAAGCCCAACATCACCGTTACCGAAGCCATTGCGGAAGCCACAGCCGCTGAAGCTACGAAAAAATCCGCAGTGACATTTAAAAAAATGAACACGCACGGCGATGAAACATCAGCCAAAGAGAAAAAGCATCCTGCCACAACGACCCATTATGAAGAGTCGGGCGAAACAAACGAATCAAGCGAGGAGGACGACGAGGTCCACCGTTTGCTCACAAACAAGAAAGAGCGCGAAAGGAGAAAGTGGCGGGAATGCGCTGGCTGCGGAGGAAACCACCCACGAGCCGAATGCAGATTCCTCGATACCATCTGCCGACATTGCAGAAAAAGAGGGCACATCGAGAAGGTCTGCAGAAATAAAAAATCTTACAGCCCGACGAGACGCAGAAATTCCCCAACACGAGCCGAGCCAAGTCGAGCCGAAAGAAAATGGCAACAAGAAAAGCGAGCCAATACACACCAAACTGTCATTATCCAAAGCTCCCAGACGGAAAGTGGAAGAAAAATTAAAATCGTCGTAGAAATCGAGGGAAAACACTGCAAAATGGAAGTGGACTCGGGGTCCTTCCTCTCCATGGTATCATGGGACACAATTAAACAGTTAGTCCCAGGTATCAAGACCAAAGACTTGATGAAGCAGCACCTAACCCTCAAAGACTATCAGGGAAACCAAATCCCTGTGATGGGCAAAGGACATTTTCAAGTTGCCTACAAAAACCACATCAAAGTGCTTCCGCTGACCATAGTCAACCAAGACAGACCAAGCCTCCTGGGCATCGAGTGGTTCGCGCCATTGGGCATCGGGATGACCGGGGTCGATCGAGTGACCACAGCCGGCTGGGAAGACGACCTCGTCAGAGAATTCCACGACGTGTTTGACGGATCACTGGGCAAGTACCGGGGAAACCCTATTTCTTTCAATTTAAACCCCCAAATAGCCCCACGAAGAATAAAAGCCAGGCGAGTTCCTTTTGCACTAAAGGCAAAAATAGAGGAACAGCTGGAAAAATTAGTAGCCCAAGGGGTGTTAGAACCTGTGGACCATGCCAAGTGGGAAACGCCTATCGTCACACCCATTAAACCAGACGGGTCCATCAGAATCTGTGGTGACTATAAGGCTACCCTGAACCACGCATTACAACCAAGCGCATACCCGGTGCCCGTAGTCCAGCATTTGCTCCATTCCCTGGGAAATGGCAAAGTTTTCGCCAAACTCGACTTGGCACAAGCCTATCAACAACTCCCAGTAGACCCAGAAACAGCAGAAGCGCAGACTATTGTCACCCATAAAGGCGCATTCAAATGCCACCGACTCCAATTTGGAGTAAGCGTAGCCCCTGGCGTCTTCCAGAGTCTAATGGAACGCCTTCTAAATGGCATACAAGGAGTCGTTCCCTATTTCGACGACGTCCTAATCTCGGCCAGAGATGAAACACAATTAAGGAACAGACTAAAAAAGGTTCTGACTAAGTTTAGAGAAGCTGGCCTCAAGGTTAAAAGAGAGAAGTGCTGTCTAGTTAAAAACAACGTCGAATTCCTGGGCTACTCAATAGACGGAGAGGGCATCCACCCCACAGATAAAAAGGTTAAGGCGATAAATGACGCGCCTGAACCTAAAAATAAAACGGAACTCCAAGCATTCTTAGGATTAATTAATTTCTATAATGTATTCCTGCCAAACAAAGCCACTATAGCAGAACCGCTACACCGCCTGCTAGACAAAAAGGCTACTTGGACTTGGGGTTACAAAGAAAAAAAAGCCTTCCAAAATATTAAAAGACTGCTAACATCAACAAACGTTCTCATCCAATTTAGCGACACTCTGCCATTAACAGTGACCTGCGACGCCTCACCATATGGAGTAGGTGCCGTCCTGAGCCACCAACTACCGGATGGCAGAGAAGCACCCGTCGCATATTATTCTAGGACTCTATCAAAAACCGAGCGGAATTATAGCCAATTGGACAGGGAAGCTCTAGCAATTGTCGCTGGAGTAAAACGTTTCCACGAATATGTATATGGGAGGACTTTTCGAATTATAACGGATCACAAGCCGTTAATGGGGATTTTGGCGGGAAACAAGCCAACACCTAACATACTTTCACCCAGAATGACGAGATGGTCAGAGTTCCTGGCGGCCTATTCCTACACTCTGACACACCGACCAGGGAAACAAATTTCCCATGCGGACGCTTTGAGCAGAGCGCCTTTGCCAACAACCGACGCAGACCCGGCACCAACGATGACAGCGCTACAAATCGAGACATGCCCCGATCTACCCATATCAGCGTATGATGTCGCAAGAGCCACCGCGAAAGACTCATTGACTGCCCGCGTTCTTAGCTGGGTAGGTAAAGGCTGGCCGGAGAATCTAAAAACTGAAAATTCCAAACCTTTCCGGTCCAGACAGACTGAACTTTCCATCCAAAAGGGGTGTTTGTTGTGGGGTGATCGGGTAGTAATCCCTGCTAAACTGCAGCCCAGGGTTCTTAGGCTTTTACATGAAGGGCACCCCGGAATGGTTAAGATGAAAAGCCTCGCCAGAAGTTACGTGTGGTGGCCGGGTATTGATAAGGACATAGAGTATTGGGTAAGCTCATGCCACAAATGCCAGACAATTAGACCATCCCCACCAAAAGCACCCGTTAAGGACTGGGAAACCCCTCGAGGACCGTGGTCAAGAATACACATTGACTTCGCGGGGCCTACCAAGGGGCATACTTTTCTGATTGTCGTTGATGCCTATTCCAATTGGCTTGAAGTAAAAATCATGCCATCAACGACAACAGAAGCCGTAATTAAGCAACTAGACAGCCTGTTTGCCACCCATGGCATACCAGACATTCTCGTTTCAGATAATGGGCCACAGCTAACCAGTATACCATTTGAGCAATACCTAGCCTCCCTAGGTATAAGACATGCACTAACCGCGCCGGCTCACCCGGCTGCGAACGGCAGGGCGGAGAGAATGGTCCGGTTTACAAAAGAAGGGTTAGAACGAATGGACGCTGGAGATACACAACAAAAAGTAAACCGGTTGCTCACACTCCAGCACATAACACCTAGTACTATCACAAATAAATCACCAGCAGAACTACTCATGGGGCGAAAATTAAGATCTCACCTGGATAGGTTACACCCAAATTTCACCCCAGAAAACCCCCCTGACTCCTCAACACGGTTCAGACAATTCGAGACAGACGATTTAGTTTACGCTAAAAATTTCTCCGGGGACCCGGTATGGCTACCCGGGCAAATTATCCAACTTACAGGCCCCAAATCCTACCGGGTAAAATTAGACGATGGGAGGGAATGGAAGCGGCATATAGACCAGCTTCGATCTCGAATTATGGAAAGAACCGCGGACTTAAAAACATTCACAAAAGAACACGGCGAAATGCAAACCGAGGTGGGGGGGGAAAGGCGAGAAACGAATAAAGAACTTTTTAAAAATAAAACTAACATTCAAAATGACCAAAAAGAGCCAACAAAAGACTCACCGTTTGAAGAGACCCACGAAAAGAGATCTTCGGAAGGGGCCAGCCAAGCCAGCTCGACCTGCCCCGAGGAAACGGGAGGGAGCGGCAGAACCGCCGGCCTAAGAAACTCAGGCGGCGGTAAAATGGCCGACTCACCCTTCCAGACGGTTCCAGAGAGGAGGACGGACGACACAGCAGCCCCATCCGAACCGGTCGAAGTCCTCACTGGAAATGAACCGCGCAGGTCAGGTCGAGCCCGGAAAAGCCCCACCTACCTGCGAGACTACGTCATCACGTAGGACTGAACTAAGGAGGGAGGGGTGTTCTGTATGTAAAGTGGATGACTCCAAATCTACCATTCTGATTGGCTAAGGAAAAGAACAGTGGATTGGTTCACTAGGAACCAATCCAAAGAGATACCAAAAAGGCGGCAAATCTAAATAGCTGCCATTGGCTGCAAGCAGGCAAGCCAGCCTGTATAAAAGGGCTGGCCCCGGCTTCAGCCGGCGTTCCGTTACTAACTGTTGATAATAAAAGTATTTGTTGTTGGAACCCGGTCTACCTCGTGTGTTTTCCGAACAAAACACTTTATGTAGGTAGTTTTTGACTTGTAACCACAGTTGTGACTTGAACTTCCATTGCTAAGCTATGTGATTATTGAGTTGTGTCTAATTATATGAACTTTTTTGCCACAGTTGTTAAGGGAATCATGTGGTTGTTAAGCAAACCCAACTTTTCCTATTGACTTTCCTTGTCAGAAGCCCCCTGAAGTCATAAACAGTAATTGAGTGACCCTAGAATGCCACAACTGTCATAAGTATATACTGGCTGCTAAGTGCCTAAATTTTGATCATGTGACCACAGCAATCCTGCAACAGTCACAAGTTTGAGGACTGGATGGAAGTAACTGCTTTCAGAGTCATTGTAAGTCAAATAGTCATTAAATGAATGGCCATAAATTGAGGACTAGCTGTATACCATGCTTCCCTGAAAATAAGACCCTGTCTTATATTTTTTTGCCACCAGAAAAGGCACCAGGTCTTATTTTCAGGGGATGTCATCCACTGACTAACTTCACTTGCACACGTCGCCCCGGCCTCCTTTTCGCTGTCGGAGGCCTTCAGGAACTTCTTTTTCTGTGGCCGGCAAAGCTTTCCTGAAGGCCTCTGCAGCTGATAACAGAGCTCTGGATCGATCTGGACTTTTGTTATCAGCTACAGAGGCCTTCAGGAAAGCCTTGCCAGCCTTGCCGGCTGCAGAAGGAATGGGCCAGCAAGGCAGGTGTCGGGGTGTGCCAGGCCTGGCTACAACTGTCCAAAGGTAAATGGTAGGGCAGTTCCACCCCGCCATCGGGGTGGGCGGGATCTTAATTAGGGCTTATTTTGGGGGTAGGGCTTATATTGGGCACATCTGTAAAAATCAAGCTAGGACTTACTTTCAGGATAGGTTGTATTTCTGGGAAAACAGGGTAGGACTTGTGAAAAGGGGAAATTATAGCACCCTTCTGTGTGTCAAATGGGGACTTGTAATGAAGGTGTGTTGAATTTATTGAAAGAACAACCCTGCCTTCAGTACAGGTACACAATTAGCAGCTGTAGGCTTGTACACGGCTGCGCCACGGTAAGGAACTAAATAAAACCTTGTTAATAAAATCCATTCAGTTACCCTCAGTCCAGATGTCTGCATATTGTAATCAGGTTTCACCACACAACAAGTGTGTGGTAGAGAAAGAGAGACTATATTGAAGATAGGATTTTCAGAAGTTGTAGAAAGCCTATTTCTAACATACGCGGCATGGGCAGAGAGGAACCCAAAGCCAACTAAAAGGGACACTGACCAAATTCGGAATGGAATTCTTGCCGTGGTTTTTCTAGGCATAAGATCCCGCCCAGTAAATATGAAATTCGGTTTGGGAGTGGGCCAAATGACAGGAAAGCACACCGTCTGCCAAAAAAAAAAAAAAGACACCACAACTTTTGTTGGACAGGGACAGATGAGAATACCAGAACAAGCCTGCGCTTTGCAAGGATGGTGTCTTATTCGACAGACCTCTAAGTAACGTTTTGCTTTCCTCAGAAATAGAATAGGTTTGGTTTTCTAGGAAATGGCATTGCTGGAAAATTCCATGACCTCACAGTGACTGAGACATTTAAACACACAAACACACACACATACACACACATGCAGAGAGAGGGAATGGTAAAGAGCAAGCTAGCACGGACCCAACCCTTCCCCGACTGTTATCATCTTCTAGTGTTGGGAATTGTCTTTTCTCCCTGTGGAAACCTGATTATCTATGTTTTCTTCTCTGTCGCAAATAAAAAAGGGGGCACTGTCAAAAGTTGTGTTCTGTTTGGGGAGGCAAATAATGGAGGGAAACCAATTCCTCTGAATTAACCTCTTCAGGAAGGGATGGAATTGATGCAATGGGCATCAGTTACATTCGACTGTCTGGCTCTGCATTCTTGTTTTCCTCTGAAGGCTGGGAAACTGTTTGCAGAACGTTTTATGTGCAAACTGTGAAAAGTATCGGGGATACTGAGGATGAGGAAGGGGGGTTGCCCTCAGGTATCGATTTCCCAGAGGTACAGAAAAAGGGGGCAGCTCCCGGGATGGGCTTCAAAAATTTTAGCAAAGGGTTCTCTGCCTGGTTTCTGGGTGGGCATTTCCATGGTGGGCGTGGCCTAATCGGCCTCCTGCATCATGGCAGGGGGGCGTTTTTGCCCTCCCTGGGCTCCGGAGGCTTCCCTCAAGCCTCCAGGAGGGCAAAAAATGGGCTCCCTGGGCTCCAGAGGGTCTCTGGAAGCCAAAAACGGGCCTATTTCTGGCCTTCCCAAACTTCCGTGAGGCCCATTTTTCAGCCTCTCCGTATGCCCTTTACTTACCTGCATCCAAAATGGGCCACGTGGGGATTCCTGGGAGGGGTGGGGTGGGAGGGGCCAGCGAGGAGTGGGATTTGGGGGTGCTCCGACTTGCACAGAATCTTAGTTAGGGGCTCTCCCGAACCTGTGAACCCCCAGCAACCTGGAAGCTGCAACAACTTCCAACTTCACCACATTTTTTTCCCCAGAAAGGGAAGGACAGGCTGTGTCTCCCGCAGTTCCTCCCCTATAGTTAGTTCTCGACTTACGACCACAATTGAGTCCCAAATTTATGTTGCTAAGTGAGACATGTGTTGAGTGAGTTTTGCACCATTTCACGACCTCTCTTGCAGCAAGTGAAACATGGTGGGTGTTCAATTAGCAGCACGGTTGTTAAGAGAATCTAGCTTGCTCATTAATTTTGCTTGTCAGAAGGTCGCAAAAGGGGATCATGTGACCTGGGGACACTGCAGATGTCATAAATGTGAGTCAGTTGCCAAGGATCTGAATTTTGATCCTGTGCCCATGGGGGATGCTAAATGTGAAATAAATTCTGCCATGACGGTTGTAAATGTGAAAAATGGTAATGTCACTTTTTTCTGTGTTGTTGTAACTTCGGTCACTAAATGAATGATTATAAATTGAATAATCTGTATTGTGAATAGATAGCCTCCCTCTCCCTGGCAACCTGCTCTCAAAATTCCCAAAGTATCCTATTAGCCTAAAATGTTTCCTATTCATGGGGTTGCCACTGTCCCTGTTCTTAGCACCATTATGAGTTCTGCTTGCTTCAATGGGCAAGTCCTGCTTCCCTGAATTTTTGTCCTTTTTGTCATTCCTACTGTACCATTCTATGAGCAAGATTTTGGCTCTCCTTTTTATTAGCATTATTGTGGTTATTTCTTCCGTTCTATTTAGTTCTTGTTCATTCTGAATCCCTTTTTTTTTTTTTTTTTGGGGGGGGGGGCATCTATGAAAACTATTTCTCAAATCATGAAATGTGTGCTCCCATGATTCAGATGCTTGGCAATTGGCATACATTTGCTGTTGTTTCAGCATCCTGGGATCATGTGATCATCATTCACAACCTTGCCAGCTAACGTCCAGCAAGCAAAGCCAATAGGGGACATCAGATTTGCTTAAGGATCATGTGATTCACTTTTGAATGATTTAACAACTGTGACAAAAGGGTTGTAAAATTAGGCATGAGTCACTTAACAACCAGTTTGCTTAACAACGGAAATGCTGGTCCCAATTGTGGTCATATGTCGATGACTATCTGTATATGGATGGAGCTGGAGTCCTCATAGTGGATTTTATTTCCTCTTGTCTGCAGTTGTGAGATTTTTATTCTTCCAGGACTTTGTAATATGGCATTTACATGCTTTTGTACTCTCCTGTTGGTCAGCTGAGAGACTAATAATCGTCATAGGACATCCTTTGCTTCCTTTCTTTAGATGCCTAAAAGCAGTGAAGAAGAGTCCTTGGCAGGGTTCAAAATAGCTTGGAGTAACCGGCAACTGGAAACTCTTGTGTAGACTAATAAACATATATTTAAAGATGAATGAAGCAGCAGCCTGTGTACATTATATAGGAGGACAGAATACCTTTAAAATTGGTTCTTTTGTGGGGGGTTGTGGGGAGATAACAATGAGTATTCTGCCAAATGCGGTCACATCTCGTGGTTAACAGGGAGAACCCATTGATTTTATTTATTTATTTGGTTCTCCTAAAATCGTATTTCTTAACCGTGGCAACTTCAAGATGGGTGGCCTTCAACATGGCTGACTGGGGAATTCTGGGAGTTGAACTCCAGCCACCTTCAAGTTACCAAGGGTGAGAAAAACTGTCCTGAGGGTTGCTGCTGCTGATTTCCTGAACCTGCTGTAGTGGAACAGTTACTCGCTCTGTTGGAGGGTTGCTATTATTTGTTTTAGTTGAAGGAGGGGTGTCCTCTCTGTTCCTAGATTCTGCCAAAATCACTCTTCCCTCTTTGTTTTCAGATACATATATATATATTATTGTTGTAGGAAATCTCAACAGCTAGGCCTAGCAGGTGACACGGTGCTGAAGGGACTAGCCCCTCGATGTCCAAATTCAGTCCGAGTGCAGAAATATTATTTTAATTCTCCATAAAATATTGACATTCACCCACAGTGGCCATTAGGGAGTGTTGACGCACACAAAAATGAACATAGAGAACAAACTGTATATGCATAACTAAAAATAAAATTTAATGTGATGGTGACTATCTAATCATAAGTCCTATTCTAGAGTAACTGCTCCTATCGTTCTTGGAAGGGAAAATCTAAACCACGCTCTGTTGGATATAATTTTCTCTGTTCCCATCTGTCCTGCAACTGCCAGTGTCAACTGCCTTTTAACTGTTTCTTGTACAGGGACATAGTTTAAAATTAAAATTTGTACTCAGTGACCTGAAGGTCAAATAAGAAACATGGAAAGAGAACCTGTTTCAAAATGCAATCATGAAAACAGGGCCTTCCTTCACAACTTCATAGTTAATCCCATCGATCAGAAGGGGACTTCCTTCTGAATAAACATGCTTGGATTAAACTAAAAACATGTAAGTCAATTAATTTATTAGATCAAATGCTTACCTCCAGGACCAGGGGAGACATGATAGCAGTCTTCCAATATTTGAGGGGCTGCCACAGGGAGGAGGAAGGGGTCAAGCTATTTTCTAAAGCACCTGCAGGCCAGACAAGGAACAATGGATGGAAACTGAATAAGGAGAGATTTAACCTGGAAATAAGGAGAAACTTTCTGACAGGGAGAACAATCAACCCATGGAACAGAAGTTGCCCTCGGAAGTTGTGGGAGCATCACCACTTGAGACTTTCAAGAAGGGATTGGACTGCCATTTGTCAGAAATGGTGTAGGGTCTCCCTCTTGGGCTAGATGATCTATAAGGTCCCTTCCAACTCTGATTATCTGTTATCCTATAATAATACTGCAGAAGTGATTTATCTATCTTTGCAAGACTCCACTGTCCAATAGACAACAAGGAAAGGTAGTCCTCCATTACTGACTGCATTTGGGAGTGACAAATCCATTATTAGGCATGGTCATGTACGATGTCATGTGACCGCACACATTTGAAATGTTAGTTCTGGCTGCAGTTGTTAAATGAATCACTGTGAGTTGTTACATGTGACATCATGTGACCCAAACTTGCAAGTTCTTGCTGGCTTCCCCATTTACTTTGTCAGAAGACAGCTGTAAAGGTCAAAAGGTGCCCATAAAATACTGTGAACACCATGAATGTGAACTAATTGCCAAATGCTTAATTTGCAATCATGTGACTGTGAGGTCACTATGATGGCCACAACTTCAAAGACCAGTAGACTCATTTTTCTCAGTGTCATTGCAAATTTGAATGACAGCTCAACAAGTACCATAGTAAGTGAGGAGTACCTGTATTTGGAAGAGAACATGATCGGCAATTGGCAGAAGGAATATATATAAAAGGATGGATAGATGGATGAATGGATGGATGGAACAATTATCAGCAATGGAGTGTAGAGATCTTGAGGAACCCTGCCTGGATAAAGTTTTAGTGCCTCATCCTGGGAAGTAGGGGAAAAGTCAAAATTAATGATGCGTTCATACCCCCATCAAAATTGTGCATTGGACCAGATGCCTGCTGAAACCACCACACAGCTGCCAAATATGTGTCAGTCACTGCAAGTTTACTTACAAAAAGCAAAGTTACTTTCAAAAAGCCAGTTTGGTATTTTGTTAAGGTGCTGGCCTAGCAACTAGGAGACTATGAGCTACTGCCTTAAAGGTGAAACTCAACTGGGTGACTTTGGGCAGACTTTCATACCTAAGGTAGGCCTAGAGTTATGCAAATGGCTGTAAATGTGATCATAGGGTGGAAGTGGTGGCCGTTAGAACTTCAGAACTGGGTTGTAAGTATCTTTGGGGAGGTCAGTTGTAACTTCAAGCAGTTACCAAGTGACTGGTCATTAGTCAAGGACTACTTGTGTATTATTCCCAGGGAAAGATGGCAGTGAGCAAAAGAGAGTTTAGTAGGCTACAAGAACCACAGCAGTTCCAGTGTGTTACTTCAATGGGACTGAGCCAATTCTGATGCCATCCTGCCCAGCCCGTTAGCAACAGATCCATCCAGGTGGAAATCAAATGGTGCATTCTGAGACTATTGCCCAGGATTGATTAGCAGGGTAAGTTTTTTTTGGAGTGGTGGTGGTAAATGTCCCCCTGCTTTAAAAAAAAAAACCTATTATATTAAATTATATACTATATAATTATATTAAAATATATTTAAAAAGGAGAATAGAGGCTCACAAAAAGAACGTAGATTTAACCTTATACAACCCCCCCCCCCCATCATGCATAGGTTAAAATCAGTTAATGGAAAACAATGGAAAGTTCAGCATCTAAAATAACACATGCTGTTTAAATGGCCTAAAATACTATTCAAATGTGGACAACGATGTGAACTCTTATATAAGTGTTTGTTTAGGAGTGTCATTCTAACTGTGGAACATTTTTTTCCTAACCATAAAAGTGCACAAAATCTATTTTCATTGTCTTCTTCTTACTTTTCAAACCATTTGATATACAGTTCAAAATAATAGATAGATAACATTTATTATGGTGACGAACCAGTGAATTAAAGAATCAACATCATAAAAAGAGTAAAAAAAACCCAAAGCATGGAAAGTCATGGCATCAGAAGAATATCATGGTGTTGTTGAAGCAGCCCATACTAAGTAAACTCCATTCAGTGCTTGTTTTATTTGGCTTCTGTTTTCTGGACTTTTATTCTATTTCCTTTCAATTATATTATTTTATTGCTATGTATTACTTATCCACACAACCATTTGATTCACCCAGCTAGTTTTGCACCCAGGGAGGGACTAGAACTCACAACCTCCCGATTCCTAATCACACCACACCAATAATAAATGTTGGAAATCTTTATAGGTAGTCCTCAATTTACACACTTTCATTTAGTGACCATTCAATGCTACAACAGTGCTGAAAAAAAATTGACTTATGACAGTTTTTCACACTTAATGACTATTGTACCATCTGCATGATCGTGTGATCAAACTTGGGATGCTTAGTGACAGGCTCATACTTATGACAGTTGCAGTGTCCTGGTGTCATGTGATCACCATTTGCGACCAACCTTCAAACAAGCAAAGTCAATGGGGAAGCCAGATTCACTTTACAACCATATTGCTAACTTAACAACTATCGAGAGCTTGTTTTGCAGCAATAATTTAGCGCCAGAAAAATAAACACAGATGGCTGATGCTTTATTTAACATTTTTGTAAACATAAGTAGATTTTACAAATCAGTTGTAGATTTCTCCAACATGGAGCAAACTCAAACAGAAACATGTTGCAAGTTCAGAGCACAGCTCCAGTCTTCAGCAAGCAAGCAAGCTAGTTTCATCTTCAATAGACAGACTCAGAGCTCAACATAGCTTCAGAGTTGCAGAGCTTAACACATAGCCACACCTAGGCTACTTTTAATTTCAATTTCCAAACAGTCCTCATTGGCTGATTTAGTTGCGATGCCTATTCATTATTATCCAGCTCTATTCCAGTTCATGAATGTACTCTGACAACCACATTTGTGGCAAGAAAGGTCGCAAAGCTCACTTAACTATCTCGCTTAGCAAGACAATTTTTGGTCTCAATTCTGGTCATAAGTTGAGGACGACCTGTAGTTATATTTCTGTTTCCTTCAGGATATCAAAGCCACCTGCATACCACTCCCTTCTCCTGTCCTTCACTTTTGAGGAAAGTTGGGGTTCAAGTGAGCAACTGATTCAAAGCCATTTTTTGTGGCTGAGGATAGACTTAAATCAGGGTCTCCCAATCCTGGTCCAACCTCTTCACCACTAAACCACACTGACCTGTAGATTCTCGAGTGGCCATCTGGTACCTGTCAGCTCTTTGGCATTGCTTTTAACTGGCCGTGCCTGTTCACCATTTGTTTTCCTATCTACTTTCTTGTAGAATTACTGAAATCTTGCTCTCCTGACCCTCCCTAACTACATAATAAACTTTAGGAAAAATTGTCCTTCACAGAGAACGTGGGGATTATGGGCTGGAGACCATAACTACAATTTCCAGGATATTTGGATGGAGGCGCCTGCAAAGGCTAACGTTTCCATTTGACACGATCAGTCTCTCAATATTTCTATACCATCATCACTTCAAGCTTTCATGTTGTTTTTCCAGATTCCACCTCAAATAAACCCTGCAGACACCACCTTTCTTGATGCAGATGTAGATTCTAAATAAATCCCAGTCATTAAGTATAAATGGAGAAGGAACAGGCTGTTAGAGGAAGATAAGAGAAACATCTTATTTGACATTTTGAGAAAGCAATTGCTAATGAGGCTCAAACTTTCCATCAATGATTTGCCATTGCGCTGGGAACGAGAGAGAAAACCCTCCTTGTGCTCTGTACATGTGAGAAGATTATTGCAAGCATTCTCTTGCAATAAATTCTTATGTTTTACAGTTCTGGCAAAGTTGGTGGAAGAGGCAGAGTTGGTGTTGCTGTCGTTTCTGCCAGGATGTCAGAACTGCAGTTGCCAAAACAGCCCCACTGCTGCTGTTTTTAATTTAGGCTTTCCTTCAGATTGGGTGAAATTCTAAAATATCCCTCAAAGGATTCCAGGAAAAAATGTAATGCTTTGGGGCATGGTATATTATAAAGGGTTTCCCCTTCCTTTTAAAGGACAGTGTGAATGATGAAGAAGCTAGCCTTTGCAATCTTTTCCCTGTGGCTGACAAAGTCAACAAATATACCCCAAATTAATCTAGCTTGCGTCAGTGCTGGATACAGCAGGCGTCAATAGTGGTCAACCCCTTTCTCCAGAATACCTTGGTAATAATTCTGCAGGGAAGCAGGGGGTAGCCAATGAACCCAAAGCAACCTGTCTTTGTAAGAGATTCCAATTTTTATAGAGAATCAGATTAGGACCAGGTAAGAGCTGGGCTCTCCTTGATGGTCTTTTTGTTTCATATTCAGGAATGGAACCAAGGATTGTCAAGGAGAACTTGAAATTTGCTTTTATTAGCCTGAAAACAGACAGCAAGGAGATTGTAAGAGTGTAAGAAGAGAATTGCTATATCCCACCAAATGTTTTTGGGTCTGGCATCTTGATCAGTAAGAGCAACAGAAAACCCTCAAAACAGATACAAAAGAGAGTATTTCCTCCCTATTATTGGTACTGGAAATGGCACAGCATCTCCATATTTGAAGGTACTCTATGGTAGCCTTCTAATAATGATTATAGCATTCAGGGTGAATGTTCCCTTCACTCAAGATACTCTCTCGAGGTTTTGCAAGTTTTCAGATTCTGAGCAAAGCGTGGTTGAAATAAACTTCTCTATGTTTGAAGAAAAGCTTTTATCATAATACGGGCTTTATTAGGCTTTTCAGCATGAGTGAGATTGAAATAATTTTAGATTTTAAAAAAAGGCTTCCAGACATGCATTTAAATTGCAAAATATACCAATGTGTTATCTATGTTTGTGTCAGTAATTCAATTTTTTACATTAATACCTGCCTTTGCCTGCATCTATAGGCTGAGCTGGCCCTGGCAACATTTAAATTTAGGGTAAACTGATTTCTGCTCTGCCTAAAATGGAGAAAGGCAAATGGAAACAGAAGCTTCTTTTCCTGGCTTATCTCTATATTACTCACAGTAGATGCTTGGATGGCCCTTCACTTTATTAAAAAAAAAAACAGATTTGCACATACAAATTTATGTAGGTGGCATTTGGAGATAACTGTTATATATTAAAGTGTCTGCAATAGAAGAATTTAGAGAATTTGGAGTTTTGAGGGATGGAGATAAGAAAGAGGAAGGGAGAAAAAAAAACCTAACTCGGATGTCCAAGTTATGTACAGGCAGTCCTCAATTTATGACCACAATTGGGACCAGACCTTTCATCACTGAGGCAGTCATTAAGTGAGTCATATTTGAATTTATTACTTTTGCTGTAGTTGTTGAGTGAATCACCATGGTGATTAAATGAACCTGTTATTAAGCAAATCCAGCACCCCCCATTGGAAGTCTGCTGGGAGGGTCACAAGAAAGATCAAGGATAGAAGAAAACCTGAGCTGCCTTTTAAACTCTTAGCACATTTATGCAATTGCGGCCAGCCAGCGCAAAGTTTATATAAAGGCATGGTGGGTTTTGAGCAGAGCTATCCAACCACATCCCAGTTCTAACTGGTAAAGGTTTTATATAATTTTTTTAAAAATGTAGCAAGGTAAGAACATCCTAAGAGGCTTGTAGTTTATAAGCAGTTTATAAGTTTATAAGCTTGTAGTTTATAAGCAGTCACACCTAAACAAAGTATCATTAGTACTCACCCTTATCTTGGTTACTGTTTTATCCTAATTGTTATGTGGGCTCTTCAGGGAACAAAACTGCTTAAATAGCAGTCTTATATCCACACCACACCTGCCCCTATGCTCTCTGATCTGACGCTTCAGGATTTCTAGATTAAATTCACATGAAGATTGTTAAAGCCACCACAAGAATACGATTGCTTTATAGGCAATCATTAAAGTGGTGGCTTAGGGCTTGCTCAGTTGGGCTGAGAGTTGGGTCAGGATCAAAGTATCACACCTGTTGAGTTTATTTAGAGGGCAGAGCAAAGGGAAGCCTTGCACACCATTCTGAAGGCAATGTGCTACCTATTAAGGACAAATGAGGATTCCTTAATTTTGTACATAGTGACTGACTGACTGACTCAGCAGATGAATGCAGCTTATCGCAACAGGATAACTTTCTTCATGCTCCTGAAGAGACCAAGCTGTTACAACAGGCAGAAAGACCATGAGTCACATGACCTTGCCCCATCCAGCCCAAGATGGCTGCTTCAGTATAGAGCATGGGTGTCAAACTCACAGCATTACGTTGCTGTCGTGGTGGGACATATTGCAATATTTTTCCCTTCCGGAGCTGGGGTGGGTATCACCTGCATGTGACCCATCTGGCCTGTGGCCCACTAGTTTGACATCCTGGGTGTAGAGCTTGTTGACTAGGGAATTCTGGGAGTTGAAGTCCACCCATCTTAAAAGTTATAAAGAGTAAGAAAGATGACATTGATGGAGATATGCGGGACCTGGGAACTAGGCAGAAACTAGGTTTTTTTTTTTTTTTAAAAAAAAGACCAGAACAACCAGGTAAAGTTTGGAAGCGATTCAGGCAGATGCCTCCCTGATTAGCGGTAGGAGAAGGAGGAGGAGACACATCACAATCAGATTTGTGAGATTATGTTGTTGAGAACTAATCTCAATAAAAGTAATTTTAGCTTTCTGGAGGAAGTAACTTCCTGATCTGGTTTGTCTAATAAGACTGACAACCTGCTTCACTGTACAGCAAGACTGTCCCTGCCGTTATTCCTTTCTGCACTGGATTCCATCTGATTACTGGATTCCATCTAGTCTTCTACAGATCCCTCAAGATGCAAGTGTGAGAGACTCTGTTAGGTTCATGTTGCTTCAATCAATTTTCACTTATCTACTAATACTGTGTGAGTAACTCAATCTGTAATGGGCTGTGTAAATAGAGACAGGAGGTCAACAGTCTGATATGAGAAATCAGAGTCCAAACCCCAGGTGGAGGAAGCATTTCAGAGTTGATGCTCCCTAGAACACAAAGGCAGGGAGGGAGATAGGTACATTCAAACTCGCTGAGATTCTGTTATTGTAACTTTATAATAAAAGTTACAAATAAGTATTAGCGTGCATAATTTTGGCCTCTTGGTCTGCACTACCTTGAAGGGATGGCACAATCTCGATCAGGGCCGTCAAACTCGCAGCATCATGTTGTTGTTATGTGATGTGTCGTGATTCTTTCCCCTTCATTAAATCAAGGGTTGGCTCAGGCCGCGAGTCTGACACCCCTGCTTTATGTTAACTGTTCTCATTTGGTTCATTCTTCCTAGTCATGCTGATAACTATAACCATATAGTGGATTATCCCAGGGCAGCTTCTGCCTAATAAAAACAACTGATGTATGAATACAGGTAGTCCTCAACTTACAAACATAAATGAGCCCAAAATTCTCTGTTGCTATGTGAAACATTTGTCAAGTGTGTTTCACCCTGTTTTACCACCTTTCTTGCCACAGTGCTTACGTGAATCATTGCAGGTGTGTAGCAAGATGGTTGTTAAGTAAATCTGACTTCCTGATTGGCTTTGACTGTCTGAAGGTTGCAAAAGATGATCACATGACCCTGGAACCCTGAAACTGTCATAAACATGAGTCAGTTACTAAGCACTTGAATTTTGATCGTGTGACCATGTGCAGGTGAAAAATGGTCACAAGTCACTTTTTTCAGTGCCGTTATAACTTTGAATGGTCATTAAATGAACTGTGGTAAGTCAAGGACTACCTGTATGTTATTATCATGCAATGGGTGGCATTGGACTAAATATCTAGCTGGAGCCAGAGATTCCTGTTGCTTTTCTGGTGTTCAAAAAAAAATAAAAATCCTTAGTCTAAGGCAACCAAATGTGCTGCTGGAACATCTGGAAGCCACTCAATAACCTCAATTTGATTCTTTCCTGAGTTTAGAACTGGGAATTCTAGGAACTGCAGGGTCATATCATCTTGAGAGAACCAGGTTGGGAAAGGCTGGTCTATACTATTTTCAACCTAGCTATTATAAACAGACATTCTGGCATACTTGGTGCCAACATCAGATGCTAATCTAAGGCCTTCTGCCATAAAAGATCTTTCCAATTGTAAAAGGAAAAAAAGGA
Organism: Laticauda colubrina; assembly: GCA_015471245.1. Taxonomy (NCBI): domain Eukaryota; kingdom Metazoa; phylum Chordata; class Lepidosauria; order Squamata; family Elapidae; genus Laticauda; species Laticauda colubrina. The sequence goes on along the minus strand of BLBF01000021.1, from coordinate 10,054,892 downwards.
GATTCAAACAATAAAGGGAGTAGAGGAAAAAACAGAGCTACTGAAATGAATGACGATGTTGATTGTTGGTGATAGAGCAAACATTATTGTTTCTTCCCACTTTCACATCACAGGACTAATATTAAACAGAAGAACAGACTCTTTAAAAAAAGTCTCTATCCTGACACATACACATGTTATACACCCAGAAAATTTTTACCACATGCCAATTTCTCCTGGGAATAAAGGGAAACTACAGTATATAAGGAAGTGGTCTAAACCATAAAAAGAGTCCCCAGTATATTAGAATGACCGATTCATTCTAGCATTCTGCTTCTCAAATTATAGCAATCCAATATTATGTATAGAATCCCATAAGAAAGTACTGGAGAATAAAATATTCTCAGTTTTGGTCTTTCCACCAAGTATTTAAGGAACAAATGTTTCACGGCTAGAGTGGGCTATAAGCAATGTAAAGGCTAGGTCCCACTGGCCGACAGATGCAAAATGTATGCAGAAAGGACACAGCGGATGAGCAAAATTTCGGGGGTGGCTCCATCCGTTGTTATCTGCTCCAAAAAGTGGCCCAAATTTGCATAAACAGAATGGAAAAGAACGGAAAGGAACGGACGGGGGTAGTACGTAGCGGGGATGTTAAGCGGATGTTCGTAGGAAGCCGAGCAGATGACAGCGGATGGAAGCAGATGACACATCCGAAGGGCTTCCGGGGGAGAATTGTGAAGCGGACGCATAGTGGAAGGAGCGGATGCGTAGTGGATGACGCGGATGCATCACGGACGCCTATAGGATGCATAGCGGATGCATAGCGGATGCAAAGCGTTCATTGCGCATGCGGGGAGGATGAATTGCGTCAGCTCTGTGGATATAAAAGGATGCAGCTCGCACGCAGTCAGCATTCAGAGGAAGACATGGTGCCACAGACATCTTCGAATAACACCATGGTTCATCAGTCAGGGAAGAAGAGAAAGCCTGTGCCTACTCCTGCCAGCCCTGGCAAGAAGGAAAGAACCACCATCCCACCCCCTGGTGCAGACTCTGAAGCTGCTGGTGCTTCTGCTGCTGGTGCTGCTGCTGGTGCTGGTGCTGCTGCTGCTGCTTCTCCTGCTGCTGCTTCTCCTGCTGCTGCTTCTCCTGCTGCTGCTGCTGCTGTGGTGGACCAGCCCCAAGGCCCTCAAAGCCCTGCTGCTCAAGCCCCTGAAGGCCCTGCAAGGGAAGGAGAAGGGAGAGAGGAAACAGTACACCTTTTCTGAGGAGCATGAGGAGGAGGTGCTCGAATGGCTGAGGGAGAACGAGTACCTGTGGAGAAAGGGCCACAGACTCTATCGCGACACCAAGAAAAAACAGGCAGCTTGGAGAGACAAGGCAGAGAGCCTGGGCTACACTTCAGACCTACTCCTGGGATGGTGGAAGCACATGCACACCTGGTATGGCAAGCTACACCTCAAGAAATCTGGCCAGGCCACTGTCAAGCTCACTGACCGGGAGATGTACATCATGGCCAAGTGCAGTTACCTGGAGGGTGAGGTCCGCCACCGAGGAGCAGCCCCTCTGACAACTCTCTCCCTCAGACAGCCCACAGACAGCCAGTCCTCTTCCAGCCAGGAGACAGCTACCGTGTCCAGGCAGGTGTCTTCGGAGGGCCGCATGGCAGAGACCCCCCCCGACAGCTGCACTCCCCATGCCAGAGGGCGTGGAGGATCCCTTGTCACAAATGGAGGAAGAAGCGGCAGCCACCAGAGACCAACCCACACGCACACCCAGCTCCACCTCCACAGAAAGCAGGCAGAGAGGCAAAGGCAGACTGGAGGGCCAGAGCCACACTGTCCTGTTGGAGATCAGGGACACAATCAAAACCAGCACAGATCTTCTCTCTCAGCTGGTCCACAGTGATATACCATCCTTGAACCTGAAGCCCTTCATCACCTACGTGAGCCAGACCCCCATGGACCTGCCTGAGGCCCAGTGCCAGGTGATGAAGCAGAAGATCACAGCACTTCTGCACAACCCTCCAGGCCCAGCTGAACCTGCTCCGACCCAGTCCAGGTCTGCTCCTCCACCCCAGGCGATGTCACAGCCCTTCCATGGCTTTCAACAGCCCCTCACCTACCAAGGCTTCGAGTACCAGGACTTCCCACAGCAGAGGCAGCCCTTCCCAGCCCAGGCCCAGGTTCATCGCATGCCACAGACGCCTCACCTCGCCCAGCTGCAGACCAGACAGCCCCACTACACTCCTCCTTCCTCCATCCCACAGTCAAGGCCCTTAATGGACAATCTGTCATCAGTCTTGGGCCTGACATCCCAGGTCCTTGATGAAGGGCCTCTCAACCTCACGGGACTGAGTCAGCTCTCTGAGAGCTTCCTGAACACACCATCCCCTGTTGTACTCTCAGGGCCAAGTACCCCAATGGCGCCTCAGACCAGCACTTTACACAGCCACAGCCACCTCCACAGTCCCTGCCCGCTTGACAGTTGAGACCATGGACATGCCTCAGAGTGACTGAGAATAGTGCCAGAGACTGAGTTGTTACCTGTTCACTTTATCTTTGCTGAAAGACACTTTACTTGGTTCATTTTGCTTTTTTAATAAAGTCATATAGTTTACTAAAGACAGTTATTAATAAAGGTTATCTTTGCTTCACACACTTGGTTCATTTTATTTACTTAATAAAGTGTTGGTGAAAATTTTGAAAAAATGGTTAAGCTTTGCATGCTTGTGGGATGGGTAAGGATAGTTGTGGGATGGGTAAGGATAGTTGTGGGATGGGTAAAGATAGCTGTGGGATAGGTAAGGATAGCTGTGGGATCGGTAAGGATAGTTGTGGGATGGGTAAGAATAGCTGTGGGATAGGTGAGGATAGTTGTGGGATAGATAAACCTCCAGTGCAAGCATAGTGGGACTGTATGGTCCACCCTCCCAGCTGCCACACATATGGCCCTTTTTTATCAATAACAATTTATTCATTGATCAACACATTTCAAAATAAACAAAGCTCTTTATTAATTTATTAATTAGCTCTTTATTATTCATTGTAGGGCCACTCAACATACATGGCACAATCTCATCAGTGTGATGAGACAGGCTCAAGGAAGCATCCATTAACCAACTATCATCCTGTCTTGCCACTCCACTGCTCCAGCTGGGGAGTTGCAACAGTGTTTCAGGAGGTTGCGCTGCTTCTTCCCTTCACGTGAAGCTCTGTTGGGGCCTTGTACATCCACAGTGTCCATCAGGTTTAGTCCTTGCCTCCATTCACCAGGCTCCATGTCCCCATTGCCTTGTTGACGGTCCACAAGCCTGTTCTGCAACACTGGGTAGCGGGTGCGCATGAGATTGTGCAGGATGCAGCAAGCTTCCACGATGCTCCTCACAGTCCCTGGGTGATGCTGCATGGTGGTGAGAAGTACCTGGAACCTGTTGGCCAGGATGCCAAAGGCGTTCTCCACCACCCGTCTTGCCCTGGACAGCCTGTAGTTGAAGATTCTCTCTTCACGGGTGAGGTATCTTGAAGTGTAGGGCTTCATGAGGTAGGTTCTGAGGGAGAAGGCATCATCCCCCATGATGAAGTAGGGCACATCTTATGTGTCATTGGGTAGGGGGTCTGGATCTGGAAAACCCATGATGAGGTTGCGTTCCAGCCCATCCTTGAGGTCACCCTGGCTATCTGAAGCTAACCCGTTGCCTGAAGCATCGATGTACATGAACTTGTAGTCAGCATCAACCATGGCAAAGAGGATGATACTGAAGAAGCCCTTGTAGTTGTAATAAGAGGACCCTGAGTTGGCTGGAGCTTTGCAGGCCACGTGCTTCCCATCTGTGGCTCCAACGGAGTAGGGAAAGTTCCACCTCTGATACCACTGTTCTGCAACTTTCCTCCAGCCTTCTTCAGTGGTGGGACACTGGAGGAGCTCCTCCACGTATTCTTCGATGATGGCCTGCACCACTTCTCTGACCACTTTGCTGATGCTGTTGTGTGGCACCCTCCAGGCATACTGCATGTTTCTGTACGTGGTCCCAGAGGCCAGGTGGTGCAGAGTCAGTGCCACCTTCAGTCCAGGGTCCAGGTTGGGACGGAAGTTGGTGCTTGGCTTGGTCAACCTGGGTCTCAGATGCTCTACAATTTCGTCAAACATGGCTGGTGGCATCCTCATGTAGTGCTGGAATGCACGAGGATCTTCATTCCTCAGCTCCATCATCAGCTTGTCATACAGTCCAAACTCCACTCTTCTCCCGATCCATCGTCGGACCCACACAGCTCTTGAATGTCTCCTTCTTCTCCTTGCATAGAAAAGGTGAAACAGTCTGAACAGGGCTTAGTTCTGGTGTTGAATGATGGCAGCTACCATAAGGAGTGTGTGATGATCCATGGTGGAGAACAATGAATGATGTGGAAGAGCAAGACCAAGGGTGAAGAGGTCTGTACAGCACGGCTGCTGGACTCATACTGAGATCCAGGTGATTTCCTCCCCCTTTTTATAGGAAATATCGGTTTTCCGCTAGGTGTCCTTCCACATACTCTAGGCATACTCCAGACATCCTAAATATCCGAGATACATCCCATATACAAACGTTTTGTCAGTTTTAATGCTTTATATACGAGATGCATCCGCTTACATCCTTTCTATTTCCGTGCTACTAACGCTGTGTGGACGTTCCATGTACCTTTCGCTTCCTCCCTCTTTCCGTTTTCAGCTGCAGCGGATGTGAGGATGGCCAGAGGATGCCGAGAGGATACAGCGGACGTTTAATGGATGAAAACGGATGTAGAACGTTGCCTGTATGTGTCATGGATGTACATCGTACGCAGCGGAAAGTTCATCCGCTCAAAAGGTTTTGTGCAGCTCAAAACTTCTTGCGCGGATGAAATCTCAGTGGACGGATGCTCGATGGATAAGAGCGTTATGAAACACGTATGCAGTGAGTACACAACAGATGCATTACGTTTTCCAATGGATGGCAAGCTTTTTTGTCCATTTTACATCCTCTGCATCCGTTGGTGCAGTGAGACATGGGCTTAAATAAAGCTGGATGATAGGCCTGTCATCCTAGTAGTTTTAATAAACAAAGTGATTCCACTTAGGAGTCTGATGGATTTGCCAAAACTATCCTCCAGAGCAAAGCTGGTTGAGGAATTCTGGGAATTGAAGTCCACAAGTCTTAAAGTGGCGAAGGTTGGAGACCCCTGATCCAGAGAACTATGGGTTCTCCCCCAACACATACAAAAGCCTTTTCTTCACCTACATTTAACTGCAACAAGCTCTGGCAAACTCTTTTTCTGCTGTGTTCTGAAGACATTACCCTCATCTGATCCCCAATTCTTACTAGGGACAATTTTATGTCATCCTCACCCTGTAATGTGTTAAAATAGAACTGTTCCAATATAGGTTTTGCTAAAGATACATTCTGATGTGCTTTGCAGGCCATTCTGTCAGGATTGTAGTCAGGTAACCTCTGGCAGTGGATCAGCCCAGTATTTCTTGACCATGTTGAATTGACACAGGACACCCCTTACCCTCTTAGTGGCAGAATCCACATCTTTCTAACCAGAATCTCTCTGTACCTGCTAGACTTCAAGTCAACCTGCAGGTCAGAAACCTGAATCAGCCCAACCAAAATCCAACTAGGGGTGGCAGAAGTGGGGTTTTATAGTGTGAAGTAGGAGAGTTGTCCTTTTGTTTCTCTTTGTTGCTTTATGGTAAAGCTCTTCTTTTAGCCTACCAGCTGTCACTCATGCTATTTTTAAATGTACATTTCGTACTCTTCTGGAACAGTCCAATCTGATCCATCTCTCTACTGGTATCAGCTGATAATCAGGCTCTGCTGAAATGCAGCCATGCAAAACACTTGCACACACAAAAAAAGTAAATCAGATATTGTCTCATAGTCTAATTATCTCTCAAAATATCCCTCAAGTCCCATCTTAGCCCTATCGAAGTTAAGGAAAGTGATTGGCAGATGTTCTCCTGCCAGCTACTGATGTTTAGTGGAAGGGTGAAAACTAGAACGAGCTGCAATACCAATTCCTTAACATGTCCTGCACACCCTAAATAAGAGAGAAACATTTGGAGACCCTTCCTATGGTAGGATAGGGATTGATGGTGGAGATCTCAAATTTTATGCAGTGTTTGAGGACTGAAACATGCCTTTCCCTGTTTTCCCTGCCAACCTGGGCAATTGTTGTTGCTGTTGACACTTGTTCAGCCAGACCTACTGCTGCCCGACCCTTCTACCGTCTTTGGGGTAGGGTGGAGGGAAGAAATGGAAGGTATTTTGGTCATTCTCAACCAACAGCACCTTGTGCTACTCAAGCCAACTTTTCCGTTTAGAAAAGTGAAGGTTTACTCCTAGAATTCATAGATATCTCCCTGCCACTTTAGAATTCTGAAGCTTGAACTCCCAAATTTAAGGAAGGCTGGTCTAAGTAATTGTATCTACTGAGTGGAAGAGAGCTGTCACCTGAATATCTATCTTTTAACCATACTCATTTTCACCAAGGGATGTGATGGCGGAGTGGTTTAATGATGCTGGAACTGGTGGCCAGAAATGGTCTGCAACTCCAATGGTTCGAGCCCGTGTCTGTGAGACAGAGTGAGTTTCTGTTGCTCGATCTTTAGCTCCTGTGCACATAGCAGTTTGAAAGCATGTAATGTTGCGACTGGATACCACTTCAGTGGGAAAAACCTAGCTGCACTTGGGTGTGCAGAGAGCGGAAACCATTCCTGGACCTGGTCAAATATGAGGCATTGCAACACAAAGTGAAGTGAGACCATCAAAAGAGCCTGGAAGAGCCAGCAACCCGAGTGCCACTAACTAATTGGTGTAAAACTACTTTGCACCCCCAGCAGTGCACCAAGGATAGGCTTACAAGCCCCAAACAAAATAAACTAGCAATCTAGGCTGTCAGACAGCATTGTGTCTATCATGTGTAGATTTCCCTGACACTGTATGCCATATGCTAAATAAATAAATCACCACCATCAGTTTCCTTCTAAATAACAACTTGAAATTTGGCAACTTGCTTTCTAAGCTCTAGATCCAATGTTTTCCTCTGGCAGATGTCTCTGTAATTTTCTATCTTTAGTTTTGGATTGCAAGCAGTGGTTGGGCTGTTTACCCAACAACGTATTCAGAAGGCTGAAAATAGGAAACATAAGTGAGGTGGCCAAGCCATGGAGCCTGCCATGGATCATAAAAACAACACTGCCAACAAATACTTGAAGAGAATTCCAAGTTCTAAAATTGGCAGAATGGCCAGTGTTGAGAAATGTAACATTTGGAGGGTTCCCATGTTGCACCCAGAGATTGAAAGAAATGTATATAAAATACAATTGCATCAGCTATCTCAATATTAAATGGAAATTCTATTTCTTTCAGTCTTCCTATGTAAAAAATAGTGAGTATCAGAATAAACACTAACATATATCAAATGATCTTTCTATTCCTTGCTACCATTTTTAAACTGAAAAGGGGTTGCTTGTTTATTTAACTGATCAATCTCAGCTGCTATTCTAGGTATATAATTATGAATGAAACAATAAGGCAAGAGATTGCTAAAACACAACAAGAAAACAAAGCAAGCTATGCACCATAAAGTGTAGCTCAATAGACAGGGTCACAAAACTACTCTGACCTAAGGCCTGCTGAAGTTCAAAAACTATAAGAGCAATATTAGGAAAGCTTTTTAAGGGACATAGTTGTGTGACTGAAGTTTTCACCTGAAAGAAATCCATCATATCCTAGAGGACTACCTCCTCTGTTCTATTAATGATTGTATCAATAGGATGCCTTGTTAATATTACTTTGCATAAATGTGAATTGCACTAAAGTGATTGCAATAAGCTGTTGTGTTTATTGTAATCCTGCAATATAGGAGTCTCATTCAGGCCTTTGATGGGAGTATGGTCAGTTTTAGAATAGAATTCTTTATTGGCCAAGTGTGATTGGTGCATATGTTCTCAGTGTACAAAAAAAATATACATAAATTCAGTTTCACAGAATAGTCCCTTCACTCTGTGCATAACAGTGTTGTACACAGTACAAGAGTGACAAAAGCAAATACTAATTCATGTTTCATCTGAATAACTCATTCCAGAAGCTGCTCAACTTTTCTCTTTAACATTGGAAGATAATTGGAATTGGATGGAATTAGGGTTTGAATGAAAACTCGCCATTTATTTTGTGTCTGAAAATGGAGAATTTGGAGAAATTAAGCAACATCTGATGGAACTAAAAACATGTGAAAGGAAGGCTTGATTTTACTCAAAGGCTTTCCTCTGGCTCTGGAGCCATCTAGTGAAATGGAAGGAAACTGCAACTGACATAAGTATTCATTTCCTTCTTACTAATTCTTAGAGATGGGCTGGCAAGCTGGTTATTATTTTTTCACTCTTTCTCAGGTAATTGATGATGTCTAGAAGTTGGAAGTATGATGTTCTAAATTTCCACTCGACACGACAATACAATTATTATAAAAGTAGGTCCCATACATCTGAAGGGCACCAAATTTGAGACTGCTATTACATATATAGTTTACTTAGAAGAAATCAGTGGCACAAAATATTTCTGCCTCACAACATTTCTGCCTTTACAAAATAGATAAATGTAATTAGTTCATTGGGATTACTAAATGACTTTAACAATTTGCCTAAAGTATTGAACAATAGTTGAGAGATCTTGGTAAATAAATACAGTACTACAGCCAGGACAACAACTGGATAAGAGATATCTCAACCCATAGCAGGAATGGAAGTGGAGAAGCATGTCACAAAGAAGTCTTGCGATGGTAGTTTTCCAGAAAGTAACGGGAAGGGAAGGAATTTTGAATTTGCAAGATTCTGTTCTTGTAACTTTGCAATTATGGTACTGGGACTCATAATCCAGATAGGGATTCCTATCTGGATTGCCTTCAAGATATAAAAAAGAATCAATCAATAATTCAACTGGAGATGCCTTGCATTAAAGCTCTTATTTAATGAATGACTTGTTATAACCAGGCAATTTATCCAATCCTGGATAGTGGATGTGAGAGAAAAAGAGAGAGATCCAGCAGTTGGATGGTGAATGGATGGGTGGGAAAATTGGACTTATACAGGAAATCTATGTAGGGGAATATAAAGTAATGGCTGTGAGATTTAATCTCCCATAGCAGGATGGATGCTGTATCATTTTTCTGCCCTAACCATGCTGCTGAATTTGGCTGATGTAGTTTTGAGGTGTGGACCACACAAAACCTGTATTATAAGCCTGACAACGCAGCTAACAATAATGAAAACCCCCAATTCCAAGTGCAGAAAAAAGAGACTCTCACTTTCACTAAGAGATATAAGGTAGCCTGTGCTGCAATACTTTCATTGATTGCATTCCTCAAAGAAATACATATTTAAATGCGATTCTTAGTCCCCAAAAATTGCTGTGTTTAGTTCTAGAGATTTAGAATATAATTTTATCTCTTTTTGGGAAGTTTCAGCAGATTGTATTTAACTCTGGATCATTTATCTCAACGAATAAATGAATGAGTACAATATTTTGACTCATTTGTTGAATTGGGCTCTCTTCATCAGGTTTTAGGGATTGTAGGCAATAACTCTTAACAGAACTATCTTGTATAAAACCATCCAAGTTAATGTTGGATGTTGGACAATAATTCCTATCACTCAAAGTGAGTATGTGAAAATAGTGGTTGGATATGATGGACGCTGCAGTCTAAGACATCTGAAAGGGCCAACATAAAAAAAGATTTAGTTGACACGTCTGCTTTTTCTTTTTACATAATGTAAAGGAACGTATCTAAAATGTTGGCTTAAAGGAAAATCTCACATGTACAGATTTCCCCACACTTAAAACAGACCAACTATCATAGTGGGAAGCAGTGGCTGCAAATGGGTGTAGCACTGGATTCAGATGAGGGGAACTCACTGTTAAATTCATTGGATTAGAATTTATCAAGTGAACACTTGCTAAATTTGAAATTAGCATATAAAACTAATCCTTTCAGAATATGCTAAATTTGCCAAATCTTACAGAAGAGAAACAAATGTTTGTAATATATTGTGTTATATATTATAGTGTCTGTCTCTCCTCATATTTTTGCCTTTTGAATCAGTGCTAGAGAAAAGTCTAGCAGGATTGGAATAGATTTATAGCATTTTCCCTGCATAAGTGATTTGTTAGCAAACCTCCCTTTGTTTAGAAAATAAACACCAGAGAAAACACAGATTTTAGATTTTAGCTATGTAGAATCAGAGAAAGCAAGGTGACTGTTTTACATACACGACTGAGTCATAAACCAATCAACATAATTTTAATAGAGGCAGTTTTTACTTACAGCCACAACTGGAACCAGAATTTCCGTTGTGATTCTTTAGTGAGACACATCTGAATTTACAGTCTTTTTTGCAGCAGTGGTTAAGCAAACCACTGCAGTTGCTAAATGAATAATGCCATTAAGGAAATCCAGGTTCCCTCATTGACTGTGGAAAACAGGTTGGGAAGTTCACAAAAGGGATTACATGACTCTGTGATCTAGGCTGCAACAGCTGTAAATGCCAGTTGCCAAGCATCCCAATTCTGATCACTTGATTCTGGAGAAGCTGCAACAGTTGTTAAGTGAGTATCAATTTAAGTGTCCCGTCCCCCCCCCCCACATACAAATCTAATCAATGCAATTATATGTACCATTCATCCTTCATGAAAACCCAAAATATTGTCGCCTGCAAACAAAGGTTAAGTTAATGCTGGATCTTATACAAGCAGCAAATAGAATGCTTGGAACAGCTGGGGGAGTGCATGGAACAGGTGCAGCATATTAGTGCCACTACATACTTGTTAAAAGCTGTGATCATACATGCTAAAACAGTGGTCCATGTTCTTTTTAGACGCTAGGCATATTTCAAATTCTGAGATATTATGGTTAAATTTGTTAAATAGTTACTATGTGGCTTGCCTATTCTCAAAATGATTTTCACCAAGGCCACATTCAAGTTCTATGAGACGAGCAAAACAATAAGACCATGTGTTGCAAAACAAAGGCAGTCAAAATGCCAATCATATTTCTGTCACCCCACATTCAGATTCTAGTTTATCAGAATGCTACATGACAGCCGTCAATTTTCTCCTATATAATTTCTATGGAAAGGGAACATCACCAGAGTTAATTTCCTTTCTTCTAAAAAGTCATAGATTCAGAATGGAGTCCTTCAGCATGGTATGTATTTGTAGTCCATCTTTATTATTTTTTATAAATAACTCAAAATGGCAAACATAACTAATATTCCTTCCTCTGTTTTCACCAACACAGCAACTCAGTGAGGTGGCCTGGGTTGAGAGAGAGTGACTGGCCGAAAGTTACCCAGCCAACCGGTTTTCAGGCCCAAGGAAACCAAGTCTGGTTTCTAATCAGGTGCCTTAACCACTTGACCAAACTGGCAACTTCCCACTTTTAAAAATAAAACCATTTCTATTTTCTATTTAAGATGTGGGATTGCCCGGCTATACAAAGCAAACAATGCCCTGAGATCCATTCTGGGCATTGTCCCAAAGTTGCTTTTTTCAAGAGGTGACTTCCTTGTTTTTCTGTGAAGACGTTTTGCTTCTCATCCAAGAAGCTTCTTCAGCTCTGACTTGGATGGAGGGAAATGGAAGGATTTATACTCCTTGCAGGCAGATTGTCAACTGCAAAGAGAATAAATCCTTCCATTCCCCAACATTCAGTCAGAGCTGAAGAATGCCATCTGTAGGGTCTCCTGCTTGGGCCGGGGGTTGGACTAGATGATCTAACAAGGCCCCTTCCAATTCTGTTAGTCTGTATAAGCTTCTTGGGTGAGAAGCGAAACTTCTTCAAAGAAAAAGTCTCAGTTGCCTCTTGAAAAAAGCACCTTGGGGACAACCATGATCTGGATCAGCTATCTCCAACCTTGGCCCCTTCAAGACTTGTGGACTTCAACTCCCAGGATTCCTCAGCCAGCTTTGTTTTGCTTTGCTGGCTGAGGAATTCTGGGAGTTGAAGTCCACAAGTCTTCAAGTGGCCAAGGTTGGAGACCCCTGATCTGGATGACTGAGAATCTCCACAGACATTTTAGGCATTGCAGCCGCTAAACTCTAGTTACATCAGCGATGCCGAGCTTCACGCAAAACGGTAGATAAGACCGCGAACGAGCCGATCTCCCGCAGCTTGAGGATGATGAGCTGGTTTCCACGAGGCGCTTCAAAAGACCTTCGCTTTGCCGTCGCTGCTGGTCAACCGCGCTTTTAACCTGCCGCGCGGCCGCAGCCGCCATCGACCCGTAGGGTTAAGCTTAGCGGCATACAAAAGCTACGTAGACAAAAGGGCAAGAAGGCCCGAGGCTCACCTCCGCAGGGAGCGGCGTTCACGTGACGGAAAGCTCCGAAGAGCACAGTTCTGGCCCCTCCCTTACCTCACCGCACACTTCCGCGCCTCGCATGCGCAGTCGGTAGCAGGCGCCGCGACTGAGGTTCTTCTCTTGTCCTCCTTCGCGTCGGTCCTGCTGCTTTGAGAAAGGTGCGGAGAGGGAGGGGAGGGGAGGGGAGGGGAGGGGGGGGAGGGAGTTCCGCACGGTGACGTGATAAGGTGCCGTCGCGACAACATTCTACGTAAAGAAAGAAGAGCGGCTTCCGCTGGGAGGGTTTGGTGCGGCGGGTGCAGGTTGGTTTGCGGGGCGGGAGGCTGAAGATTCAATGGGGGTCATGGAAAGGCTGGGGAGGAAGGTTGTCGGTGTCTTTTCTTGCCCGCAAGGAGGGGCAAATAGGGACGGTGGGTGTAGCAGCAGCAGCAGCAGCAGCAGCAAGTTAACACCCTTAAAAAATAGTTTGTATCCGGTTGCACAGACCGCAAAGCAACGCTTTGGGTTTGTTTTTATTTATATGCCTCTGAGCCCGCCTTTCTTCCAAGGAGGTCAAGATTTTCTGGTAGTTTTTCACAGCAACCTTGTAAGGTAGGACGGTGGCTTCTTGTGGTTGCAGGAACGGGCTGGGGATTCTCCAGTCAGTCTTAAGGCTGAAATGTTGAGGCTCAAAATCCAGCCTTCCATCCTCTCCCAAGTGGGTAAAATGAGGACCCAGATTATTGGGGGCAATAGGCTGACTCTGTAAACCGCGTAGAGAGGAGCTGTAAAGCACTGTGAAGCGGTAAATAAGTCTAAGTGCTATCGCTATTACAGGTAGTCCTCAACTTGGCAACGGTTCATGTAGTGACCGACGTTAACAAAGGCACTGAAAAAAAGTGACTTGGGACCATTTTTCACACTTCTGACCATTGCAGCATCTCTCTGTGAACATGCGATCGACATTCAGATGGATGGCAACTGACTCATATTTATGATGGTTGCAGTGTCCTTGGCTCATGCTTTTGCAACCTTTTGACAAGCAAAGTCAATGGGAAAGAGAGACTTGCTTTAACGGTGTCGCTATTTTGACTGCTGCAGTGATTCACTTAACAACTCTGGCAAGAAAGGTCCTGAAATGGGGCAAAGCTTACTTAACAATTGTCACACTTAGCAACCGAAGTGTTGGGCTCAATCGTAAGTCGAGGACTTTCCTGTATTAGCAATCGTAGCAGTTGTTCCACTCTGAGGATGAAGGTTGTCGTAGCCTAACGTATCCGGAGGAGACCAGAGATGAGGTAATTGAATTCCCAAGCGTGTTTTACAGAACATGCCAAGCATTCAGGAAGAAATTAATTCTTATTGGAATTCCTGCCCTGTCTCTTGCTTCAGTCAGTGAAACATTTAATTATTTGTGAAGAATTGATAGCTGTAGTCCATGCCAGTTGTGGTCCTAAATTTTCCTGCAGTGATGCAGTGGGTGGGCATAACTGGGGGGGGGAGGAAAGTTTACAATTGAAGTATTGTTTTTCAGGCAGAAGAATGGACTGGGTCTGCTCTTTGGAGGCAAAGCAGGAGGGTGTTGGGTTGAAGGTTTTTCTTCTTCATTCATTTTGGAATAGAAACTGCGTTGTATCCACAGCAGCTGTGTTTCTTCAGTTGCAACTCCCAAGTTGCAGAATTTCCACAGGCAGATTGTTTGCTCACCCAGCTCTTTTCTTTTGCATTGTGATGGCATTATTTTGGTCACACCTTTAGTATAAACTAACTTTCCCTCATATTGCTTGTACCATTGTTAGGATGCAGCACAGTAATGTAATTTGTATTTTAGGCTCAGTGCTACAATTTTCTTTAAATAAAAATTGACTGAGTAGCACCGTTTTAGCAGTGTTATAGAGGTATGGTTAAAGGAGAGTTACAATAGAGAACATTGTCTAAAAGTGTTGGTATTATTATTTTTCTATTAAAAGTGTTAAAAGCTGAGCTTAATCCAAAGCATGGTGGTGTCAATGATTACCTTGCAGCCACCTTCCTGAATATTTATCAAATGTCTTGCTTCATCCAATTTTAATATAAAAAAAAGAGATTAATTTTCAAAACAATTCTTTTTCCAATTTAAATATCAGTGTATTAAAAGATAAAAATACAAACAAAAATGAAAATAATGGGAAAATACAGAGGAAAAGTAGAAGAGAAAAAAGTAAAGGAGAAAAGAAAAAGAAAACCATTAATTTCTAACGCCTTTTGATGCAATAGAACAGAGATATCAAACTCGCAGCATCACATGACATATCACGACTTTTTCCCCTTAACTAAACCAGGCGTGGGCGTGGCCAGCACATGATACATTTGGCCCATGGGCTGTGAGTTTGACAGCCCTACAGTAGAATAAGGTAGTAACATAAATCCCTCAACTTTTTACTTTTATATAATCATATATACTAGCCATTTCCGTCATAACAAATCTATCTAATCAGCAAAAGCTAAAGTTTCATTTTTTTCCCTGTCTCAAAACAATTCTTAAATATAATAATCAGAATCTGGCATGCAGTGAAGTGTCAAGTTCATCTTCGAGTACCAGAATGCTTTGCAGTCCTTTGAAAGAAAATGATGGTGATTGCAGTGAAGCATAGTGCTTGAGAGTTCGTCTACTTTCCCAGAAAATTAGATAGGAAATTAAACTGGATGATATAAACCAAGCTAAGGGCAATAGAGGAGCGCTGTCTGAAAAGTAAGTGCTTTGTGCCTTATGAACAATATTTGGGGTGCACTAATGACACATTTCTGAAATTTCAGCTGTGCCTACCATCCTCCAAAGATTGCTTAATTATCTTAATTATCTAATTCATTGAAGAGAACTCAGAAGTGTACCATTCTCCCCCTTTCCCTGCTGCATGTCCTATACAGCCTGCCTGAAAATAGCATTTTCTAATTTGGCAGTCTCTAAATACATGGAGTGCACCAATTTGGGGATAAGTTTCTCAAGAAAATAAAAACACTTCCAATTCCCTCAAAGGAGAGTTGAACATTAGACTTTCCTTCAAAGGAGTTCAGCATGGGACTTAAGCCCATGTCACACCGAACCAATGGATGCAAAGAGGATGTAAAACGGACAAAAAAGCTTGCCATCTGTTGGAAAACGCGATGTACTCACTGCCTCCGTTTGGTTTCCTCTCTATCCGTCCAGCATCCGTTTATGGACGTTTCATCCATTCCAAAAGTTTTGGGCTGCCCAAAACTTTTGTGTGGAAAATGTATCCAGTTCGTCCGTTCTGCAACTGCTACGCATCTGCTGTGCATCCGTTACGCATCTGCTCTATCCGCTAGGCATCCGTTCCGCATCCGCGCAACTCGCATCCGCTCGGACACAGGGAGGAAGCGGAATGGACGCAGAACAGATGCAGAACGGATGCAGCACGGAAACAAAGCATTTAAAACGGAAAAAACATCCGCAGAGGGGACCTATCTCGGATATTAAGGATGTCTAGAGGATGCCTAGAGGATGCAAAGGGAAGCCTATACTGCCTATAAAAAGGGGGAGCAACTCGTCTGCATCTCACTTTCAGAACAGAAGCCAAGCTGTGCAGACCTCTGCAGCCTTCATCTGACTCTTCCTCTTCCACAGCATCCAGTCATGTCCACCGTGGATTGTGACAAAGTCCTTTCAGCAGCCACCATCCTTCTGCAACAGTGCAAAACCATCTACAGGCTCTGTGAACTCTACTACGGGAAGAAAAGGAGGCACCCAAAAAAAGTCTGAGTCCAAAAATGGTTTGCCAGAAGAGCAGAGGACGGACTGTACAACAAGCTGATGGTGGAGCTCAGGAGCGAAGACACTCGGGCATTCCAGAACTTCATGAGGATGCCTCCAGCCATTTTGACAAAGTTGTGCAGCGGCTGACACCCAGGTTGACCAAGACAAACACCAACTTCCGGCCCAGCCTGGACCCTGGGCTCAAGGTGGCACTCACTCTGCGCCACCTGGCCTCAGGGACCACCTACAGGAGCATGCAGTACGGCTGGAGGGTGCCATCCAACACCATCAGCATTGTGGTCAGAGAAGTGGTGCAGGCCATCATTGAAGAATACAAGGAGGAGCTCCTCCAATACCCCTCCACTGAAGAAGGATGGAAGAAAGTTGCAGAGCAGTGGTATCAGAACTTCCCACACACCGTTGGAGCCATCGATGGCAAGCACATGGCCTGCAAAGCTCCAGCCAAGTTGGGGTCCACAACTCCAAGGGCTTCTTCAGCATCATCCTCTTCGCCATGGTCGATGCTGACTACAAGTTCATGTACATCGATGCTTCAGGCAACGGCTCATCTTCAGATGCCCAGGTATACAACACCAGTCACCTCAAGGAAGGGCTGGAAGGCAACCTCATGGTGGGCTTCCCAGATCCAGACTTGCTGCCCAACGACAAGCAAGATGTGCCCTACTTCATCGTGCGGGATGACGCCTTCTCCCTCAGAACCTACCTCATGAAGCCCTACACATCCAAATACCTCACCCGTGAAGAGAGGATCTTCAATTACAGGCTGTTCAGGGCAAGACGGGTGGTGGAGAACGCCTTTGGCATCCTGGCGAACAAGTTCCAGGTACTTCTCACCAACATGCAGCATAGCCCAGAGAACATGAGGAGGATCGTGGAAGCTTGCTGCATCCTGCACAATCTCATGCGCACCCACTACCCAGTCTTGCAGAACAGGCTTGTGGACTGTCAACAAGGCAATGGGGACATGGAGCCTGGTGAATGGAGGCAAGGAGTAAACCTGATCGACACTGAGGATGTGCAAGGCCCCAACAGAGCCTCATGTGAAGGGAAGAAGCAGCGCAACCTCCTGAGACACTGGTGCAACTCCCCAGCTGGAGCAGTGGAGTGGCAAGACAGGATGGTAGATGCTTAATGGGTGCTTCCTTCAGCCTGTCTCATCACACGGATGAGATTGGCCCTTGTATGTTTGGTTGGCCTACAATGAACTGGGCGTTTAATAAAGAGTTGTGTTTATGTTGACATGTGTGGATGATTGATTATATCGTTCTTGATAATAAAGGGCCATAGGTGTGGCACCTGGGAGGGTGGACCATACAGTCCCACTATGCTTGCACTGGAGGTTTATCTATCCCACTGCTATCCTAACCCATCCCACAGCTATTACCCATCCCACAGGTATCCTAACCCATCCAAAGCTATCCTTACCCATCCCACAAGCATGCAAAGGCTTAAACCATTTCTAAAAGTTTCCACCAAGACTTTATTAAAAAAAAGAAATGAAGCAAGTGTGTGAATTATAAATAGACTTTATTAACAACAAGCTATAAGACAAAAATGAGTCTCTGGCACTCCTCTTGGTCACTCCTTCCCAGGGGTGAAGGGCCAGGTGCTGTGGAGGTGGCTGGTGCTGGAGTGCTTGTCATCAGCTCCTCCAGAAGCAGAAGCAGCAGAAGCGCCAGCCCCAGAAGAGCGAGCCCGTGCTGCAGAAGCCCCAGCGGAACCAGAGTGAGGGCCAGGGGGCGGGATGGTAGCCCTGTCCCTCTTGCCAGGGCTGGCAGCAGATGGCTGAGGCTTGCTGTGCTTCCGCATGGTTGTGGGGTTGCTGGCTGGCAGGGAGGGTGGCAGCAAGGCTGGCAGCAAGGCTTGCAGGCAGACATGCAGGCAGGGCAGGCAAGGCAGCCAATCCGTCCGGCAGCAGGTCTTTCCTCTGAATGGCGACCTGCTTCCGAGCTGCTTCCATTATGTCCGCGGGGCTGACACAATGCATCCTCCCCGCATGCGCAATTAACGCCAGGCATCCATTAGGCTTCCGCTGTGCATCCGCTTCATTCAGTAGGCTTCCGCTCTGTATCCGCTGTTTCCGTTCCGCGTCCACTTTGCTGAGACCCCCCAGAAGCCTAGCAGCTGCGCCATCTGCTCCCATCCGCTTCCATCCGCTAGGTTTCCGTTCCGCATCCGCTTTGCATCCGCCCTGCGTCCTCCATGCGTCCATGTGATCCGCTCCGGTTATGCAAATTTTTGCCCCTTTTGAGAGCGGATAACAACGGATGGAACATTTTGCTCGTCTGCTGTGTCCTTTTTGCATCCGTTGGGCAGTGTGACATGGGCTTTACTTCAGTTGCAGTATTATTTCATGTACATCAAAGTCCACTGATCTTATAACTTGTAAAAATATTAAATGGTGTACAAACAAAAAAATGGGAACTTCCCTGATGTGATAAAATCTTTATTCCTTGATACTGGCTGACAGTTCCTATATCTTCTTTTTCTGGCTCCAGAAGTACATCTCTTTAGTCAGATATAGGCCTCTCCAGGTACTTTAATTCTGATAATGCTCTCTTGAGCATATGGGTACCACAATCCAAAATATTTAGAAAGCCTTAGAAGTCCTTCCCAACCCTAATGCTTAAGTCTTGTTCCTAAATAGGATTATAGAATAGGCTAATATTGGATAAATGGAATACCTCCCTCCCTCTCTTCTAATATAATTATACAGTGATAATCAGTTCTCTTGTTTAGCTAAGAGAATCCCCCACCTCCAAAAAAATAATAATAAGGAACATCCTGTTTATAGGTTGCAGATCTTTTTGGATGTTTTCCTTCAGAATTTGGATCATTTTGTTTAAGACCGTGTTGTCCAAGTGAAATTTGTGCTAATGGTGGAAGACTCTTACTCCTGTGTAAATTTACCCCCTCTGTTTTACTTATAGTTTCATGTGGAATTACCCTGGATACTAGTTGCAATGGGGTCGTTCCACTCGGTGGACACCAGTAACTATTGCTCCAGGAAGCAGAAAGAGAATGATGAGGATTTGTTGACCAATAAAGACCGAGAAGAAGATATTGCCAAGTTTCCGTATGTGGAATTCACTGGACAAGACAGCATCACCTGTCCCTCCTGCCAAGGCACTGGCTGCATTCCCACAGGTAATTGTATGTGTCCTGCTTCTGTTGAATGGTGAGTCCTTTTGGACTTGAACATTTCATGGTCTGAGCATACCATTCTTTCCTCACTTCCTACCTTCAGCATTTCGTGCTGCTGTTTCAAAGTTTTACCTAGAGGTATAATGATAACATTTGAAGAACAACTTTCTTGTCAAATGAATGGGTGTTATTTAAACCTTCCTTTCCGTTCTGTGGTTGGCTTATCTCTTTGATCCAGCTTGATTTGCATGTATTGAACCACTTGCTTGCTCTGCAAAGAATCCTTTGTGTGGTGTTTATCATTTGTTTCCTTGATTGACACAAGGAATGATGATGTAATGGGTTTAGGGTTGTTGGGAGAATTTAGTTTCAGGGCAGAACTCCAGCCATCTTTTTTGCTATGGAGTTCTATAATCTTATCGCTAGTATAGTTCCTCAGGGCCTGGTTTTGAGAATTTGTTCCATCTCATGTAGTCTTACCTACATGACATGGGGTTGCGTTATATGAGGGACTTCCTCTCCCTAATTACATCTGCTCATCCTGCAGATCAAGTTGATTAGGGAGTTTAATTGATGGGTCCTAAGTGCTTTTCTGCTGTATCTCCCCTCCACTTAATGGAATCCCATTTCCCACAAAATAACGCTGGCCTCATCCCTTTTAACTTTCTGGATATCGTCAAAACCTGGTTGAGGCCTTGGCATCCAAGGGGACTGGCAAAATATTGAAATGACTCCTGGTTAATTAACACATCTCCTTCACCTGACCTCTTTGAAATTTTGTCATATCTTTTACAATTTTAAAATTTCTAATATTAGCAATATTAATATTATTTAGAAATTTGTTGTACGCTACCCAGAGTCAAGTGATTGTGAGATGAGTGGCTATCTAAACATGAATAAATAAATAAAATCTTCTTAATTCCCTTCCTCCCATCTCTGCCCTCATTTGTTGACATAATCATACAATCACATCTACAATTACCAGTGCCCTTAGGGTTGATCTGCCTGAAATCAAACCCCTCCTCAGGTAAGAGCTTTGACAGATCTGGTTTACGCATTACACTAAAGCATGTGGCTTCCTTGTGGTATGAAATGTTGCTGTTTTGGACTTGTAAATTGTGGTTTACAGCTTAGCACAATGAGTGAAACCAACCTGGATCTACTCCTGTTAACCTTACACTGTTGCTGACATTAGATGCAATGTCTTGTCTGGTGCCTGAGACTTAAAATTTCACTAGTATATTGCATATAATCAAAAACAGTGGCTTCGAGACCTGTTTCATTTTTACCACATGAAGGGAAATGTTGCTTAAGCTATTACCATCTGTTTATTTAGATTAAATAAATCTATTTAATCCCTTTAAAGACCATATATAGTCTTGTGCTACAGAGAGATTCCTGTGTTTTACTAAGCTTGTTACATGTTGTCTTTCCTTGGTATGAAAACAAAAATGTGACTTTTTAAATAATGTGTTCTTCACTCATACTGCATTTAAAGTAAGATTCTAAAAATGATCCTTTCTCACTGTGACACAGAGAGGCTGGTACTGATGGTTATTATTGCTTTTGTCTCCAGAACAAGTTAACGAACTGGTTGCTTTGATTCCGTATCATGATCAAAGATTAAAACCTCAAAGAACGTAAGTATACAGAAATAATTAATTCCTTTTCTTGTGTAACATATAGAATTTGAGCAGGCATGAAACAAATGAATATTCAGCTGAAAAGTGACTTGTATTTCCAACCATACCCATGTCAGTTGAGAATGCTTGGAAATCATTTTAATATCTAAAATATCAGGGTGCTTTTGCATTATAACTTAATGTGATCAGACTACCTGTATAATTTGCTATTTTCAGTCTGTCCCTATAATTACCAAGTGAATTCCAGTATCTTAATGGGAGGCAATGTTTCATGTTTTTCAGTGCAGGTTAGATCTCTTTCTCTCTCTCCCTCCCTCCCTGTCTGTTCATGATTATTTTCAGTAAGTATCATTTCAAATAACCTAAATCTTAGATGTGGAAATGCCCTTAAACAACAAAGAATATTGATTGACACATCTGTGGTGAGAGACATTTTCATGGACTAAAGTGAAAAAGTATTACTTTTGGGAATGAAATTTCATGAAGGGAATATTTTAGATTAGTTTCTCAACCGTGGCAACTTTAAGATGTCTGGACTTCAACTCCCAGAATTCCCTAGCCAACGTGCTGCTTGGGATGGGAAATCTGGAAGTTGAAGTTCAGACGACTTGCTAAGGTTGAGAGACACTGCTTGAATTGAGAATTTGGCTTAGAATCTTCATTTACCTCTCTGATATCTCATTTGAAAATGATTAGCATGAATAGCTAAAGCAGGTTTAAGAGTAGTAATTTGTAATAGAAAGATCACAATAGAGAAGGCTTACCTTTAAGTTTAAAAATTCCTTCTTAGCTTTATCTCCTGTATACTCAATGAGATTAGCTATGGAAGTCAGCTAATCGATTGAAGACTTAGTCATGGCATGGGAAATCTAATTCTTGCTTAAGATGGTATAGGGCCCTGTCCCAAATTGTCTTGGGGAACAAAAAGTATTTGACATATTTGCCTATTTTCAGGCTAGGATGAAATATTTTGTCGGAACTTGATTTGCGTCTCAAGAAAAACTAAGCTGCACTTTAGAATGATTGAGTAGAATCCCCTGTACAATCAACTCATTCTCCAGATGTTACGATGTCTAAAATGCAGACTCAGAATTTGGAAGTGGTAAACAACAATACAACACTGAGATGCATTCATGAATTAAATCTTAAAGTAGAAAGTCTTCCAGTTCTATCACTAAGTAGAACACGGATTCTTTTGCAATATATAGCAAGATCTGCCTGCAGGACCTGAGCACAGCAAATTGCCTGAACTATTGGCCTTGTCTTCTGCAGGAAGCTCTATGTCTCTGTGTCGGTGCTGCTCTGCCTTCTGGCATCAGGGTTGGTGGTCTTCTTTCTCTTTCCACATTCAGTGCTTGTGGATGACAATGGCATCAAAGTGGTTACAGTTTGGTTTGATGAAAAAAACTCCCTTGTCATTCTTTCCATCACGGTAAGGTCCAGTACATTAACCTTAATAAAGTTAGATGGCTAGGGTAAAACTGGGAGTCTGTTTTCAGCAGTTTTCCTTCCTCTCTGCTGTCCGTAGGCCACTCTTCGGATCCGGAATTCCAATTTCTATTCTGTAGCAGTGACCAACTTGTCCAGCCAGGTGCAATACATGAACACTGTGGTTGGGACCCAACAAATCAACAATGTGACTCATATCCAGCCACTGCGTGATCAGCTGGTATGGCAATTATTTTACCTCAAACTAAGATGTATGTAGAGAAGGGACTAAGTGTGGTATGAACAGAATAATCTTGCAGCTAGAGAGTTCTCAAACTGGGCAACTTTTAAGACACTTGGACTTCAACTCCCAGCATTTCCCAGCCAATCATGATGGCTGGAGAATTCTGGGAGTTCACGCGTCGTAGGGTTGCCAAGACTGGGAATGCTTGTTCTAGCTAACCCAAGAGTGAAAGACAATTTGGCTCCTAAAAGAATCAGTGTCCCCATGGACTCCTGTGTTAGCTCCTTGCAATATAAGTTGTATTTTTAAATTATGTTACTGAAAAGTCAATCAGTGAGAAACTTGGAAAGTCCAAAGTGCTCATGATCTATTGCCACTCAAAAGTGTGCTCTAAGATGGCTAGCTCTATAATTTTTTAAAGATAAATATATGAATAAAAATGTCTCTTGATATAAAATAGACCTCATATTTATTCTGAAAAAATGCAATGCCTGACTTTATTTATTTCACTCCACCCCACCCCATTAAAAAGGAGAAAGATAATCTGA
This sequence comes from Laticauda colubrina, assembly GCA_015471245.1. Classification (NCBI taxonomy): domain Eukaryota; kingdom Metazoa; phylum Chordata; class Lepidosauria; order Squamata; family Elapidae; genus Laticauda; species Laticauda colubrina. The sequence continues at coordinate 10,031,774 of BLBF01000021.1, read as the reverse complement.
ATGTTGACAGTATGTGGGGATATGAGTGTCTCATTTGTTTGGAGTTTTGTGTGACTGGCACAATCCACTTTGACAACCCCTTTGTGAAAAAACAAACACTTGTTTCAAAGTCCTTTACTGTTGCTGACTTATAGTTAATTCACAACATTTGTTTTTCAGGTGAATTTCACCATGAAAGCTGAAATGGGTGGACCTTATGTATAGTGAGTAATTTGTTTTTGGCGTTTTGACACATAATGACGCATAATGAAGAAATACAATATTTGCTGTGAGATAGTTGCCATTGCTAGGTTCCCTAATAAAGTTTCAGCTACCTTATCTTATATATGCAGTAGAAGTATTATATATTTATAGTAATATAAATTTAAAAGCTTTTTCCTTGTGTGCTTCCATGTTTTAAAAAAAATGGGAGTACTTTCCAGATACTTCAGAAGTCATAATCTTTCTCATTGCTTCAAACCACTGGAAAAAACCAACCTTTAAAAAATATTTTAATTGTATGAACAGTCTGAAATGTATATGTAGAGTATTTTCCTAGTTGTTCCAAAAGAAAATATATTCCTAAAATGATGTTGCTGTGTCAATATGCTACTGTTAAATGGTATCACTACTGAATGTTATACAGTCATATCATGGATGTATTTTTTTACATCTAAAAAGCTAAAAACAGATTCGGCAATAAATTTGGCTAGACCATGTTCTGGATATAGAATAATAGTTTCAAGATTACTTGCATCATTTAGATTGCATCATTTAGTTTCTATGTTATTTTAAGATTTTGTGATTTTCTGTCTTTTAGTTTCTTCTGCACACTACCAAAGATCCGAGTGCACAATATTGTGATATTCATGAGGTGTGTAACTTTTATGTTTTTTTTTAATCTGGGTATCTCTTGGGTTAGAAACACATTTCAAAACATTCCTCCTTCCTGTTTTATATTTCCAAATTTAAACTCCTAAATAGTTTTCTAGTATTGGGGAACGATCACCAAATCATTTTTTCTTAATCCTTACAACTCCTTTTAATAATTCTGCTGATTTTTTAATAGCAGTTGCCAAAAGCTGGCATTATGGCTTACTCTTTAAAACAAACAAACACAAAACCTGGAAAAAGCAATCAAATTATTACATATACCCTGGATTATTCTTAACACATTTATCATGAAAGTTTCTCCAAAAATTTAACAATCTTATCCTCCCACATTTAATGCCTTTATCTGATTGTTTTCATAGAAAACACCCAGAGAACCACCCAGGTTTGGTAGGAACAGAGGGTTTGTTGGTTCTTTTATATGCCAGTAGGTTCCAGATTACTCTCTGAACTTTGACCCATGCCTTATGTAGCAAACTTGCTTTTTGATGAATTATTTTCTGGGCTTCTGAAGAAGAGTGAAGTTGCAAGAAATTTAAACGAGGTGACAAGTCTGTGCCCCTCTAGATGTTGTTGGTTTCTTAATTCCTACCCTTTTTGGTCTCCATGGCAAATGGTAAAAAAGATGCTGGCAGTGGTAGATCCCTCTCCTTTACATTAAATAGAGATCATTTGATTGATATGTACAATGTTGCCCTGGAACTTTGCAGATGGTTTTGGAATGCAGCTTAACTTGAGCATTGTCCAATGTGGAGCTGCTGTATTTATATGTTGAATAATATAAACTTTCTGGCCCATAATTTTATATTTTGGCATAGTTATACATTGGGAGGACTCCACTTATTTTTTGACTTATAAAAAAAAGAAACATTTCATCTTTTTCTCTTTTGTTTCTGCCTTTCAGAACTTCAGTGAAAATTTCCTACATTGGCCACATATCTCAAAGTTCCTTGGAGACCTACAATTATGTTGACTGTGGCGCCAACTTCACAGCTGCCTATACTGGCCCTTAATTCCCAACTCTAGGAGATTAAACTGAAGAGAAGGACAATTTAAATCAGTTACATATACTGGTTAATATATCCTAAGCAACTGGCTTCCATTACTCTGTAACTTATGATGGAATTTTGTGTCTTTGTTATAAAGAGAAAGAAGAGGTTGTTTTAGCCCTTGGGTATGGGCTGGGTATGTAGCCTTCCTTCCACAATTTTGCATGGACAGTTGGGCTGCGCCTTGGTGCTGATTTGAAGAGGATTTGTTTAATTCCAGTCCCCATCTTCTCTTCAAATGCTAGTTTGTGCTTTTCTTGTTATTCCTCATTGACTGACTTTGCTTCTGAATAAGATTTGTAATGTTTACAGGTTTTTCCATAAAAATTTAAGAAGGGATAAGTTTCTAAAAATGTGCGGCTGGCCTACTAACCACGAAACATATTTCAATGAATATTGATCCTGCCAATAAAGGAGCTATTGTCCAATTGTGCAAAGGGAAATAATCTTGAATAAGCTTTCTGCCTACTCTTTAAAACTGCCTTGCTTGTTGTCAGAGAAACCAAGACTATGTATCGAATAAGCCCCACTGAAACTTCTGAATGTAGCAAGTTGCACTCTCATAAATATGTATCTGCTTTGATATAACTTTTAAAATTGCTTTCATAGTTACTTTTAAAACTACTTTCACGGTTAGAATAGCACACCATTCTAAAGAGCACAAGACTGAATTAAGAATTCTCATATTTGCTGAATCTACAGTATTTTGGTTTTTGTCTACAAGAATGAGCATCATGGAAGGGTTCTTCACATTTTTATAGAAGCGGTGAGCACTTCTTAAAACTATGGATCTCCAGAGTTCCTGAATTGGGATGACAATGGCTCAGATGGCCCTTATTATTAGCACAGAGGAGTTTCATTGTATAGATTTCGGTAGGGGTGGGAATACTTGTTTTCCACAAAAAGAGATTAATGTTAGTGTTGCTGTGTAGTACTGCTTCTTAAAAAAGATTAGTGTGGGATACACATTTAAAAAGTAACATTGGAATTGGGCAAAGATACGTCTATAGGAAATAGTCTTAATTTTTTCAAATACCAATGATAGCACTTAAAAAGTTTCATCATTCTAACTCATCTGCTACAGTCTCTTGAAGAAGAAAAAGAAACCTATTTAAATTTGAAGTAAATTTTAAATTTTATTTGTTACTCTTTCAATGATGGGGGAATTTATGTTCATTTAGAATCTGTACTTTTTCAGTTTGGCAGACTGGATTCCTAAAAATGAAGAATAAACCCTTAAAACTCCCCCTTTGAGGAGTCTTCTGTTTTTTCTTTATCAAAATGGATTTTTAAATTTTATTTTAAGGGGCTAATGGAGACACAGAAGGAGCCATTTCAGGACTGACACGAAGCAGCAACTGCAAATAAAACCCACTGAATGTGTGAAGCCTGTTAGAGTAAGGAAGCCAACAACTACTTGTAACTGTAATGGATTATTGCTCAGTGGCATTCCCCCCCCCCCCCTGTAAGTCTTAATCTACTTGTTTTAACCACATTTCCTATCTACCAACTCAATTTACAGATCACCAATTATCATACTTTAAATGAAGAAACAGTAAAACCTCAATTCAGCAAACTTGTGAGGCGATGGGTAACAATTTTCTTTTTGCTTCCCCCACAAATAACAAGACAAAAGCCCATTTCTGAAGCAATCTGGACAACTGTCACACGAGTGTCACACAAATGGTGTAAATTGATGGAAATTGACATCATTTCGGAGTTAACGGACCACCCTTCCCCTCTTGTCTATTAAATTGAGGTTTTCCTACAATGGACCATTCATGCAGCAGTTCACAAATGAAGGCATTGCGATAGCAAGAACAGGTGAGAATGGTTAGAAGGAGAGGTATTTTATCATGCAGCGCACGCATTTGAGTATGTGGTGGACAAAGTTCTCAATGGACGTAGATGTGCTTAGTTGTCTCTGTATAATACTACAGCAAGACACCAATGGGAGCTAAGTAATAAAGGGTAAAGCAATACAAGTTAAGCAAATGCTCTTCGGGATCTTCCTGTCCATCTATTTGCTGAGTGTTTTTCTACTTGTAATTTTAAACACTAGATTTTGATGCAGTGAGATGAAAGATAGGCAAGGAGATGATCAAGTGGCAAGAATTAAAGAGTACTGTCACTTTCTCGTGGTCTCCTGGGAACATGGCAAGGCTTTTGAGATAGCCTGAATATCATGTTCCTAGCTTGCATTTGACCAATTGTTACAAACTCCATTGCTATCACTTTCCTTCTTCCCAGCATTAGGGGGCCAACATTTACTTTCTCCTAAATGCTCTTCCTTATTTGCTGCTGCTGTAAAAAGAAAAAGAAAAAACCCCACAACGGAAATATTCCCACCCACTTGCAATCCAACTCTGGAGAGCTATCACAAGAAGGAATAATCAGTCACTGTTATTACATCTTCTTACATTGTCACATACTTACAAGGTACAATCCAAGAGATTACAACAGCTGCACAGGGCCAATATCAGCTCTGGCACTTCCACATCCCCTCCCCCCCCACTTCCGCCCACCTTACTTTTTGAACCCCAAATCGGGGGCTTGCACAAGAGTCTCTCCCAGGAACTTGTGCTGAACTGTCAGCGCCCTCCCCCAAAGCATAAATTACATTCAGTGTTGACGGATCAGTGCCCCCTCCCTTCTTCTGACCCTCAAGGCTGGATTCAAAAGTGCTCGGAAGCCAGGATGCACAGCCGGTTCCCTCCCCCAAAGCCTGCCATATTCATCCATCGTGCCGTGGGGAAGGTGGCAACAATGTGGGGTGTGTAACTATCCTCTTGGGGCCAGGCCTGTTGGGTTCCATCTCACAGCTAAGGGGCATGGATCTCATGCAACACAATCGCCAGTACATTCAAGAATTTGTTGAGATTCGGAAGAGCAAGAAAGCTCGAGGTGTCTTTAAGAGGTGATGTGGCCTGACTGGGCTTGTGCCCTTTGCCTGCACTTAAGTTCTCCTGGTACAAACCAGCTGCCAGAGGAATGAAATCAGGCTGGATTTGACCACAGGTCAGTGGGATGGAGCCAGCAATTGTAACAGCTGCTCCAGCCCAATTCTGTCCACACTGGGGAGGGAGTATTAATTGCATTACCCTGATCACAGATTTGAAATAAAGCCTGAGACCACATCACTCATCACAACCACACAGATGCCCCTGCCACCACAAAGTGGAGATGAGGCCTGTAAACACTTGCACCAGGAGAGCTGCCAAACTAGAAAGAGAAGAAAGTGGGAAGGATTTTATCCTTCTCGAAATGAAGCAATAAACTAGGACAAAAGTCAGAAAGGGGAGATAATACTGGGAGGAGTGAAGAAAGGAGCTTTTTACAAATGTTCCTTCATTTTCTTTTTTTTTTTTTTAAGACTCTTCTTTTAACAGCCAGGCTCTGTGTTGCTTTGGAAGAACTCTCCTTCTGGCTGCTCAGTTATGTCTATAGCTTCAGCAGGAGGTTCAGCATCTATAAAAGATGGCCTTGTTGAATTCCTCAGAGATGCCCAGCGTATACCTGACCGTGGTTGAGCCCCCTTCCTTGGCCCGTAACCAGCTGCCTCAACCATTTGCTCCCTCCTCTGAAAGATCTGAAAGAATGAAAAGATTTCTAGGAGGAGGAGGCAGCCTGGGGCCTTCAAAAGAGTGTTAAGACATAACAGCTATTTCAGTGCAACGATCAGGCACCAGACCTGAGGAAGGTTAGCAGAAGGAATGTGTTTCAGTGCGGCTTGAAGAAGAAGGAGTGTGCTTGGTGTTTCCGAGTGATGGCAGGGTGATCCTGAGTCTAAGACTAAAGGGGTCTGGCAAGGCAATAGGTGGAGACTTGCTGCTAATTGGTGTCTTGGCCTAATTCATTCAGCCTCACCCACTTTGACCTGGACAGGTCAGGCGTGGATGGGCCTCATAACAGCCTCACGACATTTCAAATTAAAACGCTTTACAAAACAGGCATTAGGAGCTGTGTCTGCTAAATAAAAATGTGTTCTCTCTCTTGGTTAAAGAAAAATGCCCCAAAGAGTCAGTAGGTGGTTTTTTACTGTTACTGGTAAGTTAGGACGCCAGTTTTATACAAACACACACATACACACTGTGTGTGTGTATGTGTGTGTGTGTATGTGTCTGTTCCTAACTTTTCTCTCCCACTCTTGCTCAATTCTTTGAGAGATGGGAAGAGAACATTTCTAGAAGAGAAAACCCAATTTGTTGAGAGGACAAGGGAAACTGGATAACGGAAACAGGTTTCTCCATAAAATACATGTTTTCCACATGTCTATCCACACTGGATTTGAGTAAGCATCTTCACTCCTGTCTTTGTACACGCTCCTGCCTAGAAATGAGGGAGGCTGACCTACAGCCCCTTTAGTGTGCCACAGCTCAAGTGCATTCACTAAGCCCTGTACCCTGACACGAGGAGGGGAGGGGTTCACGTTTATCCAAGCAAGTGACACAAAGGTTCCCTCTTGAACCTTCTTCCCTCAGTGCTATAGTTGTGACCAACGTGCTTGGACCCTTTAACACTCCACCCCCCCACCCGTGTGTTGTCATTTTTGGGGGCTCCATAGAAGTGGTCAGTGCAGTTCAGTCACCAACTGCTCCAGTAATGCTGATTTACATTCCGCCTTCAACACAACTTACAAACCCAGAAAGAAAAGGGGAATGGATCCCACGTAAACACTGGTCCCTATCATTTCCCAAAATCTCAATTGGGAAGGCGACAATGTCAGCCCAGGTCCTAATCCTTATATTCACTTCAAATACTGGGATGCATTGCTCTCGGTTCTCTGTAAGCTTTCTCTGATGACCTGTCTGGAGAGACGGCTGTTTGCCGAGGAGATCAGCAGAGCAGCTCAAGGCCTGGCAGTAGAGAGAGCTGTGAGTCTTGGGGATGGCAGCCTACGCCAAGCAGAACCACTGAAGCTGGGCTCTGGGTGGGAGCCACCACCTCCTCTGCATGACAGGAGTCATGATCTATGCTCCTTGGCATTACAGTCCAGGTGCCAGAGGGGAGTGGGATCTCCTTAAGGAAAAGGAGGCCTCAGTCACTGCACCCTTGTTGGCACTGTTGGGATGGGGAAGAGGCTCCCCCTGGCATGCTACACCAGGGCAGTTCGGGCCTCGGGCCTTCCCATGCTGGCACTGCTGCTTTTCCGGCGCAGGCCTGGGGTGGCAATAGTGCTGTAGCCTTCGTTTGGGCAACCATGCTGCATTAAGATGTCAATGCATTCTTGGCTTCCTGCTCGGCGAGCGTAGAAGAGTGCCGTGTGCCCGACAGCATCATGCGCCTTAACATCAGCACCATACTGTGGGAGGAGAAAAAGAAAAAAAAGGGATTAGTGTTAGAAACTCCAAAACACAAATCTATGTGTTCTACTATTGGATAGGCATGACTGGATTTCATCTGGAAGCTGGAAATCTAGAACTTTAGTAAGGAGGGGAATATGCTGTAGCCACTTGCCTCTCTCCAAGGGAGCTACTCTCTTCCTCAGCAACTAGGCTGTAGGTTAGAAAAGATTTCTGCAGGTGCTTTTTTTTTTGGGGGGGGGGGCAGAGAAACCACATCATTGTTCACTTTTAAATAGTTCAAGCAACATAAAACAATTCTTCTATTCAGTAGAAGTAATTTTGACTTGAAATAGTTATCATTATAATCTCATGGCACTGAGAATAGGAGACTGCAATTGATAAAATTGCAAATGTGACAGAAAAAGGTAATATCGGAAATGAACATAGAAATGAGATGAGAATTTTAGATAACACCGTAAAATAAGATACGAGAATATCCTAAGAAAAAATGAAACAAGTTATAATATAAATTGGAATTGGATAAGTTTAATATTTAATATGAATAAAGATAATGTGATATGAAATTGAATAAATAAAATGAATAGGTAACTATGGTCATGTTTGTATTGAGATGTGAAACCTGGAACCATACTGCTTGCCAAATGAGATTTTTTTTTTTATTTTAAAAAAACAAAATTGGGGAGGAAATTGAATAATGAAATTACTAGGTATGTTTAACCGATATGATGGTTGGCATTAGGAGAGAGTACTGAAATGTTGAAAAAAAGCAATGAAGGATTATGACTTAATGTGAATATGTGTATTAAGAGATATGATTGGTATTATTAATTTTGCCTATACTAAAATGTATATTATACTGATGCCACACTTTTAATGTAATGTTGTGTATGTGTAGATTGAAATAAAAAAAACTTGATTGCAAAAAAAAAAAAAAACGAATAGGAGATTGCTACTTTGACTAGAGTTTCTGTTCGGTTTCCTGGGCACTAGTATTTTCCTATATGGTGCTTTTTAATGAGAGATGAGGACCTCTGCATGCAAAGCCTAGGCTTCACCATTAAGTTCTGCTTCAACCCAGTTGCATAGCTTATGGATGAAGCTCACACAGTCTATGGACATAATATAAGGGGTTTGTTTGCTTCTGCCCAGGGGACACCATGCATGCTGTATATGGATCCAATTCAGTCTAAAGAACTATTTTCAAGCTACTACCAACCTCCCATATCTGTAAGGAGCAAGAACATTTGAAAACATGGAAGGAAATTTGAAATATTGGAGGCATACATATGGAAATGTATATATGTATATATTCTGAGAATGTATTACATTCTCAGAAATCAATGTTCTAACAGTCGGTAGTCTGTCTACTATGTATGTCAACTTTTCACTTGGACAGCACACTTTCCTTCATTAAGATACTTTTTCTCTCTCCTTGGACTTAAAAATGCCTCTACTGCCAAGAACTTACCCAGACCAAAAGCTGGGTGATAACCACATGTGAAAGGTCACATGCCACATGCAGAGCTGTGCGCCGGTCCTTGTCCCCAGTAGGAGCATTGATTTGTTCCTTGGAACTGTGGGCTAGCAAGAGCAGCACAGCTCCCAGATCTTGGTCCAAGGCAGCCTGGAACAGTTGGCACCCAAGGGAGAGTTCAGAGTTTGGTAGTGGTGCCAGAAATAGTCGCTGCTCATATTTGGCTCGGATCCAGGATTCTCGCTCTTCCCTGAAAAAAGGAAATCAAGAAAGTTTGTCATAAGAGTCTGTGCTCAGAGACAACCTGTTATGAAAAGCACACAAAGTCGAAAAGAAAAACAAAACAAAATATGGTAGGTTCTTCTGCAGAGAGATCGTCAAAGGGATGGAAGAGCAAGATAAGCATGAAGAAAAGGAGTATGATGCAGACATTTATGTACTGATTTCATCTCTACGGTGAAAAACTCAAGGCAGTTATACGGACATCTTTTGATCTTAGAGCTAGAATGATTCTCATGTCTCAACTGGGTCTATGACAATTTGCCACGGCCAACTTGCTGTGACCAACTCACTATGGGCAGCTCACCATGGGATGACTCGCTGCAGGACAAAAGTTATACTAATATCATATATGGTGGACTTGTGCTAAAGCCAAAAAAAAAGGGGAAAAATACATAGAAAGCTAGAAAAGATAATAGGCAAACATGTAGATTTTAAGCCTGAACTGTTTTTATTAGGGATGATATCAGAAAAATTTGATAAGAGAAGTACAGTATATCTTTAGTATTATATGTTTTAACAGCAATGAGGATTATCTTTGCACAATATTGGAAAGATAAAGAAACACCTCAAGATGAAGAGATAATTAAGATGATATTAGACTGTGCAGAAATGGACAGACTGACACTGAAAATCAAACAGAAAGAGGACAGAATATTATCAAACTTGAAATTTATTCTACCAGTGGCTAGAAAAAAGGGGTGGAGAATAAGAATGGCATTTGTATTGTTAAGCAAATTAAATACTCAGACAACACGATGTTTATTAAGCACTAAGAAATGTAATTAATAGAAAATTAATACAATTTATTTAAAAAAAGTTACACTAATATCAAAGAAATGGTGGAATATAATCATTAAAGAAAGGTTGCAAAAGGAGGAATAGAATAAAATGTGAACAGCGACAATTAAATAGTTTTTATTGATTTTAAATAATTAGATAGAATTGTTCCATTGTCCCACAGTGAGTTTTCCCATGGCAAGTTGGCTGCGGCAAGTCGTCCCACAGTGAGTTAGCCATGATGAATTGGCTGTGATGAGTTGGTTATGACAAGTTGACCATGGTGAGTTGGCCATGGTGAGTTGGCCGCAGCAATTTGGCTGTGGCAAGTTGTCCTATTCCCTTCTTGGAAGGGGTATGGATGACAACTGTTTCCCCCACTTCCACATAGTTTCTTCCTCTAGGCCAGTGTTTCTTAACCTTGGCAACTTTAAGATGTGTGGACTTCAACTCCCAGAATTCTCTCAGCCAGGTTAAGAAACACTGCTTTAGGCAGAGAAGGACAGAGTGATTACTTTCCACATGGAGAGTTTATAAAATTAAAGATATATTTAGAATTAACCCCTTTGAATTTGGTTATCCCCAACATTCCCCCCTCCCACACACCAAGTCAGCAACACTGCAATTTGGCCAATGTTAGCTACATCATGCAGTGATAATTTATCTTATTTCTGTGTTGATCCAAGTATGTGCACCACAATGCTAAGCTCCTAGGTAAATAGATAGACTATGCCTGCCTATGTCTCCGAGGCTATTCTTCCACTACATTATGTGATTATCTGCACTTACCGTGAGGACTCACAGGTGGGTTTCCGGCGCCCCTGTGTGCATTTCTCCCAGACGCTGTTGGCTGTTTCATTCCCGATAGAGGTGAGCACCAAGGTGAGCTCTAGGGGCCAGTCATCCAAGTCAAGAGAGCGCACACGAGACAGGTGAGTGCCCAGATTCCGGTGGATGCCAGAACATTCAATGCAGATCAGTGCCCCCAAGTTCAGACTGGCCCATGTTGGATCTGGAGCGAAGAAAATGGAGGAATTAGAAAATAGGATGAGGGGGAGGGAACTGGCCTTCCTCTTCAAAGCAAAGACCTGTAATTCCAAACTAAAGGGAATTGTTCTGATGTGCTAAGTCACACGCAACCCAAATTAGGATGAGGGATCGTAACTAGCCAAGTGAGGGATATGTAGTAAAGGGAAAAGCCTAGTCTTCTTGGCAGCAAGCCTTATTATCAGGGAGGATTTTCAGATTGGGACTTAGCCTTGGAGGCTCTCCTTTTATAAAGGAAGAAAAAGGAAAGACAAAGGAGAGAAAGAGAGAGAGACATCACAAGCTGACCAACAAAAGGGAAGGGTGGAAAGATAACTGCAATGGGACTTCTCTTTTGAGCATCTTTAAGTCCCCCTCCCCAATATTTTAAAGATACCCAGTCTTGAAACAGCTTTTCCTATGAAGAATCAATCTGTTCCTGTGCTGTCCAGACAGTTTACAGGTAATGGGAATTGAGATAGTTAGGAATTGAGAGCTGTCCCGAGGATTTCCGGTTTGCAGGGCTTCAGCAGCAGACAGGAATCCGCGATTGTGTGCGGTTTCTGCTTGGGCTCGCCGCTGGATCGCCCCGAGCCAGTTGACTTCGGGGCTAAGCCACCCTGTAGAGGTGGTGAAGATGGGGGAGCCCCAGCAGGGTTGAGGGTAGCCACATCTCTCCTCCTCAGCTGGCTAAATTCCCTTTCCCGAAGGCGGAAAGAGCAGCGGTCAGAAATAGCCGCCTCAAAGAAGCACTCAGCCGGAAAAGAAAGTACAGGAGGAAGTTAAGAAGTGAAAGTTTTGGCAGACTGGGACAACAAGCAACAACCAAGGTATTCTGGAATTTAAATTTTATAAAAGATACATCGCTCCCAAAGAAGAGTCAGAAGAAGCAAATTAAAGTGAAAAGGGGAAGTTTTTTTTCCTTCACTCTCCTTCCCGATGTTCACAGTGAAGAAAGCTCAATGAGAAATCAGAAAAATCCACTTTGGCACCAATAGGTAACTAAACTGGAAATATAATTAAATGCCAAGGGGATAAGAAAGATTTCTGAACACTGAAAAAATTCTTTTTTTTTGTTATAAGAGGGAAGGGAGAAGAAAAGAATAAGGGCAGGATTTGGAAGGAGGAGTCTGCCTGGAACTTAAAAGAATCAAAAGTTGAATTTAAATAAGACTTCTAAAAGATACATTTTAACTGGAACTCTGCAACTAAACAGTAACCCCAGGAAGAGAAAGTGAAAAAAGAAGAAAGTGTTAAAAGAAACAGATTGTGTGTATTTAGACTGTTTGGTGATATTGGAATTTTTGGAAATTATATTTGAATGACTAGAAACAATTTGGGTGGTCATTTAAAAAAACTCTACAATGGCATCACTTCTGGTTGAACTGAAAATGGAATTTAAAAAATATAAAGAAGAGGCACAAGAAGGCAAGGACTCCTTTGGCTCCATTTTTCAATTTTTAGAAATGGTGATCTGCACCTATGAGAAACAACAAGAAAGGATTGCGCAACTAGAAGAGTGGGATAAAGAAGAAGCCATCTTTAATGAACAAGTAACTATCCGGGGAAGAAAGGGGAAAGGGGGGAAAGAGAATGGAGAATTTAAGTCTTAAAAAAACAGCCAAAAAAGGGAAAAATAATGTAAAAAGTGGATATAATGTTGGAAAGCAACAGAAAAGGGGGACACAGAAGAGGGAAATGGAGGTGGAGAGACAAGGGGGTAAAAAGGGGAGAGAAAAGAAGAAAGGGAAGAAGGAAGGGAAGAGAAGTTACAAAGGTTTGGAGCATGATGTAAAGAAACAGGACTTATTCAGAGATAATGGGTAAAAATTTAACTGAAAAAGGGATTCTGTAAAGGTACATAAGATTGTATTGTTATATTTGTATTAGAAATAATGTTAGAAAATTGGAAATAACATATGATTAAAAAGTGGGTTAAAATAGTGTAATTCAGTGAAACTTTTGTGAATTAAAAAAAAAGGAAATGAAATAAATGAGAGAATTGAATTAGGAAGGTATGGGAACATAAAATATAAGTGAAGTGGGGGGGAAGCAACTATGGAAAGTTTATAAGTGTTCCCATAGAAGTATGATATCTATTTGAAAAATAATGTGTAAAATGTTTAAGAGTTAAATGAATATTAATATTAATGATAGAATTGAATTGGTCTGGATTGTCATTTTAATTATATGATATATTTGTATTTTTTTCTTTTTTAAAAAATGTACTGTGTAGTTTTAGAAAGTACCAAGCAGAATCCGAATGGAAGTTATTTATTATATTGAGTGTTATAACTTTAGGGGAAAGATATAAAGGCGTCATACTCCAATTAGTGATTACAGGAGAAATTTTGTTTAATGAGAGAAGATAATAGATAGCTGAAACAGGACAGACAAAGAATATAAGTACAATGATTTGAATTGAGACGAAATAAATAAAATTAAGAAAATTAAAAGAGGAGAGAAGCTAGATAGAAAATGTAGAATGGTAACAAGATATGGAATGGTATATAAAAATGAGCGTGAACTTGAATTTGTGTCTGTACAAAGAGATGTAACTCAGGATCAGGCTGCTTTCAAAAAAGATGTTTTATGTTTTTATGTTCTATGTTTTGTTTGTTTATGTTTGTTTTTAAAAATCAATAAAATTTTTAAAAAAAGGAATTGAGAGCTGTCCCCTTAAGGATGATTTACCATCATGGTAAATGTAGTGAAGGTATCCTGGGAAATGTAGTCCATGTCATGTGGCCACATCTGTAATCCTGATTGGTCACTGAATTGACCCTTGGTGGGTTGGGGGAGGTTTCTTCACTCTTGCTCGGACTCGAGCACAAGCTGGCATCTCTCCCCTTTGCTCCACTACTATGGGATGAAAATCACAATTCTGGTTCCGGGTTGAGCCCACCTTGCCGGCGGACCATAGATTGCGATTGACCGTGGCTATGGTCCATGCTCTTTTGCTGGAAATCCCCAATCATTGCAATTAGGGGCTGAAGCTGCCTTGGAGGGATGGTGGAGTAAGGGGAAGCTGTAAGCCAGGTTGAGGGGAGCCGCATCTCCCCTGTTGGACTTGGTCCTTTCCCCCCCGAAGAATACTGAAGCGGTGATCCAAAATGGCCACCCCAAAAAGGAGGACTTAGCTGGACTAAGATTTGTGCAGGAGTGAAGAAAGAGGTGGATAACATCTGAGTTGGGACAATTGGGCAAAACAACTAAACAAAAAGTACCCCAGGATTAAGGTAACATTGAACTTTTAAGAAAAGAAAAGTGAGCAGTGAAAATACAAAGGGACAGAAAAAAAAATAAGAAAATAATTTTGACAGCGAAGCGGGGCTTCGAACCGCGAAAGGAAGAAGCCAGAACTAAATATTTAATTAAATTGGACTAAATTATTTTGGCAATAAACAGACATAAAATAAAGCTGGACTTAAGATTGTCAAAAAATAATAATAATAAAATTTACAATTTGGAGATTGGATTATGCTGGAATATTGAGGTTTGAAAAACTCTAAATAAAAAAATAGGGGGAAAAGGTGAAGACTTTCTATAATGGAGAGTGCCATCTTTTGACAAAAACTGGAACCCAAACAAAAGGGAAAGCATCTGTTTCTGTATGAACTTGTGTTGATATAATGTTAAAGAAATATTGAAACAAAGTAAGAACCTTAAGCCCATGTCACACTGAACCAACGGATGCAAAGAGGATGTAAAACGGACAAAAAACCTTGCCATCCATTGGTTAACGTGATGTATCCATTCTGTACTCACTGCCTCCATTTTGCTTCCTCTCTATCCATCCAGCATCCGTTTATGGATGTTTCATCCACTCCAAAAGTTTTGGGCTACCTAAAACTTTTGCGTGGAAAATGTATCCCGTTTGTCCGTTCTCAATCCGCTACGCATCCGCTATATCCGCTAGGCATCCGCTAGGCATCCGCGCAACTCGCATCCACCTGGACGCAGGAAGGAAGTGGAACGGACGCGGAACAGATGCAGAACAGATGCAGAACGGATGCAGAACGGAAACAAAGCATTTAAAATGGAAGAAAAGTTCACAGAGGGGACCTATCTCGGATATAAAGGATGTCTAGAGGATGCCTATAGGATGCCTAGAGGATGCCTAGCGGAAAACCTATACTGCCTATAAAAAGGGGGAGCAACTCGCCTGCATCTCACTTTCAGAACAGCAGCCCAGCGGTGCAGACCTCTGCAGCCTTCATCTGGCTCTTCCTCTTCCACAGCATCCAGTCATGTCCACCGTGGATTGTGACAAAGTCCTTTCGGCAGCCACCATCCTTCTGCAACAGTGCAAAACCATCTACAGGCTCTGTGAACTCTACTACGGGAAGAAAAGGAGGCACCCAAAAAAAGTCTGGGTCCAAAGATGGTTCACCAGAAGAGCAGAGGACAGACTGTACAACAAGCTGATGGTGGAGCTCAGGAGCGAAGACACTTGGGCGTTCCAGAACTTCATGAGGATGCCTCCAGCCATGTTTGACGAACTTGTGCAGCGCCTGACACCCAGGTTGACCAAGACAAACACCAACTTCCCGCCCAGCCTGGAACCTGGGCTCAAGGTGGCACTCACTCTGCGCCACCTGGCCTCAGGGACCACCTACAGGAGCATGCAGTATGGCTGGAGGGTGCCACCCAGCACCATCAGCTTTGTGGTCGGAGAAGTGGTGCAGGCCATCATTGAAGAGTACATGGAGGAGCTCCTCCAGTGCCCCTCCACTGAAGAAGGCTGGAAGAAAGTTGCAGAGCAGTGGTATCAGAGGTGGAACTTCCCTCACACCGTTGGAGCCATAGATGGCAAGCACGTGGCCTGCAAAGCTCCAGCCAAGTCGGGGTCCACTTATCACAACTACAAGGGCTTCTTCAGCATCATCCTCTTCGCCATGGTCGATGCTGACTACAAGTTCATGTACATCGATGCTTCAGACAACGGCTCATCTTCAGATGCCCAGGTATACAACGCCAGTCACCTCAAGGAGGGGCTGGAAGGCAACCTCATGGTGGGCTTCCCAGATCCAGACTCGCTACCCAACGACAAGCAAGATGTGCCCTACTTCATCGTGCGGGATGACGCCTTCTCCCTCACAACCTACCTCATGAAGCCCTACACCTCCAAATACCTCACCCATGAAGAGAGGATCTTCAACTACAGGCTGTTCAGGGCAAGACGGGTGGTGGAGAACGCCTTTGGCATCCTGGCGAATAGGTTCCAAGTACTTCTCACCAACATGCAGCATAGCCCAGAGACCATGAGGAGGATCGTGGAAGCTTGCTGCATCCTGCACAATCTCATGCGCACCCGCTACCCAGTCTTGCAGAATAGGCTTGTGGACCGTGAACAAGGCAATGGGGACATGGAGGCTGGGGAATGGAGGCAAGGGCAAAACTTGATAGACACTGAGGATGTGCAAGGCCCCAACAGAGCCTCACGTGAGGCGAAGAAGCAGTGCAACCTCCTGAAACACTGGTGCAACTCCCCAGCTGGAGCAGTGGAGTGGCAAGACAGGATGGTAAATGCTTAATGGATGCGTCCTCCAGCCTGTCTCATCACACGGATGAGATTGGGCCATGTATGTTTGGTTGGCCTACAATGAACAGGGCATTTAATAAAGAGTTGTGTTTATGTTGACATGTGTGGATGATTGATTATATTGTTATTGATAATAAAGGGCCATAGGTGTGGCACCTGGGAGGGTGAACCATACAGTCCCACTCTGCTTGCACTGGAGGTTTATCTATCCCACAGCTATTACCCATTCCACAGGTATCCCTGCCCATCCCACAGGTATTACCCATCCCAAAGGTATCCCTGCCCATCCCACTGCTATCCTTACCCATCCCACAAGCATGCAAAGGCTTAAACCATTTCTGAAAGTTTTCACCAAGTCTTTATTAAAAAAAAAAAGAAATGAAGCAAGTGTGTGAATCATAAATAGACTTTATTAACAAGAAGCTATAAGACAAAAATGAGTCTCTGGCACTCCTCTTGGTCGCTCCTTCTCAGGGGTGAAGGGCCAGGTGCTGTGGAGGTGGCTGGTGCTGGAGTGCTTGTCATCAGCTCCTCCAGAAGCAGAAGCAGCAGAAGTGCCAGCCCCAGAAGAGCAAGCCCGTGCTGCAGAAGCCCCAGCAGAACCAGAGTGAGGGCCAGGGGGAGGGATGGTAGCCCTGTCCCTCTTGCCAGGGCTGGCAGCAGATGGCTGAGGCTTGCTGTGCTTCCGCATGGTTGTGGGGTTGCTGGCTGGCAGGGAGGCTGGCAGGAACCAAGGCTGGCAGCAAGGCTGGCAGCAAGGCTGGCAGGGAGGCAGGCACCAAGGCAGACAGCAAGGCTGGCAGGAAGGCTGGCAGCAAGGCTGGCAGGCAGACATGCAGGCAGAGCAGGCAAGGCAGCCAATCCGTCCGGCAGCAGGTCTTTCCTCTGAATGGCGACCTGCTTCCGAGCTGCTTCCGTTATATCCGCGGGGCTGACATAATGCATCCTCCCCGCATGCGCAATTAACGCCAGGCATCCGCTAGGCTTCCGCTGTGCATCCGCTGGGCATTCGCTGTTCATCCGCTTCATCCGTTCGGTGACCGCTCTGCATCCGCTCGTTCCGTTCCACATCCGCTTCGCTGAGGCCCCCCGGAAGCCCTGCGGTTGTGCCATCCGCTCCCATCCGCTTCCATCCGCTAGGCTTCCGTTCTGCATCCGCTTTGCATCCGCCCTGCGTCCGTGTTATCTGCTCCGGTTATGCAAATTTTTGCCCCTTTTGAGAGCGGATAACAACGGATGGAACATTTTGCTCGTCCGCTGTGTCCTTTTTGCATCCGTTGGCCAGTGTGACATGGGCTTTAGAAAGTGAAATCTGAGCCAGAATAAAGAAAGAAGCAAGGAAAGACTGGTTGTGGGATTGATTGATGTTTTTGGTATAGACCCTGGGCTGGAACAATTGAGAACTTTTGAAAACTGGAAGAAGAAAGAAGGAAAGCAAAAGTGTTTTTTGTGGACTTCAACAATTATAAAATATAAGAGCATGTAATGATATCTTTTCGGGAATTAAAAATGGAACTTAAAAATATGAGAGAATTACTACAGGAAAGAGGCGAATCACTTTGCTTTGTGTTAGAAGAAATGGAAACGGCGATTGAAGAACAAGAAGAAAGAACTTCAGAGAAGGAGGAGTTGATTCAAGGAGAAGCCATCTTAAATAGACAATTTACACAAAGAACATTACAAAGACGAGAGGAAAGAAGGAAAGCTAAAAAGTTGAGATTTAAGAAGGTAATCAAAAAGGAGAATACCTGTGAAATCAGGAGAAGTAGAAAGATCCAGCAGAAAAGGGGAAAGGAAGATATCAAGAAAGAGAGGGATATAAATCAGAATGAGAAAAAATATGGCAAAAAGAGGGGGAGGAGAGGTAATAAGAAACAGGTGCACAAAATAAAGAAATACGGAAATAGTAAAATGATGAAAAGAAATCATTTTTTAAGAGATAATGGTTGATGAATTAAAAAGGGGATTCTGCAGGGTGACAAGAGGTAACAAGAATATATTTGCAGTTTAAAAAGTACTTAGAAAATAGGGGAATATTGATTATTAAAGGAGGGATAGATACTGATAATTATTCTTAGATGAATATACATTTTTATTTTTATTCTTAAAAGAAAAGTTAAGGTTTATTGAAGAAATTCTAATAACTGAAATGAATGTGAAGAATGTTTAAAAATGAGGTCAATTTCAGTGATTAGGAATTGAATAGTCAATTTTTTTCCTTTTACTTTTTTGAAATTAGAAATAAAATTAAAGGGGGAAAATATGTTGCGGAATCCAAATGAAAAGATGTAATGATTATTATTGTAACTACTTAAAAATAATGGTTTATTGGGAATTAAGATGAGGGAATAAAGGTATATTTTAACCACTGAGGTGTCACACTCAAAGCAGTAAAGGGGGGAAACCTATACTTGTTTCTTTTTCTTTTGTATTAATCTAGAATCTATAGAAAGAATGTGTGATGGAAAGAAAATATAACAGATTAAAGAACTACTTAAATACAGACTATTAAATTAATACAGACTATTAAAAGGGAGGAGAGACATTGGTAACTTTTTATTATTATTATTAGGCAAATATATATTGTTATTTCTATTTTTAAAATAAATATTAAAGGATTATATTTGAAATAATTAAAATGAAATGAAAAGATGTTTTGATTGAGATTAATGTAAGAGACTAGGATTAATTTGCTTGTTTCTCTCCTTTCTGAAAGTTTGGAATGGAAAAAGTAATAATAGAATTAAGTATGTATATATGAATGTATAACTATTGTCATATTTGTATATAAAAGTGATGACCCGGAAATATGTTGTCCACTAAAAAGAGCTTTTTGTTTTTATGTGAAAAACTGAATGAAATTTGTTTTTTTTTTTAAACAAAAAAGATCACAATCCTTTTAACACCAGAAAATCAGCTGTGCAAAGAGTCAGACATTGAGATGAATCTTGACGTAACTGTAAGTTATATTGAGGATGCCTGATGAACCAATAAAAAGACTTTATGGATGGATGCTTTGTGGAATTATCTATCTGCCTTTATACATTCAGTCAGTAATTCTAGAGGACAGAATAGTTCCCTTAAAAAGGAGTTCCAGTTGGGAAGCAAAGGAGCCAGATGTTGCATAGGAGAAGGGTCACTGTAATCTTCTCTGCTGAGGCTGGTATGCCAAATCTGTCAGCTGGGAAACGTCAGGCCAAAGGACAGAAACATCTGGGCTGGAGGTGGCTTCTTTCTTTAGCTAAATATTATCAATATAGTAATTGTCAGACTGAAGATTCAAAGCAGACTTTAAAAAAAAAAGGCCCATCCCTGAAAGCGTAAAGGAGGTAGTGGAAATAAATCCAACTATATTCATATTTCTTTGGCGTATTCTGCCTCTGCCTTCTTTTTCTTTTCTTAAGATTTAAATATTGCATTGGTAAAATATAACAGCTAGAAGATATGATGAAGTGCCACCAAAAATATAACATTGCTGATTAAAAAAAAAGAATATATAAAGTACAGTTAGCTCTCAACTTACCACAGTTCATTTAGTGACCATTCAAAGTTACATCATCACTGAAAAAAGGATCATTTTTCACACTTATGACCATTACAGTATCCCCATAGCCACCTGATTTACATTTGGCAAGAGAGATCATGAAATGGGGCAAGGCTCATAACAAATTTCTCATTTAGTAACATAAATTCTGGGCTTAGCTATGCTTTTAAGTCAATGATTACCTGTAACAATTAACTGAGTGACATTTGAAGAAACAAGAGATATGCATAAAATGTAGTTTAATGCTTTAATGTACAGTATTACTAAACCTATCCATATAGACCACTTATTACTCATATTCTCAGTTTTAATACGGGATATTATATTGGAGAGGGAGAATGAATCTAGGACACAGTCTCAAACATATTTTGGGGAAGATGCAATGTTTCTGGGAAATCATTCATTATTGTAATCTTGGGATTAAAGAGGTCCATCATCCTCAGATTTAGTGAATGATGGTTTTAAAGCACAAAGAATGTTTCAAATCCCATTGTTTCATAAAGCCATTCTGATAGCCACCAATTTTGCTCAGTCAATTACCTCAATTAGAGAAAGATATGCATGCCATCCAAATCCTTTGAAACAAGGGATTAAAAATGTTTTTAACCAAGTCCATAATATACTTTTATGTAGATTGGAAGCAACAATATTAAATGCTGAATTAGAGTTTGCAAGTAATGTCATGCTGAGGTTTGTACAGGAAATGCACCTTCCCTATTGGGTTTATTTTTGGAAACAAGCAATTTTTTCCCAAACAAGTTCAGCCAACATGCTTGGTAAAGTAAACCTGTCTACCTTCCTCTCTTCAGTACCCTTCAGCTTCATTGGCCTACAGCTTCCATCATCTCTGGCCATTCATGCCACTGGCTGTGTGGGATGGAAATTCAAGGGTGCACCTGGTTGAAAAAAGTCTGAATGGTCACATACTTACTTAATGCTCCACAATCCACACACAAAGAATTTCCTTTGGCATTTCGGATAGCCTGGATTGCCACAGCTTCACTCTGGCTGTCCATCCGGGCCTGTTGGCGAGACAGAAGACAGAAAGATGCTAAAATGTCCATTGTTTCAGGGGTTACTTCACAGATCACCCTAATTCTGACTGAGGCCTTGTAAGACTGGGTAAGCTATTGTATGCTATTTCTTGAAACCCATCTTCCAAACCTGTATGAAATTTTTGGATTATGCTTCATTTCCATTCTCAGATACAAAATAATCCCTGAGGATATGCTCCCTTCCCTACAATTTTTAATGTTTGATATGAAAAGATTTAATGATATAAGCTGCCCAAAGTTACTTTGAAATGAGATTGGCACTGGGCAGCAAATAAAGGAAACAAACAAATTATTTAAATAAAATGAATCACAAAAGAGAGCATCCTTTTCAGCAGGTCATAGTCTATGAGAATATTCACAAAAAGAAACCCCATTTTCCTTCTTCAATAGATCAGTCCATTTTCTTCCAATTTTGTGTGTGCGATTGGCTTCTGTTTGTCTTGCTTTTAAAAAGTTGTGTGAATTATAGCAATTGTTTTAAATGTGGTTGAATTGCAACACAACCATTAATTAACCATTAGTCATTTGCAAATAATGTTCAAACTCTTCTTACCAAGATCACAGCATTATGACTGGGCTAAATCACTTTGAGTGATAGAATAAATGAAGGAAGGAAGGAAGGAAGGAAGGAAGGAAGGAAGGAAGGAAGGAA
>BLBF01000021.1:9963187-10010184 GCA_015471245.1 Laticauda colubrina | reverse complement strand
GAAGGAAGGAAGGAAGGAAGGAAGGAAGGAAGGAAGGAAGGAAGGAAGGAAGGAAAGGTGGATATGCCAGGTAGTTCAAATACTTCTGCCTAAGACATTGAAATTATATGCATAAATGTTTTAATGGAAAATAATGCATTTGTCTGAATCCCACAGTTGAAAAAAAATAGATTTAGTCAATAAAATAAAAAAATGTAATAATATTTAATACTAATATGTAATACTTTGCAAATGTTATTGTGTAATATTTTGCAAACGTCCTTTTATAATCATTGGTTAATTACATTTATTCTTTATTCCTTTAAAATGTTGTATGCCTAATTCAAGTTAGGCTTGGGGAGATTTATCTTCCCAGCCTGTTTCCCAACTCTCATTCTAATAAGTCGTTCTCTTTGTGTGGTGAATCTCCACATTAGAGACATGATCTCTGTTCAAAACAACTTCTTTGTTTTTTTGTTCTTTCCTTCTGGACTTTCTGGGCCTTCAGAGTTAAGCCATCTGACTAAGGTTTTCTTATATGTTCAAATGTCTCTTCATTCTGCCTTGTTCCCTGACCTCCATTGTATGTGATGATTACTGGAATGATAGCACTGAAAGATAAACAACTTACAGCCATTTGTAAATGACCATACAAAGTTACAACAGCATTGAAAAAATTGACTTTCGCACATTTTTGTGTGATAATCCCCATTGTTACATGATTAAAATTTGGACGCTGGGCAACTGGCATGTATTTATGACAGTTCACTGTCTCAGGGTCAGGTGATCACCACCTGTAACCTTTCCAGCCAGTTTCTGACAAGCAAAGTCAATGAGGGAAGCCATATTTGCTTATTGACTAAATGATTCATTTAAAAACTACAGTTTTAGGTTGCTTCTCTCCTTGATTAGTTTCCATCCGTTGCTTCTTGCCTTGCCTTCTTGTGCTTTGGAAAATAATTTGACCCCTCTCCTCTTTGTGGCAGCCCCTCAAATATTAGAATGCCATCATGTCTCCCCTAGTCCTTCTTTTCTCTAGACTGGCCATACCCAGTTCCTGCAACAGTTTTTCATAAGTTTTCTCTCCAGGCCTTTAATTGTCTTAATTGCTCTTCTTTGCCCTTTTCCCCCCAAAGTCTCTTTTTTTGTAATGGGCAAAATCACAACAGCCTTATAAGCAATCTATACTTAAAGGCAGGCTTCAATAGGGAAAGGGACAGCAGGATGCCAGGTGGTCAATCAATACCTTGTTCTTGCTACTTTCACAGCACTGCAAGCTGGCCAAGATCTGGCTCTCGATCGCTTGGACCCAGGAATCTCTTTCCTCGAAGCTGTTGGCCTCGAAGTGCCACGTCTGTCCTGTGCTGGAGACGATGATGAATTCAAAGTTCTCTTCCTCTGCGGATGTAAAAGAGTGGTGCTCATGCACAATGAAATGATACCTTTCCCTGAAGTTTGAACCGTCTTACAGTCACAAACTGGTGTTGGGGCAAAATCTGGGGGTCGGGGAAGGACATTCGGAAGTTAAACGAACACAAAAGAGGGTGATGTGGTTTGTTTGTTTGTTTTTTTAGCACAGACGCTTGAGAAAAGTTGTAGGGAGATGAGCTATTAGTATTAGAGACACAATTATCTATCATTGACGCAGGCCAACATTTTAAATTCACAAACAGCAAGTACCTGAAATAATTCTACATGGATGCTCTCCTTTCTGGGTGGGAAAAGTTCCATTTATTCTATCAGCACCTCATCAATCCACAAGTTATTTACTATTTTAAAGTGATTTAGGGAGCACTTTTAATCTGCAGAGCATTCCTATGTGTTTGCTTGCTCCAGTACTATCGGCTTAAGTGGCTCAATCCCTGATTTTGAGAGCCGAGTTAGTGTGTGGAAACACAACACCCTACCCTGTGGATCGATAGGACAAGGGAGGTTTCAACTCCTCTTTTCCCAGTCTCATACTTTGTTTTGAACATGGATGGAATAGGGGGCCACTCGAGAGCTCGCCAGAACAGCAAGCTCAGGAGGCAAGAAATGGCCAGCGCATGGCAATCAATAATGGCCAGGTTTGCAATTCCTCATTAGTTGAGGGCTCTGACAGGAACCAGGGCTGTGGTGAGGGGCAGAATTTTCTACAATCAAGCCCAAGCCACGGGTGATGGCATAAAAATAAATTCTTGCAATGTTAGCTTCCTTTCTCTTCCTTTTGCAGGAGAAATAGGGCAGAGAAGTGGGAATTAATTGGTTGGAATGTTAAAGGATCACAATCCATCTGAGATAAAAGTGCTCAGGCATCCCTTGAAATTGGGAAAGCCTTCGCACTTTTATCTCTGATGGATCACTTTTATGTCACATGGATCAGATTCTATTTTGCCCTTACCATTGTCTTTGCTATGTGAGTGGTGAAGGTTAGAGGTGGAGCTCTCGCCTCGCAATCAGGAGGCTGTGAATTCGATCCTAGGCAGAGGCAGATATTTCCCTCTCTGGGCACGTTGAGAATATATCTGCTGAATATAACTCCGCATTGTCAATAGGAAGGGCATCCGGCCAGTAAACACTCAGCTCCATTCAGTTGCCTAGACTTCAACCCGCAAGGGATTATGGGGTTGTTAAAAGAGGAAGATTGTCTTTGCTATGTAAAGCTTCAAAATCAAAGACCACAGTGGGGGCAAAAATTCAAAGTTATTCATAATGCCAGTAGTGGAATACTGAAGTACTGATTATCACTGGACTTGGAACAGGAGATCCAGGGTTCAAATCTTCACTCAGTGGTCCATGACCATTTCTTCTGGGAAGAATAATTAAGGAAATGGAAATGGAGGGCCTGTGAGAGTCTGGGGAAAGGGTCATACCTGCATCAGCCTAAAGGACCAAGAGGTTTCTGCCTGTTCCCACTCCTCAACAGGTCAAATGACTCTACCACTGTCAGAATAACCTGCAAAATGTATCAGTTTTTACGTACCTTGGAACTGCTACAAATTTACTATCGTGTGTGTGTATGTGTGTGTATATATGCACAGGGAACCTCAACTATATATATATATGTTTTTTTAAGCTTTCGCGGGTACTTACATGTGTGCTGTTCAGCTTCCTTCGGGTATTATCCCACGTCATTGTAGTGCTGTTAAAGTTGTAGCAACGTTTCAGCAGAATCTCATCTGCCATCCTCAGGCTTCTGTATGGATGTGGGTCTCACAGCTTTTGGTTTCAAATTTGAGGCTGGCCTATCCTGATTGGTTGGGAGTCTTGGTCTGTGTTTATTGGACTTGGAGTTTGATTGATTGGTGTTTCTGGTTTCTTCTGTCTGTTTTGTGGCTTTGATTGGCTGGCAACACTCTGTTCCTGTGTTGGAGGCTTTCAGTGCAGCTTGGCTTCATGTGAAAGGACGGCTGTTATCTATTAGGAAGCCAGGTTTCATCTGGGTGCCTGGTGGGGGGTGTGTGTTTGAGCTGGAGGCATCAGAGGGAGTCTGTTTGTGCCCAGGTGTTTGCCTGGCTTGTGGTGTGGAGATCTTTCTATTTGAGAGTGCAGGCTTCCAAATGATTGACAGTCTGGTGGAATCATCTCTTCTATTCATGCTTTCAGGTCTTTTTTCAATCTCTATGGCTTCTCTGATGATTCTGTGGTTGGGGTTTTCTATAGTGGCTAGGGTTTTAGTGCCATTGAAGTTGATGTTGTGACCTGTGGTTTTCATGTGTTGGACTAGTGAG
This sequence comes from Laticauda colubrina, assembly GCA_015471245.1. Classification (NCBI taxonomy): domain Eukaryota; kingdom Metazoa; phylum Chordata; class Lepidosauria; order Squamata; family Elapidae; genus Laticauda; species Laticauda colubrina. The sequence goes on along the minus strand of BLBF01000021.1, from coordinate 10,006,495 downwards.
GAGGTGTGTTCCAGCTTTTTTACTGCATTTTTGTGTTCATCCAGGCGGGTACTTATTCTTCTATTAGTCTGTCCAATGTATGTGGCCGGGCATGATGCACAGGGAACTTCGTATATGCCTTGGTTTTCCAGGTCAATTTTGTCTTTGGGGTTTCTAAGGATGGCCTGCTATTTTTTTGTCTGTTTTGAAGGCAGTCTTGATGTGATGCCTGTGTAGTATCTTACTGATTTTATCACCAGCTTGATCCACAAAAACACACCAAGACATAACAGAGACCTAGAAGATCAACAAACCTATGGAACAGCTGTCCTGCCCTACATAAGAGGTACTACAGATAAAATCATCTCTTCTATTCATGCTTTCCACCAGACTGTCAATCATTTGGAAGCCTGCACTCTCAAATAGAAAGATCTCCACACCACAAGCCAGGCAAACACCTGGGCACAAACAGACTCCCCCTGATACCTCCAGCTCAAACACACCCCAACCAGGCACCCAGATGAAACCTAGCTTCCTAAGAGATAATAGCCGTCCTTTCACGCAAAGCCAAGCTGCACTGAAAGCCTCCAAAACAGGAACAGAGTGTTGCCAGCCAATCAAAGCCACAAAACAGACAGAAGAAACCAGAAACACCAATCAAACAAACTCCAAGTCCAATAAACACAGACCAAGACTCCCAACCAATCAGGATGTAGAAAAAAACATCCTGGCACAACAATAGGCTAGCCTCAAATTTAAAACCAACGGCTGTGATAGCCTGACCCACATACAAACTCCATACAGAAGCCTGATGATGGCAGATGAGATTCTGCTGAAATGTTGCTACAGCTTTAAAAGCATTACAATGATGTGGGATAATACCCGAAGGAAGCTGAACTGTATTCGGGTATTATCCCACATCAATGCACTACAACAGCACAATGTAAGTACCCGCGAAAACTTAAAAAAACAAATATATATATATATACACATACAATTCTATAAATTTACTACTACTATCTTTACTTGAGGGAGAAAACACACTCCTGCAGAACAGCCAGGGACGATCCTACGCCTATCTTATTCATGGGTTGGAAACAAGATGAAGAGAGAATCATGGGGATGTGGCAGTCTAAAGAATTCATGACTCTATCATTAATAAATACAAACAGGGAAAGACTCTCTAGGATTCTGGACTCTTCTTTCTATACTCATTTGTCTTTCAAGGAGCCTGCTTGTGCACCGCAAAAAATTGTGGAGCCCTATATTCTCCAGCAAACAGTGTGAAATACAAATGGGTCTGTTGAGCTGGGATGGCACAGTGGTAAGAATGCAGTTCTGCAGACTACTTTTGCTGACTGCAGTTCGGCAGTTCGAACCTCATTGGCTCAAGATCAACTCAGCCTTCCCTCCTTCTGAGGTGGGTAAAAAGAGGACTGAGATTGTGGGAGCAATAGGCTGACTCTGTAAACCGCTCAGAGAGGGCTGTAAAAGCACTGTGAAGCGGTACATAAGTCTATTGCTATTGTTATTGTCATATGCACATGTTGGGAAAGTCCTCTGAGCTAGAACACAACCTTCTGTTGTTTTGGCTGCACTCAGTAGGAGACCCTAATGGTACTGGAAAAGTTGCCTTCCAGGGAATCTACTGATTTTTATGGCCCTGTTTATTTGCACTTCTGGGGTTCAACTGATGATTTGACTGATATTCCTCCCAAAGGGGTTCTGACTGAGTTTCAGAATCAGTTCAAAAACTCCCATTCTGAAGGAATTCTGGGAACTTAACCCTTTTGGGGGGAAATGGAGGTACGGGGGGGGGGGAAGGGGATCAATTGTACACACTCTTGTTGGCCTGGGGATGGTTAACCAAGAAGCAAGAAGGGATATCCCTTGAGCATCAGGGTCAGACATCAAAGCAGGGCGCACGTCACAAAGTAAGCACAATTGCATGCAATGGGTGCCATGGCACACACAGAAAAAAAGAGCCCACACCTGCCACCGCCGCTCATTACCTGTTTTATAAATATTTCTTAAACTACCAAAGGTTTTTAATTTCCACATTTTACGCTTGGCTGCAGTGGGTCCGGAGGGGAAGCAGGAAGCGAGAGGCAGAGAAAGAGAACGGAGGAAAAGAAGAAAGGGGAGAGAGTTCAGAGGAGGAAAAGGAAAATAATTTAAAAAAAAAAAAGCAGAGGCTATCAGAACTCCCAGACCCCTGGATTTGGGTGCCAGTGGGGTGGTGGTGGTGGATGCGTGAAGCGCTGCGAGGGACAGTGAGGGAGAAAGCTGTGAAGGGCACGGCCTTGTGTGGTGCAGACTCAGAGCGGAAGTGAAAGGTTTGCAACAGCTGCTTAGTGCAGACAAAGCTAATGGGAATAGGCCACTCCTCTGACCATGGCCCAACCCCTCCTCGAAAGGAGAGGACCTTTCCTTTCCTTTCCAGAGGTTGCAAGAGGCAGCATGGCCTTCCCACAGCCTTGGCTAAGATGCTTCTCACCGAATTCCCCTCACTGACTCCCATGCTACTTTTCCCCCTACCCACTCAGGCTTGCTGAAAACAATCATCTCTGCCTTTGAATAAACATTGGGAGGCATTCTTTGACTTCTGCGCCTCTGGCACCCCAACCATCTTGGTTATGTTTCAATTCAGGCAATAACAATCACCGTTCAAGCATTCCTCCCTTCCTGCAACCGAGAGACAGGATCCAGTGCAACCCCCAGAACTGTGGAAATGTTGGATCCTGAAGGAAACATGACCCTCCCACTTCTTTTTTTTTTTTAAGTGCTAACTACATATCGATAGTCCTCGACTTACAATCACTATTGGGACTGGAGCTTCAGTTGCTAAGCAATGCAGCCCTTCAAGGAGTCACACCTGATTTTACAATCTTTTGTGTGTGTGTGTGTGCTATGGTTGTTAAAGTGAATCCAGCTTCTCCATTGACTTTGCTTTGTCAGAAGCTGGCTGGGAAAGTTGCAAATGGTGATCGCATGACCAGGGGACACGGCGACCGTTGTGAACACTTGCTGACTGCTGAAATGGTGATCGTGTGATTGTTAAGAACGCTGCAACAGTCGTAAGTTGAAGGACTGGTTGTAAGTCACGTCTTTCAGCGCCACTGCAACTGTGAATGAATGCTCGTAAGCTGAGGACTACCTGGCTAATACGTTGCCTAATTCAAGACTCTCTTATCTGCCCAGTAGAAGAGAGTTTTTGGTCTCCTGACACCCCAGCAGATATAGGATCTGGAATCAAGGACCACCTCCCAAAATGGTTTTGTTTACTGTCAATGGTAGCAGGGCAATCAGAGGTGGTATTCAACAGGTTCTGACCAGTTCTGGAGAACCGGTAGCGGAAATTTTGGGTAGTTTGGAGAACCGGCAAATACCACCTCTGACTGGAGATTTGTCAGTATCCTTCCCCCGCCATGCCCACCAGGCCACGTCCACAGAACCGGTAGTAAAAAAATGTGAATCCTACCACTGAGGGCAATGTCGTAAAGATAGCCATTATGAAGGGCAGACCAGCCTTAATTGCCATTTGAGAGAAAAGCCTTTTCTGCATTAAAAACAATTTCACTATAATGCATAGGCATTAAAAAAAAAAAGCAAATGGATCTCTCGGGATCCCCCCCTCCCAGCTGGTGGGGCCATTGGTCATCTCGGCTGAACGTCCTGAGAGGCGCAGACTCTCAAGAAGGAGAGAGCGCAAAGCTGAGGAAAATCCCTCTGGAGACGCCCCTCTAGTTTTTCTGCCTTTTTAGAAACCACGATGTTCTAATGTGCCCGGTGGAAAAGCCCAAACTGTGGTTAAAAAAAAAAAGGACTCTTTTCAACTTTTCCGAATCACGACTTGAGAACAGAGGCCTCTTACCCTCCGCCTGCCCTGCGGATCCCTCAGTTTTAGATGGTGTGGTGAGCTTCTTCCGCCTGTGTTTCTTTCTGTCAATCATAGGAGATGGAGGCGGGTCTTTGCCACTGCTGCCAGGACTGGATAGTCCTTCTGCAGCCATGGATACTTCTGCAGGAACAGGTAGGAGAAACACTAGGTTGTGTCTTCTGGCTAATCATTCTCACCGGGTCAGAGAGAGGCTAGCCTTTCCTGGTACCCTCTCCGCTCCGGGAGGGATGGGGGTGGGCTTCTGGTTGTGTTCTGAACTTACCAGCTTTGGAAGAAGATACCGAGCGCTGCAAACGCTCCGGTTTGCCTAAGAGTTTGACTGCCGGGTCAACTGGAGGATTCAGCAGGCCTGGACTAGGGCTAGCTATGGAGAAGAAGGAACAAGCAGGCGGACCTGTTAGAATCAGTATGTAGCTGGTTTGGTCTTGTTACCATAGTTTACATCTCAGATATGTTTGATCTTAAATGCCCATTTAGTGGAGGTCTTTTAAGATGGAGAAGTAGAGAATGCGACCAGGTGTCTCTTGCATGCAAGTCGTACACGCAGAAGTAAGATAAGGTTTTTAATGGGATTCTAATTTCTTTGTCCAGAGCTGAAGGACGAAGAGGACACTAACAACCTGGAGGCGGTTAATCAAAGAGTGCTTTTACGCTGAACTTCAGAGGAATCTCATCCTACCTAGGACTGAGCCTGAAGCCATCTTCCAATTCCCCAGTGACCACAGTAACACATCTCCCATTGGCTACCAGCTGGCGGAAGCATTCCATGGGATGCAACTAAAGGATTCATTAGTTTCTTTAAGGATATTCTGAAGAAACGTTCGTAGCTGCCATCCTGATAATGTTGAGATAAACCAGCATTATCTCCTGCCACAGCCCCCTCCATCCATCCTTTAAGAGGAAATTTTATTTTTTCAGGCTTATAAACCTCTCTTGTTGATTCTAAGCAGCATCTTGGAAATTCAGATGGCAAACAAATAATGAATCATAGTTAGATTTAAAATGATAATAGAGCAAATAATGGGAAAATTTAAAATATATATATTTAAATCTCCAGGAAGATCACAATCAGTAAACCAAAAATTAAAATATTCTTCCTCGCCAGAGAGAACATGAATATCATTCCATCATTCTCATGGAACAGCCAAGTTTTAAGTGTGATGTCTCCTGGCAATCAACCATGTCTTCCTCAGAGGCCTCGAGGGAGAATGAGAACATTCCTGGCATGTCCGGTATTGCTGACTCTGAGCTGCCAGCAGAACATACCTTGGCTGAGGAGAGCTCGCTGGCCATTGAGGAAGAGGAGGAGCTGCCGGCCTTGGTGGATGCGAGAGTACGCAGGGCAGAGAAGCGGAGATTGATGCCAGATTGATGGGGAAAAGGCCCCGCCCCTCATAATGGGCTGCACCGGGAGGGGCTATTTAGCCTAGCAGGCAGAGGGAGGCATTGCTGGAAGCAACGTGTGCTGATCATGGCTAGATGGTTGTGTTTCTGGGACTCTGCAGTTCATGGATTTGATTCAGTTGCAGAGAGTGTTTATGTTTGTGTTTCGAGCAGCCAGTTATCTGTTGAATGGATTAATTGGCCATTGCTTGGAAGGTTAGCCTGGAGATTGTTCATGGCTGGCTTTGCTGAAAACGACCCCTTATATTCCTGGCTTGGACAATTCCCATAACTTCTCCTTACAAGCTCTGAACCCAGGCCACTGGACTTCTTGACAAACCTCAGTAGAGGCCCCGGACCTCGGAGGGGATTTGGGGTGTTTATTTTTGGAACCTACCCAGGCAAAACCTTTATTTGTAAGACTGCTTTTGGTTTGGCTGTGAGTTTGTTTTGGTTTTGGTTATCTACTTGATCGCCAGCCAATTCCTGTGCTAAGCTTGCAGCTGGGGGTTAGCTGAAAACCTTGAAATAGAACTGTTTGGGGAACAAACTGAATAAAGCTCTCTACATCAACCCTGAGGTATGGGTGAGTGGAGGCAGCACAGTAATGGACTTTCTAAAAGCCAGGAAGGAAGGGACCATTCTTATGTCTGGGCATGAGCTATTCTAGAGGAGGGAGGCAATAACTGAAAAGGAAGCTTCCAAGATCCCTGCAGACAGCTATCTCGAAGCAAAGCAGCCTCGAGTGAGCCCATTGCTCAGTCTTATCCATGGCCAAACAGTCCCCAGTTTTACCACCCATGAACAAAACAGCAAAAACTGGCGGTCATTTGAGATGACTTTTCATTTTCCCCAAAAAACATTCCAGCCACTACTGAATGGGAAGGTCTCTTCCTATAGATGTCACTCTTGGATTATTATACCGTGAACAGTTTCTGCAGTGGAGCTAGAGGGTAACATATGGCTTTCTAGCTTCATGAATTCAATTTGAACAATCACTTGCTTCAATCAATGTTGTAGCTCAAACAGGAAACATTAGGACGTTTATGTCAAATTTGATTTGGTTTGATGTTTAGCTAATTGTCCAGATTGAACATTAATCAGAATAACTGCTATTTGATTATATTTTTTTCCATACAGTGGGAGAAATCTGCAATAATGGCCAAAAGCCAGGAAGAGCAATGGTTTTGGATCATTCATTTGCCACATTTGCGTGAAAGAGGAAACAGTCAAAGTAGCTGTCCTTAAGCCCATGTCACACTGCACCAACGGATGGAAAGAGGATATAAAACGGAGAGAAACACTTGCCATCCGTTGGTTAACGCGATTCATCCGTTCTGTACTCACTGCCTCAGTTTTTCATCCCCTTTATCCATCCAGCATCCGTCGACTGAGGTTCCATCCGCTCAAAAAGTTTTGAGCTACTCAAAACTTTTTGAGCGGAAAATGTATCAAACGCATCCGTTCTACATCCGCAACGCATATGGGGAACATCCATTCTACATCTGTTGTCATCCGTTACGCGTCCGCTATATCTGCTAGGCATCCGCTGCACATCCGCGCAACTCGCATCCGCTCCAGCGGAAAACGGACACAGGGAGGAAGCGAAACGGATACAGAACGGACACAAAGCGTTAGTAGCACGCACGGAGAAAGGATGAAAGCGGATGCAGCTCGCATACAAAGCATTTAAAACGGAAAAAACTTTCACAGAGGGGACCTATCTCGGATATTAAGGATGTCTAGAGGATGCCTAGAGGATGCAAAAGGACACATAGTGGAAAACCTATATTGCCTATAAAAAGGGGGAGGAACTCACCTGGATCTCACTTTCAGTCCAGCAGCCCTGCTGTGCAGACCTCTGCAGCCTTCATCTGGCTCTTGCTCTTCCATGGATCATAACACACTCCTTTTGGTAGCCACCATCGTTCCGCAACAGTGCGAAGCCATCTACAGGCTCTTTCAACTGTTCTACGGGAAGAAAAGGAGGCGGCCAAGAAGTGTCTGGGTCCGAAGATGGATCGGGAGAAGAGCAGAGGACGGACTGAACAATAAGCTGATGGTGGAGCTGAGGAACAAAGACCCTTGTGCATTCCAGAACTTCATGAGGATGCCGCCAGCCATGTTTGATGAAGTTGTGGAGCAGCTGAGACCCAGGTTGACCAAGCAGTGCACCAACTTCCACCCCAGCCTGGACCCTGGGCTCAAGGTGGCACTCACTCTGTGCCACCTGGCCTCAGGGACCACCTACAGGAGCATGCAGTACTTCTGGAGGGTGCCACACAACACCATCAGCATTGTGGTCAGAGAAGTGGTGCAGGCCATCATCAAAGAATACCTGGAGGAGCTCCTCCAGTGCCCCTCCACTGAAGAAGGATGGAAGAAAGTTGCAGAGCAGTGGTATCAGAAGTGGAACTTCCCCCGCACCGTTGGAGCCATAGATGGGAAGCACGTGGCCTGCAAAGCGCCAGCCAAATCGGGGTCCACTTATTTCAACTACAAGGGCTTCTTCAGCATCATCCTCTTCGCCATGGTCAATGCTGACTACAAGTTCATGTACATCGATGCTTCAGGCAACGGGTCAGCTTCAAATGCCCAGGTATACAACGCCAGTGACCTCAAGGAGGGGCTGGAACGCAACCTCATCATGGGCTTCCCAGATCCAGCCCCCCTGCCCAACGACACGCAAGATGTGCCCTACTTCATCGTGGAGGATGACACCTTCTCCCTCACAATCTACCTCATGAAGCCTTACACTTCCAGACTCCTCACCCGTGAAGAGAAGATCTTCAACTACAGGCTGTCCAGGGCAAGGCGGGTGGTGGAGAACGCTTTTGGCACCCTGGCCAACAGGTTCCAGGTACTTCTCACCACCATGCAGCATTGCCCAGAGACCATGAGGAGGATCATGGAAGCTTGCTGCATCCTGCACAATCTCATGCGCACCTGCTACCCAGTCTTGCAGAACAGGCTCGTGGACCTCCAACAAGGCAATGGGGGCATGGAGCCTGGGGAATGGAGGCAAGGGCGAAACCTGATAGACACTCAGGATGTGCAAGGCCCCAACAGAGCCTCACGTGAAGGGAAGAAGCAGCGCAACCTCCTGAAACACTGGTGCAACTCCCCAGCTGGAGCAGTGGAGTGGCAAGACAGGATGATAGATGATTAATGGATGCTTCCTTCAGCCTGTCTCATCACACTGATGAGATTGGGCCATGTATGTTGGGTGGGCCTACAATGAACAGGGCATTTAATAAAGAGTTGTGTTTATGTTGACATGTATGGATGATTGATTACATTATTATTGATAATAAAGGGCCATAGGTGTAGCACCTGGGAGGGTGGACCATAGAGTCCCACTATGCTTGCACTGGAGGTTTATCTGTCCCACAGCTATTACCCATCCCAAAGGTATCTCTGCCCATCCCACAGGTATCCCTGCCCATCCCACAGCTATTACCCATTCCAAAGGTATCCCTATCCATCCCACTGCTATCTTTACCCATCCCACAAGCATGCAAAAGCTTAAACCATTTCTAAAAGTTTCCACCAAGACTTTATTGACAAAAATAAATGAAGCACATGTGTGAAGCAAAGATAATCTTTATTAATAACAAGCTGTAAAAGAAAAATGACCCAAGTCAAGTGTCCAAAGCAAAAATAAAGTCAACAGGTAGCCACCCAGTCTCTGGCACTCTTTTTGGTCACTCGGAGGTGTGCCCAGTCTCAGGGATGAAGGGTCCAGGTGCTGTGGAGGTGGCTGCTGCTGGAGTGCTGGTCTGAGCCATCATTGGGGTGCCTGGCCCCAAGAGGACAACAGGGGACGGTGTGTTGAGGAAGCTCTCAGACAGCTGGCTCAGCCCCATGATGTTGAGAGCCCCTTCCTCCAGGACATGGGGTGTCAGCCCCAATACCAATGACAGATGTACTGAGGCCGGGCTTGGCTGTGGGGTGGAGGAAGGAGCAGTGTAGTGGGGCTGTTTGGTCTGCAGCTGGGTGAGGACTGGCGTCGGTGGCATCTGTAGCGTGGCTGGCATTGGTGGCGTGGCTGGCATCAGTGGCATCAGTGGCACCGGTGGCGTCCAATGTACCTGTGCCTGGACTGGAAAGGGCTGCCTGTGCTGCTGTACCTCCTGGTAGCTGTAGCCTTGGTAGGGGAAGGCCTGTGGAAAGCCTTGGAAGGGCAGTGACATCACCTGGGGTGGAGGAGCAGGCCTGGACTGGGTGGGAGCAGATTCATCTTGGTCTGAAGGGTTGTGAAGAAGATCGGTGATCCTGTCCTTCACCACCTGGTACTGGGGTTCCGACATGTTCATGAGGGTCTGGTTGACATAGGTGAGGAAGGGCTTGCGGTTGGAGGATGGGGCGTTGGTGTGCACCAGCTGAGAGAGGAGATCTACGCTGCTCCTGATGGTGTCTCTTATCTCCAGCAGGACAGTGTGGCTCTGCCCCTCCGGTTTGCCTCTCTGCCTTTCTGTGGAGGTAGAGCTGGGAGTGGATGCGGGTTGGGCTGTGGTGGAAGTGCCATCTCCTTTCTCCCACTGCGTCAGGGGGTCCTCCACGCGCTCCGCCATGGGTAGTACAGCTGTCGGGGGGGTCTCCATCGTGGCACGCTCCACAGATACCTGCCTGGACACAGGAGCTGACTCTTTGCCAGAAGAGGACTGGCTCTCAGCAGGCTGTCTGAGAGAGAGGGTTGTGAGAGGGGCTGCTCCTCAGTGGCAGATCTCACCCTCCAAGAAGCTGCACTTGGCCATCACATAGGTCTCTCTGTCCATCAGCTTGACTGCGGCCTGGCCAGATTTCTTGAGGTGCAGCTTCCCGTACCAGATGTGCATGTGCTTCCACCAGCCGAGGAGCACCTCCGAAGTGTAGCCCAGGCTCTCCGCCTTCTGTCTCCAAGCAGCCTGCTTCCTTTTGGTGTCTCAATAGAGCCTGTGTCCCTTCCGCCATAGATACTCGTTCTCCCTCAGCCACTCCAGCACCTCCTCCTCATGTTCCTCTTCTATGTTGTATTGCCTCCTCTCCCGTTCACGCGTCTGCCTCTTCCTCCCTTTGGCAGGGCCATATGGGCCCTCATTAGAGGGGCTTCGAGGTTGTAGGGGCTGCTCCTCCATACCACCACCACCAGCAGTAGCAGCAACAACAGTAGCAGCAAAAGTAGGACCAGCAGGACCAGCAGGACCAGCAGCCACAGCAGCACCAGCACCAGCAGCACCAAGAGCAGGACCAGGACCACCAGCAGGACCAGAAGCACCAGCAGGACCAGGAGCACCAGCAGGACCAGGAGCACCAGCAGGACCAGAAGCAGCGCCAGCAGAGTAAGCACCAGCAGAAGCACCAGCACCAGGAGCAGCATCAGAAGAAGCACCACCTCCAAAAGCAGCATCAGCAGAAGCCCCAGCACCAGAAGATCGAGCCCGGGCAGCAGAAGCCCCAGCAGAAGCAGAGTCAGGGCCAGGGGGTGGGAGGGTGGCCCTGTCCCTCTTGCCAGGGCTGGCAGCAGATGGCAGAGGCTTCTGTTTCTTCCCCATGGTTGTTGGGTTGCTGGCTGGCTGGCGAGCTGTGTCTGGAAGCAGGTCTTTCCTCTGAATGGTGACCTGCTTGGTAGCTGCTTCCCTTTATATCTGCGGGGCTGACGCAATGCATCCTCCCTGCATGCGCAGTGAATGCTAGGCATCCGCTAGGCATCCGCTAGGCATCCGCTAGGCTTCTGCTCTGCATCCGCTTCATCCGCTCTGCATCCGCTCTGCATCCATTCCTTCCGCTGCGCATCCGCTTTGCTGTGCTCCCCTGGAAGCCCTGCAGATGTGCCATCTGCTTCCATCCGCTTCCATCCGCTAGGCTTCCGTGGAGCATCCGCTTTCCATCCGCCCTACGTCCTCCCCCCGTCCGTTCCTTTCCGTGTTGTCCGCTCTGGTTATGCAAATTCGGGGCACTTTTGAGAGCGGATAACAACGGATGGAACATTTTTCTCGTCTGCTGTGTCCTTTTTACAAACGTTTTGCATCCGTCGGCCAGTGTGACAGGGCCTTTAGAGGTGCCATTCCATATCACATTTTCAGCAGAAAGCATTTCAAGAAAAGTGGGATGCTAACAACTGACAATCTTCCGTTAGTATGCAGTGTCACAGATATGCACATAAACATGCAGTTATACAAAAAAATGTGTAGATGTCATGTATACAAACTGGTTGGCTACGACTTCTTACCCTGAGCATACTAGGGAAAAAAGATGCATGCTGAATCATATCTGCTCCCTCTCTCTTTTCCCGCTTCCTCCCAGGCAGAATTCTGGAAAGCTTTATTTAAAAGCACTACCTGTTGTTCTTCATACATTCTTTCTATCATATTCTTCTGGGCTGTCGCCATGTAAGGTTAAAGAAAAGTGTGACTATTGGCACATTGTAGTGCAAAAGGAGGAGAGGAGGAGAAAGAGTGTGGGGACTCTCCCTCCTTACTCTTACATAGAAAACTGTCAACGAAGGCATTGCAATGAATCACAGTGTGAATTCGCAAACAGTAATTATATAGACACCTAGGCTGGCAAACAGCTCATAGTAATCCTCCCTGGGCTGTTTTACCAGGGTCTTAGTTCCTACTGTCACAATAAGAGTGCTCTGCCACTCAGCTTGGCAGCCCTTCCCACAGTAGTGATGCCAACTAGCACCTGGGTCCTCCTCTCTCTCCCTATGTCTACTTTGCCTCCTCTCTCTCTCCCTATGTCTACTTTGCCTGAGATAGCACAGCTCACTTACTACTGCTATCCCCAACTCCAACGCTGCTCATGTCTTTCACCAGGCCGTTGATACTTGAGGAGGCACCACAGGCAGAGATGGCTCTGGGTGGGCGTTTGCCAGGTACTTTTACAGTGGTCCGAAGGAGATCCATTTCTTTCCCATGGGTTCCATGGATATAATCCTGGAGAGATAGGAAGAAGAGGTGGGAAAACTTAGGAAGCCAAACATGGGCTTTGAAATGGTCTTATTCTGGAATTCTTAACCAGCCTGATTTTATGGTTCACCTGAGAAGGTGTCTCAAACATGTATTTCTGTCCAGGTCATGTCAGATGCTATTCACACTCATTTAGGGCAATTATCATGCACAAACCCACCCACCCCCAATAAGCTCTAGGACAATCCTTTCTTATCTCTGTCCATTTGGATGTATTTGATTACAACTTCCACAATTCCCAGCTATCATGAGGTTTGGCATCAAATGAAATAGGTGGAAGGAAGTAGATCCGGGGAGAGGAGTTAAATCCAAACGACATCTTGCACATTTCACAAATCAAAGATTTTTCACTGTATTCCTCAATCAGTTTTGGCTTAAGGGATCCATGAAATGGAGCATATGGTAATATATTTGTGGTTACTTTCCTCTAAAAGAGCGCTTGCTTTGGATAAACTTGTCCCAAATTCCCATGGAATACAATGAGAATCAATACTGGGGAATACAACACCAATCCTTCATGATGAATATAGCTTAAATAGGCTGGCCAGACTTTATGGTAACTGAAGTCCAATGCTAAATGGCGCTATGCTGAGGAAAGGCTGTTTACAAGGTTGTCGTAGCTTTCTTCCTGGCAGAAAAATAATGGGCATGGATACATCCTGTAGCTGAAACCAGCCAGTTCACATCAAAGGCCCTGTTTTTCTCCCAAGGGTTCCTATCAAAATCCTACCAATTTGTTTATTCTATGAATCAGATCAGATCATCTAGGGATACATGCAGGGATGGGATTCTACCAGTTCGCACCTATTCGCTAGAACCGGTTGTTAACATTCTAAGCAGTTTGGAAAACCGGTTGTTAGAAGAAATTCCTGGCCTAATCCTGTAAGGAAGGCAGGAAGGAAACATTCTGGTGTTGCTTACAGAAACTGCCTCTCCATTATCCCTCATTACATTCTTGGCAGGACTAGATTTCCTGTCTCAGGAACTTCTCTGGAGTTTTTTTTCCCTCCTTTGCTGGTACTTTGCTTGTGTGGAGGGACCATTCAAAGTTACAATGGCACTGAAAAAAGTGACTTATGACCATTTTTCACAGTTACGACTGTTGCAGAATCCCTACAGTCACGAGAGGCCAGGAGAGGAGATGCGTGCCTCGAGGTGAGTGATATTGAGTTGGCCATGCCAACCACATGACCACCAAGCCACGTCCACCCAGTCACATGACCACCAAGCCATGCCCACCACCTAAGCCATGCCCACAGAACTGGTTGTTAAAAAAATTGAACACATGTTATACTCTGTTCTACTGACAAGGAACTTACATTAATGCTGGGATGATAGAAGAGAAGACCATTACTGGACAGAGTGACATACTTTTTCTTCCACTCCTTATTCAGGGAATTCCCACTTCGTTTCAGCAAGAAGCTCTACCAGAAGACACAATGGTCATTAGCCAAGCCACACTTCCCTTTGTTTTGTTCACCTTAAAATATCAAAGCGGCTGGGACAGCATACACACAGTACGAGAAAACAGTAAGATTAAAACCAAGCCAAGACAACGTAAATTAAAAACAATTAACAAAGGAATGAAAGCCGCAATAAAGCTGAAGCAAAGTTAGAAACAGAGATATTTTAGAAAACGGCTTTGAATTGGAGGGGCAGGAAGAAAGACACAATGGAATGCAACAAAAATAAAATAAAATCCCCCAAAGCCTGAAAAAAAATGAAGCAATCTTTGGGTAGTGTTTCAGACTTAATGAAGATTGCCCTGGGCCTTCCCTTGCTATGGCAAAGCATTAAGAGGACTGACAAACCCTGCTCAAGCCAAACTGGAAGGTTTACCTGTTTGATGGGTATAGCTCTCCCACTGCCCATGTTGTCACCTCGGCTATCCAGGCTCCGCTTCTCTGTATCACTCCCTCTGCGATTCTACAAGGAGACAATTCAAATACCTTGGCTGACTTTATGAACTGCCCAAAAGAGAACAGAAAGACTCTCCACCAGTAACCAGCACCCAGATCAGCATAGATTAAATTCAGACTAACAATTAAGTAAGCAATACCCCAATCAAGAAACCTCTAAAGAGCCATCACTAAACAGTCCAACCCAACGATCCCTAAGACCAGAGGTGGTTATTCAGCAGGTTCTGACCCGTTCTGGAGAACCTGTAGTGGAAATTTTGAGTAAATCCCACCTCTGACTGGCCCTGCCCCCATCTATTCTCTGCCTCCCGAATCCCAGTTGATCAGCTGAGTCTTCTTTTATTGCCCTGCACAAAAGAACAGAGCTGGAAAGCAGGTTAGTGGGGTTGGGAGGGAATGGGATTTTGCAGTATCCTTCCCCTACACCATGCCCACCAAGCTACGCCCACCAAGCCACACCACACCCATCAAGCCACACCCACAGAACTGATAGTTAAAAAAAAATTGAATATCACCACTGCCTAAGACCGCCCCCACCCACACAGATAGGCAAGATATCAGAATATAAACTGACAGCAAACAGCATTCCTTACTAGCACTGATGATGTCCCCTAGTTAGGGTAATGAAATGTCTGCAAGAAAACAAGCAAGCTCAGAGAGCACGAATGAGCCCTTCTTTAGTCCTAGGGATGGTGCCGTGTTTAGAATGCAGTACTGCAGGCTACTTCTGCTGATGGCTGGCTGACTGCACTTTGGCAATTTGAATCTCACCAGGCTCAAGGTTGACTCAGCCTTCCCTCCTTCCAAGGTGGGTCAAATGAGGACCCAGATTCTTGGGGGCAATAGGCTGACTCTGCTTAGAGAGGGCTGTAAAGCACGGTGAAGCGGTATATAAGTCTTAGTGCTATTGCTATTTATGAAATGCCCTGAACTATGCTTTATTTAACCATAATTTATTGAACAAGCCATCACTGCACAAATCTATATAGTGCCCAAAAGGCTGTGTTGGTACCCTTTAACAGGAGACATTTCTATAAAAAAAATAATTCTAACTGAAGCACTATAAAAATGGGGTCCGCACTGTAATACAATAATATAGATGTTTGAACTTTGGCTTACGTTAGCCCTTAGCTAAAAGAGGGCACCAGGTTGATTTTCCCTAGCTTAAAAACAGCATCATCTTAACTCAAACATTTTATAAACCAGCAATATGTAATTCTCTCGATGTTGGATCTGGAACAAGTCTCACTACCTCTCACCATCAGCTGCACTTGAAAGTGAAGAGAATGATGGGAATTGAAAATGGTGCATATATTGCCTCCTTCCGAGATCTCAGTGTGTCAGTTCCTTTTGAAGTCTGTTTGTTTTTCTTTTCACTGGGATTCAGCAAGACTTAATCTTAGGTGTGTGTATGTAATGGCTGTAGCCTTAGGATACTTTTTAGAGCGCAAAATTACAAATTATTTTTACGGAAACTTTCTTTGATAAACATCTCCCCTTCCTCCATGCTTTGGGCATAATATTTACTTGTCTGCCACTAACTTATGTGAATTGCCCAAAATATACCCAACACTCTTCAATAGACATGCATTGCAGAGAAAGAGATTGATAGTGATGAGTAACCTGCTATATCAGTAAAAGTATTTTTTTTAATCTTCAGCATTATTTATCTCTTTCTCAAGACCTCCTGGGAAGAATCTGGGAGCTGCCATGTGTCCCAAGAACAATTTTTTTAAAAACAGGTACTGCTTTGACTGAATAATAAGCATCCCAGATATAGGAATCTGACCTCTAAAAGGCACCAAGCTAGGAACAGGCTAAGAGGTATTAAAGAAAGAGACTTCAAACATTCTGGGTACCAGGAATGATGGCAACCACTTCACATCATACTTGATTACTCAATTAAACATTTTTTTGGATGTGTGCTACACACTGAACAATAAAGTAGCCAAACAGGGTGGGCTTGTACAATTGTCTACAAATCTTACCAAAATTAAGACAGGTCAAGCTTAGTATGTTTGTAACAGACTTTGTTGTGAGATCTCAGCTGCTGAGCTTGTCTGTTATTAGTTCATCGTTGAAAAGAGGGTTGGGAGAACAGAGAACAGAGAATCAAGAAAAAAGAGCTATCAAGAACGCAGGCAGAGATCTAAATGATTAGGAGAGGAAAGCAGCTTTTCTTCACCCTGGATAAATCAATGAACAGTTGGAATCTTATCATGGCTGTGTCTTGTTTGACCTGACTAAGATCATCCATCCAGCCCTTGGCTTTCTCTCCTTATTCTTCTGTTCTGATGGGCTTTTGGGAGAAACTTACAGTGAACAGGCTGGTCCGGCGTTTGGTCCCACGTTGCAAGGAGCTGGGGGTGCCAATTACAGCCGAAGCCTCACAGCGCAGCTCCCGATGACTGATGTTGGGTGTGGAAGGAAGGGATGAAGAGTAGTCGCTTGTGTGGCCACCATTACTCGCCTAGAAAAGAATCCAGAAAGACTAAATGCCTAAGGAAGGAGGAGAGCACCCTTATGAGAATGACCATCCTGATTGCTAGGTGTTTACACGTAGTTCAACTTTGTTTTGAATATCCATGAGTATTCGCTCTCAGATAATCATCAAATGTAACTTAGTAGAATTCTTTATTGGACAAGTGTGATTGGACACACAAGGAATTTGTCTTGGTGCAAATGCTCTCAGTGTACATAAAAGAAAATACACATTCGTCAAAAGTCATCGGGTACCACACTTAATAACAGTCATAAGGTACAATAGTCCTAGTGCAATGCAGGTAGTCCTTGACTTACAACCCAATGGAGTCCCAAATGTCTGTTGTTAAGTGAGATATCTGTTAAGTGAGTTTTGCCCCATTTTATGACTTTTCTTGCCACAGTTCTTAAGGGAATCCCTGTCATTGATAAGTTAGTAACCCGGTCGTTAAGTGAATCAGGCTTCCCCTTGATTTTGCTTGTCAGAAGGTCGCAAAAGGGTGACCTTGGAACACATGACCTTGGGACACAGCAATGGTCATAAATAAGAACCAGCTGCCAAGAATCTCAATTTTGATCATATGACCATGGGGGAATGCTGCAAAGATTGTAACTGTGAAAAATGGTTGTAAGTCCCTTTTTTCAGTGTTCTTGTAACTTTGGATGCTTCACAAAATGATCTGTTGTAAGTCGAGGACTGCCTGTATAGTATTTTCACATTTCATCTGTCATTTGCCAAAACTTTGTTGGTATGGTCATGTCTTAAAAAGGTAGAGCTGCTTCCCAAAATATTTTCAGCCGTCTGTCTGCTGCCTGAACCCAATAATATATGCATTAAAAGCATGTAATCAAGTATTTCCTGCCATCAACATTTTTGTTATTCCTTCATGTCCTCAGACTAATGTTTTGGAGGTGGTTCCTGCCTCTTGCTCTGGACCCCATGGAGCCCAGAAACAGGCCATCCTTGCCCCATGGGAGAAAAGGCAGACCAAGGCATCTGCTCTCAGAGAATGGCCACTGAACCAAAGGCAAATATCTAAAAACCAGAGACTGTCACATTAACTTTGCATAGAAACTGCTGGTTGGGCTCTTCTTTACTCTTATATTGTGGATTTAATAGGTCCCATCTTAAGTGTTTGACAGGCAGCCTTATAATAATATTAACAACAATATATGAATTGAAAATAATGGCTGCTTTAATAGTGTATTCATAATAAATATAACTGTCTTTGACCTTGCACAGGATCAGGGCAAGTTAGGCCCATTCCAGCTTGTTTGGGAAAAAGGAAGCTATTTAAGACATTATTTTTCTTCTTTGGTCTTCCATCTCTGGGTATCTTTGGCTGTACAGATCTCTATGGGAGTTTCTCTCTCTTTTAGTTGGGTTCTTCAAATGGTGATATAAAGCTAGAGATGCAATCCACCTCTAACAAGCCAAAAGCAAAACTGGAAGGTTAAAGGGAAAATACTCCTGCACTTTTTGATCTTCCTTTTATTCACTCCTCTTAAAGGAAAAAAAAACCAGCATTTTTTCTCCTACTTCCATTTTCCTTCAAGCCTTCACATCTCTACATATTGCACAAATTTACCCTAGAACAACCCTTGATCAACACTACAACATTTGTTCACCCTGTTATTCTTCCCATCTGCCAGGCAGACAATTTAAAGAAGGATTTCCATGGGATGATCCACAAACTGCAAGATATCAGTTTTGATTTTTGATTTTGTTTGTTTTAAATATTTTTTACATTAATCCCAAAATTGATTTACATTTGTTTTAATCTTTATTTTTTAAAAAATTCATTCAGCATCTCTGGTTCAAATTTTACCTAATTGGTATTATGGCAGCTAACTTTTAAGGATATTTCCCACATGTGAGTAGCTATATCACCTGATCCAAATTCTTTGTAGTCCATATGCAATCTGTCTGTTGCAAAGCCACAATGCTCCACTCCAAATTATTTTATTATTTTGCCTGAGCAACTGGGCTGGTGTTACAATTGCACTACAGGCAGACATTTATTTAACCTTTGGAACCCTTTTCACCTTTTGCACAGGCCTCACATGGAAGTGTTTTAAATCTCTGAGAAGAGAACCCATTGTCTTTACAACAAGCCAGCTTCTTCCTTCTAAGATGCTAAGAACCTGGGATATTTACACCCTTTCCAAAGAAACATGATTCCTGAAAAAAAGAAAAAAATACGGCCTATGTTTGTACAAAGTAGATGCCACCCACCGGTGTAGAAATGGCTGAATGGCTGGGTGTGCTGGGCAAAGATTTGCAGGATGCAAGCAGCTGCTGTTGTTTCTTCAAGTTCACAATCTTCTGGGCAACTGGAATAAGGAGGGAGAGAGGGGGTAGGAAAGTCAAATGGTGGTGGAAATGGTGGTTTCCAAGTGCCCTATCCAAGAGCAATGGAGAGATCTGTCATAAGAGAATTGAGATTCTGTCCAACTCATTATTGTATCCCCCCCCCTTAAGGATCAGGTCACAAACTGAACACATTTTTGATACTCCACCCACTCACTGTGAACCCATCCAGCAATTATCACTTCAGTGTGTTGTGATCTTGTACTAGAGGGAAATATGTGAGAACATAGTCATATGCGTGGGACGGATCATATGTGTCTTTCTGTGAAAAGTCTGTGATGGGAAGATAATGATCAGGTTAAAATAAGACACAGTGTGTTTAGCCTCACTCACATAGACATATTCTGAAGATGTTCTTCCCTGCAATCCTGGGTTGAACCATAAATATGCAACTCTCATATCCTTTACAACAGGGGTTCTCAGCCCCCAATCTATGAACTGGTACCAGAATGCGGCATGTCAGAAATTGGGTCGTGCAATCAAGAGAAGCCCCATCTGTGGGATGCAGGCAGCACACGAAACCACGCCCCCCTCTAGTCCACAGAAAAATCTCTCTACAGAACCAGTCCCTGGTGCCCAAAGTGTTGGGGGCCACTGCTTTACAATACCAACCTGATTGTTCTAGCACTTTATAGACATTTTGAAACCAAAAGCACTCAGGAAACAGCAGAACAGCCATTACAGGAATGAAACCCCGGTAACTTATCCCCAGTCTCTTATCTCTGCAACTGTCAGTCTGAAGGCCCTGCATGTCCAGCATTAGCATCTTGCCTCAATATTTTATGACACAAGGCATTTCCTTTGAAAATGTTGAACTCCTCCACAAGCCCTCTCTTTGCCTTTGGTTGTTGAAAGTGATAATTCTCAGGGGGCTGATAAAGTGAAAACTCAACACAAGAAGAGAAGGAGCAGCTCTAGGTCAGGTTCACACTCTCATAGTTGTATCATGTATGTTGAACTTTTCCCATGCTCAGAATGGTGTGAGGCAACTCCTTGGAAACAACAAATTAAGCATACTTTTTTTGGGGAGGAGGGAAGGGACATCAGAAACTCATCATGCAAACTTAAGCTAATGGATGACACAAATGTAAACACCGGTAGAAAAATCTAAAGAGGCAGAAAGTGTGCAAGTACTATTGAGCATGTGTGCCTTGCTCATATGATTTCTCATTTCTGCAGCAGACAAAAGGAACCTATCATATCTAGAGTAAAATATTAAAGATACATTCTACTTGCCATACTACTTGCAAAGTTTATATGCTGGGAAGAATGTTTCTTTCCACACAGCCCTGTTTTTATTGCCATGACATACAGCCTGGCCTCCCTCTCTTCTACCAATTCAGAATACATTCCAGGTAGATATTCACCTTCACTGAAGACACGATCAACATTCAGCCCATAAGTGGCACAGGTTTCATAGTAGAGGCAACGGCGCATTTCTGTACATAAAGCCCGGGCTCGGGAATCTTCAATCACACGTGGATTGCTGGCACTGATTTTGTCTGAATGGAAAATAAATAAATAAATAAAAAATAATACCCGCTCCATGTTTCAGGTAGAAAGAAATGCAGCGTAATCAACAGAGGTTTCTTCAAACGGTCTTGCAGAATGTGCGATAAAAATTATTTCTCTGCTTTATTAACACCCAAGCCATACTGACTTCGTTCAAACGAAGACACATTCCATTCTTGCATTATTTCTCATGCTGTAAGCATTAAAAATATGTGTAGCTTAGGCTACCCTAGAACCAGTAAAAAGGGCAGCATACTTTTGCTTTGCATGAGTGAGACACATATCTGCTGGCCCATTCCTGCCTGAGTTTTCGAATTTGTCAGCAGCACTTTGGCACAGGTGGATGTGTGACCTAGAAATAATAAACCTGCTTGGACTTAATTTTGCTTCTATACAATCTGCCTTGAAGGATCATACTGGCTTCTTTGGAAGGCATCCAAGTCAAAGCCTTTATAAGGCATTACCAAACCCACTTCAGTGTCTGGAAAATACTAGGGCACTGGGTCATTGTTAAGCAGGTGCAAATGTCCTGAATGCTAAATGGAGTTCCTAGATCAAAGTGAGGTCTCTAATCCCACTACAGAACAGTCATCTACATATAGTATGTTATTATTGTACTCATATTCACGAAATGGAAGTAGATCGCTTCTTTTTTATGAGTGGATTGTAGAGCAACCACCTAATAGAACCTCATAAACTGCACATGGATTTCCAGTGATTGCATACAAGCGAAGACACTTTGCAGTACAGAGCTCTCCATAATTAGCACAAGTGGAAACTATCGTATAATTTAAGAATATAAATGAAAATATCTGAGAGCACAGAATTTCAATTGTACGGCACATATTTCAGAATCTTTTTAAACAGAACTGTAATTTGATTAATTAAGAAAAGGATATTCAAATAACACTGGACAGCAGCTTCTTCATTCTGGGGGACCCTATCAGAAGACTTTCTGTGCCTCTCCAGGAAAGAGTGAACGATGCCAATTGTGAACAAGCAATGCAAACAGAGCACTGCAGAGTGTTTTACTCTAAAGACTCATTCAGTGAAGCTCAGCTACACATCAAATTCATTATGTGAATGAAGGATGCTTTCATTTTCTATGTTAATATTACTCAATCTCTTGCCCTATCTTTTTACTTTGTTTTTTATATTTTAATTATAATCAATATATTATAAAATATATTGTATATAAATATAATTTTTTTTCGTAGATTTTCACAGGTACAGTTATGCAGGTCTTGGCGTATTCAGGTCTTTTCCCGTGTAAGGTTGAGAGTATCTTGGCAATGTTTCGACGAGGTCTCACTTGCCATCTTCAGGCTGGTGCTTTCGGCTTCGTGCTTGTTGCTTGCACAAGAACGAAGCCGAAAGCACCAGCCTGAAGATGGCGAGTGGGACCTTGCTGAAACATTGCCAAGATAATCTTAATCTTACATGGGAAAAGATCCTAACACGCCAAGACCTGCAAATATATATGTATGTATGTATGTATGTATGTATGTATGTATGTATGTACACATATCTATGTATATGTATAATTTTATATTGATACAATTTATAAAATTTTATAAATATATATATATATGTGTGTGTGTGTGTGTGTGTGTGTGTGTGTGTGTGTGTGCTGTTCAGTTTCCTTCGGGTATTATCCCACGTCATTGTAGTGCTTTTAAAGTTGTAGCAACGTTTCAGCAGAATCTCATCTGCCATCATCAGGCTTCTGTATAGAGTTTGTATGTGGGTCAGGGTCTCACAGCCGTTGGTTTTAAATTTGAGGCTAGCCTATTATTGTGGCAGGATGTTTTTTTACACATCCTGATTGGTTGGGAGTCTTGGTCTGTGTTTATTGGACTTGGAGTTTGTTTGATTGGTGTTTCTGGTTTCTTCTGTCTGTTTTGTGGCTTTGATTGGCTGGCAACACTCTGCTCCTGCACTGGAGGCTTTCAGTGCAGCTTGGCTTCGTGTGAAAGGATGGCTATTATCTATAAAGAAGCCAGGTTTCTTTTGGGTGCCTGATGGGGGTGTGTTTCAGCTGGAGGTATCAGAGGGAGTCTGTTTGTGCCCAGCTCTGTTGATCTTCTAGATCTCTGTTATGTCTTGGTGTGTTTTTGTGGATCAAGCTGGTGATTTTGTTTTTGTGGAAGCCGTTGGCTGTCAATACTTTAGTCAGGGTGCATAGTTCAGTCTTTATATGTGTCTTGTCACTCAAGTCGTGATAAAAGAAACTCTTGAAATCATCAAAAATAAATACCAACCAGCTAAAGACCTCATGGAACTAACAAAACACTGCCTAACCAACACATATTTCATATACAAAGGACAAAGATACAAGCAAATTGAAGGAGCCCCTATGGGATCACCACTGTCACCCGTCATTGCAAACCTGTTCATGGAAGAATTCGAATCCAGAGCCCTGGCTAATGCCATCCACAAACCCAAACTGTGGCTAAGATACATCGATGACACATTTGTGATTTGGCCCCATGGAAAAGAAAACCTAAACAATTTCCTAACACACCTAAACAGCACACACCCCAAAATCAAGTTCACCATGGAAACGGAAATAAACAAACAACTACCATTCCTAGATGTACTAATCTACAAAAGAACAGATGGCACACTGGGACACACCGTATACCAGAAGAAAACACACACCAACACACACACACCCAGCACAGATAAATTCCGTGGACAAAACACTAATTACCAGAACCAAATGCCTGGCAGACAAGACACATATAAAGACTGAACTATGCACCCTGACTAAAGTATTGACAAACAACGGCTTCCACAAAAACAAAATCACCAGCTTGATCCACAAAAACACACCAAGACATAACAGAGACCTAGAAGATCAACAGACCTATGGAACAGCTGTCCTGCCCTACATAAGAGGTACTACAGATAAAATCAGTAAGATACTACACAGGCATCACATCAAGACTGCCTTCAAAACAGATAAAAAAATTGCAGCCATCCTTAAAAAACCCAAAGACAAAATTGACCTGGAAAACCAAGGCATATACGAAGTTCCCTGTGCATCATGCCCGGCCACATACATTGGACAGAGCAATAGAAGAATAAGTACCCGCCTGGATGAACACAAAAATGAAGTAAAAAAGCTGGAACACACCCCCTCAACTAGTGCAACACATGAAAGCCACGGGTCATAGCATCAACTTCAATGGCACTAAAACCCTGGCCACTATAGAAAATCCCAGCCACAGAATCATCAGAGAAGCCATAGAGATTGAAAAAAGACCTGAAAGCATGAATAGAAGAGATGATTCCACCAGACTGTCAATCATTTGGAAGCCTGCACTCTCAAATAGAAAGATCCCCACACCACAAGCCAGGCAAACACCTGGGCACAAACAGACTCCTTCTGATGCCTCCAGCTCAAACACCCCCCCCACCAGGCACCCAGATGAAACCTAGCTTCCTAAGAGATAATAGCCGTCCTTTCACGTGAAGCCAAGCTGCACTGAAAGCCTCCAATACAGGAACAGACTGTTGCCAGCCAATCAAAGCCACAAAACAGACAGAAGAAACCAGAAACACCAATCAAACAAACTCCAAGTCCAATAAACACAGACCAAGACTCCCAACCAATCAGGATGTATAAAAAAACATCCTGCCACAATGTGTGTGTGTGTGTGTGTATGCAGATACATATATGTATATGCATTATTATTTACATTTACTACCTCTTCCTCTTCCTATTTTCCTCATAATAACAACCCTGTGAGGTGAATTGGACTGAGAGAGAATAACTGGCTCAAAGTCTCCCAGCTTTCTTACTCTGCCAGCCAGCTATATTTACTTATATAAATAGTTTGCATTAATTCCAGGTAGCATTTGGATCCATTTTCACTGCTCTTCATGCAGATCAGAACTCCATAGCTCTTCCATAAATGTAAGTGCTGAATGGATGGAAAAATCATCCACTCTTTTTGGAATCCAAACAGTCAGTGAAGAGCCAAAGGGCGAACAATTGACTAGTAATGAATAAAGGGGAAGACGAAGGCCACAGAATCTCTCCCCTGGAGATTTGACTCTACTTATTTGAACAACCTTCAGTAGGTCTTAGGGCCCTGCTATGCTCCCCTCACATCAACATCTTCTGTAGCTCTTAAGAGTGCACTTCCTGAAGAGAGGCGTCCTCCCCCCCTACTCACCCTGAGTGCCCACAAGGGCAAGAGCCATGTCGGAAACTGCACGGTAGTTGGTGAGAAGCCCATAGAACTGAGTCAGCTCTTGGAAACTGGCCTCGTTCTCCAGACTGAAAACAAAGATGACGGCATCTACCCAATTGGCGAACTGTAAGGGAGAAGAAAAACAAGTGGGAAAGATCAGTACCAGGCAGTTTCGTTTAGACTGCCTTTATTCCACACTCAGAATAGGCCTGGGAATGGGAGACTGATGCAGGCTCCAAACTCTCCCCAAACAGACAGATTATTACAGATTTGAGAACTTTACATCAAGCCAAGCATTTATTTATTTTAATTCTGTCTTTATTATTTTTAAGAATAACTCAAGGCAGCGAACATACCTACTACCTCTTCCTCTTCCTCTTTTCCTCATGATAACAACCCTGTGAGGTGAATTGGACTGAGAAAGAATGACTGGCTCAAAGTCTCCCAGCTTTCTTACTCTACCAGCCACCATAGTCCCCCACTAAGGCAGGACCAGAACTCACAGCCTCCTGTTTTCTAGCCTAGTGCCTTAACCACTTGGAGCAAACTGGCTATTTCTTTTGTTTCTGAAACTTTTATTTCTTGATTCCCACGATTAATGCCACAGGGAGTTAAATGATACTGATTGTATATACTGACATACTTGTTTATCCATGAGCTGGAAGGGAGATATCCAATTTTAAATTATAAGGGAGTGTGTGTTTTAAGAGGTTTGAGACTTTTCTTTTCCTTTCCTCCTGACATGCAATTGCTCAAGACACTTTGCTCCTTGCCTGGCTGATTAATAAAGTTTGGGGTGATAAATGAGCTCCCCTCACCCACACTCTCCTTTGGAAAGAAAACCAGACACACTTCTATCATCTTTTCTTTTTACATGAATAAGCCAAACAACTGAATGACAGATATGGCTGCTCCCATCAAGTCTGGTTGGATGCGCAGAATTTCTCTCACAATGGGAAGAGCTTGTTTTCAATGCAAGCAAAACATGGGCTAGCCTTTTCATTAGAACTGCCAGGATTTCAAGAGGGCTGTAATTTCCAGATTCTTCCATCTATGAATAATTTGAGTCTTTCCCAGACCATTGTAAGCAAGATGAGAAAAAGAACAGCTGCCTGAAACACACAGGCAGACAGTTACTGGGCTGAAAGTCTGAGCTGTAAGGTGGAGGAGTGAATGTGCCTGTCCTCCTGTATCAGACACTTCAGCCAATGGCCCCCAACACCTCCAGATTATCCCATCGAAATGCTTTGGTAAAGAGAAGATAAAACCACGTTGTAGACCAGAGTTTTCCAAAGTGTATGTTTCAAAAACCCAGAATTCTGCAAGCAATTGATGGGCTTCCATGAGAGACTAGGGGCAAAAAGGGGGTTTACTTGAACACAGCCAATTTTCAGTCACTGTGCCTCATGATTAATAACTCTAGGTTTTATTTGGAGGTGGAGGGAAGGGAATAATTTCTGTGACCTGAAGACATTGGAAAAACACAGAAAGGTCATGTGTGGAGATCTGTAAATCATTCCACATTTTTCCTTATTTTGAAGGGAGGAAAAATTCAAATAGCGGTATGTCTAGAGGTCTCCATGCATGCAGAGTGGAGATATCTCAAAAGAAATTAATTGAGGGCAGCAGTAAGCAAACTCCAGATGTGACAGATTCCAGTGTCTATCAATCTCAGCCAGTATGAGTAATGGCAAAGTATTGTGAGACTTGTAGTCTAAAACATCTGGAGGGTACCAAGAAATTTGTTTCTGGTTAAGGCAATGCTATCCTTTTAAGACCTTGCTATATCCCAGCACTGATTTCCTAAGGTTGCTTCTTCATTCTCTGAGAATAGTGCTGGCCTTGAATAGAAAGTGTGAGGAGTCACATCACTGACAGGAGACAACAATCTTTTCAGATTCAGGTTCCATCACCTATCCCAGAAGACATAAAGATTTTGTGAGATTTTTGGCCATTGTAATTGTTTGGAATTGATTATAAATAATCTAAGAATTCAGGGAGGTTGTGGATTCATTGTAAGACTTAACAGATTCTATGGTGTCCACAGCACTACAGTGTGACTCCCGGATCAGTAAGTACAGGTAGTCCTTGACTTACGAACAAAATTAAGTCCAAAATTTTATCTTGCTCAGCAAGACCCATTTTACAACTTTTTTTGCCACAGGTCATTAAGCAAAACACTGAAGTTGTTAAGTGAATCATGCAGTCATGAAGGAAATCTGGCTTTCCTCATTGCCTTTGCTTCTCAGAAACTGGCTGGGAAGGTCACAAATGGTGATCACATCATCCCAGGACAGTACAACTGTCATAAATAGATGTCAAATGCTCAAATTTTGATCACTTGAACATGGGGATGCTGCAACGGTCCTAAGTGTGAAAACCTGTTAGTTATTTTTTTTCCTGCTGTTGTAACTTTGAACGGTCACTCAGTGAACTGTTGTAAGTCGAGAACTACCTGTATTTCGTTCAAATTTGCAAGTGAAATATGTATCATAAATAGTACTGAAAATTCCTTTTATAAAAAAAAATATAAAAACTTATCATATTATTTTTTTTAAATATAAGTGCTGGAATGGGGGAGAACTTTTTAAAGGTAAGGTGAAGCAGCCCACAGAAGACAGATTATCAATCTGTTTCTGTAGCTGTGACTCTCCTGCATGCAACAATTGTTCCTCCATGACAATTTGGGTTGAAAAGAGCCTTCCCCTTACACAGAGGATGTTAGCTTAGGCACTGTAAGTTGCAGTACATGGGGAAGATTGTGTTAACCAGCCAGCTAAAGGAGCACGTTTGATTCAGAAATAGCTCATGGGACAAACCCAGGGCTAAGTATGCCAATTCTAACCCGGTCAGCATAGCTGTAAACTTCAAACTAAATGTTTTCCCTCTTCATAATTACAATTCCTTGGTCCCTGGATCAGGGGAAACATTGCTAGAACTGTGGTGGTGCCGTGGTGGTGCAGTTCACAGTGGTGTATTAACTATTAAGCAGACTAAGCACATGCTTAGGACACCAGGCTCAAAGGGGGAACCACAAAATTGAGAATATGGCTTCATTTGTACAGTATGTACAAAGGAGGGGTGCTCCAACATTTGCCAGCACCAGTGAGCCTTAATCTGCCACTGAGAGTACTGCAGGCTACCTCTGCTGACTGCCAGATGCCTGCAATTTGGCAGTTCGAATCTCACCAGGCTCAAGATTGACTCAGCCTTCCATCCTTCCAAGATCGATCAAATGAGAACCCATATTGTTGAGGGCAATAGGCTGACTCTATAAACCACTTAGAGGGGGCTGTAAAACACTATGAAGCAATATATAAGTCTAAGTCAGGGGTGTCAAACACAAGGCCCATGGGCTGGATCAGGCCTGTGGGGCTGTCCTGGAAAATGTAAGAGGTTGGCCCACATTGCTTTGGCCGGTCTACCCAATGCAAAGAGGAAACATTGGGCCAGCATGGCTTCAGTCTGGTTTACCCAATGCAAAGAGGAAAC
This sequence comes from Laticauda colubrina, assembly GCA_015471245.1. Classification (NCBI taxonomy): domain Eukaryota; kingdom Metazoa; phylum Chordata; class Lepidosauria; order Squamata; family Elapidae; genus Laticauda; species Laticauda colubrina. Next base: position 9,978,302 of record BLBF01000021.1, on the reverse strand, counting down.
ATTTCAGCAGTTTGGGGAGTGGTGTCAAGATGGCCACCCCCATCCAGTGAGCCACCCCACCCCACCCCCCCACCCCCGAGGTCAATCACAGCCCTGATGAGGCACGCAATAAAATTGAGTTTGACAACCATGATCAAAGTACTATTGCTATAGCCAAATAAGCTGCTTCCATAAACCAAATCCTGCCATTTAAAGCAGGATCAACTATAGTACAACTGTTCAGAAATTGCTAATGTGCTCGAGATCTCAGCCTACTGCAAGATTTTGGCCGGTGAGAGAGTCGTACCTTAGCATCTGGTGGCCCAGCTTCCTCTCGAATCAGCAACAGATGACTCTGCCCATCCACCACCACCTCTTTCTTGAACTGGCCCCCTGAAAAATAGAAGGCAAAATATTTATGTGTGAATCCATTTATTAGATTTAAATCACCTTTTTCCTTTGAGAGCTCAAGGCAAGAAGCATATAGTTGCTTCTTCAATCCCGCTCTCCCCTCCCCCTCAGCTCCCCAAACAGGAAAGGATGGGCTGATATAAATTACCCCAAATCACCCTCTGAGCGATTATGGCTGAGGGTGAAAAGGAAGTTGGCTATCATCCTTTTTATTCTTTCCAATCTAATGAAATATTTGGAGATAACCATGTAAAGAGGTTCAGAACTCTATATGTCTGCCTGCCTGCCTGTCAGCAGAAATACTTTCTCCAAGAGAACAGAATGGAACCAAACCTAAACAAAGGGGGAAAGTCAGCAAAAGAAAGATTAAGTTAAAAATGGGGCCAGAATCAGGCAAAAGATGTAGGGGGAAAACAAAAAACCCTGGGATCATCTATCTCTATGGAACTATTCCAAACCTCCCTCTCTCCTAGTTATGTGACCCAGAGTTCTGCTGCTATTAATTAATTTATTTTATTTATTTGAAAGATTCCAGAAGTCCTGCAGACTTTCTCTAACTTTTTACATTACATATCTAAATACAACAAATTTTTTTTCTCCATTCACACACCCCTTCTGTCCCTTTGGGCTTTCCAGTGTTTCAGCTTTTTGAGGAAAAAAAAAATCCCAAGGGACTGAATGAAGGCTCGGCCACAGAGAAGATGCTTCAGTTTGGGGAGAAGGAGGGAGGGAGCTCACCTTCTGCCGGTTCGAGGCCCAAGTAGGAACCAGTCAAGTAGCGGTGAACCAGGGCTGATTTGCCACTCTTGATGGTCCCAAGGACACCCTGTTGAAAAGCACAAGTAAATTCAGGATGAACCTCACCCTCTTTGGCTTTCTGGAGCTGTTAAGGCAGAATTTTTTTCTCAACTTTGATGCTCTCCATTGAGTCATTGGAGGATAACTTCCATCCAACTGCCAGCCAGCATGGGTAGGGCCTCTAGCTATATGCTGGCCGGGAGCGACAGGAGCTGCGGTTCAATTCCAATGGGTGGTGTGAGGTGAAATCAGGGTGCTTTAGGATTGGTTGTCCTCACCACTCAGGTACTTTATTCTTCACCCCCAGATTCACCAAGTTCATCACCAAGTCTGCAGTTCTCAAGAGTGATAATTCCCCTTATGATAGGATCCCCTGAAGAGGAGAGGCATTTTTTTAAAATTCTGATCAGTGTTGTTGTTAGATTAGATGTTTTTAATTCTACCTTTATTATTTTTATAAATAACTCAAGGTGGTGAACATACCTTATACTTCTTCCTCTTCCTTTTCCCCCCACAACAACCACCTTTTGATGTGAGATAAATGCAGAGAGAATGATTGGCACAAACTCACCCAGCCAACATTCATGTTAAGGCAGGATTAAAACTCAAAAGTTTATGGTTTCTATCCTGGTACCTAAACCACTAGATCAAACTGACTGATATTCACGATATTTCCATTCCCATGTGCATTGTTAAACATATTTAATAAGCTGTGGGATCCAAGGATATTTGTGGGAAACTGCTGGAAGCCTAAGTTTCAGTCCTAACATGAATCCAGGATTGAATCAATTTGTAATCAATTCTGGAAAGATCCTATTCTCCAATCCTTTGCTTTTGAGGAATGATAAGCATCAGCTGAGGGAACAGAAAGCTCTAAAGAGGAAGCAATGCTTGCTATTCACTCATCTGCCCACCCATCACCCTTTTCTGAGGTCAGACCAGCTCCAAAAGTACGATTAGGTATCAATTACTTCAGACTTCATTACAGGTAGTCCTCAGATTACAACCACAATGGAGCTCAAAATTTCCATTGCTAAACAAGGTAGTTATTAAGTGAGTTATTTTACAACTTTCTTTGTCACAGTTAAGTGAATCACTGCAATTGTCAAGTTAGTAACACAGTTGTTAAGTGAATGTGGTTTACCATTAACTTTGCTTGTCAGAAGTTCACAAAAGGGGATCACATGACCCTGCAACCATCATAAATACATGCCAGTTGCCAAGCGGCCAAATTTGAACATGTGACCATGGGGATGCTGCAACAGTCATGTGAAAAGTAGTTGAAGGTCATATTTTTCAGTGCTGTTCTAACTTTGAATAGTCACTAAATGAATTGTGTAAGTTGAGGACAATCTGTATTAGGATCTGTATCAGGACAACATTTATGTAAAAGTTAGCATGATAGACAGACAGATAATAGATAAAGATAGATAATAGTTAGATACAGAACTGGATAGATGAACTTTGTCAAGGACCTTGAAGTACTCATCTCTAATGATCTAAGTGCTAGAGCCCACTATAACTACATAGCCAAAAAGGCATTAAGAGTTATTAATCTAATCCTATGTAGCTTCTTCTCTGGTAATTTCACACGACTAACTAGAGCATACAAAACATTTGCTAGACCAATACTTGAATACAGCTCATCAATCTGGAACCCACATTGCGTATCTGATATTAACACAGTTGAGAAAGTCCAGAAATATTTCACAAGAAGAGTTCTCCACTCCTCTACTCGTTGCAGAATACCTTATGCCACCAGACTTGAAATTCTAGACCTAGAAAACCTAGAACTATGCCGCCTTCGGTCTGATCTAAGTACAGTATATAAAATCATACATTACAATGTCCTACGTGTCAATGAATACTTCAGCTTCAACCATAAAAACACAAGAGCAAACAATAGATACAAACTCAAGGTAAACCGCACCAAACTTGATTGCAGAAACTACGACTTCAGCAACAGAGTGGTCAATGTCTGAAATACTCTACCTGACTCTCTGGTTTCTTCCCCAAACCCCAAAAACTTTAACCTTAGACTGTCTACTATTGATCTCACTCCCCTCCTAAGAGGCTTGTAAGGGGCGTGCATAAGCGCACCAATCGTGCCTACTGTTTCTGTCCTATTGTTTTTTTAAATTTTTCTTATAAGTATCTATCTCATGTATTCAAAACTATATTTTATTTTGATACCTGTATCTTGTAACTGATTTACAAATCAAATAAATACGAAACAACTGTTTTGTGTCACTTCCTTAGCCAAGATTGGAGAATCTGCAGCTCACTAGATTCCTGTTGAAATATAATTCCCAGCAGTCCTCACTGTTGCCCTTGACCTTGTTGTCTAGGTCTTCTGGGAGTTGTAGGTCAACTTCCAAAAGGGTCACAGAGTCCTATCTCTGAAGTAACTCCATCAAGTTGACTGGTCATTTACAAAAACCTCAGATGACAGATTCTTGCCCTGAAGTGCTGCATGTGGTGACATGAGTCAGATACAAACTAGGAACAAAGGAGAACAAACTTACTAAGCGTAGCTCAGGAATAGAGCGGCTAAGAGTCCATTCTTGGCTATTTGCCACAGCCTCTAAAAAGAAAAAGGAAGGGGAAAAAAAGAGATACACATAGATTAATAATAAATAGTTAAGTATAATTCTACAGTTCATACAACAGCTGTGAGAGGCAGCTGTGGCTGTTCCCACACTGCAGGTAGAAGCTTCAGCAAATAGTGTTTGTCAGCACTCACACAGCAAGATCTCAATCACCGTAAAACACAATTTTAATGTGAACTATGTTGGCTCGCAGTTCAGATTTTGGATATTACGTTCCCATCAACACCCACCCAACAAGACAGGCCATTCCCTCTTGATCTCCACACAGAGTCAAATAACATCTTTACGAGATCCTGAGATCCTCGTTTTAAGCAGACAGGAAATTCAGGACCAAATACTTGATTGTGGGCTCAGTGTGATGGTAGGAATGCTAAAGAGGAACACACCAATGGGGTCCTTCTCCTCATGTCTCATCAGCTGCTCTGGAGGGACAACTTAACTCAACCCTTCAGCTCTCCCACGCACAACAGTCGGTTCTTTGTGCTACTTTCAGCAGGCCAGAAAGAACAGGAAAGGCAGCTGCAACTGGGTGTGCAAACTCCTTCCAGAGTTTTGGGGACAAGTGTCAGAGAAAATGGATGCACTCAACAGGGCATAATGTATCCTCTCAAGAAGAGGTTTGAGTGGCAGGAAATGCACAAAATGAAACTAGAGACAGGTGTTTCTGTTGATACCTTGGAAAAGCTGCTGAGAGACAAGTTTTGGCTATTACTTCATTGTTGGTGGACAAGGTTTAGCTTTACCAAATTTCCAAAGCATTCAGTTACTTGGGGTGGAAGGAAAGGTATTTGCAAATTCTGACATTTATGCAGAAATGGTATGAGGAGAGATAAAGAGGCAATAGATAGATAAGCAAATCAGAGAGAAAAGTTGCCATACATAGAAGGAGAAACAAACCAGATAAATGTCTAAAATTAACTAGATCTTAGTAGCAATAGCAGCAGCACTTAGACTTATATACCACTTCACGGTGCTTTTACAGCCCTCTCTAAGCAGTTTACAGAATCAGCATATTTCCCCCAACAATCTGGGTCCTCATTTTATTGACCTCGGAAGGATGGAAGGCTGAGTCAACCTTGAGCCTGGTAGTTTGCAGTACTGCACTCTAACCACTGTGTCATCATGGCTCATGTAGGACTACATTTGTGTCCCTTAAATTGTTTAAGCTTGAAGAGGAAGTCTCTGAGTATATATAAAACTATTTTTCTTCACTAAAACAAATCTGCAGAAGGATTAGAAGTCAGACAACATAGGCTTCCAAACAGAATTTTCTTCATCCAGTATTAGTGTTTTTAGAAATTAGTAACAGAATGAAGAAAAAAAACATGCAGACAACGGTCTGCCGATCAGCACCGAACATGTAGATTTATGTTTTCTCATCTGTCAAGGTAAGCAATTTGATTCAGATAATTCAGACGTCAAATCCTATTAGCCATAGCCAATGTGGCTAATTGTAAAAGATGTAGAAATGATAGCGTTTAGAACATCTGGAGGGCAACAGACTTTATAGATGTAAAATACACGAACCACTGAGCAAAATCCCACCCTGTAACCAGGAAGGCATGTGTGCATCCATGCTCTTTTCCAGAACTCATTGAAACATCTCTGCAACATGACTCAGCTATTTGCATATTAAGGTAAGATGCCCAGCAATGGAAGTAGACCAACCTTACCCTGCCATCTGCAGAATTCTCTGTATGCAAAATACACTTTAAAGAGTCTACCGCAGCCACTGAAGTCATTGAAGTTCACTCCGCAGCCATTATTAAAACCAACTATCATTTTTGACATCATTCTGTCAGTTGTAGTTACGCGCACTCTGGGCTATGTGGTTATTTGTATTTATTTTCAAACCACACTTATTTCTAAACATTAAGGTACCAAGGTTTTAAGTGTGCTCAGAATGGAGAAGGCCACTAGCCTGAAAAATAAGCACACCAGACATTATGAGGGTGATCAACCATGGTGGCGCCGTGGTTTGAATGCAGTACTGCAGGTTGCTTCTGCTGACTGCCAGTTGCCAGTATTTCAGCAGTTCGATCCTGACCGGTTCAAGGTTCTCTCTTCCAAAATGAAGACCCAGATTGTTGTTGAAGGCAATAGGCTGACTCTGTAAACCACTTAGAGATGGCTGTAAAACACTGTGAAGCAGTGTATAAGTTTAAATGCTATTGCTATTTCGTTGGGAGAAATGGGAACAGCAGAACCAGACTGCCATCCATGTTTTTCCATGAGTGCTATGTGAATTCTCATGAGAATGTACTGAATGCTTAAATTACAAAAGGAAAAAGTGAGATTGGCACTAAGTAGACTTGCAATCACATCCAGCCTAGCTCACAAGAATTAACTTCAATATGAGATCTGAGTCAGAGGAAATTCAAAGTAAGCCTGACCAGAAGGAAGTTGAGCTGACAAGCAAAGGAAATCTCTTCCTTGAATATAGCACCATAAATCTAAATACAAATATGGAACATATATCCAATACTTTCCAAATTCCTGAGGTAACCTGGTGGATTTGGATTAAAGCTAAGACAAGTATGAGTTTTCTGAATGGCTTGAATCAAATCTAAAACCTTATTCCAGCCCTGCCCTCCTTGTACAAAATATTGCTTCTAACGAATTATTTCTGGCATTAAAATGGTTGGCTATTGTCTGTGGTCTCCTGTGAGGATGGGTTTGGTTACTGTTATATTGGACATGTGGATGTTCATGAGGGACCTACATTGACAAACCAACAACCTTAAAACCAGGATTCTGAGGGATACTTTCTGGGAGGGGTGGGGCGTGGGAAGTTGCTATGGTAATAGAAATGACTACAAGCCAGCACACATTCAAAACATTACCACTTGTAGGGAATATTAGTACAATTTGCAACATATAAACCCATTCCTCCCCTTCCAATCCAGTAGTGGGGTGGAAGAAGTAGTGAAAGCTTTCTTCTCCTTCAGTTTCTCTATATTTGAATCCTGGTTTTTAAGGTTTTCTGACTGAACTGCCCTTACCTTGTGCATCTGAGCATCAAGGTAAATGCAGACGGCCGTACACAAAAACACAGCTCAAGCCTTTTCTTGCTCTCTCTCTGTGTTAACTTGAAACTGTTGCTTAGCAACAGCTCCCTGCATATCACCAAGGTAACCAAAGAGAAAAGGGGACAAGGAGTGCAGACCCTGCTGGTCTTTTGCTACAGAACCCCAAAGGGCATCGCTTACTACTTATTCAGAAGCCTCCTCAAATTTGACCTGTCTGGCAAGTCATATGTCCCTTTTTAACATCAATACTAACAGCAAAAAGCCTTTTTCTTTTGTTTATCGACTCACCAAACTATTTGGCAGGTTCAGTAAAAGGAGAGTCCGCTTAGGTTGTATACCTTGTTGATCTTGGCTGATCTAGAAAGCTAAGCAGGGTTGACTCTGGTTAGTACCTGGATGGGACCATCCAGGGCTGTGATCTAGAGTTAAAAGTCAAAACAACACACCCTGAAATAAGGCAACGGCAAACTGCTTCCATGTTTACCAAAGAAACTGCATAATATGTACTGTCGTTCACCAAGAGTCAAGCTTGACTTCAAGGTGACTTGACTTTGAAAAAAGATATGGCGGAATGTAATTCTGCACTCAAGTTGAAGCCTCTCGCTCCCTCCAAATATGATAACACACATTCACACCTTTCCTTAATGCAACTTTCCTACACTTGATGACCTATAGATTTGTACTTCCATTGTTGCTAGCCATCAGTATGATTGATCTTATTTGCTACAGTTTATGAGAGCCTAATGCCTCTGGGAGCCCACAAATTGGGAGAAAATTGAATGTATACAGGCACAGACTGATGATTAAGATTATTCTTGATCATAATTATTTATCTGCTGGCAGCCATACACGCCCATCTTTTGACTCGTAAAGATTTCAGCCCTACCAGCCATGTTGCTTTTCTTCTGAAATCAAATGCTGGAACTTGGTAACACCAATTTTAAGAATTTGATAGCCTTCCATTTTTAATGTTGCTTCATTTTATAAAAATACTTTTTATTGAACATTTTATAAAAAACTAACATAACCTAATAAAGAATAAAAGCAGCAAAGGGAGAAGAAAAAAGGAACAACCGCAGAAAGAAAGAATAAAAAGAAACAGAAAAAAGCTTCTGATTTCCTTTGCAGCAAATATAAGGGCACTTATAAAATTATCTCTTACTCCATGATAACAGAATAAACTTATTATCCAGATTTTTTCTAACCATCAAACCCAAAAATCTTAAGTGCATTTTTCCTTGTTTTGTACTAGAATTTTATAAGGGCTTTCCAGTCAGCCATAAATGTAGATATTATTTTCTTCTCTAATCACAGAGGTTAATTTAGGCATCTTCATATGTTCCATCATCTTTTTAACATTGCTTCAAACCAGTAAATTTCATTTGCATAATTCTTATTTGCTTTAAACACTTTAAAGTACCCTGCTCCTGCGTTAAAATACATTTTATCTTACTATTTTAAAAAAAAAAACTACCACTCAGGCTGAATATTCCATTGATGGATGAGAGCGATAGATGAGAAATTGTGATTGAAGCTCCTGATAGCAACATAGAAACATTAAGTGTGTCGATAAAGAAAGCATGCACTGTCACAGCTGCCCTAAAGTCCACAAATAATTCTCTTACAAAGCATAGTTCCTACTCAAGCATGAGTCTCTCTTTGGAGTGATTGCCAGGGGCTGACATTGTTCACTCAGATTATGATGTAAGTGAAGAGTAGCACGGAGGACAGGGAGCTGGCAGCTTTCTCCATCCAGCAACCCCCCCCCCCCCCCCGGTCAAAATCGCAATATTCTCTCTTCTGGGGATGCCATGTCAAAACCTGAACTCAAAGGTGCAAAAAGGTAGGCTGTGATGGGGACAACTCACATGGCCAGCAAATCCCTCCCTCTCTCTCACCCTTTGTTTCTTCCTTTTTTGGCTATGAAAGGGATATTGCTCAGTAGCTTGTGCAAAGCTGGAACGCTGTTTATAATTTTAGATCACCATGACAATAAATCTCTATGCAAACCCATGCTTAGCTCCCTGTATTTTCCAATCCAGGACACCTCAAATGGCATTTCCACTAGTATGAACAGGAATAATTAAACGGAAGAGAAGTGAGTGGATGTTCTAGAGAGCTGTGCCCTAGTCGCGCAACAGGGTAAGCTCCCATTCCTGCCCAAGCCCTTGCCTATTTAGCAGTTGTAAAGCATGCAAATGTGAGTAGATTGCTCAGTGGGAAGGTAACAGTGTTCCATGCACCTTTGGCATATAGCTATGCTGGCCACATGACCACGTCGTTGAGCAACTGTACCTTAGAGTCAGACACAACTGGACAGGGAAACTTTTACCTTTAAACTTTGTAGAGTTCCTTCTCTGTGCAAGAATACAGCTCTACTCTTTCACTTATATGGAGAACCAAGGGCTATGACTCATATCTGGACACGGCCCGGAGTTCATTTTTATTTAATTTTTTTAGAGAGCCTTGTTTCCATTTTCTTTCCAAGTTCTGAGGCCCCACACAGGGGTTTCCAAATTTTAGTTTGTCTTAGTATATATTCTTTTTCTTATTCTCTCTGTGACAGTCATGAGGGGAAGGGTTTCCGGGCTTAACACATTCCTAAGGTGGGAGGAGTGAAGATAAAGAGAGTGTTATGACTAGGTGATCTTCTTTCCCATGGGAAATGAGCTGTCCAGGCTTTGGGCCTTTGGAGGTGGAGATTTATGACAACAAGCAATGTTGAATTACTTCTATTGGAGAATGTGACTTTTGGGGATTGTTTCTAACTTCTAATATTGTGGGGTAATTCTGGGTTGGGTCATATCCGGAAGTACCATGGACTTTGCCAATTTGATGCTTTCCTAAATAAAAGAAATCTTTTTGAAGATGGACTTAGTTATTTTTCTTTGAAAATGGATTTCATTACTTGGAAACCTGACACTTTTACAGCAAGGGTGTCCAACCTTGGCAACTTTGAGACTTGTAGACTTCAACTCCCCGAATTCCACAGCCAGCCATGCTTCTTTACCTCTCTTAATGCTGAGTAGATGTCCCACACAATTTCTTTAGAGGTTTCTTTTCAAAGGAACAAATATTATATTGACACTGCAAAGCAAAGCACTTTTCTTGCCTCTTATTTCACTGCAGTAATGATTTGCGCTCCCACAAAGGCTCCATTGGGTTGGGAAAGAGTATTGGGGGAAGATGGTGGTCATTCATTTCTGGTAAATGTACAGGTAATCCTTGACTTAGAACCATTCATTTAGTGACCACTGAAAAAAGTGACATATGACTGTTTTTCACATTTTTGACTGTTGCATCATTCCCATGGTCATGTGATCAACATTCTGATCCTTGGCAACTGGCTCATATTGATGTCAGATGTAGTGTCCTGAGGTCATATAATCACATTTTTGGGACCTTCTGACAAACAAAGTCAATGAGGAAGCCAGATTCACTTAACAGCCATGTTACTAACTTAACAGCTGCAGTGATTCACTTATCAACTATGGCAAGAAAGGTGATAAAATGGCGCAAAACCAGTGGTGGGATGCTGCCAGTGTAACAACTGGTTTGGTGATCATAAACTTTGTGCGCACATGCGGCAAACACGTGCAGCACATGTGTGAATATCTTCCAGAAAAAAATTACCTGCTATTTTACTGCTGAGGAGTAACTCAGCTGAGGAGCAGCAATCTGCTCTGCTGGGCGAATCAGCTGAGAGAATATAGGTAAATACAGCACAGGGGCAGGTCCACATGATCATCGTAGCAAACTGGTTGCTGCCAGCTGATCATTGGAGCTAGGGTTTTGGCTGAACTGGTAGAATCCCAACCCTGGGCAAAACTAACTTAACTGTCTTGCTTAGCAACAGAAATTTTGGGCTCAATTGTGGTTGTAGGTCAGGGATTACTTGTATTGATGTAAGCATGGTAATCATGTTGAGAAGAGCCAATTTTTTCATAAACAGGTACTGGGGATTATGCTCAATACATTCTCTGTACATTCAAATGTATTTGTCTACAGACTCTACACCATCTCACTCAAGTCATGTTCACAAAACAACAACAACAACCCAAGTCTGTAATGAGCTTATTCCCTGCCACTAAAAGTACCTTGTTGTTTCTGTGTGGGCAAAGTCCATCAAGGATTTGAGGGTTAGACCTGGAGGCAAACCCAGTGAATAGTACCAGGAGACCCACCAACACAGGAATCAGAAAGCTGTGCAGGAGATAGGTGGAAGAAAGAAATGGTCATCAGGTAGATCCAGGCCACCTGCTTATTCCTCTGAGTGAGAGAGGTGGAAAATTGATAGGAGAAAGCCTAATATTTAGCAACCAAGAAGAATATTTGTGTGTGTGTGCTAGGCTCATATCATAACTTCCAAATATATGCTACTTCATATTGTTCTCAAGTTAGACTTCAGTGAACAAAAATGCTTATTTTGTATTTTGGCATCAGGATATCAGCTGAGGCAGGGAACTACCCCCAAATGAATGCAAAATCATCAGTAAAGCCACAAAAGTGAAGCTGCTTAACTGCTCTGACAAGGCTTGTCTGAAATAGCTTCTTATTGTACTGCCTTTTCAGGGAATTTTTTAAAGGGGGTAGAAAACAAGTGGTGTTGCCTCTTTCAACCAGCTTTATATTACCCTGACTGTACTCAAAACTGTATTCATTTACTGATATCCTCTCTTTCTCTGCATGTAGATCCTTTGGCCTCAGAATTCCTCTTGGGCCTGATTTTCATTGACAAATATCCTCTGGTGCGAAAGCTGTAGAAATACCCCAAGACTTTATGATCTCTGAGGTGTAATCTCCAAGTGACACTCCCAGATGTGGGGAAAGTGCCAACTGTTCAGAGATAATTGACAATTGCAACTCATTAATGCATCCCCACAGGACTGGAAATGGGGATTAATACTGTCAGACTGATGTTGAGATCCATAGTTAGAGAGCATTCTTTCTCCTTGCTCCCGTTCTCTAATCACCCACCCTCCAAGCAAGTGAAGAGCAAAGGGCAGCACCAGCTGTCTCCCTTCAAACTATAGATTAGGCCCAGAGGAACAGGAAAAGCAAGTGAGCAATTCAGATCCAACATCATTGGTATGACTGAGGGAAGGTGTAAGGTGTTATCGTATCCAGGAAACTTTCCTTTTGCAAAGCAGAAACACAAAAACTGGGCCTGCTGCCTCAAAATCTTGCCAGCCAAGGCAGGCAGCATAATCTTGCTTTATAGCAGGGCTATATTAGATCCGTGCTGCAGATAGATAGACACTCACTAAATGGTAGCAAAGCACTGCTATAAAACTCAAATTCTAGGCATTTGGCAATCATCCATAGTTTTGCAACTCAGTTCTGGCAGCTCGACTTCAGGGCTGGGTTGGTACCAGTTTGATGGGGATGCAGCACTTCTCTCTCTCTGCTTACACTTTGGGGAAATCTTATGCTAGGGATTTTATTTAATCGAGGAAAAACAAACCAACTACCACTGAGCCATTTGATACATGATGGCCTCAGTTGAAGCTGCCATTTAGTGCTCCCCTCCCCCATTTGTTAATCACACACTTTAAACCATCAGACAGGCATCTAAACAAAGGATTGAAAGAAGACCCTTTTGTGATGGAGGAAATCTAGAGAACAAGCCTGAAACAATTTCATATCAGTAGTCATATGAATCTCACTAATAAAACAGCAGCAGGTGAACACCCCTATATGCAGGTCTTCAATCTATTGCCATTAGGGGACAAATTATCCTCTTATTTACTCTTGAATTCCTACTAGCCAATAGGAATGAAGTAGCTGGTTTCTAGTCCATCTTTCCCGGATTAGTGGCATGTCCTGTACATTAAACAGCTTAAACAGAGCAATAAAATATACTGAATCATCAAAGTCTTGGCAAAGTGTGTATGAATTGAAGAAGATGGTTGCCTATTCAACCACTTGGTAGCTTTGCCTGCAGTGCATAGCAAGTCACAACCTTTCAGTGAAGTCAGCCCCGTGTTAGAAAGCAATAGGTTGTCATTGCTACATTTTATATGTCAGCAGAGTCAACAAGTTCATCATCTAAAACTTCAAGAAATATTTTATCTGTTGTGAAAATCAAGTCCCAAGATCAGTCGACACTCAAATTGTAGCATGATAGGACAGGGGTATATGATATCCGCAGTTCCATTTCCAAAATGTCCTTTAATAATTCCTAGCCAGAATTTGCCTTGAAACAATGTCACAAAGTAATGTATTATTTATAATTTATTCATCGCCCAGTTTATATACAATGCTTTGTTTTTATTTATTTATTCTGCTTCCCAGAAAAAAGTTAATTACCATTTAAAAAAGAAGATTGGACCCCAAGGAGATCAATGTTTTTAAGACTCTTTTCTTCTGAGTTCTTTACTTACTAAAAGGTCCACTTATCCTCTTGCTTTTAATTAAATCTGTAGTATTCAACTCATGATGCACCTGCTTAGTCTTGGATTGTAACTTCCAGCATCCTCAGGAAGCTTTGTCAAGGATGAAGGATGCTGAGAGTTATAGTTCAGTAACATCTGGAGTGCTATAACTTATTTAACCCTGTGTGTTTCATGTATTTTGGCTAAATGTGAAGTTTGAATCTCGCCCCCATTTTAACGGCCCCAAAACTCCAGAACCCATGCTAAAAATATAAACTCCATTTGTTTGTTTATTTGTTTAACAATGTGGGCAACCTGCCAAAATCTACAGATTCGGGGGGGGGGGGGGGAACAGGCAGGCAAGAACGTAAAGAAATAAAGAGCAAACACAAGAGCAAAACTATATTTTTTTAAAAAAAAACACCCAATTCTATTTGTAAACCCAAGATAGCCATCGATTCTGGTTAACAGCAAGGTGGATTGTTTCAATGGCTTTGAGAAATGCCAAAAGAGAAGAAGCTGCATAGACCAGTATAGGGGTATACAATTCATGCCCCCTGACCAGTGGTGGGATTCAATTTTTTGACTCCCGGTTCTGTGGGCGTGGCTTGGTGGGTGTGGCAGGGGAAGGATGCTGTAAAATCTCCAGTCAGAGGTGGGATTTGCTGGTTTTCCAAACTACTCAAAATTTCCATTACTGATTCTCCAGAACTGGTCAGAATCTGCTGAATACCCACCTCTGGCCCTTACCCTCAAGACAGCGTGGAGACCTAGCAAGCCTCCTTGCAATGTTTTTACAGGACAGGTAGATTCAACCTCAGCCAGATGGTGCAGGTAAGTCAGTTTTATGTTGTTTAAGTAATGCATGGTGCTCTGAATTGGCATACTGTTTCATATTGGAAGACTGTGTAATCAAACTGAGAGTGGTCAAAACATGAGTTACCATCACCATAGGCATCCTGATCCATTTAGAGTTGTAACTTGTCAACCCTGCAGGCAACTGGCGGCCCACGGGCCAGCTGCGTCACGCACAGGCCACACCCACCCCAGCTCCGCAAAGGCAAAAAGCATTGTGATATGTCCCAATATGTCACGTGACACGATCGAGTTTGACACCCACGCTATTAGGCAAGTCAGGAAATAGCTACCACAAAGATTATAGGAATGCTATTTTACTATTCTACTGTGGACACAAATGTTTTTTGGTTACTGAGTTAGAATTTAGTAGTGCAGAACCAGTTTCTAAGTCCTTCTGCCTAAGTCTCAGGGGATAAATTGTGACTGAAAACCAAAGACCAGTGCACATATATCAAGGAATTTGGGGGAGCATATAGGGCAATAGCAACATAACCAGGGCAGAAGTATATTCAGTAGAGCAGGGGGGTCTAACCCCTGGTCCACAGACGGTACCAGTCCATGGCCTGTTGGGAATTGGGACATGTAAAGTGGCGAATGAGTGCACAAAGTTTCACTTGTGCATGTGCAGGATCTAGGTTGCATGCATGGAACTATCACTGCCCCCTCCTGTCGGGGCTACACTGGAAAGGTTGGGAAGAGGTAGTCTACTCGACTTACAAGCATTTATTTAGTGACTATCTGATGTTACAATGCCACTTATAACTGTTACAACCGCATTCCCACAGTCACATGATGAAAATTCAGGCACTTGGCAACCATTGTGTATTTTCAACAGTTGTGCTGTCCCAGGGTCATGCAATCTTCCCATCAAATCTGACAAGCAAAATCAAAGGGAAAAAAAAACAATTTTGTTTTCATGACTTCATTCTTTACTTAACCACTGCAGTATTTGCTTAACAACCCTGGCAAAATAAAGTCATACAATCTGCCCGACTGAAGAATAGAATAGAATAGAATAGAATAGAATAGAATAGAATAGAATAGAATAGAATAGAAT
>BLBF01000021.1:9952547-9963177 GCA_015471245.1 Laticauda colubrina | reverse complement strand
ATAGAATAGAATAGAATAGAATAGAATAGAATAGAATAGAATAGAATTCTTTATTGGCCAAGTGTGGTTGGACACACAAGGAATTTGTCTTGGTGTAAATACTGTCAGTATAATGTTAGTAAACAGTATCCACTTTGTTTAGCAATAGAAATCCTGGTCCCATCTATGGTCCTTAAGTTGAGGATTACCTGTAAAACCAGACCTTAGTACAGGTAATCCTTGAAAGTACAACCACAATTGAGCCCAGAATTTATGTTGCTAAGTGAGAAATTTGTTAAGTGATTTGCCCCATTTTACAACTTTTCTTGCCACTGTTGTTAAGTGAATCATTGCAATTGTTAAATTAGTTACACGGCTGTTAAGTGAATCTGGTTTCGCCATTGACTTTGCTTGTCAGAAGGTCATCGCTGTGACTCCAGGACACAGCAACTGTCATAAATATGAGCCAGTTGTCAAGCATCCAAATGTCAATCCCGTGACCATGGGGATGGGACAATGCTCGCAAGTGTGAAAAACGGTCACAAGCCACTTCTTTCAGTGCCGTTGTAACTTCAAGCTGTCACTAAACGAACTTAGTATTGTAAATCGAGGACGACCCGTATTTACGTCAGTTACTTCCATGGTTTGGGGGTTCAGTATAAAGAGTTGCTGAACTCAGGCCAGGCCAGGCCTCCAATGAAATCCCAAGAGATCTTCTCAGTAAGATCTGCTGAGGACCCAAACACTTGTTATGTGTGGCCTTTGGCTCACAAAACACTCTGGGGAGCCAAGCACATTCCACAGCCCTTCCTCATCGGCTTGATGTGCAAGTTTCACTCAATTATGCAGGATGATTAGAGCTGACAGCTGCTAGTTGCCAGTTTGTAAAGGCTTAGAAGTATGATTGGGTGCCAGAGAACTCAAAACAAAGCATATTTCTAATAGATTCTTCCCCTCCCCCTGCTTTTTCTTCCTAAGCTTGCTGCATACTGATTCTCTGGGGCTGATTCCTTTTTTTTTTTTTTTAAAGCTGTCAATCAGCGAGGATCAAAAAGAAAACTGAAGAAGTCATTTTACACCCTTATAATTCGTCCTGATGAACACATCTGCTCAGACAGAGGCTTATTGCTTGGGAGAAAATGGGGGTGGATGGGGGAGGGAAGAGAGCCATCAAAAGCAGTCTGGCACATGTGTCCAGGGAATATTATTTCTACCACCGATCTCAGTCTCTTGTTTCTTTACATGGGCTATATGTCCCTTTGTCTTGCAAAAAGCCATATGGTTGCCATAATGTACAGCTTAGCATTAGCTGGGAAACAGGAGCAGTGGATGATAGAACCATGTCATGTTTAATATTTGCCATCAGAATTCAGATATTGTACCCGGGCTGCTGTTTGAAGGATGGAAGCCTGTTGTCCTTATGTGGTTCCTGAGAGATAGCAGCAGTGGAGAATAAGGAGATGAAACAAACAGAGGACATTCTGTGGGGGTGGGTGATTGCCAGGTAATGCAAGCCAATATGAAAAATAAATAGCTGTAATTCTACATGTACAGCCTGGAATTTAACCTAAGCTGAAGAGATTGATTGTGAAGAGTCAGAGAGATTGCTAAGTGGAAAAATGTCCTCAAGAAGAATTTCAATAGTACAAAAGGAAAAGAAAAAAAAATTCCATCAACCATTTTAAGCATGCATTTTTTTTTAAAGAAAACAACTACACATGCCACAAGCACAGACATATAATTGATGCACTTTTAATTGGGGTCAGTGACTGGCTGCACTTGGCAATTTAATTCACACCCCAATAAAATATCACAAGTTTATTTCACTGTAGTGCAAAATGAAATGGATTTTGTATTATTGAACTACAATAGTATTAACTGGGGGTGTTCCATTTAATTTACAAAATTATACTTTTTAATAATCTGCTATGCTACTCCAAAAAATTGATGAGTTGCTTTCCAACCCAAAATAAAAGCAGAGAGCTAAGAGTTTCCTAAGACCAAGTAACCCAAGTGTTCAATCTTAAACCTTCTGTGATAAATTCTAATGAGTATCCTCTGGATTTTGGACAAATTTCAGATTGTTCATGACATCACAGTGATATAGGTTTATGATGTAACAAATGAATCTGCTTCATTTAAAGTAGCTGAAGTAGCTACTTTAGATAAAGTAGCTGAATAAATATAAATAAATAAAGATAAAGTAGCACAGTTGAGAAAGTCCAGAAATATTTCCCAGCCGAACCACAGACAACTGCAATGACCTAATACATATCGATTTCACAGAAGACAATGTTGAAAAGGCACTGAGCAATCTAAAACCATCCCTGTCTATTGGACTGGACGGAATATGTGCCTACTTCTTAGAAAAGCTATCCACTGCCACAGCAGAACCTCTAAGCATAATCTTTGAAAAATCTTTCAGGACCAGCTCCTTGCCTAACCTATGGTCACAAGCCATGGTCATCCCCATCTTCACAAAGGGAGACCCCAGCCTAGTTGAAAATTACAGACCAATATCTTTATGCTGCGTCACCTGTAAAGTCATGGAATCAATTATTAACCAATCCATTATCCTCCACTTAGAGACAAACAACCTACTCTCTAATAAACAATTTGGTTTCAGAAAAAACCTATCCTGCAATCTGCAACTCTTACACTGCAAAAACATATGGACTACACAACTCAATCAGAGCAAAGCAATAGACGCAATCTACATAGACTTCTGTAAAGCCTTTGATTCAGTGGTACACAAGAAAGTACTCCTAAAAGTAAAATCTTACAGTATCTCTGGACACCCGCATAACTGGATAGAAGCATTCTTATCAAACAGACAACAAATGGTCAAAATTGGGAGCATCCTATGGTATCAAATTCTGTACCTGTCAACTGTGGTGTCCCCCCAAGGCAGTTCTAGGACCAACTCTCTTCATACTCTACATAAATGACCTCTGTGATCATATCAAGAGCAACTGCGTTCTTTTTGCTGACAATGTAAAGACATTCAACACCACTGACAAAGCTGCTACCCTTCAAAAAGACCTCGACTATGTGTCAGAATGGTGAAACAAATGGCAACTTCAAATCTCAACTAATAAATGCTCTATCTTACATATTGGCAAAAAAATTCAAAAAGTAAAATACAAGCTGAATAGTCAAGACTTTGTTGATGACAAAAACTTTGTCAAGGACCTTGGAATACTCATCTCTAATGACCTAAATGCTAGAGCCCACTGTAACTACATAGCCAAAAAGGCGTTAAGAGTTGTTAACCTAATTCTACATAGCTTTTTCTCTAATAATATCTCTCTAACTAGAGCATATAAAACATTTGCTAGACCAACACTTGAACACAGGTCATCAGTCTGGAACCCACATTACATTTCTTATTAATACAATTGAGAAAGTCCAGAAATATTTTATGAGAAGAATCCTCCACTCCTCTACTCGTAGCAGAATACCTTATGCCATCAGACTTGAAATTTTAGACCTAGAAAACCTAGAACTACACCACTTCCAGTCCGATCTAAATATAATATATAAAATTATATATTGCAAAGTCCTACCTATCAATAAATATTTCAGCTTCAACCAAAACAATACAAGAGTACAAAATAGATACAAACTAAAGATAAACTGCACCAAACTTGATTGCAGAAAATACAACTTCAGCAACAGAGTAATCAATGTCTGCAATACTCTACCTGACTGTGTGGTTCTTCCCCAAACCCCAAAATCTTCAACATTAGACTGTCTACTATTGACCTCACCCCTTTCCTAAGAGGTTTGTAAGAGGCGTGCATAAGCGCACCAAAACGTGCCTACTGTCCCAGTCCTATTGTTACTTTTTTTTCTTATTCATATCCATTTCATGTATTTATAACCATGTTTATACTTATAACTGTTATCTAATAATTGTTTGACAAAATAAATAAATAAATATATTTCACAAGAAGAGTTCTCCACTCCTCTACTTGTTGTAGAATACCTTATGCCACCAGACTTGAAATTCTAAACCTAGAAAACCTTGAATTACACCACCTTCGGTCTGATCTAAGTATAATATATAAAATCATACACTGCAATGTCCTACCTGTCAATGAATGTTTCAGCTTCGACCCTAACAACACAAGAGCAACAATAGATACAAACTCAAGGTTAACTGTACCAAACTTGATTGCAGGAAATACAACTTCAGCAACAGAGTGGTCAATGTCTGGAACACTCTACCTGACTTTTTGGGGTTTTTTCCCCAAACCCCAAAAACTTTAACCTTAGATTTTTCTATTATTGACCTCACCCCTTTCCTAAGAGGTCTGTAGGGAGCGTGCATAAGTGCACAAACATGCCTACCGTCCCTGTCCTATTGTTTCTTTTTATTTTTCTTATATGCATCCATTTCATGTATTCATAACGATGTATATACTTATACTTATTATCTTGTAAGCTATTGACAAATCAAAATAAAAAGATAAATGAATCAGACAGAAGATTCTCAAAGCTGGTACAATTTTTTGCTCCACTCCGCTTTTTATTTGGATCAAATTAACTACAATTTTATGAAGTCTTATTTGGAGCTAGGCTCCCACCAAACTCTGTCTATGTCCTACCAAAACCTTTGTTTGTAACTTTTAACTGGGAAAAATGGTGCATTATAGAGCAAAACATTTTCAACCAATGTAGCTCAAATGGAGAAACTTACAGAAAGCATCCAGAATCCATTATTCCTGTGGAATTGAAATTGGGCAAATTTTATAGAAAGTTAATGGCATAAAAATCATCATAAAGTATTTTATAATACAGAATGTCATAAAATATTTCCCTTGGTCAACTCCTGATGTTTGACCATAGCATACAGTTTAACATAGGCTACTTTCAAGGCAGAGACATTTCTTAATATCTCCTTAAATTTTTAAGAATTTTTCCAATACCTTAGAAGCTTTGCCCTCATGGAATTGAGTAATCTGGTAAAAAATATATATCTGAAAGAATGACCCCACAGTCTATTACTAAAAACTCTTGTGCTCTTTTGTTTATGATTTTCAATTGTGTGACATTATTGAACTAAGGTAACTCAAATGGGCTACTTTACAGAATGCTGGAAACCAGGACTCCCATGGGAATGAAATTTGGGGAAGTTGTGGCTGCTTCAGTGTGATCACACCTTCCACTTCCACTTCCCAGAAACCATTGATTATGTGGCACAAGGAAGATGGGAGGGCCATATCTCTGTCCTTTCCCCCCTCTAGTTCCTGTAACCAACTGGTCGGCAGCAAGACCTGATAGATGAATAGTAATTGGCTGTTTTGGAACTGAGGCTGAAATTTGAAATCTTTTTTAATAGTAGTGGGCAGCAAAAAAAGAGGAAGGGAGTCACTTGGATGTCTGCTGATGAGGTAGGACTTACTGGAGATGTCTGTAGTCAATGGATGAACCCTCTTCCCCCTTGGAGAGAGGGGACATACTGGGATGGGGAGTGAGTATGCTGTTTTCCTTACATTCTTTGACTTCTTTTATTCCCTCTACCCACAGCAGACAGTTCTACGAGTCATCTGAGGAAGAGGAGGAGTGGTTTCTGATGTTCCCTGCCTACTTGCCACAAGCAAAGTCAATGGGGAAGCTGGCAGGAAGTCAGAAATCACTTCTACTCCCTCTGCTGTGCCCAATCAGCTGGCAAGAAGGTCCAAAAGGTGAATAGTGATTGGCTGCTTTGGAAGAGAGGCTAACATTTGAAATCTCATAATGGTGGAGAGAGGGGTGAGGGAAGGATGAGGAAAGCAGAGGCCTGCTTGTGAGGTAGGGTGCTTGGGAAACACCAGTGCTCAAAGGGTGAATCCTCCTCCCTGGAGGGAAATGGTCCTTAGGGACATACCAGGATGGGGATTGGGACTGTGGTTTTCTTGTGGTTGATAGCTCCCTTGTTCCCTTTCCCCTCAGCAAATTGGCAGGAAGTTCCACAGATCAGTTAAGGAGAAGAAGTGATTTCTGATGCTCCCTGCCAGTTTCCCACAAGCAAAGTCAAATGGGGAAGCTGGCAAGAGGTTAGAAGTTGCTCCCACCCATGAGGATTCAATTTCTCTGGTTAGGTATGGAAATATCATTGAAATGATGGCCGAGTGGATCATGGGTTGTCTAGTAAGTCCTATTTCTGTGTGAATAGACATAGGGATTGACTATCAATGGCTGTAATGTGATATACTGAAAACAGCACAGTCTAATAAGTATTCCTTCTGTAGGTCTCTCTGGTATGGTTCTTGACTCAGATAGTAGTACCACATAGATTGATACACTGCTTCACAGTGCTTTATGGCCCTAAGAGTTTACAAAGTCAGCATCTTGCCCACAACACTCTGGGTCCTCATTTTACTGACCTCAGAGAGATGGAAGGTTGAGTCAACACTGAGCCAGTGAGAATCAAACAATTGGCAGTCAGCAGAAGTAGCCTACAGTACTGTACTACATAGGTAGCTTGGCACTTCCTTCTTCCAAAAAGTTTTTTTTTCCAAATTCCCAATTGAGGCCATATTTTGGTGTTCAAAGTCCACTTTCCACAGGAGAGGGAGTCAGACAAGGCTATACAAATATTTGAAATGCCAAGAATACAAATTAGCCTTAGCCTGCTTGTTGACACAGTTCTCCATCTGCAAAATGGAAATAAGGCACCCCAAACGGCAAGACCATTGTCAGTGTGATGAAAATGAAATTTAAACATTTAACTGGAGCCATGGATGGGCTCACACATCACTCTAAATTGATCTTTATTAATTTTCATTGCAGTTAAAGTAGGGTTTTCCTCATCAACATCTTAATCCATACACATAAGAATACGTTTCTAGATTCTTGAGTAAAACTGCCATTATTTTTTGGCTTCTTCAGACTCTCTTTTATTCTTTCTGCACTGTAAGCAGGAAGTGAACTGTTTACAGGATATGTATCTTTGTTTAATACAAACTGCTTACGAGGTTGGCAATCCCTCCAGAGGGAAGGAACACTATCAACTTCAACTATGCTACACTGTCCAAGGTACTGAAAAGACTGTTGCCAGTTTTTCAGTCCTGTATAGTCCAGTCCGAGCAAGTTGTGAGGCACACTTCATACTTAAGGCTTTGTCTTTTCTTACTCTTGCTAATAATCAGACAAATCAAGTCCTTTTTGTTTTTGCAGATATTGTTTACATTGGAGTCTCCTGTTTGTACATTATTTGCTTCTTCTGTTAAATTTTTTGGTATTTGTTTCACAATCGCTGTTATATTTTTTACATTTGGACAGACTGAATGATGCTTGAATATCTCTGCTACCCCCAGACTATCTTTATATAGTATTCTCAAATGACACAAGACAAGTCATCTGTTAAAAACACAGTATGGAAGATATCACAATATAGTCCATGGGACTTTGTTCATGTATGGAAGCTTGGTTTATGGATCGAGCATCCAACCAAAAGCATTTTTTTTTTTGGGGGGGGGGGGACATTTATAGGGACATAAAGAAAAGCATCCAATCTTATGCAGCTGAACACCTCATTAGGTAAGGTCTTGTAAACAGCTTCCTATCTGGTTGTCTGCAACATATGGATCCTTAAAGTCAAATGTTATTCTCTGCTTTAAATGGTCCACTGTACACACTTACTAGGGAACTTATTTGTGAAGAAATCTATTTAGAATTCACTTGGACTTCATTTTGCTCATATTACATTTCCAGGGCAAAAATACACATTTGTTCTCTCTGAATCATGTTGTTGCCTTAGGTCTGTGTGGCCCTGAGATGAACTGGGACCAGGAAGATCCAGGTTTTAGTCCACTCTTAGCCCTGGAAGGTTACTGAGACCACTTGCCATACTTCTGCCCCTCCTGGTTTACACAAATATATTTTAGTGAAATATTGGAAGAAAAAAGGTGGTATGTGCTTCTTGAGTTCTTTGGGATTATAAATCCAATAAATCAATTAATCAGGAAAATGCCCTCTGAGTTTAAAGCAGAAGTAAGGCCTTCAGAAATCTCTGAAAATTGTTATCAAATTGTAATTTTAAAGTGATGAAAGAGAAAAGTTGTGAGAGTAACAGTATTTACTTTTAAATTAAATATATTTAAAATGAATACTTATGCTTATTTCAAAAATGAACCAATTAACTTCATTTCAGAATGCTGAGGGCTTGTTTTCAATCAAGAAAAAAAATGTGAACATTTCTGAGGTAAAATATGGTTTTATATGTAGCACAAATACATTTGAAATTTTATATGTAACGCAGTGAGATGTACCATTGTGACAAGATCATATATTAAACCATGGCATGTTTAACATTTTGGTTTGCTGAATGCAACTGGCTGAATTCACATTATTCTAAACCAGTTGAACAATTGCTAATAATAAGTGTTTAGAAGCTACACTTCTAGTGGTTACACTATGGTTGGGCTAGTGATGCAAAATAAATGAGGTTAGAATTGACACATAGGTAAATTTCGCATTTTATGTTCTTTTCTGGGATTTTCATTGCCCCACTCCCATGTTTTTATATATTTTTTTAATGAATTGTACTTTGGGGCTTATAGCATAATTTCCATATGTCTCCCAATTTAAAATGGTAAGTTTTTCACCAAGTCTATTTGGAGGCATCCCTGGGGTCTGCATGCAGTGTTGGCACCTCAAATTGCTCATTTCTCTGCTGTCAATTGTGCTTTCCAAGTTTTGGGTTCTCACATCATGCTGACTAAGCCACAAATAAGCAAACCACTATGGCAATCTTCTCAGCAGGGTGTGCAACCTTCCCAACCCTAACTTTTGGCCACGTCTGGAGGAGACGGAGCAGGGGTGAAATTCAAAAATTTTCCCTACTGGCTCTGTGGGCATGGCTGTGGGCATGGCTTGGTATAATAGTAATAGCAACCAGGGGTGATTTTTTATCGATTCAAATCGTCCCTACACCTCTCCTTTCACCGCTGGGAAGGAGAATGGGGACAGCAAGAAGAAGAGGAAATTAGTGAGTATTTAATGATTCTGACAGCAAAATGGTCCCTGAATTTGAAAAGTCCTTCAGATAAAAAGAACTCTTTGGCTCATAGAAGGACCATTGTCTCCAACTTAAAAAGCTTTTTCCACTTTAATAAAAACATGTGTTTATTAAACTCTGAAAAATATATATTAGGTAGTCCTCGAGTTACGATCACAACTGAGCCCAAAATGTACATTGCTAAGTGAAACTTTTGTTAATTGCATTTGCCTCATTTTATGACTTTTCTCACTACAGTGGTTAAGCGAATCATTGCATTTGTTAAGTTAGTAACATGGTTTTTAAGTGAATTTGGTTTTGGTGAATTTTGCTTGTTAAAAGGTCGCAAAAGAAGCTCACATGACCATGGGACACTGCAACCATCATAAATCTGAACCAGTTGCCAAGCATCTGAATTTTGATCATGTGACCACGGAGATGCTGCAATGGTTATAAGTGGGAAAATTGGTCATCAGTCATTTTTTTCATGGGTGTTGTAACTTTGAACTGTCACTCAATTATCTCTTGTTACCTGTTTCACACTTTGGAAAGGATCTTTTTCTCACACACCTTTTGATGCATGTGCATGTGCAAACTGAAATCTATACTTTCTCCAGCACTCCCCAAAGAATAGGATGACACCCCCCCCCCCCATCTGCCTCCTTCCCTATTGCACTCATCACTTCACTGCAGGATCCATCTAAAATATGATCTTCACCGATGTATTTCACTGAGATCTTCTCCCAACTCCTGGCTGCCTCCAGGCCAGTTTCCAAACCGATTTAGAGAAGTCGTAAATCTATCAGCTTCCATACGGCTTTTAGCAAACATTGGTGGCATAAAGGTGACTTAGAAAAACTAACTTTCATTCATTTCATAAACATTTCCCTGCCTGTAAAATGATCCTTATTCATCAGGAGTAATTATATTAGCTGTTTGCAAACAACTGTGAAAATTGGTAATTGAGAGAAATTTCCAGCAGGGTTTACAATGACCTTAGGAATAGCTTCTTGCAGGATATCCTGTTGGGGTGCTAACTGCACTAAAAAAATCTACAGAAAATTCCACACAGTAATGTCTGATGTTAGAATCTTCCCTGCCTTTATATCCCAATATAAAAGGTTTACAGTTGTTTCTGATCAGTGGCTAGGCTCTTCACTTTGTATAAAAGACATATTGTTAAGACTTTGAGAGCCATGACAATTTTTCAACATCCCTGGAACTGACACAACCCTATTGTTAAAATGAAAAAAAAAAAAGTTTATTAACCCCTTTCAAAGGTCAAGTGAGTTTATTTTAGGGCTCAATTTGGGGAGAAAAAAGACCCCACAATTTTGCTGCCAAAATCATTGTTTTATTGTGAGATTTTGACAGTGCAGGGGGAGGAAGCCACTAAAATAAAGCTGAGGATCACAGGAAACCCAAATGCCCTCAACAAATATCCTCTAAATCAGGGGTCTCCAACCTTGGCCACTTTAAAACTTGTGGACTTCAACTCCCAGAATTCAGTTGAAGTCCACAAGTCTTAAAGTGGCCAAGGTTGGAGACCTCTGCTCTAAGTAGCAAAAAAAGAAAGCAGTCTGATGTCATCTCAATTTGAATACAGGTATTCCTTGATCACAATTGAGCCCAACATTTCTGTTGTTAAGTGAGACATCTCTTAAG
>BLBF01000021.1:9897652-9947547 GCA_015471245.1 Laticauda colubrina | reverse complement strand
CCAAACTCCGTGGAAGCGAGGGCACTGGGAGGAACGGGTGGAGGGTGGAACTGCAATGGGGTTGATCCAACAGCATTGTTCATCCCCTGACCGTCACTAGCTTTTTTTTTTTTTTTTAAGGCTGCTAAGAGAACAGGGTGGGAACGCCCCTGAGTGGGAGTTTAAGCAGAGAAACGCCAAGCAGCCCCAAACAGCACCCGGGGAAGATGGGAGTAATTATGGAATCAGCCAAAGAAGTTACTCGGGTTGATTCTGTTGCAGGCTGACTGTAGAACAAGGAGCTCACTCCTCTTCCTGGCAGGGAAGTTGCCAGAATCAGTTTTGGGGCACTTCCATTCATCAGTTTCTCAAAAAGCACTTGAAAATTAATCTGGGGTCACTTCAAAACTGTTGAAGTGGTCAGAAAATAGTGTTCTGTTCTGAGTTGTCATGGAGCCTGCAAGGGGGAGAAAAATTCCCCTCACACAAAAGGAAAAATAAAATGCTGCATACCAAACCTGCCTTTACTTCATTCTATGTACACGGATGCAGTGGCTCAGTGGCTAAGACGTTGATCTTGTTGATCAGAAAAGTCGGCAGTTTGAATCCCTAGCACTGCATAATGGAGTGAGCTCCTGTTACTTGTCCCATCTTCTGCCAACCTACCGTGTTTCTCCAACAATACGGCCTCCACCAATAGGAAGGCCCAGCATGTTTTATTGGCATAAAATAAAATTAAGCCCCTCCCTCCAAATTAAGGCCTATATTAAACACGCAAAATGGGGGGGAATGGTGGGGGGGGCTTGCCGTTAGGAAGTACTTTTGTTGCATACCCGGATATGGTGCTGCCTGCATTGGTGGGGCACTTCGTATTGGGAGACCTTCCGCCACCATTGCTTTACCTTCTCCCCATGCTGCCACGACATTTAGAGCAACACCACAGCATTTGGCAGAGCCATGCACAGCTAGCCAGGGCTTCTCCCTGCAACCGGAGCCCTGTGGAGACACTTGGCTTCAGGCACTCCTGTCGCTGCCTTCCTTTTGCCTTCGAAGGTAAAGCCAATTCTTTCAAAAATAACACCCTACTACAACAAAACCTCTGCTGCCCAAGAGGGCAGCCCAATCCCATGTGGGGAGGCAAATCTCCCGGGGCTGCAGCACAGGATCAGCCCACCCAGGAGAAGCGCCCAGCCACAATCCCTGCCTGGCGCCGGGCAGAGCATGAAGAGCTTCTCCTGGGGCGCCCAGCGCAGCTGACAGGCGGGCCCTCCTGCCCAAGCGCCTCCCTGCCAGGCCCTCCGTTCATCCCACCAGGGATGCACTGGAGCCGTACGGGCTGGGCAGAGCTGGGAAAGTGAGCCGTGGGTGCGCCCTGCCTGCCAAGCGAAAGAGCCGGGCTGACCCAAACTTGGCTTCCTTCCCAAGTCCCTCCAGAAGGGGGCACTGGGAGAGGCTGCCCGAGGCAGTGATAGTGCCCACTCACCCGTGGACAGGTAGGCAAGGTGACGGCCTGCGCTGCGTACTCCTCTGAGCTGAGCCCCACCGAGTCAGCGCCTCTGCCTGATGCCCATTCCGCTGCAGCGTTTGGAGCTGCCGGTGCATTTGGAGATGCGTGAGGACAGGGACGGGCTGGGCAAGGGGTGGAAAGGACAGGTGGCTTTGGGCTCTCTCCGCCAGCCAGGGAAGCAGCGCTGCCATCACCTCGTCTCCCTGTCCATGGACGAGTGGATGCTATCACTGCCTCAGACAGCCTCTCCTGGTGGCCTCTTCGGGCTCACGCTGGAGGGACTTGGGAAGGAAACCAAGCCCAGGTCAGCCCGGCTCTTTTGTTTGGCAGGCGGGCGTGCACCCGCGGCTCACTTTCCTGGCTCTGCCCAGCCCGCATGGCTGTGGCGTGGCCCTGGCGGGATGAGCGGAGGGTCTGGTGGGGAGGCGCTTGCTGCCTTGGTAAGAGCTCTGCTGTCAGGAAGGAGGGCCCGCCTGTCAGCTGTGCTGGGCGCCCCAGGCGAAGCTCTTTGTGCTCTGCCGGGCGCCAGGCAGGGATGGCGGCTGGGTGCTTCTCCCGAGGTGGGCCAGTCCTGCACTTTGGCCCCAGGAGATTTGCCTCCCCGCATGGGGTTGGGCTGCCCTCTCTGGCAGGGGAGGCTTTGTTGTAGTAGGGCGTCCTTTTTAAAATAATTGGCTTTACCTTCAAAGGCAAAGGGAAGATGGTGACAGGAGCACCTGAAGCCAAGTGTCTCCGCCGGGCTCCGGTTGCAGGGAGGAGACCTGGCTAGCCACACGTGGCTGTGCCAAACTCCACGGCGTTGCTCTAAACGCCATGGCAGCAAGGGAGAAGGGAAAGCAACAGTGGTGGAAGATCTCCTGATACGAAGTGCCTTACCAACACCGAGGTCAACATCCAAGCAGTTGCTGCCTGCCCCCCGAGGATGCAAGGGGGGCAATTAAGTCACCCCCGAAAAGACAGCCTAGCCATTTTTTCGGAGGTCAAAAAGAATAAGGCCCGGCCTTATTTTGTGAGAAACACGACAGCAGTTTGAAATGTGCAAGGGGAACCTTTACCTTTATGTACATGTGCATATTGTACATTAAAAAAATGCATTGGACTTCCTACAGAACAGATCCAGAACAGAATCAAGCTGGGAGTGAGAAACAGGGCTAGGTGGGAAGTTCTACCAAAGGAGAAATGGTCCATCACATCATCTCTATAGAACCTGACCACTAAAAACAAACCCACCAATTTTACTTTTACAGGTAGTCCTCAGCTTACAACAGTTCATTTAGTGACCGTTCAAAGTTACAATGGCACTGAAAAAAAGTGACTTACAATCATTTTTCACCCTTATGTCCATTCAGCATCCCCATGGTTACAAAATTCAGATGCTTGTCAACAAACTCATTTTTTATAACAGTTGTAGTGTCCTGGGGTCATGTGTTCTCTGTTTGCGACTGTCTAACAAGCAAATTCAATGGGGAAGCAGTGATTCACTTAACAACCATGGCAAGAAGAGTCATAACATGGGGCAAAACCCATTTAACAAATGTCTCACTTAACAACAGTAATATTAGGCTCAATTGTGATTGTAATTCAAGGTCTACTTGTATACTACAGCTGAGTCAGTAATAAATCTCAAATGGAACAGATCTTATAGAATCACAGATGTTCAGAGTTGCCCTTGAACCAGCATAGAATATACAAGTGCTGTTAAAATCAGTTCTACTAATCCCCCTCCCTCTTTTTCTGTCTCTCTCAGTCTCTCATACACATACACATGCACAAGTGTAACCTAGAATAACTTCTCTTTTAAAGACACTGAGATGTTCAGAAATATACTATTTCTTCAAATCTCCCCATTCTCTTTCTTCTTACCACATCCCAAGGCAAGTTTCATCCCCATTTTTCTTTTTAATTCTCTGAGGTCAATGCCCTACTACACAGTGTTGGTTCCTAAAATACTGTAAAAGCTCAATTGAGATAATATATTTTAACTAATTAGTTGCACTGCCTTGGAGTAAAACTATTTAATTCTTCCAAATGCTGAAATGTATATTGAAGAGGACTGATTAAAATGGTTCTGGTCAGCGTTCAAATTTTCGCCTTTTTAATGAAGCTTTTCAAACTGTCCACAATGAGAAAGTTGCCAGCTGCTAGCTTATTTTTCTCCATGTTGTGCTCTACAACATACACTCTTTATCATTCTTAGCAATTTAAGCAACTTTAAAATAAAACAAATATAAAAGTAAAATACATCTATTTATATATAGATCATGGCCCATCTGATTTCTATGATTCTGAAAAAGAAAAAGAAAACCCATTCCGAGCCAATAATAAATAGTATTATAAAAGCCACCAGACAATTGTGGGAAACTTCATAGTTACTGACAAATTGAGGAGTCACATGCTTGAACAAAATGTTCCACGTAACCTTTTTAAGGATTTAGACACATGGATCTTCATCAACAGGCCACACTTTGCTTAAAGCAGGGACATATAACTTTTCTGGGCCAAGAACCGCAAAGGTTCTTTGAATAGCATGCCTGTGATAGCGCTCAAAAAAGTAGGTGGGAGTCAAGACAAAAACTAAACTTGATTTCATTTGCATTCAAATTAAATTAAAATTACATCTAGTTAATGTGATTACATTCCCTGGTTAATTATTATGTGTAACTGGTTCGCACTCTAAAAATGTATTCCAGAAAATACAAGGTTTGCCCAGAGGGATGTGGAAAAAAAATGCTTTTTCTTCCCTTAAGATGGATTTTCCATATCAAAGTGCAGTTTTACTGCACTACAAAATGGAAAGTTGACTATGCACAACAAGACAGAGTAGTGCTACCCTAGATGCTTTACACATCTTTAATGTGTGAAGTGCCCAATTAAAAGGAAGTCAGGTTTAGAAAGTAAACATGGCCAAAAGGAAAATGAAGCTAACCCAAAGTGTTATTTTTCTAACTCTTGGAGTAAGAGTTTCTTCATTATCAACCTGAGTTGCTTCATTATCAACCTCTGCTTCTCTTTTAATAAACAAATCAGATAACAGATAACAAATAATCAGAATTGGAAGGGACCCCCACCCAAACAGGGGACAAATGGCAGTCCAATCTCTTCTTGAAAGTCTCAACTGATGGCGCTCCCACAACTTCCGAGGGCAACTTCTGTTCCATTGGTTGATTGTTCTCACTGTCAGAAAGTTTCTCCTTATTTCTAGGTTAAATCTCTCCTTGGTCAGTTTCCATCCATTATTCCTTGTCTGGCCTACAGGAGCTTTAGAAAATAGCTTGACCCCTTCCTCCTCCCTGTGGCAGCCCCTCAAATATTGGAAGACCACGATCATGTCTGCCCTGGTCCTTCTCTTCACTCGACTAGCCAAGCCCAGTTCTTGTAAACAAGGGGTGGCATGTTGGATTCTTTCTCCACTGTTCTTCCAGTAGACTGTAAGTTCTAGTCCTGCCTTAGGCACTAAGCCAGATGGGTGATCTTGCGTCTGTCATTCTCTCGCATCCCGAGGAAGGAGGCAGTGGCAAACAATTTCTGAAAAACCTTGCCAAGAAAATTGCAGGGACTTGTCCTGACACAGTCTCATGATTGAACAGAAGAAGAAAAATGCTCAGTCACCTGCATTCATTTTTTTACCTTTACTTTTAGATGAAAAACATAAAAGCATGTGTATTGGTTAACTTTTATGTTTATTTAAATCTCTTATCAACACCTTGTTTTATTACTTGCCATGCTAAACAAAGAGTGGTGAAAATATATTCACACATACACACACACAGTCAGTACACCTTTAGAGTTGAAACAGGAAATTCTAATGGGAGTCAAGTCAAAATAGATTATTTTAATAAACTTCTTTGCTTTCTAGAAAAGCTGCTTTTTTACATAATGTAGGAAACGTGGTTGAAGGGAAATAGGAACATTTCGATAGAGGGAAGTACCAGTCTTGTGTCAAACTGGCTTTCTTTGCTTTCAGTAATGTCATGTATAGCCAAATTAGATAAAAGAAATTAGTTTATTATTTTTTCCCCAGAAAAGAGAATCTCAGACTAAGGAAATATTGAGGTGCAAAATGGTTCTGAAGCAGTTGATAACGCTGTAACATGTAAACAAACAGGAATTCAAGAAACACTTTCGACTTAACTGTGCTCATAAACTAATTTTCATTAGAATCTCTACTTGAACACAGTTTGATAGAAGTTGCTGTGGATTTGTTAATCACATCTTGTTTTCACAGTCAATCTTGGACTTTTTTGCAACCATTATTTATGGCAACATTTGTTATCCTTCACATTTTGTGCAAGAAGCACAAGAGGCACAAAGATAATCATTCTTAGAAAGTTCCTTGGGGAGAAATCACTGCAGTCTTTAAGATGGTTATGCCCACTTTACGAGAATGAGGAAAAATTACACTTTGTAAGCGTTTCCCTAAATTTGGCCAATATAAGCAAAGAAACAGATCATTCTCTTCAGATTTTAGTTGTTTGACAAGACCCAGGGCATGGCCTGAGGGCATACGATGCAGTCACCTTGCTGAAGCTTACAATCTCCATGTCTAGCGAATGTTTGATTAGGAAATTGCTTGAGGACTCCATGGAAGCAAAAGTTAAATTTACTAACACATAGCAAAAGAGAACACCACAAAATAATAAACATTTTAAAATAGGCTGGAATATATTTATGGGCTAACCATTAAAAAAAACCCTGCAAACTCAGAATTTTTTCAAAGCTTCCAAGGAAAGAAGGTTGCCCTAACTCTTAATGTAACCTAAATTGTCAAGATGTCATAGTGTAAAACTGGTACAATTTTCCACTCAAGACTTTCGAACATAATCAGTGCTAAGAAAAGAGGATGTTTGGGTTCACCAAATTTGAAATTGTATTTCAATGCTTGCTGTTTGGTCTGGCTAAAAGAGTGGGTTAATTAATATTCAGAATAAGAAGTTATTTGGTTTAGAGGGCCATGAATTAAAATTTGGATGGCACGGCTATTTATGGCTTGATAAGGTTAAAATAAATGTTGATTATAATAACCATTTTATTAGAGGTGCCATCCTAAGAGTTTGGAATAAACATTAAAGAAGGTTTTATATGAAAGTATCTCTTTGGGGTCCCCCGGGAAGTTTTCAAAGAAAGGAAATGGTGGCGAGGTCAGACTGGTGGACTTATGGTCTAATAATATATTTTAATTTAGTGGTTTTATTCTCAAATCTAAAGAGGAGTTAGGATTAGAAGGATGTGTCTGCCATTGGTTTACATATTTACAATTGAAATAAAGATTTAAGTCAGACAAAAAGAGTTATGGGTTTGACTTTGTGAAAAATGAACTGGAAATCCTGCTGCATGGTAGTGATGAACACATTATTGCTAAGGTCTATACATTTTTACTGAATTGGAATTGGAAAATCAATATGTAAAGTATTGCATGACACAATGGGCAAGAAACTTCGGATATGATGTAGTCCTTGAACAATGGGAGAATATGTGGATGAAAGGTCTAAAGTTTACACTAAATTATGATGTATCTTTGGTGTTTAACACCAGATAAGTTATCAAGAATGTATAAATGTATTTCAAATGAATGTTGGAAATGCAAATGTGAAGAATATATCTTTTATCACTTATGGTGGACATGTGATAAAGCAAAGAAATATTGGAGTAGGATTCACATCTTAATTCAGAAAATTATCAGAGTAAATATAAAGATAAAACCAGAAATTTTTCTTTTGGGTTTAATGGAAAAAGATGGGGAAAAATTGGAACTTTGATGTTCTATATGTTGACAGTAGCAAGATTACTTTACACACAAAAATGGAAGGACGGTTCAATTCCTATAATGGATGAATGGTTGCAAAAGTTGATGGAGTTAGCAGAGATGGCCAGGTTAACAAAATGTAATTAACTTTTTTTTTATTTGCAAACCATTTCTGGACCTGGTGCTTGAGGTAGAAAAAAAGGAAAATGAATTTACCAATTAGATAGGCTTGATGTTATAGAAATGGCTAGCTTATATTATGTAAAAGTAAAAAGTTGAGGTTTGATGCTATTATCTTATTATACTGCACCAAAGGGAGTTGGAAGTCAATGTCTTCACTTTTTTTTTTCCCTTTACCCTACATTTTTCCCTTCCCTTGTTTTCCTACAATATTCATTTTGTATATTATGAATTAATAAAATAAAAAGAGAAAGTGCAGAGCTGCTGCATCTTCCCTGAAAATATAAAATAAAAAAGACTTGTAAACATGACCAGTACTGAGACTTATTTTTTTATTCTTCAATTTGTAGGGACAAAGGCTATTTGGGTCATACCAGGGCTGAAAATATCCATAGCAAAGTGATTACCTGGTCACACGACCATGTCTTTATGTCTTAGCGTGTGACTGCTATTTTTGTTGAAACATGCGTGCTAATATATTTTCTAACCAAATATTTAGATTGCTTCACACAGGTTATTCCCAGAAAATTTTACAACTGTTAGGAGAAACAAAAATGGTAATTATATTGTTCTACATGGGAGCATGGCAGAAATTTAAAAGATAGCACTGAAATCCTGATGTATCAGGGGTGGGATTCAAAATTTTTAACAACCGGTTCTGTGGGCGTGGCTTAGGTGGTGGGCATGGTGGTCATGTGACTGGGTGGACACGGCTTGGTGGTCATGTTATTGGCTGGGTGTGGCCAACTCAATATCACATTGAGGCACACATCTCCCCACCTGGCTTCTCATGACTGTGGGGATGCTGCAACAGTCGTAAGTGTGAAAAATGGTCATAAGTCACTTTTTTCAGTGCCATTGTAACTTTAAATGGTCACTCCGCACAAGCAAAGTACCCGCAAAGGAGGGGAAAAAAACTCCAGAGAAGTCCCTGAGACAGGAACTCTAGTCCTGCCAAGAATGTAAAAAGGGTTAACGGAGAGGCAGTTTCTGTAAGCAACACCAGAATGTTTCCTTCTTGCCTTCCTTACAGGATTAGGCCAGTAATTTCTTCTAACAACCGGTTTTCCAAACTGCTTAGAATGTTAACAACCGTTTCTAGCGAATAGGTGCTGGTAGAATCCCACCCCTGATGGATCCTAGGCATTACAGAAAATTTGACATTTTATGGGTTTTGTGGAAACCTTCTTTGTAATAAGCTCTCTACAATTGTAGACTGCTTTGGCCAAGCTCTGGAACAGGGCAAAAGTTCCCTTCAAGCAAGCCTCAGGGAACAGAACACTTTAGAAGTGATTATATTTGTGTCAGCCTTCAAGATCTTCTACTATCGCTTTGCATCTTTCGGCTGTCATAAGAAATGGGGGGAGGGGAGGGCGGGATGAGTCTGGGAAGTGAGCTGGAGGTGTTACATTTTTCTGTTGTGTAAATGAAGGGGGGGGAAGCATACATCAGAGTTAGGTTTCTATTTCTCGCTTAGCTTTCTTTTCTCTGCGCAACTGCAACCCATTATCAAAATATGCCAAGGTCAACGGACAGAGGCCTCATCATCACCTGAAGATGCCCACATGATCATATTCACAATTTCTAATTGGAAGTTTCATCTGAACTATTGGGGGTGAGAACACTTCCATCACTTTGTATATGTGATTTACGCGCCTAATTTCTCAGATTCAGAATTCTCTGGTTGCTACCACTTCACTTTCAGTAAAAGATAACTTTTCTCTAAATTAAAGAGTCTAAGTATTTCTTGATTGGATTTTGATTCAGATTCAAGAAGTGGAAATTGCCCCAGGAAGTCAAACCACTCAGAAGGAGTTCAGGAAATGGTATCTGGCTTTTCTCAGTTGAACAAGGGCAGCGAGCAGGAAAGATGGGAGAACAGGGGCCATGCAACTGGAAAATTAAGCGCTGAAGTGAATTCTGAATCCACTTTTCCCATTTAACCAGGCTAATGGCTGAGGTTCAGCTTCTTACTATCTTCTTCCCAGGTGTTGTTCATATTTTCATTTATTCAGTTCCATATTATGATTTCCTGAAATTATGAAGTCAAGAGATTTCATCAGGGTTGCTTTCAAACTTTTAGCCCTAAAGAGTACTGAAAATGCTATTCAAATGAACAGCAGGAAATTTGAAGATGTTCTTTTGAGGGGTTAGAGGTTACAGTGAATAGGGACACTGTCTTGGTGGGGGAACGAAGCTTCAAAGAACCTCCCCTCTATCTTTTAGCAGATGGCTTTATTTAAATAACCTAGAAAGCTTCCATCAAGAAATAGCATCTCTGCTGATTCTCAACCAAACTCAACTGTCCAGTTCCTAAGCTCAGGAGACTGAAGGGTCTTCTCTGCATTGTAGCTTGTGGTGGACTGAAGGACTTTATTGTAAAATGCCTGACATTCAAGCCATCTCAATGTGGTCTACCAACCCACCCACTAATTCATACTTTTTCTCCCATTCACAAAGTGTTTTCCCCATCTTAAATTTCCTGAAATGCTTTGGCAGGAATTTTACTTTCCATTGATTTCCTATTGCCAAATGTGTGATTGATGTCCTCCAGGAAGCATAAGCTTCTACACTGTGTCCAGAACACATTGCCAACCAAGCCTACTTCAATTTGAACTCTGCCAGGAGGCTGCTGTATTTCTTTCCTATCTTGTAAACCAAGAGGTCGGGTGGGGCCTAAGACAGCAAATTGCAAGATGGCTTGCCTGGCACTGTGCCTGCCTGCCACTCGGGCTAATTGCAAGCAGGCAAAGGAATCAGCTTGGGGTGGGGCCTGATGAAGTAAGAGCGGAAAGAGGTAAAAAGATAACTTTCGATCAGGAGCCATCTCTTATAGAACCCAGAGATTTAAAGATGTCCAAGGAACCTTCCCACATTTCTATATATAAGGACACTGGGAGCCAACTGGCTCCTTCACAGAAAAGGTAATTCCAGTTTGGAAGCACAAAACTCAATGTTTAGCGGGCGCACACAATGATCGTGGAAAAGTTATTTGAAAAGCAGACAGTTTCAAACTCTCCACCATCATCTTCCAAAATATCCAGAACAGCCTTACTCTGGAGAGCATGGTCAGCACACAGTCAACTACATGACAGATGGGGCAGAGTTTTTAAACTCTGAAACTACAATTGGTCCATATGTATGGTTTTCTTATACATCCTGCTGGCTGAGCATATTGACACTC
This sequence comes from Laticauda colubrina, assembly GCA_015471245.1. Taxonomy (NCBI): domain Eukaryota; kingdom Metazoa; phylum Chordata; class Lepidosauria; order Squamata; family Elapidae; genus Laticauda; species Laticauda colubrina. The sequence goes on along the minus strand of BLBF01000021.1, from coordinate 9,936,954 downwards.
CTTCAACTCAGTTGAAATTTGGGCTGCTTTATCACAGACTAGTGATGGCGAACCTTTTTGTTGTGGTGTGCCGAAAACAAGCATGTGCATGATAGTGTGAGCATGCATGTGCCGGTACCCATAATGCAATGCATCCCGCCCCCCTGGCACATGCGCGTGCAACACCCTTCTTCCCCATCTCCCCCTTACCTGCACTGTACGTGCCTCCCAGCTGCTTTTCAGCTCATTTGAGGCCTTTTCCGGCCTCCCAGAGGCTTGACGGAAGGCTCTGCAGCCTTTGGAGGCCAAAAAACGGGCCCATTTTTCGGCCTCCAAATACTGGAAGTGACAAAACAGCCCTGTTTTTCAGCTTCCAAAGGCTGCAGAGGCTTCCCTCAAGCCTCTGGGAGGCCAGAAAAGGCCTCAAACAGGCTGAAGAGCAGCTGGGAGGCACACACATGTGCAGTGGAGGTACATTTGGCTGGGGCTTGCGTGCTCGCACAAATGGCTCTATGTGCCACCTGTGGCACACATGCCATAGGTTCGCCATCACAGGCCTAGACCATGACAAAAAAATAAAGGTATTTCTAGGCATACCACAAGTCCTTTATCATTTCTGTTCTTCCCACTCTTATTTGAGATTCTTAACATCTCTTTGCTCCCCCTCCCCGCCCAGCATTTATTTATGGTTTTTTTTTAGGAACAGTGTTCTGTATTCTGTACAGTGGTAGATTTTGTCTTCTGTACAGATGCAGATAGATAAACTCAACAAAACATTCAGACAAAGTCTTTATTATTGGTTCATCAGGTATCCTCATAACTCACATTTGTGACAAAGTCCTTCTTAATGTCCAAACCTTTGCATATCTGTCTTGTAGGTAAAAAGATTCTGTCTTATACATAAAAAGATCTCCTTATCTCTTTCTTCCCATCTCATAGCGGTCGAGGTAGAACAGCTACCACGAGTCCGTGAGTTCAGGCAAGAGTGAAGAAACCTCCCCCAACCCATTGAGGGTCAATTGAGTGACCAATCAGGATTACAGATGTGGTCACGTGACATGGACTACATTTCCCAGGATACCTTAACGACATTTACCATGATGCATTCCCTTAAGAGGACAGCTCACAATTGCTAACTAACTATCCAATTCCCATACACTGGCTGGACAGCACAAACCGGTTTTGATGGAACACCATTTTCCAGGGTGCAATCTCCCTGACTGACCACAGAGTTTACCACCCAACTTCATAGATAGGGCACCTTTTCCGTATCTGTTTTGCTCTACCAGACTGCCACAATTCCCTCATTGGGCATCCCACAACAGCTATAAAATCATCTCCTAGCAGAATACAGAATGCATCTCCTTTGAAAGTACAGCTGGCACACTGCTGATAAATGGAGCCATTCTCCCTGCATGTGGGGCTAACCACAGAGGCCCTCACAGACATTTCCCTCTGTTCTGTGATGCTCTGAATACCGAATGGATTCTGTTCAGAAACGCCCCAGGACTTTAATGGGGATGTGGAAATGATTTGATATTCACATTGCAATTACAGGATGTGAACATTACATCTTGGAGAATTCAACCTTCTCCTGACAAAGCATTTGCAAGCGCATAGGCCTTTGATTAGCTGTTTCCACTTATACACAGTCGATGTGCTTGTATATGCAATTAACAGATCTACCCACCTAAGCCTAAAAGGAACCCTGGTTTCTGCAAGGGGCATCCTCACATCTCCACGCATTTTATTTCACTGCTGCTACTTCGTAGGAAGAAGCAGAGGTTAGCAGGAAGAAGCCACTGGAACTGTGGTGAATGCAAAGCTTTGGAATTCACAAATAAGCTCAATAAAGGAGAATATTTGTAGCTCAGGGTTGGAATGCTCTCTTAGATTGGTGGTTTTCTTGCAGACGTTTCACTACCCAAACTAGGTAACATCACCGTGATGTTACCTAGTTTGGGTAATGAAACATCTGCAAGAAAACCACCAGGCTCAGAAAGTACAAAGGACCATACAAATAAAAACCTTCTTGTCTTATGGTTTAAGTAGTTGTTTCACTATCTACAATTGGTGAAATTGCATCTGCCACTGTCTAAAGCCAGGAATGCGGCTGAACTACATGCTACTTTCATAACTTCCCTAGCCTACTTTTTTTTCTTTTGCCATCATGAAGACCAGAGTCTAACTTCGGTAACAAAAGTCACATCCACATCTTGAGCTTGTTTTAAGTTCTAGTTATGACTTATTGCTTTCATCTCTCAGAAACGGAATCAATGCTATATGATGTAATATGCCAATAAAACTGTCAGATAAAGTAGCCGAATTGGGCCATTAACAAACTCCACTGGAAGCAATAGCAATAATTTGCTGGAGATTTAATTGTTCAAATGGGGCATAGAGGGGGCATATGAACTCCTTACAAGAAGATCATACTTTCAAGCCCTGGTGGTTTTTCTTTTTTATAAAGGAGAAACCATTCTAGAGTTACTTGCAAATTTCAGCTCTGAAGAAACTAAACCTCATACAAATCACCATCAGTTTAAAAACATAGTCTGATCTACAAGACAAATATATTTTTATGAGATTCCTTGGACATCAAAGGATATAGCTTATTCCTTAACAGAAGTCAAGAGTCAATATCTTCTTCCAAACCAAGTCAAGGTGATAATTTTGGAGGAAAGAGGCAGAGACAACAGTTGCCTAAAGAACCTTTAAACCCAGGGAACAGAAAAAGCGTGAAAAATATAAGACAAAACTCCTCCCTAAGAAGGAAAGTTCACATCACTTTTTCAAGATTCTGTTACTACAATCTATAGCAGTACAAGTGGTCCTTACTTACCAACCACCCATTCAGGTGAAGTGCTGAATAACTAATATTTCTGACCAAAATTCCAGCCATCACAGTGTCCCCGTAGTCATGGGAGATGTTCTTGAGGTTTGGCAACCAAATCACAATTACAATGCCACAGCATCTCCCAGTCACATGATCACTCAGAGTTTCCAGGTTCAAAGCAACACATGTGCAACTATTATATGCATGTAACTATTCTTCCTCCCTTCACATTTCCCAAATTTAATACCTCCAGGATTTCTGAGTGAGAAAGGCCTCCTCTCCACACTAAATATGACTTTGTCTTGCACTGATTGTTGTTGGCCACTTCGATTTTTGTAAAAAAGAAAAAGTGGGATTAAAAGCATTCGAAATGAAAAATAAATGAAAGTAGATTTTTGATGCATGTTTTCATATTATAATTATTAATTTGTATTGCACTGTTCCTGGAGGGAAAAAAACTGGCATGGTGCATCGATGCAAAAAATTAACGGATAGCCAATTATCAACTCAACAATAACAGGATTATAGTCTACTGTATAACAATTGAAAAAATTAATAAAGGATTGCATTTAGCTGTACAATTAAATAAAAATCAGTCTGAAACATGCTTTTCAGGCACACAACTGATCCAAAGTCCAGCTCCCTGGTCAACAATTATACTCCAGAGAAGGCTAATTTAGAAAAAGAACAACAACTCCAGCAACAACAAAAGCTTCACCCATGAGACTTGCCAGGAACTGCTTCCAGCATTTTTAATAGCTCTAGAAAGCATTTTCTCTGTTATCTCCTATTTTGCAAATGCAAGAAGAGACAAAGCAGGACACAATACTGTACAGGGTCAGTTCTGCTCCAAGATTTTGTAGTTGCTGAGCTTTGCTATTATCATATGTTGACTCACCTGCGGCTACCTACCATCTTCTACATCACCCACCTAAATGAAATCATTGTATGTTACAGCTAAGTATCTGGCTATATTCTAACATTATAAACCATTGTTATGGGTCAGTCAGTTACTCCAAGTTTTTATCCTTTTTTATCCTTTTATAGAAAATAAGATAAACGTAGTTTTTATAATTCTCATTTTGGAAAAGGACAAAAACTCACATTATTACCTTACCATTTAAGGAGGCAGATTCCAAGATAGATTACAGAAATAATGTGTTTTGGAACAGGAGTTGCAGCTAGTAAACTGCACAATTGCTAGAACATATATTGTGTTGAAACAACTTCCCCATTGTTTTCATGGATAAAGCAGATTTTGTTTTGATGAGTCCCACAGTGCAACTAATCAAACAGCAAAACTACTTTATTACTGGGAAACTATTTAAATTATGTAGAGATTTCTAAATCATATAACTGGAAAAAAATAAGGCTTTCTGTACATCGAAGTAAACCTGCAGAAGAGTTGACTGCTTCATAGCTATTCTCTTGCCATACATATTTAATCCTGGGAATTAAAATCTGCCAGTTACTGGAAGGCAGGAGGATTAGGGATTTCAACTGCAAAGTGTTTTAGCCTTTGAACCAAATTCCTGAAAATAACCGACTCTTGGATTTCTTGAGAAAGCCCATAATAATTAACCTTCAAACTTGCTATGATTTTGCAACATAGATATAGGCATGATGAAAATGATTTAAAAACTGGAATTATTAAGAAACACAAGTGGAGAACAGCCTTTTAATGAAAAGTGGCTATCTCTTGGCCATCAAATACTGGCCACCTTCTTCCACATAAGAGAAGAAGGATGAATAAAAGTAGCATCACCATGTGAGCTTTTTTTTTTTCTTGAAGCCTTCTCTGACTGCATGGCTAGAAAACAGTAGTTTGAAGTGGGAAATATTTAAAAAGTCTTCCATGTTCATTCAGAACACTCATTTGATGAAACCCACACTCAACCTTCTCTATATATAGGGCCGTTTAGCGACATCACCACCAAAGAATAAGTTGAAGTCTGGGCCATCAGAAATACTTTAATGACCTCACACTATCCCAACAACCACTGTAGACTGTTGCAGGAAGGATCTTATGAAAGCTACCATTTCCTAAACCTGGCACAAAACAGTTAACCTGGTTGCAATTTCTTTTCTTTAGAGTCACAAGCACATCAATCACAGAAAGGAAGCCTGATAGTCTATCTAGTAAAGACTAACCCATTTCACATATGAGCCTGATGAATTAGATTCTACTTCAGCTCATACCTCATGGTTTACAATTTTCAGAATCCTGTCTGATGTCCATGAATTCTAGAAGCTGCATCCCAATACATCTAAAAATCACTAGGTTATATGACTGTTGTTGTTATTGTTCAGTCACTAAGCTGTGTCCAATTCTTTACAACCGCATGGACCACGTAGCATGCCAGGCCCTTCTGTCCTCTACCAACTCCTGGAGTTTGCCCAAATTTATATTCATTATATCGTCAATGATATTATCTAACCATTCCCTTCTCCTTTTGCCTTCAAACTTTCCCAACATCAGTCTTCAGGGTCTTTATTTCAGAACCTGTTATTTTTACAAAAGAACTACTAGGCAGAGGTTTCCAAAACTTGGAAACTTTAAGACTTGTGGGCTTCAACTCGCAGAATTCTCCAGCTAGCATAGGGTTAAGAAGAAACAGATACGGGTCACCTCAACTCTCCAAGAAAGAAATGGATAGAAGCAAGGTTGCTTGGTTGTACTCTTCACTTTCTAGATGACCTCCAGATGACCTTCAGGAAAAAATGGCAAAGACTCTGTCTTGAGTCCATGCCTCAGTTTTTCTCTAAATGAAATGAGGCAGGAAACATACGAGACAAATTTTTAATGATCATGGTCAATCTTGGTAAATGGCTCAGTGATTCTTATACAAGAAATGATGCACCCAGATCATTGTCTGTGGCTGTAACAGCTTCCATTAATCCTAAAAAGCTTCTCTGGGATGAAAGCTTCAGAAAGAATCGGCTGCTCTGACAAGAGAAACTGTCCCTAGGCTGACATATTTAAAGCAAAAACAAGAAACAGCAGCTGAAAAATTGTGGCTCCTTTCCTAAAACAGCAAGTATTTGGACAGTGACTTTTCATCACAAAGGCAGGCTCGATACTTCAGCTCACAATTTCCATGAAATTCCCAGCAGCTGCACAGCTCTGGGATGAATCTGGCTACAATCGTCTAGCACCATGATTAATCCCAGCTGGGCTAGTAATGGCCCAATAGGCTCTTTTGCACTTCAGTTGACTTTTCCTCTTAAATCCTTGTGATGTGTATACAAAATGAGGAATGCAAAAATGTACAATTCTCAGAAATGTAATTTCTTTTATTTGCATTTACAATATTCATATGGAGAAAAAGCATGGGAAGGGGACCATATAGAACAATTTAAATAGTAATAGCACTTAAGACCTCTCCATAGTGCTTTATAGATCTCTCTCCATAGTGCTTTATAGCATGCTCTGGGCAGTTCCCAATGTCAGCATATTTCCCCTAACAACCTGGGTCCTCATTTTACCAACCTTGGAGGGATGGAAGGCTGAGTCAATCTTGAGCCCATCAGGATCAAACTCCCAGCTGCGGGCAGTTTGGTGCAACACTGTACTTTAATCTCTGATCCACCAGGACTCCTGGTAAATTGTAGTCTTCATCAAGGAAAACACCTCAAAGACCCATACAATCATTAGTTCACCAAGCTGAAGGTAATTCCCTGGAAGCTGTGGACCTCTTGTTTCTACCTCTTGCAGGATGCAAAAAAATGGGAAGGAGGCACCTTAACAGACACTTGATAGACCTGAATGCTTGGGTGGGAGACTGCATTGTGTTGGGTGAGTTACATTGCAATAACTTGGGTTGTGGTTAGCCTTTTTTTCTCCCTCAACCGACTATCAATTATTCTAAAAGCTGTCTAATGGAAAGATTAAAAGACAAGGTAATTTTCTCCAAGATTTGCACAGGATGAGTTGCTCTTGCTATAACTGGGTTTATACATTTTGCTAGAATGGGCTGTCAAATACAGAGACCGTACCCAAAATATTAGAACTTGTTTTTTTTAATAAGATATATAAAATAAATTTCTGGAGTTTCAAAACCTACAAGAAACATATGGGAAGTAGTAAGACTATCAGTTTCCATCTATTGTTATTTGTTAGATATCTAGGCTTCTCAAGCTCCACAAGACTCTGATCAGTTTGACATATATAAAACCTATAAAAACAGTAATAAATCCCAACAGTTAGCATCACTTGGAAGGAACAACCACCATCTTCTCTCTAACGTTACTAGAGACAAAAAAAAAAAAAAAACAGACTGAAAATATGGTCAGACCACATGACCATACTAAGCAAGGCCCCAGGAAATGTGCCAAGTTTTCAATATGTTTTTAGGTTAGAAAAGTAGGGGTCACGACTTGGATTCATTACAATAGAATAATGAGAATTTCCAATGTAATTCTACTCCGTTACTTTCACAAGCAATTTTTAATCACAGCTTATCTCTTCTGCCAATTTTGTTTTCTCTAAAGAACCTAAGGAAGTATAATTCACTAAGGCTGCTGAAAATTTATAAGTACATAGGCAAACTCACCTGCCATCACAGACCTACAAGTTACACTCAAGGGTTTCAATGACAGGAGCAACTTTTTGACCATGTTTAAATATTACTTAAATATCACAAATATCATTATAGAAGAGCATCCCAAATTCTTTCCTCCATCAAGAAACTGCTCAGTACAGGTAGTCCATGAATTACAACCACAATTGAGCCCAAAAGTTATGTTGCTAAATGAGAAATTCGTTAAATGAATTTTGCCCCATTTTACGACATTTCTGGCCACATTTGTTAGGTGAATTGCTGCAGCTGTTAGTAACATGGTTAAGTGAATCTGGTTTCCCCATTGACTTTGCTTGTCAGAAGGTCATAAAAAGTGATCAGATGATGCCAGGACACTGTAACTGTCATAAATAGGAGTCAGTTGTCAAGCATCCAATTGTAAATCACGTGACCATGGGGGTGATGCAACAGTTATAAGTGTGAACAATGGTCTTAAGTCACTTTTTTTCAGTGCCATTGAGACTTTGAACTGTCACTAAATGAACTGTTGTAAGTTGAGGATTACCTGCATTCTGACATCACCCTGCCATTTCTCCATTATCTCCTTGATAGAAGTTCTGTGTTGTCCAAAAAAAAAAAAAAAAGTGCCAAATCAGAGAAAAATGATCCTGTCCAAGAGGGAGAGGCAACCATGTGTCCTTTCAATATTTTTTAGATATCGACTCTTGTAAGGCTTGGCTAATGTCAAGAACCTTTGGAAATTATAGAACCAAACTGGACTACAAAGGTTGCCCAGGCCTGATTTAAGAGCAGGATCAACATTTTCCATCAGCATCTCCATCCTGGGACAGAATTGTTGTATTATGAACATTCACAAAATCTCTACTTCTTTTTGGAAAGATGTCTGGGTAGCAGAGTATTTTGATCATGCAAATTTCATCCATCTCTTCTTACTTGATGAGGAGAGATGAAGACCCCGAAAGCTTTTTTGTTTGTGTGTGACTTTTGAGTTGTTAATAAAGGTCAACTTATAATTTGTGATAGATTTTTCATTTTTTTTGACAAACGTGATTACTTTACTTTCTTCGTTGGCAGGACTATATGTGCAGTGATGTTTCACGCTGCCAGTGCAGTTGCCTTAGTTCATCAGAGAAGTAATTCTCTTTCTTACAATATACCCTTTAATCCAACTTTCCAGTTCAATTAACATCTCCCTACAGAGAGCAATTGGAGTAGCAGCTCCTCTGTCTCTATCCCTCCATCCCTCCTACAACAAGAACAAACCCAGAAGCAAATCTAAATATACACAGAGCCAGGAACTGCCCATCCCAAAGATGGGATTTTTTGGGGTTTTTTTTGAAGGCAGAAGGTATGAGAGAGAAAGTGAGTGGGGCAATATCTTGCCATGGCCAAGGATGGCCAAGGATGAATTTGCTCTGTCATTTGTCCCTAGTCACTTGTGATCCTTGCCTATTCTGGCTCTTCTAGGGATCCAGAGGGTGTGTGACAGTGGTGGGATTCAAATTTTTTTACTACTGGTTCTGTGGGCATGGCATGCTGGGCACTGAAGGGGAAGGTTACTGCAAAACCCCCATTCCCTCCCCACCCCACTAACCTGCTTTCCAGCTCCATTCTCCTGTGCAGGGCAACCAAAGAAGACCCAGCTGATCAGCTGGGACTCGGGAGGCAGAGAATAGATGGGGTGGGGCCAGTCAGAGGTGGTCTATGCCGGTTCTCCAAACTACTCAAAATTTCCACTATCAGTTCTTCAGAACTGATCAGAACCTGCTGAATACCATCTTTGGTGTGTGAGAGGTTGGGCCAAAAAACTGGTCCTGAGTAAAGAGAGGAGGAAGTGCTGGAATACTTGAAAGAGGCTGTAATTCACTCTCTTCTTAAGAGGCTCTTTCTGGATTTCTATTCATTTGAAATAGATGGCAAAATCTCTAACCTCTCTTAAGGAAGGTTACTGAGATCACAGGGGGTAGACAACTAGCCAGTAAGGCACCCAAGAGGAAGCAGGTTATCTGGATTTGTTTCAGAACTGGGCATGGAACGGAGGCAGCATTGGTGGAATCAGTGGATGGTTGTTTGTCGTGGTATGAATGAAAACAGTGCTTCTGTCCTGGCCATTTTAGATCTCTCAGCAACCTTCGACACCATCAACCATGTTAATATTCTGGCCACTTTTAGGACTTGGAGACTGGGGTCTATGTTTATTATTTGTTCATGCCCCCGGTTTTGTTTTGCTGTTTTTGCTGTTACAGGCAGTCCTCGACTCACAAAAGTTCATTGAGTGACCATTCAAAATTACAACAGCACTGAAAAAAAAGTGACTTGTGACCATTCTTTGCAGTTACAACCTTTGAAGCATCCCTGTGATCAAAATTCAGATGCTTGGCAACTGGTTCATATTTATGACTGTTGCTGTGCCCTAGAATCTTTTACAATCTTCTCAACCAGCAGAGTCAATGGGAAAGCAAGACTCATTTCACAACTGGGTTACTAATTTATCAGCTGCAGTGATTCACTTAACAACTGTGGCAAGAAAGGTCATAAAATGGGGCAAAACTCACTTAGCAAAGGTCTTACTTAACAAGAGAAATTTGGGGCAAAATTGTGGTCTTAAGTCGTGGACTACCTCTACTGTATAACTTGGTTTTACTCTTTCTTCAATGGGCAGTTCTAGTCAGTGGTGAAGAATTAGGAGTGGGCGTGACGTGAGTCAAGTGGTTAACTCACTTATGGACTAATGTAAGGTTTGCTCTTTTCCCCCTTGCTGTTTAACATTCACAGTATGTGACATCACCGAGGAAAATCAATATGCTGATGATACCCAACTTTATCTTGCTTTATTAGGCCAGGCTAGAAGTGTCTAGAAGCAGGGAGGATCTAAATCGTGAAATGAGCAGGTTGGATTCCTCCCTCCAAATATGTGGTAGCAATGTTGTAATGGAATGTGAGAATGGTCATGGTTTGGGGGGAGAGATGTTGGCTAGAGGGTGATTAGATAAAAGGAGGAGATGCCCACAAGTGAGTAGCCAGACAGAGAAAAGAACATAGAAAGGCTCTGCACCAACTAATCAAGTAGTAAAAAGAGACAGTGGGGGATCTGTACTTTCAGCTTGAAAGATTCTGCTAATTGTAGCCTTAGATTTAAGTAGAATTAGCTTATCTTGTCATGTTTCCTGTCTGGTCTACTTGGGAGGCTGACAGTTGTAAAGCTGAATTTTGGAAAATGATTTACATTAGAATGAAACACATTTTAAAAACCAAATTCCCACTTTGACAAGTTATATTGTTATTAATTTTTACAAAATCATATTTTCTTTCAATGGATACTGAACTAGCTTTGTGTATGTTAATTGTCAAATAATATTAAATGCTTCTTGCTGGAAACTACAACTGGCCTTAAATGCAAGCTACTCAATGCAAGAAGCCTTGTGAACAAAATACCTGAATTTCTCCTCTTGCTAAATATGGCTAAATTCGAGATCATATTTGTCTGTAAAACATGGCTCAATGCATCACTCCCTGACTCCATTACCACAGTAAGAGATTATCAGGTTTACCGATCAGATCGTGAAATCGATAGAGGAGGTAGTATTGCTATCTTCCATAAAAAGTCCTTACATCTAAAAAACATCCAAGTTACCCAAGAGCTTGCTCTTCCTGAGACCATTATATGTGAACTGACCTTAAATATCACATTTCAATTCTTACTATGTTACAGAGCCTGATTATGACATTGAACATGTAAACAAGCTAAATTCACTATTACCATGGGCAACATCCTGCTCACACACTTTTTTCTTGGCAACTTCAATCTACCTCACATTAACTGGACCCTAAATGAATGTACAACTGAACCCATACATGCAACCTTCTATAATGCTGTAACAAACCTGAGACTGAAACAACTAGTAACCAACAATACTGGACTTAACAACTGCCTTGATCTCATCTTCTGCAATAGTTTGAATTCAATTTACGAAATGAATACTAATTAGAGAACCTTATCCAACAGTGAGCACAGCATGATTGACTTTTGTCTCAACATATGTCCACACAAAAATCAACACAATGATGTGATCCTCAATTATAACTTCCAAAAAAGGCAACTATCATCTTATAGACAACAATCTCTCACCCCTTGATTGGCAATTTCTATTCACTGGATGCAATACTGTTGAAGACCATTACAAAATATTTTTATCTGAAGTCAAAAGAGTCATCAAACTATATGTACCAATAACGACTCCAAAAACCAGGAAAAACAGATTACCCATAACAATAAGGAAGCTTCAGTCCAAAAAGAAATCACTTTGGCGGAAAAACAAATCTGGTCACGTTGCCAATTTCAAAAGCCGATACAAAAATTTATGCCACCAGATAACGACTGAATGCACCAATTATCACATTAAACAAGAGGAAAACCTTCTATGCACCAATTCCACCTGCGCTTTCTACAATTTTGTAAACAACAAACTAAAAGACTCAAGGTCCGTCCCACCCCTGAAAGGACCTAATGGTAAAGACTGCAATGGTGACACTATTAAAGCCAACCTCTTTAACACATTCTTTGGCTCGGTATTTGTAGACAGCAATGGATCATGCCCAGTATTTCCTAGTTGAACCACAGACAACTACAGTGATCTAATACATATCGATTTCACAGAAGACAATGTTGAAAAGGCACTGAGCAATCTAAAACCATCCCTGTCTATTGGACTGGACGGAATATGTGCCAACTTCTTAAAAAAGCTATCCACTGCCATAGCTGAACCTCCAAGCAGAATCTTTGAAAAATCTTTCAGGACCAGCTCCTTGCCTAACCTATGGTCACAAGCCACAGTCATCCCCATCTTCAAAAAGGGAGACCCCAGCCTAGTTGAAAATTACAGACCAATCCCTTTATGCTGGTCACCTGTAAAGTCATGGAATCAATTATTAACCAATCCATTATCCTCCACTTAGAGACAAACAACCTACTCTCTAATAAACAATTTGATTTCAGAAAAAAAACTATCCTGCAATCTGCAACTCTTACACTGCAAAAACATATGGACTACACAACTCGATCAGGGCAAAGCAATAGACACAATCTACATAGACTTCTGTAAAGCCTTTGATTCAGTGGTACACGAGAAAGTACTCCTAAAAGTAAAATCTTATGGGATCTCTGGACACTTGCATAATTGGATAGAAGCATTCCTGTCAAACAGACATCAAATGGTCAAAATTGGGAGTGTCCTATCAAATTCTGTACCTGTCAACTGTGGTGTCCCCCCAAGGTAGTTCTAGGACCAACTCTCTTCATACTCTCCATAAATGACCTCTGTGATCATATCAAGAGCAACTACGTTCTCTTCGCTGATGATGTAAAGCAATTCAACACCACAGACAATACTGCTACCCTTCAAAAAGACCTCGACTATGTATCAGAATGGTCAAACAAATGGCAACTTCAAATCTCAACAAATAAATGCTCTGTCTTACATATTGGCAAAAAAAAAATCAGAAAATAAAATACAGGCTGAATAGTCAAGACTTTGTTGATGATCCAAACTCTGTAAAGGACTTTGGAGTACTCATCTCTAATGACCTAAAGGCCCTGTCCCACTGGCCGATGGACGCAAAACGTATGCATAAAGGACACAGCGGATGAGCAAAATTTCAGGGGTGGCTCCATCCGTTGTCATCCGCTCCAAAAAGTGGTGAAAATTTGCATAAACAGAACGGGAAAGAACAGAAAAGAACGGATGTGAGTAGTATGTAGCGGAGATGTTAAACGGATGTTCATAGGAAGCCTAGCAGATGTATATCAGATGCAAACCATTTACTGTACATCCTTTCTATTTCCGTGCTACTAACGCTGTGTAAACGTTCTGTGTACCTTTTGTTTCCTCCCTCTTTCCGTTTTCAGCTGCAATGGATGTGAGTTGTGAGGATGCCCAGTGGATGCAGAGAGGATACAGCGGACGTTTAATGGATGATAAACGGACATAGAATATTTGTTGCTCAGATGTCACGGATTTACATCGTACACAGCGTAAAGTTCATCCGTTCACAGTTTTGTGCAGCTCAAAACTTCTTGGGTGGATGAAATCTCAATGGACGGATGCTGGAGGGATAGAGCGTATGAAACACGTATGCAGTGAGTATACAATGGATGCATCGCGTTTTCCAATGGATGGCAAGGTTTTTTTAACGTTTTACATCCTCTTTGCATCTGTTGGTGCAGTGGGACATGGGCTTAAATGCTAGAGCTCACTGTAACTACATAGCCAAAAAGGCATTAAGAGTTGTTAACCTAATCTTACATAGCTTTTTCTCTGGTCATATAACACTATTAACTAGAGCATACAAAACATTTGCTAGACCAATACTCAAATACAGCTCATCAATCTGGAACCCACATTATGTATCTGATATTAACACAGTTGAGAAAGTCCAGAAATATTTCACAAGAAGAGTTCTCCACTCCTCTACTCGTTGTAGAATACCTTATGCCACCAGACTTGAAATTCTAGACCTAGAAAACCTAGAACTACACCACCTTTGGTCCAATCTAAGTATAGTATATAAAATCATATATTGCAATGTCCTACCTGTCAAGGAATTCTTCAGCTTCAACCATAATACAAGAGTAATCAATAGATACAAACTCAAGGTTAATTCCAAACTTGATTGCAGGAAATACAACTTCAGCAACAGAGTAGTCAATGTTTGGAATCCTCTACCTGACTCTCTGGTTTCTTTCCCAAACCCCCAAAACTGTAATCTTAGTCTGTCTGCTATTGACCACACCCCCTTCCAAAGAGATCTGTAGGGGGCATGCATAAACGCACCAACGTGCCTACCTACCGTCCCTGTCCTATTGTTTCTTTTATTTTTCTTATATGTATCCATGTATTCATTACTATGTTTATCTTACAAGCAATTGACAAACCAAAATAAAAAATAAATAAAGAATGAAGAAGCCCATTTGTTGGTGGATAGATACCACCATGAGCATAGCATACCCATTCCTGCAAGCCCTGAGCTGTCTCAATATTAGTTTCTTAGTGCAATTCAATGTGCCAAGCTTGACCTTTAGAGTCCTACGAAGGTAGCCTCGGGGCACCTGCAAGGACATCATCTCCACCCAATTTCGGCCCACCACAACCAGACATCTTGGGAGAAATTACTTCGGACCTTCCAACTTTCATGAAGGAAAATGAGGTGGAAGTTTGTAGGCAGCTCTTTTCTCCTCGCCCCTCCCCGCCCAAGAAATTTGGCCTATCTGTGCTCTATTGGCTTTCTGCAAGTTATTAAAAACCAAGTTAGCAGTTTAAGGAAGGATTCTAAAACCAACACTAAGGACTCAAATGGCTATCCACCATATAACTAAACTTCAGTGCCCACAGTTCCAAGCTAATTGGCCATTCTGGTTGGGAATTATGGGGAAACACACCTCGGGGAACTTGGTAGTAGTCTAACAGAATATGCCGCATATAAAAACTTGAATCATTTAGCACAGTCCTTCTAGTCATCAGTTGATAGAAATGTTAGATGTTAATGTGATGATTTTCAGAATTATACTTCGAAAGCTAACCTGTTTCTTCCAGATGTTTTCCATTACCATTTCTAAATTCCGCTGTCACCGCACATGCTTGCCAGAGCTAATACAAACTGAAGCCCAAAATGCAGTCCAAGGGAATTGAAATCCTAACTCTTGCTCTTCAGTAAGGGAAAATGACACATTAATGGATGCAAATATCTCCCTATATTACCTGCAAATACAGTAGTCTTCGACTTACAACAGTTCATTTAGTAACTGTTCGAAGTTACAATGGCACTGAAAAAAGTGACTGAGTGATGACCGATTTTCACTCTTACAATCACTGCAGCATCGTCATGGTCACATAATCAAAACTCAGAAGCATGACAACTGGTTCATATTTATGATGTCCAGGGGTCACAGGACTTTTGGGGCCTTCTGATAAGCAACATCAGATTCTCTTAACAACTGTGTTGCTAACTTAACAAATGCAATGATTCACTTAACAACTGTGGCAAGAAGAGTCATAAAATGGGGCAAAACTCACTTAACCAATGCTTCGCTTAGCAACGTAAATTTTGGGCTCCATTGTGCTCATAACCCAAGACTACCCACCTTCATTTTTTTCATAGTAGATTTTGTTCTGTCTTTCAGTTTTAAACTGATCAAAAACACGCATGCAGGAAGCTGCTATCCACCAGGAATGTCTCTATCTGGTATAATCTACTCTGACAGGGAGAAACTCTCAGGGAACTTAAGAGGTCGTCTTCATATCTTCAGGTATTCAATTTCTCTACTCGGAAATGCTGGACACAGAATCTGGGACCTTCAGTCTAGAAAGCATGCTGTCTCTTGCTTAGCCATGCTCCCTTCCAAATGAATAAAAGAGCACAACTATGAAAACTGTGTTTCCTGACTAAAAAGAAAACAAAGCACACCTCTGATAGGCTGTCAAATTTTAAATCAAGTTCCAGATTTTAATGCCCATATAATCATACAGAAGACTCATATGTTTCCACTGGAAATGTCTATTGCCGAACAACAGTGCATCATCATTGATATTTATATATTTAAATTCTTTTATTTGCTTGTTAATTAAGTTGAATGCCAATAATTTCTCCCCGGTTAAAACAGTAAACCTGGTACTTGGTTTTTATTGACAGCCAAACACTTTTTGGCATCACAATGTCATTATCATCTCGATAGATTTATGTTATATACACCTCACACCCCATCTCATTTTCTCACACAATTCTCCTGAAGCAACTTGTAGTAATCATCATCATCATCATCATCATCATCATCATCATCATCATCATCATTTGGTTCAACTCAACAAGCAAGAGAACAATTTGCTGCAGAAATAGACTCCATATTGTGCTTGCCACTTCTGCCTCGGCAAAATTTGAATCTGTTTGGCATGGTAAAGAATTCAAGAAACAGCTTACTCATGAAATCCATCCTTGACAGAACTCTACAGAACCGGATCCTAGATGGCTCCAGATTATCTGATAAGGGGAAGATTTTGAAAAAGAGAAGACTGTATCCTTGAGAAAACAATCAACTCTAGTTTGAAGAAATAGAAACTGGTTTGCTTAAACCCGAGCCCTGGGATTTGCTCCTGGAATTACCCAGGACTTCACTCCATCCTTTGTCCCCCACACACCCATTCCAAACTGGGGGTGAGGAGGAGCCTGAGATGACCCCTGCTACATGTGCTTGTCCAACACAGATTGTCTCCATACAATCTTGGAAAAGGATCTACATATTCACATAAAAGGTGCTAGTAATATTTTCTCCCCAGTTTCTCGCAGGGGAGATGAGACGGTGGTCATCTGAAAGCCTCAGGCATATATATCCCCAACTGATTCAGTTGCAGTAACATTCAGCTGGGAGCAAAAGATCCTTTCTAACCTCAACATTTTCCCAAAGTGAGTATACACATTTATTGGTGGCCATGATCTACTATCACCTTGGCAACAAGGCTGGGCTGCCCAGAATTTCTTTCTCAGAGAAACAGTGGGATCTTCTATGGGAAATCTAACAGAGATCAGGTAAGACAAGAGGTTCTC
Source organism: Laticauda colubrina (assembly GCA_015471245.1). NCBI lineage: Eukaryota > Metazoa > Chordata > Lepidosauria > Squamata > Elapidae > Laticauda > Laticauda colubrina. Next base: position 9,920,004 of record BLBF01000021.1, on the reverse strand, counting down.
CAGAGGCTCTACAAAGGAATCATGATGAACAATGGGAAGGAACCCTGTGTTTCTACTACTGCAACTCTGTGAAAACAGTACACCAACCTGTTGCCTACAGAATCCCCCAGAATCTGTTGCCCACAGAATCCCCCAGTAGCTGGAATTCTGGGAATGGTAGTCCTAACATCTTAGAAGGTATCACAGGCTGAGGAAATCTCTCTACTCTTTCTCCTATATTCCAAATCAAGATTTGGGGGGGGGGGGTTGTTAACATCTCCCAATCACAAGGTTAAACATTCAGGTTCTCAAGCCCTCTTCATTATTTACAGCATCCACACTCAAATTCGATAGATATGAGGTCCCACCTATCGCCACGCTCTCATCCAGAAAGCAGGGTCCAATACTTACTGGGTAATTCTCCCTTGGCCAGCTCAGCACTAAGCAGCTCTTTATGGCTCAGACTCCAGCCAGGCCCAGGGTGAGTGGGAGTGGAAGCCGGACTCTTGGTGAAGATGCCACTGATGAACTTGAGCATTTTCCGGTCACGAGTGGAGGCCCTTCCACCCTCCCGGCCTCTCTTCAGCCCTACTGCGGCCTCTGAGGAGCAAGAACCGGATGAGGCTAAGCTGACTGGGCCATGGTTGAGGTCACTGTTGTCCAGAGTCTTGCTTTTGTTTTTGTGAGGGGACAGTTTTGCCCTGGACCCTCCTCGGGGGACAGTCTCCCCGCTCCCTTTGACTGCCACCTTCATGCGGCCCTTGACTTCACTCTCCGGCCATGACAGGCGATTTGGGGTACCCCCTTTGTGGCTCCCCTTGCTGGACTTTGGCTCTGTACCCACCTTAGCCCCCGTGGTGGTCACCGTTTTGAAAGGCTTATTTGTGGCCAAGCGGAGGCGGCGATTTCCAGCAGCCGGGTGAGGAGAGGAGGCTCCCGAGTGAGAGAAGGAAGAAACACCCACACGGCTCACCGTCATTTCCATGGTCCCAGGTTCAGGGCCACCCCAGCTAGCATGACTGACCAACATCCGGCGTCCAGGTGCAGCAGCACTGGAGGAGCAGCTGGCAGTGGTTGGAGGGGGGATTGGCAACTCATCTCCAGGGATCTCCAAGGTTTCCTTCAACCCAGCCTTGGAGGGGATCAGAGCCACTTCTGGTTTTGGCGGCACACTGGGCATGACTGGAACCAAAATGGCTTTGGGCTTTGGAGCTACAATAGGAGCTGATGGGACAAAAGTACCTTCAGGCTTAGAAAGGAGAGTGGAGGAGACCGAAGGGCCGACCATCACAGGTTTGGTAGGAGCAGATGAAAAGATAATGCCCACAGGTGGTTCTGGTTTGGGGGGGATGATGGGGGCTATAGAGGGAATTGCTGGTTCGGGTTTGGGTGGCAGAACTGGGGCTATGCATGGCATAGTTGCCTCACGCTGGAAGGGCACCAAAGGGTCAGGTTTAGGAGCCAGAGGTGGAGCAATAAAGGGGGCAGCTGGCTGAGATTTGGAGGTCAACACCATCTCAGGTTTGGGGGGCACAGCTGGTGCAACAGGGAGCACCAGTGGGTCAGGCTTGGGGGGCACAACTGGAGCAGCCACTGAAGTTCCCAGCACCTCAGACCTTGGCATCATGGCTGTAGCATCCAAGCCGATGGTGGCTTTGGCCTTGGGGGCAGCTGCTGTTAATCCAAGATTTGGATCCCAAGGAGTGCCATAGCTGCTGCTGCTGCTGCTGGGTGGGGTCCAGAGCGATCCAGCTCGGCCGGTGCCATCAGGGGATGGTCCAGGCGTCTCAGGGCAGCCTGGGGACAACTGCAGTAGGTAGTCGGGAGTGCTGGCGCTGCTGGTGCTAATCCAAAGCGCATCCTGCCGGTGGAAGATGCGCTCTTGCCTCTTGATCTTGGCCGCCTCCTCAGCTTCCTTGTGGCTCCTTACCCCGGAGGATTCGGCAATTGATGGAAAAGCCATAGGGCTGGAGGGGAGGCTGCCTGCTCTGCCCTCCGGCTGAGAAGCCCCATCCTCAGCCCTCGCCTTCTCATCTTCCGGAGATGGTGGTTGCTGCTGCTGCTGCTGTTCCCCTTGCTGGAGCTGCTGAACGGATTCGAGCTTCACAAGGGTCAGGGAGATCAGGTAGGTCGTCCTTCGCTGCAGGGTCGCTCCTCTGCTCATGAGTGCCTGGGGGAGCGGACGGCGGCAGTGCCCACACCGTTAGCCAGCATCTGCCCCAGACGTTTCTCCTCTTGCTGCTGCTGCTGCCGGTTGGGTGGTTGCCACCCCCTCCGGATGGCAGCGGATGCCAGCCGCCAGCTGGAACGCTAACGCCTCCCCTGCTCTGTCCATGCACAAAGGGCAGCTCCAGAGGAATGCTGCAGCAGGAGCCCGGGCATCTCTTGCAGACCTTTATCCACTTCTCCGCAGCTCAGCTGCTGAAGGCTTGAAGGGGAGCATCTTCCAAGCAGCAGCTCCCTTGCCAGCCAGCGGAAGAGTCCAAACGCCAGAAGGTGGGCAAAGGGGGGGGGGGGGTGAGGTGCTTAGCCTCTTTCCAGGAAAGAAATCTCAGAGTGGGTCCAAAGATGCAAAAAAGCAGAAGGCAAAAAGGGTGGCTGTTCCCTTGCAGAGAAGCCGGCGGAGGAAAGAAGAAGAAGGAGGACAAGGGAGGAAGCAAAAAAGAGGCAAAATAATAATAATAATAATAATAATAATAATAATAATAATAATAATAATTAATAATAATAGAAGAAGAAGAAGAAGAAAATCAAATCAAATCACAGCTTCGTTGCAAGCCCAGTCCCCTTTTGTGGTGCTGCGGCAACCTCGATAGCCCCTCAGTGCAAACCTCCTAGTGCTGGCGAGTTGCCAGGATCTTTCACACTTTCCCCTCCGGTCTGGTCATTTGCAGCGCTCCTCCCGTGCATCCTTTGCCCGACGCCCAGCCCCTCTTCGTCGGCCTCCTCGCTTTGCTGTCATCCGCCCAGGCTGAGCGAGAGGCCAGTCGGACACCTTCTTTCAGCTCTTCCCCCACCCCACCCCCAGCCCGAAATCACCCGCCTCTGCTGCAGCAATTCCCTCCTCCCGTTGGTTTCGGAAGGAAGCGGGGGGGGGGGGTTGTCTCTGCCCCCCCTCCCCTCCCCTCCCTGGTGGTTTCTACTTTTTGGTATTTTTTTTCTTCTTTTTTTTTTTCTTTTTCCTTTCCTCCTTCTCAGCGCATCTTTGCTTTGCACGCGCTCCGTGCAAGCTGCTTCTCCAGCACCGGGGCGAAAGCCGCGGGCGAACGGCGAAATGCGGCGATCGCGGCGGTGGGTGGGGGCAAAAAACGCGTGGAAATCATTAAAAAAAAAAAAAAAAAAAAAACCCCAAAAAATAATAATTTCCAAACCCCAAACCCCAACCCCCCCAGAGCTATGTCAGCACGAGCAGCCAACCCCTTCGCTGAGGCTGATTCCCGAAAAGGGGGGGGGGGAGAGGAAAAAAAAATACATAAAATAAAATAAAATAAAACCGAAGCTCTTCCCTGTGTGTCACGATCGCTTGCTGTACCCGGTGAGTTAAGAGGGAAAGAATGGGAAGAGGAGGAGGAGGAGGAGGAGGAAAAGAAAAAAAATAAAAAATAAAAAGGGAGGGGGGGAAGGATTTAAAAAAAAATTTTAAAAAGGAAAGGAAAGGAAAGAAAAAGGGGGGAGCCGGAGGCGGGACAGACGAGATCGGGAGAGTTATCACATTGATAAACGCGCACACGCCAAGAAGTCAAGGCTTCTTCTTTTCTTTTTTCTTTCTTTTTGCCGAGACACAAGGAAATCCCGGACTGGATCTCCCGCACACAAGATCTCTCCCCTTCCCTCACTCTTCAGACATGACACGGGGCGGGGTCCTATCCAAGAGAGGGCATGTCTGAACCTAACACGCCCTTCCGGTGCTGGCCAAAAGGAAAGGGGTGGACGGGGGCGGGGGGTGGGGGGAAATGTGCAAAGCTGGCGGGCGGTGAGCGCAGATGTTGCATCTTTCGACGCAGAGCCAAATTAGCCACGCTAATTGACTTCTGCAGTTCGCCCCGTTGCCAAGGTCATCAGTCAATCGTCTGCCAAGTGCTGGGAAAGGTCCACATCTGGAGGGGAGCCTCCGCTGCCCAAGGCACGCTCGCACCTTTTCCTTGCCTGCGGGGGGGGGGGGGCGGGGGGGAAATTAGGGAAGGAAGGAGGTTGTGCCCGTCTCGTTACAGGGAGCCCGCCCTGCTTAGCCACCCCCACCACCTGCCCTTTCAGAGAACAGAAAATCAGGGTCGGAAGGGACCTTCTAGGTCATCTAGTCCAACCCCACCCCCCCATCCAAGCGGGAGACCCTTACACCATTTCTGACAAATGGCAGTCCGATCTCTTCTTGAAAGTCTCCCACAACTTCCGAGGGCAACTTCTGTTCCATGGATTGATTGTTCTCCCTGTCAGAAAGTTTCTCCTTGTTTCCAGGTTGAATCTCTCCTTGTTCACCTTCCATCCATTATTCCTTGTCTGGCCTTCAGGTGCTTGAGAAAATAGCTTGACCCCTTCCTCCTCCCTGTGGCAGCCCCTCAAATATTGGAAGACCGCTATCATGTCTCCCTTGGTCCTTCTCTTCACTCGACTAGCCATGCTTGAGACGAGTATGTTTTCATACTCCTCCAGCCCTCTAATCATCCTGGTTGCTCTTCTCTTCTAGAGTCTCAACATCTTTTTCATAATGTGGTGACCAAAACTGGATGCAGTACTCTAGGTGTGGTCTTACTAAGGCTTTCTAGAGTGGTATTAGTACTTCCCTTGATCTTGAATGTATCCCTCTGTTCATACAACTTTGGATTGCATGAGGTTTTTTTGGCTGCTGCTGCTGCAGCACACTGCTGGCTCATATTGCGCTTTCCTTATTTTCCTTTCGTACAGAAGGGACAAGCGGGAGGGCTCCATCAGGCAGGAGAGACGGGTTAAAGTGTCTGGAGTTGGTCGTCTGAATTGAATGCCTTTTTAATGCAGTATTGATTTAGCCACAATAAGTATTCAGTGCGGCGGAGAATATTGTGAATATCGTGCCCTGGGGAAACTGTTCTCATTCATTGGGATCATACAGGGGTGTAGCAGCAGCACCAAATCCGGGCTGCAAAACCTCTCAGTGGCCCCTTAGGCGATCATTGGCCATTGGCCAGACCTAGTAGTTTGTCAGCTGCAGAGAATCAGGCTCCCATGTTAAGTTCCAATTAAGCGAATCTATTGCTCTTGTCTATGCATAAGAATCAGCACTAAATTGGTGCTAGATCATGGAATTCAAGAAGGGATGGACTTGGCTCACTTGTGGGATTGTAACTACTCCAGGCTGATTCCTCTCTTGACTCCTTCCTCCAGACTCTGCCTCTTTTTCTCATACATTGTCCTAAGTCTAACCAGTGAAAAATAGCCGGCAGTTGTTGTTTTTTTTTTTTTTAATGCTCCAGACATTCGATTCGCCATGTCCTAATGTGTTGCCACATTACCACATTCAGGATATAAGGGGAAGTTGGGGTGTGATTCAATAGGCTGCTGCATAGTTTTTCCTTAACTACAATGTAATGTATGTTGGGTGGGTTTTCCCAGTACACTGATGCATATATCATGTTTTATCAACTACGCTAGCAGTTCATGCAATACTGTCACGAATGAACAAAACACAGTGCAAGTGTTGTTCCAAACCAGCCAGTAATTAGTTGATGTCTCCGTGGTATTGTGGAAAATTAGCACCCACTTCTCTCCTTAGAAGAATGAAATATTTTGAGAAATATTAAAAAGGCAGAATATTATATTTCCTTGGATGAGAAATGGAGAAACATGCTCTTGGAAAGCAACCCCCACCTTTCTTAATCGCCCTCAGCAGATGTCAGCACTTAAGATAAAGATATAGCTAGCTCTATTCATAAGCAAATACCCTCACCCAAGATCCAACAAAGGTAGGATTAGCCCTTAAGCACAATAGGAATTGCCCAAAGCCCCTTTACTGCATTGTCTCAGTTGCACCACCCCCAGCAGTTCAAACTTTAATCAAACTCAGCTCAGATACTCCTGGGATTTGTACATGGCCCTATGGGAGTCTGGCAACAGCCAATAAAATACATGTTCTTGCACAGGAACAGGAAGTTCAAGCACAAAGCCCAAGAGAAGGTATAAATACTCCCCTCCCCACTCTCAACTCCATGTGGTCAGCTGCCCAGAAATCATGTACTTGGTGGTTCTGCTTCATTAAACCATCTTTCCAGTCAGACTCCATGTTTGCAGTGTCTTCATCCAGGCTTGGAACCAAACCAGATGGATATTTCTTCCAACAATATGAACCAGGGAACTGGATTAATTCCGTTAACTATGGTTTAAAATGGTATGCAAACAAAACCTAAATTTTATAAATCATTCTTTGCTTCATTATTATTAAAAACAGCTTTTTTTTTTTCAAAAAAGTTTATTAAGCACTCATAGTATGCAGAGTTATAACCCAGAGCAGAGCTGGTATCCAGCAGGTTCTGACCAGTTCTGGAGAACTGGTAGCAGGAATTTTGAGTAGTTCGGAGAACCAGCAAATACAACCTCCAACTGGAGATTTTGCAGTATCCTTCCCTTGCCACGCCCACCAAGCCATGCCCACAGAACCGGGAGTAAAAAAAAAAATTGAATCCTACCACTGACACAGAACTATATGGGCAGCCATATAAATTTTATAAATCAATAAAAATAAACTTTATTGGATTTATTAGATACATGTTACAGCAATACCATTACAAAGGCCAGGCAGATAACATGTCAAATGAAATTCAGACCAATCACAACTAACCCTAACCTAAGCAAAACCTGTGACTGTTTCTACATACATACAAGAGAGTAGCAAGAAGTCCTTGTGGTTGAATTTTCATAGCAGATTGGCTGGTTTCATACAAAAAAGTAACATCACAAAAAAGTTAACATTATTTTAGCCTAGCATGTTTGTGTTTTGTGAACCTGGCCACATAGAAATGTAGTCTTGTACGATGGGGAACTTATTTCAGAGCCATACAGCCAGGTACCTCCCAATGTACAGTATGTACTACAGTCACTACAATCTAATGATTGGACAGCTAGTTTGATGGATGTTGGTCCAAAAATATGTGAAGGGCAGCATTTTGCCTATTCCTAATCTAATCCAGTATTGACCTAGTTCATTAAATGTTTACAATAATCATGGCTTATAATAAGTCATAATAGGCTATGTTCAATTAGCTGTAATGTAAAAACACTTTTAATAAGCATCAGTGACTGAATCAGCATAATCTGCTACTGTCTGTAAAAAAAACCTAACATGGCTTAATGTTGTATGGGAACTCAGCCAATTATTAATGCCTTTTTAAATATCAACAAAACTTATCTTCCTTCATTATTTCATCATGTCCATAAGTATATAAGTATGTTATATGTCTTGCCTTCTTTGAACAGGTAGTTCAAAATTGCAAGGTGGCCAGGATAACAAGAAAAGTAGAAGTTTTTCAGCCATAGATTTTGGCCAATTGAACTGGAGGAAAGTCAGCTTGAGAACAAAGGGGTGTGGCACCATGTCAGGAGCAATGCCAAAGCCTTAGGTAAAAGGGCCATGTTTTTCAAAATAAGTACTAAGCAAGTACACAAGCACATCCTTATCTCTCAAGTCCTGCTGATATAGGTCCATCTCCAGAGTTTCTGTATGTGTTTGTCCAACCAATAATATGGTGTTGCCAGAAAAAGGGGCCAATTAATGCTAATTGCCTCTAAATATCCCAATCGACAGCACTATTGAAAATTTTTCATCCTGAAAAAGCAAGCATGCTCTACTCTGCACTGTTTCCTTTCCAAAGTGCTGAGGGAGCAATTCTAGCCAATTGTACTTACATCATAATCACTACAATTCTCCACATGGGTTGCAAGTTATTTCACTGTACTGAGAGGAAGCTTTCACATGGATATGTTCATATTCGCATATTTGCTGCCACTGCAGAAAACACTTTCTTCCAGAAGGTTGCTTCCAGAAGCAGTTTTACACCTAGTGATATGTGCACACTGACTCTAGTTTAAACCAACATGGTGCTCCATTTGAAAAACTGGTTATCTACATGCACACACTTGGCTGAAATCTGCTAAGAGCTATCGCTACATGGATGGAAATCCACTGCAGTTTTAGGAGCAGGTGTGCACCAATGTGGAATGGATTCAGAACCAGAAGTTATTACTGTATTCAAAAGAATTTGTATTCAAATCTCTAAATAGCTACTGTGCATTCCATGTGAAATCTTTATGTTAGTTTCTGGATTTTTATTTTTATTTTTTGCACAAGAGATGGCTGAGTGACTGAGGAAGCCAAACCAGCTTTGAAGTAAGAATTCTTTAACAATGATTCAATGGCTAGGTTGATGCATCTTTGGGGATTTGTAAACTACAATCTACAAACCATAGTAGTTGAGATTGTATATGCTCACCCAAAAGCAAACCAATAATGGTTTGACTTGGCATCAAAATATTAGATTCACATAGCATTTTTAACCACAGTTCACTTAATGACATCTTGATAAAACATGCCACTGTCCTTTTCTTGTCAAGATTCCTTTTACTGGATGCATCCTGATCTCTTTGCCATTTTGAAAAAGAGCATGCTTCTATTCCATCTGGAAAGAAGCGCGTGAGACTGGGTTCCAAACAACAACTCTTTATCATAGCCCAAGCCGCGGCAACCCTTTCTAAAGCAGCTAGCCTGCCGGCTTGTGGCCAATGACAGTTATTTAATTCTTCCCGCCGTTTGGCGGCTTCCCGGATTGGTTCCTAGCGAACCAATCCGTAAGTGGCCTTTTCAGCCAATCAGAATGGAGTACTTGGAACCTACCAAGTTCCATACAGAACAGCTTCCATCTTGTATATTGTCAAATATAAAGACAAAAATGTTAATTTAAGAAAAATCCTGCCTATTTAGATTAGAATCATTGTTAAATGGAATGCCACATTAGGGGTTGCTGTTTTTTTATATACTTGATGTTGTATTTTGATAAAAAGATTTCTTTTTATCAAAGATTATTTTATTTTGCTGCTTGACTGTTCAAAATTTGCCACTCACATATCCTTGCTAAAGTAATGAGACATTCTATAGCTGGTTTAAAACAGAAGAGAAAAGCGATCATTTGAATAGAATTAAATCACTTCCCAAATATAGCGATTTTTCCACCAGTTAATTTTATGTCTTAAAGTAACTATCATTGTGCTGATATAATGGTAATAAGTCACAGTTGTGATCTGGTACAACAATGTCTGGAAAAGGTTTTAAGATGCTATAAATGGCTATTGAGGAAATGACCTATATATCTAGATCTACTTATTCTTGAATAAAGATGGGCTCTGGAAAGAAATTTGATCAGTTTAGTATCACTGTTTTTAAATATCTATTGAGGACATGACAATTCAATGTATAATATGTGAATGATATGTGTTCGTGTTTATTTTTATAGTCATAATGTACACTGAAGATGGTATTTAATTTTGTTGTACGAGGTGCAATGACAGTGAAGTAACCTAAACAAATAGAATTGGTCAGAGAGAAAACCAACATATATCATGCTTTGCAGTTCTTTATTGACTAAAATGAGATTTACATTGTCCACCATCTTTTTGAAGTGCTAATGGGAAAAGTCTGTTATACAAAAAAACAAAACAAAACCCTATAAAGACTTGTATGAAGTCACTGCATGTATTTTAGGCTTGGACAGAATATGGGCGACTTATATATGGTTTACAAGATAAATTAGAAATCCTAACTTACATTGGGGTAAAACTAGGCTTTGATTATACTTTGTATCCTGGCTCATATAGACCAAAATTAACTATTCTTCCATTTAACAGGGAATATTACATGTGGCATAAGGTTAAGGGTTATTAATTCAATCTTTCCTTTTCTAACTAGCAGGTATGATATGAAAACTCTGATTATCCAAAGACATAATGGAAGGGCAGACATCAGTTTCTACGGGCCCATCTGATGCTGACCATAACATATGGCTTGGAATTTAAGAGGAGTAAATGCTAAAGAGTATAAATTGATTATTTAAATTAAAGATATATTGGGTATGAACCAAAGAGAATTGGGAAAGATATGTTAGATCTAAATGAAGCTGTCTGATCTTATGGAACAATAAATATACAGGAAAGAGAAGGTTTAAATTACAAATTAAGAAGCAAAAATGTACGGTATATGAGAAAGCATAAACTGATATAATTTAGGTTGTTATGAGTTCAGATGAATCTAAGGATCCAGAGGTTGTGATGGTTGCAATTAATAGCTCATCTGAACTCATAGCAATTTAAATTATATCAGTTTATGCTTTCTCATATACATTTTTGTTTTTTAAATTGTAATTTACACTTTCTCTTTCCTGTATATTCATTAACTCTGCTCCATAAGATCAGATCAGATTCATTCAGATCTAATACACCTTTCCCAATTCTCTTTGGATCATACACAATATATCTTTAATTTCAATAATTAAATTAATGCTCTTTAGGATTGACTTTTCTTAAATTCCAAGCCATATGCTGCGGTCAACATCTGAGGAGCCTATAGATATATTGATGTAAGGACCAGAGATTGGAAATTACAGAACATTCTGACTCTTTTTTCCAAGAGAAAAAAAACCTCTGCTATGTGATATGAATGGAGGGTGGAACAAGGCTAGAGCATACAGAAAGAATGATTGGGATATTCAAAAGCTCCAGAATGAATAAGAATAGTGATTGATGAATATTTGCTTAGAAGAAACTATGTTAATTTCAAATATATAGTGTAAGCACTAGTCTATTCAGGCAGAAACATGGCAAAAGAATAAATACTGTATAAACCTAAAAACATGATTGATTTGATTATATGATAGACTGAGAAGAACTAAATGTTACGAGGATGTTGAACAGTTCTGAAGACAGACATTTTTTGTTAGTATGGAAAATAGGTCTTCAGGAAAAAGGAAAAAACAAAAAGAAGTGAAAGCTAAAGCAAAAGTAGATTAAATACAGAAAAAAAAAACCTATGAGAAATAATTAGATTCTTAAACAGATTTATGGATAAATGTGTGACTTGGATGATTTTCAGGGAATATTAGATAGATTGTCTGATGCAACAAGAAATATAAGAACACCAAGATAATTGTGTCATGGAAAATGGAGCAAACAACAGTAAATTCTACATATATGGTAAAAATACTGGAGCTAGTAGATGCATTTGTGTATCTATATTTATTTATGTTGGGAGGGAAATGAAGAAATTTTAATATATTCTAATGCTGCAAGAAAGATAATGTATGATTTATTGTGAGGAATAAATATTTACTGAAAAAGCAAAAATGACTTCATAGCGGAATGTTCTTCTGTCCATTTTATTATAAGGCGGTAAGAGTGAGGATATGGTTAAAAAAAGTATTTAGAATAAATAGGTGATGAGTGAATGGAAACTGAATAGAAAAGTGAGTGACCAGAATGAAATAATTATGCTTACGGGGTTTAATGTACAGAGAGAATGAATGAGAATCAAATTGTAAAACAAATTTATGAAAAGTGAGTGAATGAGTTGAGAGAAAGTGGAAGCCTGGGGAAATTGTGGTTGAAATGAAGGGGGGGGGGGGGGGGAGAGAGAGAGAGAGAGGGAAGGAGGGAGGAAGAACAAAAGATATATACAAAGCAAGCATTGTGTAAGTGTGATGGAAATAAGGCTAGTTTGCAAGGAGAATAAGTTATAGAAAGTTATAGTGAATGGTATTTGTGACAATAATTATTTTCTTTATTTTTCCTATCTCCTGCCAAAATTTATGTTGCCCACCATTTCACACTCCTTTTCTGCACTGCATTTCCTAGATAGTCTTCATAGGTAGTCTTCCTTTTGTGGCTGCCCACACTTACAATGGAGATGAAAACCAAGTTACTTTTTTATATATATATGACCTTCACAGGACAGTAAAGCAAAGCAAAAAGATCATAAGCACAGTTTCACTTAGGAACTGCTTTGCTTAATGACTGAGTGGCCTGTCCTCATTGTGGTGGTTAAATAAAGTCTACCTGTAGTGTGATGAAAATACAGATAGTCCTCAACTTACGACCACAATTGAGCCCAACATTTATGTGGTTGAGTGAGACATTTGTTAAGTGAGCTTCACCCCATTTTACGACTTTTCTTGCTACATTTGTTAAGCAAATCACTGCAGTCATTAAATTAGTAACACGGTTGTTATTTGAATCTGGTTTCCCCATTGAGTTTGCTTGTCAGAAGGTCTCAAAAGATGATCACCTGACTCGGGGATACTGCAACTGTCATAAATATGAGTCAGTTGTCAAGCATCTGAATGTAAGTCACTGGTATGCATCATAAGTGTGAAAAATGGTCCTAAGTCACTTTTTTCAGTGTGGTTGTAACCTCGAACGGTCACTAAATGAATTGTTATAAGTCAAGGATAACCTGTACAAATGGGTCCTGTTTGCCCAACAAGGCGAGAAAGAAATCTTACAAAATGAGAGCATGTGCAACACCACTTTAAAATCCTGCACACATAGCAAGATTCAAATGTAGTTTGAACTCGGGGCTGTAATCTGAAGACTGTTTTGAGCCTTGTCCTACTGCGGAGCTGAAGTTCTTGTCCATCTATTCTTGTGCTGGGAAAAACTATGCTGCCTTGAAATTCCCATGACTAACCCTTCTCCCACCTGTGTTCACTCTGTTCCCAGTCACCTCACCTCTTCAAGAAAGTGAGTGACAAACATACCCTGAGGCTGCTCTTCAGCAATATTGGAATTAGGGAGAAAACGTAAAACATTCTTACAGCTAAGGGTGATTTGAGCATATTTTACCCACGGGTTATGGTTAAGCTGAAGGCAATGTCACGGAGCCACGGCAAAAAAATGGTGTGGTCAGAGCATGTTTTTGCCATGGCTAGATGCAAGGGGAGAAAGGCTTTATGGAGTATGCAGGCAGATAAGTACAACAATATTTAACTGATGGATTATCAAGATGCCAACAATTTTGAAAACTACTCAGAGTCTAGCTCAAATCACAAGAATGGTAGTTTTCCAGACAAATCAGCCTACCCCATGAATTCCACCGAGCTGATACAAGAATATTACTGTCTGTCCTGGTGTAGTAGCAAGAAGTAAGCTAGCACTTTGTTAAGATGATTACCATAGTTACCCAATGCACAAAATGCTTAAGAACCACTGTCAGTTTCTCCAGCCAGATCCACATCTCAGTTGATGAAAAATACTCCAGGTGAGAATGAATGAAGGAGAAATTTCCTGACAGTGAAAACAATTAATCAGTAGAACAACTTGTCTCCAGAGGTTGTGGCGGCTCCAACACTGGAAGTGTTTAAGAAGATATTGGACAACTATTTTTCTGAAATGGTATATAGGGTTTCCTGCCTGAGCAGGGCGTTGGACTAGAAGACTTCCAAAGTCCCTTCCAACTCTGTTTTTCTGTTATTCTTTGCACTTATCCAACTATATGAAAGAGCAGATAGGCCTATGAAGATGAATGCTTGTAAAAGGGGCAAAGAAGTAAAATTGTTCAATGCCTTCTTAATATCTTCTGGGCTTCAGCTGCTTCAGACTTTCAATGAATGCTGTAGAAGGGCACTTTGCTCTCACTGAATAATTTACTCAGATTTCATGGTCAAACATATTGCTGCTTCTTCACCCCTCACGCCATCCCAAGTAGTACAACACTATTGGCTATGGTAGAAACACCCAATACTAGACAATTTCCCCCCAAGCTACTCAATCTCCTCCTAGATTATATGATAGTTTTCAAAACGAGCAAAATCTCATGTACAATTTTCATCCATTATTAGACAGCTTAAGAAGATCACCCATAAACCACATCCTCCATGTCACATCTTAGATATCACTTCCCTCCCCTCCCCTTTGCAGAACAGAATGAATGGAGGGAAAAGTTAAAGTGAAACTTCAGATCCCATCTTGTCAATCTATCATAAAGAGCACTAGCATTAGCATTTAGACTTATATATCACTTCACAGTGCTTTGCAGCACTCTATGGGCAATTTACAAATGTCAGTATATTGCCCTCAACAATCTGGGTGTTCATTTTAGTGACCTCAGAAGGATGGAAGGCTGCGTCTACCTTGAGCCAGTCAGGATCAAACTCCTGGCTGTGGGCAGAGCTTGCCTGCAATACTGCATTCTAACCACTCTGCCATCACCACAACACTTAAGTGTTCCTGGAGTTGTTCTACTTTTTTTTGCTCAGCCACAGATTTGTAAATTTGCTCAAATCAATTGATGCAAAATCAATGTTCTGCTACTCATTGCCTCTTGGCCTTGGTTTTTTCTTTAGGGCTTCCAAGTCTTGGTCTGACTCTAAATTAAACAAGTCAAGGCGCTGAACCATGCTCTTTCTCAAGCAACCAATTGCTCCATCCGAACCATGCTAGAATTAGCTTTAAAAGCTGCTCTTACTGTTTTGCTACAGGTCAGATTTTTATAAGCACTGCTAACTGGAACCTTTCAAAAGCCCATGCAGCAGTGATTATAGATGGAACTATTAAACCCAAGAGCAGAAACCTGTTTCCTATTTATCCCTAGAAATGAATAAATAGATAAATAGCCACACTGCAAAGAACATCCTGCCAATCATGCATTGTCCCCAACATTTCTATCACTTATATCCTTGTTAAATCCAACCATCTTTCTAAATTGGAGAAGCTAACAAATATATGCATTAGATTTTTAATAAAAATCCTAGATTTTGTTGTTATAGCAACCAAAGCTGTGAGAATGTAGGGAAACAGCAGGAATAATTAAACCAAGCAGTGAAATCAACATTAATGGGACCAGTAAAAGGTACTCACATCATCAAAGACAGAGACTTAATATATGGGGAGGTGATATGTGGGAAGCCTAGAAAGACAGTGAATTTCCCCAAACAAAAGACAAAAATAGGCCTATCAAATAGATCTATTTAAATAATTAAATAGATTGTAGTGCAGCTATCAAACCAGCTACAAAAGCAGATAATCCTTTGCCTTTACATGACAAAAGAAATATAGCAATAGAAATATAGAGCTTGGGAAGTTTGAAGAAGCAAACACATCTTACCCAGAGAACTGGTGACAGTGAAACTATTGACTTAGCCTGCTAAATCATAGTTTACTATGATGTACCAAATAAGCCACAATGCCTGAGCTCACATAGCATGCAAGCCAATTCTCACCCCTAAATACATTATAGCTAGCATAATAAATCCAATCTATGACCTAATTCACTCATCCTGCTGAGGAGTAGTTTATTGAACTGAATAAATCATAGTTGGTTGGATTCACACAAGACACCAAGAATAAACAAACCTTAAAACCAAGATGCCTGGGTTCATGTATTGCACTATGCCAAAATGCAATTTGATTTTGATGACCATTTAATGCAAAGTTAGCTGCTGCCATTAGAGTTGGGGACTTAATTAATTCTGAAAGAGAGAAAAGAATAAATGAGTCTATGTACAGCAGCATGCAGCTGAACTCCACTGACTAGTTAAAACTATGATGATTTATGGATACTCACCGGGGATCCATTCTAACGATGCTAACCGATGCTAACTGGCATGGGCAACCTTTTAAATTCTGTAAACAACATGCAGTGTAGGAATCAGACATGCATATATAGGGCATACATGAACACGTAACTATTATGCTGTCAATATTCCTTCATTTCCCAGATAAGAATGTGAGAGTGCACTTTAGCACAGTAGCAATGATACTATTGTAATGCTATAATGCTAACCCACTCCCCTGTGATCCCGCTATCCAAAGATTTGGCTGTCTACAGGAGAGTGCTGTTTTGCTAGGGCAGGGGTCCCCAAACTTGGCAACATTTAGACTTGTTGACCAGTTCCCAGAAGTTGAAGTCCCCAAGTCTTAAAATTGTCAAGTTTGGAGACCTCTGTGCTAGGGTAAAAAGTGCTTCCCTCTTCCTCATCCCTGTTGCCTTTGCAATAGGCCTTCAAAGAACTTGGCCGACAGATGTCCATGCTGGGGAGAGGTAAAGGGGAGGCTGAAGAGAAGAAGGCTGAGCCAGAGAGAGGTCACAGCACATCCCACTATACAACAATGGAATAAATCCAATTTCGATTGCCTTACCTCCTAACACTTTTCACGCTCAGGTAACAAAATAAGCATTTCCCCTGCTTCTTTGGAGGTAGAGGAGCACCAGGGAGGCCACTGCTGATATCTATTGACTCCTATTTTCCACCATACAAGGGAATTCATAACTCTCATCTTGTCAACCGTGTTCTTAGAAGAATCACAGGTATATAGAGTGGATGCAGTTGCTAAGTAACAACATTGCCTGCTCACTATTGGGCAGTGGGAATAAAATGGCAGTGGTGGGGAGAACACTAAAATTAAGAAGTCTTGAATTTCTCTTATCCAGATAGCCAAAGAACAAAAGCCATGACTTGGACCATTGTTTCCAGTAGTGTTTTTCCCTTTGAGTGAACCATACTCCTCTACTACACTTAAAGGCTAGGTCCCACTGGCCGACTGATGCAAAACGTATGCAAAAAGGACACAGCGGACGAGCAAAATTTTGGGGGTGGCTCCATCCGTTGTTATCCGCTCCAAAAAGTGCCCCAAATTTGCATAAACAGAATGGAAAACAACGGAAAGGAAGAGACGGGGGTAGTACATAGCAAGGATGTTAAACGGATGTTCGTAGGAAGCCTAGCGGATGGAAGGGGATGAAAGTGGATGGAAGCGGATGATACATCCAAAGGGCTTCCGGGGGAGAATTGCGAAGTGGACGCATAGCGGAAGGAGTGGATGCATAGCGGATGACGCGGATACATCATGGACGTCTATAGGATGCATAGCAGATACGTAGCGAATGCGTAGTGGATGCATAGCGGATGCATAGCGGATGCATAGCGGATGCAAAGCGTTCACTGTGCATGCAGGGAGGATGAATTGCATCAGCTCCGCGGATATAAAAGGATGCAGCTCGCAAGCAGTCAGCATTCAGAGGAAAGACGTGCTGCCACAGACATCTTTGAATAACACCATTGTTTGTCAGTCAGGGAAGAAGAGGAAGCCTGTACCTACTCCTGCCAGCCCTGGCAAGAAGGACAGAACCACCATCCTACCCCCTGGCACAGACTCTGAAGCTGCTGGTGCTTCTGCTGCTGCTGCTGCTGCTGGTGCTACTGGTGGTGGTGCTGCTGGTGGTGCTGCTGCTGGTACTTCTCCTGCTGGTGCTTCTACTGGTGCTGCTGGTGCTTCTCCTGCTGCTGCTGCTGCTGGTGCTGGTGGTGCTGGTGGTGCTTCTCCTGCTGCTGCTGCCGCTGGTGGTGGTGGTGGTGGTGGTGGTGGTGGTGGTGCTGCTGCTGCTGCTGTGGTGGACCAGCCCCAAGGCCCTCAAAGCCCTGCTGCTCAAGCTCCTGAAGGCCCTACTGCTTAAGCCCCTGCCAGAGGGAGGAAGAGGCAAGGGAAGGAGAAGGGAGAGAGGAAACAGTACACCCTTTCCGAGAAGCATGAGGAGGAGATGCTGGAATGGCTGAGGGAGAACGAGTACCTGTGGAGAAAGGGCCACAGACTCTATCACGACACCAAGAAAAAACAGGCAGCTTGGAGAGACAAGGCAGAGAGCCTAGGCTACACTTCAGACCTACTCCTGGGATGGTGGAAGCACATGCACACCTGGTATGGCAAGCTACACCTGAAGAAATCTGGCTAGGCCGCTGTCAAGCTCACTGACCAGGAGATGTACATCATGGCCAAGTGCAGCTTCCTGGAGGGTGAGGTCCGCCACCGAGAAGCAGCCCCTCTGACAACCCTCTCCCTCAGATCACCCACAGACAGCCAGTCCTCTTCCAGCCAGGAGCCAGCTGCCCTGTCCATGCAGGTGTCTTCAGAGGGCCCCATGGCAGAGACCCCCCCAACAGCTGCACTCCCCAAGCCAGAGGACGTGGAGGATCCCCTGTCACAAATGGAGGAAGAAGCGGCAGAAGAGACCAACCCACCCCCACCCCAGCTCCACCTTCACAGAAAGCAGGAAGAGAGGCAGAGGCAGACTGGAGGGCCAGAGCCACACTGTCCTGCTGGAGATCAGGGACACAATCAAAACCAGCACAGATCTTCTCTCTCAGCTGGTCCACAGTGACGTACCATCCTCGAACTGGAAGCCCTTCATCACCTACGTGAGCCAGACCCCCGTGGACCTGCCTGAGGCCCAGTGCCAGGTGATGAAGCAGAAGATCACAGCACTTCTGCACAACCCTCCAGGCCCAGCTGAACCTGCTCCGACCCAGTCCAGGACTGCTCCTCCACCCCAGGCGATGTCACAGCCCTTCCATGGCTTTCAGCAGCCCCTCACCTACCAAGGCTATGAGTACCAGGACTTCCCACAGCAGAGGCAGCCCTTCCCAGTCCAGGCCCAGGTTCATCGCACGCCACAGATGCCTCACCTCGCCCAGCTGCAGACCAGACAGCCCCACAACACTCCTCCTTCCTCCACCCCACAGCCAAGCCCCTCAACAGACAATCTGTCTTCAGTCTTGGGCCTGACATCCCAGGTCCTTGATGAAGGGCCTCTCAACCTCACGGGACTGAGTCAGCTCTCTGAGAGCTTCCTGAACACACCATCTCCTGTTGTACTCTCAGGGCCAAGCACCCCAATGGTGCCTCAGACCAGCACTCCAGCCACAGCCACCTCCACAGTCCCTGCCCGCTTGACAGCTGAGACCATGGACATGCCTCAGAGTGACTGAGAATAGTGCCAGAGACTGAGTTGTTACCTGTTCACTTTATCTTTGCTTAAAGACACTTTACTTGGTTCATTTTGCTTTTTTAATAAAGTCATACAGTTTACTTAAGACAGTTATTAACAAAGGTTATCTTTGCTTCACACACTTGGTTCATTTTATTTACTTAATAAAGTGTTGGTGAAAACTTTGAAAAAACGGTTAAGCTTTGCATGCTTGTGGGATGGGTAAAGATAGTTGTGGGATGGGTAAGGATAGCTGTGGGATGGGTAAGGATAGCTGTGGGATAGGTAAGGATAGCTGTGGGATAGATAAACCTCCAGTGCAAGCATAGTGGGACTGTATGGTCCACCCTCCTAGCTGCCACACATATGGCCCTTTTTTTATCAATAACAATTTATTCATTGATCAACACATTTCAAAATAAACAAAGCTCTTTATGAATGCCCTATTCATTGTAGGGCCACTCAACATACATGGCACAATCTCATCTGTGTTATGAGACAGGCTCAAGGAAGCATCCATTAACCATCTATCATCCTGTCTTGCCACTCCCCTGCTCCAGCTGCGGAGTTGCACCAGTGTCTCAGGAGGTTGCGCTGCTTCTTCCCTTCATGTGAGGCTCTGTTGGGGCCTTGTACATCCACAGTGTCTATCAGGTTTAGTCCTTGCCTCCATTCACCAAGCTCCATGTCCCCATTCCCTTGTTGATGGTCCACAAGCCTGTTCTCCAACACTGGGTAGTGGGTGCGCATGAGATTGTGCAGGATGCAGCAAGCTTCCATGCTGCTCCTCACAGTCCCTGGGTGATGCTGCATGGTGGTGAGAAGTACCTGGAACCTGTTGGCCAGGATGCCAAAGGCGTTCTCCACCACCCGCCTTGCCCTGGACAGCCTGTAGTTGAAGATCCTCTCTTCACAGGTGAAGTTTCTTGAAGTATAGGGCTTCATGAGGTAGGTTCTGAGGGAGAAGGCGTCATCACCCACGATGAAGTAGGGCACATCTTGTGTGTCATTGGGTAGGGGGTCTGGATCTGGAAAACCCATGATAAGGTTGCGTTCCAGCCCATCCTTGAAGTCAGTGGCGTTGTATACCTGGCTATCTGAAGCTGACCCGTTGCCTGAAGCATCGATGTACATGAACTTGTAGTCAGCATCAACCATGGCAAAGAGGATGATACTGAAGAAGCCCTTGTAGTTGTAATAAGAGGACCCTGAGTTGGCTGGAGCTTTGCAGGCCATGTGCTTCCCATCTATGGCTCCAACGGTGTGGGGAAAGTTCCACCTCTGATACCACTGTTCTGCAAGTTTCCTCCAGCCTTCTTCAGTGGTGGGACACTGGAGGAGCTCCTCCACGTATTCTTCGATGATGGCCTGCACCACTTCTCTGACCACTTTGCTGATGCTGTTGTGTGGCACCCTCCAGGCATACTGCATGTTTCTGTATGTGGTTCCAGTGGCCAGGTGGTGCAGAGTCAGTTCCACCTTCAGTCCAGGGTCCAGGCTGGGATGGAAGTTGGTGCTCGGCTTGGTCAACCTGGGTCTCAGACGCTCAACAAGTTTGTCAAACATGGCTGGTGGCATCCTCATGAAGTGCTGGAATGCACGAGGGTCTTCATTCCTCAGCTCCACCACCAGCTTGTCATACAGTCCAAACTCCACTCTTCTCCCGATCCATCGTCGGACCCACACAGCTCTTGAATGTCTCCTTCTTCTCCTTTCGTAGAAAAGGTGAAACAGTCTGAACAGTGCTTGGTTCTGGTGTTGAATGATTGCAGCTACCATAAGGACTGTGTTATGATCCATGGTGGAGATCAATGGATGATGTGGAAGAGCAAGACCAAGGGTAAAGAGGTCTGTACACCACGGCTGCTGGACTCATACTGAGATCCAGGTGATTTCCTCTCCCTTTTTATAAGAAATATCGGTTTTCCGCTAGGTATCCTTCCACATACTCTAGGCATACTCCAGACATCCTAAATATCCGAGATACATCCCATACACTAACATTTTGTCCGTTTTAATGCTTTATATATGAGATGCATCCGCTTACATCCTTTCTATTTCCGTGCTACTAACGCTGTGTGGATGTTCCATGTACCTTTCGCTTCCTCCCTCTTTCCATTTTCAGCTGCAGCGGATGTGAGTTGCGAGGATGGCCAGAGGATGCCGAGAGGATACAGTGGACGTTTAATGGATGACAACGGATATAGAACGTTTGTTGCCCGTATGTGTCGCGGATGTACATCGTACGCGGCGGAAAGTTCATCCGCTCAAAACGTTTTGTGCAGCTCAAAACTTCTTGTGTGGATGAAATCTTAGTGGACGGATGCACGACAGATAGAGTGTATGAAACACGGAAGCAGTGAGTACACAACGGATGTATCACATTTTTCAATGGATGGCAAGCTTTTTTGTCCGTTTTACATCCTCTTTGCATCCGCTGGTGCAGTGATACATGGGCTTAACATCAATGCAAAGTACTTCATATAGAATTAAGAAAAGTTGTTGCTGCAAAAGGCTCACATCCTGTAAAGGTGGGACAGGTCAGGTGAGAACACCAGAAAAAAGCCAGATACCTAACAGCAAATTGTTATTTACCATACTTTATAAATGTGATAAACTGCAAATAACCAAAACCTTAACAATGGTGTCCCTCACTGCAGAAGTCTTTAAAACGTCTGTTTAAAAACTCAGGAATCTTCCTCACAACCCCATTACTGTGCATTCCTCCACAATATGACTCAACAGGAAAACATGCCAATAAAATTTGTGCTGTCCCAGCAACCATGCTGTAATATCAGTCTCAATTACAATGCTCAGTAACAAGGTGAGGGACTTTATACTTATGGTTTTATTGTGGGAGATTTTAAGGACAGTGATCAGGAGAGTCCACTGGCTTTGCTTCCCCTCACAGCCAGTGTCAGCAGCCAACAGGAAACCACTTCCTTAAGAGCCGTGGTGGCCCAGTGGTTAGAGTGCAGTACTGTAGGATATTTCTGCTGACTGCTGGCTACCTGCAATTTGGCAGTTCAAATCTCAGCAGGCTGAAGGTTGACCCAGCCTTCCATCCTTCCAAGGTGGGTAAAATGAGGACCCAGATTTCTGAGGGCTATATGTTGACTCTGTAAACTGCTTAAAGAAGGATGTAAAGCACTGTGAGGTGGTATATAAATCTAAGTGCTATTGCTATGATGTGCAGCAGGATAACTTGGAAGAGCGCGACCAACTTTCACATTGTCCAATTGACATGATGCCCATACGGAGATACTCTACACTCATCCCCTGTTATTTGGACTATTTCTGAACATGCATCTAGTCTTCTCGAAGATCAGTAGATCTGTCTCTAAAAGTAGTCTTGCTAGCAGATCAGTAGAGTGGAAGAGGGGAGTGGGATGAAGTGGGAGGAGCTCCCACAGGACATTGAGAAAGCTCCACCCACTACAACCCAACTCATCTTCCATTCCACCAACTTGTCATTTGGATTATTTTTTCATTTCCGATCTTCCCAAAGACTGGTAAACATGTTTAGCATTCTTCTTATTCTTTGGAATAGAATAGAATAGAATAGAATAGAATAGAATAGAATAGAATAGAATAGAATAGAATAGAA
>BLBF01000021.1:9884057-9897642 GCA_015471245.1 Laticauda colubrina | reverse complement strand
AATAGAATAGAATAGAATAGAATAGAATAGAATAGAATAGAATAGAACAGAATAGAACAGAACAGAATAGAATAGAATGATATGCATATTCTATTGTATGTATATTATGTATATCATTTTATTCTATTCTGTTCCATTTCATTCTATTCTATAATAATTGAATAGAAAAATATTAATAATAGTATAAATAGACTAATAGGGAAAACATGGCAGAACTATTGTCAATTTCATCCCAATTTCAAAATTCTCCAAGTTAATAAAAGCTGTAAAAAAAGTGTAACAATACTTAGGACAGAACCAGCAATTCATTTCTTTTCCCAGTTTAAATTATTCAGCAAGTCTTTTTTCATTTATAGACACATTTCCTGATCTTTTGGATGTTATTGAATGAACTTAACAACAGCGTTAGAAGTCATCTCAAAGTCCTGTGTGTACCATTGTATATACTGTATTAGGAACTTGCATAATGATTCGACACAGTGGTGGGATTCAAATTTTTTTTACTACCTGTTCTGTGGGCGTGGCTTGGTGGGCTTGGGGTAGCTTGGTGGGCATGGCAGGGGAAAGTGTAAAATCTCCATTCCCACCCTACTCCAGGGGAAGGTTACCACTAAATCCCATTCCCTTCCCACCCCACTAACCTAATTTCCAGCTCTGTTCTCCTGTTCAGGGCAACAAAAGAAGACCTAGCCGATCAGCTGGGACTTGGAGGCAGAGAATAGATGGGGAGCAGAGCCAGTCAGAGGTGGGATTTGCCGGTTCTCGGAACGACTCAAAATGTCTGCTACCGGTTCTCCAGAACCGGTCAGAACCTGCTGGATACCCACCTCTGATTCGACAGCGTTTTGTAAAGCATTGGCCATGCATTCCATGGGAAGGTGTCTCTGTAGGAGACCAGTTTGGTTTCTCCTGCAATTCAAACCAATGTGGCCTTAGGCAGTGTCTAAGAATAGGAGTGGGGGGAGGAGGCATGCCTGAAGTGTTCAGTCAGCTGATTGAACACTCCAGGCATGCCTTCTCCCCTTCCCCATTCCCCACCTCCTATAACAGGACTATCAAACTCCCAACCTGCAGGCCAAACATGTCACGCACTGGCCATGCCCCCGCTCGGTTTAGCAAAGGGGAAAAAAGTCTCAACATGTCATGTGACACCGCCGTGATGATGTGAGTTTGACACCCCTGTCCTATAGGATAGGAGCTTCACATACTGTACGCCTACCCTTGAGTGTGTCATCACTAACTTCATGCATAAGGTCCCATAAATCGTTTGCATAAAAACACCTGGCAGGAGAACATGGAAAGCATTGTTGGAACAACTAAGGACTGTCTGCATAGTAGACAGAGAATGAAATAAAGGCTACATCATGAAAATGTGCTCTCTAAAAACAGCTACTCAGTGTCTCCAAGTCCTAGCTAGCAAGTAGTACAAAGGCAAAAAGATTTATACGATCAGAAGAATTCAGCAGGTAGTGAAAACCAGCTCAGAAGCATTGTTCATGCAATCTTCAATTTTTTTTTAGTACAGTAACAGCAAGGGATCACACCAAGAAAATGTAAATAAAAAGGTAGTTTCTCTTTACAGCCTTAAAATGTATATGTGCTCAGCACTATCATCACCTAGCAACAAGATGTAACTAAGGAAGTTTGTGAGAGCTTCAAGTTATACGCAGAAAAGGCCTAGCATATTCATACTGTGCCTATTGATTTCAATCTGCTGGCCTTCCCAAAGAACATTTTAAAGCCTTTTTATTTTACATTGAACGTATTGATTTTATTTCCCAAGATCATAAACTATAAGATTCAGATTAGATTCATAAATCTAACTGACCCATCGTTTGTTTTAATCACAGCTTGTGGTTGTGGCTGGATGCACACATTGGGGTAGGCCACAAACAAGTAATATTCTGCTTGGTCCTATATAAGGATTCAGCTTCAGGTTATTCAGATAGTCTTATGACATTTCTCTAATATATATATTCATGCATTTAAAGATATATTGTATATGCCACAACAGGCATGTTTACTTAACATGCTAGATAATGGTTTGCTTAACCACATTTTAATAATTTAATCTAATTGTTGGATTCATATAACATAAGCAACTACATTAGCTAGGTTCAGCACTAAGAAGCTACATTCTATCTAAAGGAACAATAAGACTCAGACAATGGGTTAGGCTCATACATGAATCCAGCCCTTAAATAAACATAAGTGCCTTGTAGATTATGTAGCAATAGAAATAAACTCATATACATACAGCTAGTTCTTAAAATACTACCTGCATTTCTTAGGGGAGAGATTGATTTTCACTGTGCCAAAATGTGGTTTGCTAACTTGTTGCTTAGCATGTGAATGCAACCATTATGATTGTATTGTATTTGTAAAACCACGGTTTGTTTTAATGCATTGTGTGGAAGCAGCCAATTATAGTTTAATTAATAAAATATGACTGAATATGTCATGAACACAGCATTACCATTGAAACCCCTCAGCCAGCTGCAATACTCAACCTCCCTTAGGGTCTGCAAATCCATTAAAAGTTGGTTAGCTGAAAAAACCTTGACAATTGTTCTGCAATCACAGACCTTGCGTGCTTCAAGGAACCAGGAAAATATATTCCATCTGCTAACACATCAGGATCAGGAATAGGAAAATAAATATGTCAGTGCACCATTGGCCACCCACCAGCTCTTCGGGGCTTTCATTGTTGTAAATAGAAATATTACTTTTTTCCAGTTTAGATGACATCACAGCCAAGCTAGAAATAAATCAGCTCAAGTTGCTGAACATGGATGATAGTGTGAGAATGCAGAGGTGTAGAGCTGGTTCTGGAGTGGTGTAAATAGATCAGTGTGTATTCTCCATATGCTACAGCTGCAGCATGGGTTGCTGAATTTTCTAAGAAGCTTCCACCAGGTGCATTTTTCTAACCAAACTGGAAGAATTCCACCGAGAGCATTACAACATTATGTTTGTAAAGTAAACTATATTTCACAAAATGAGAGAGCACAGGTTGCCCAACAGTTAGACCTTGCAATTTGAATAGTTAGTGCCAAAACCAATATTTTTACTTCCTTATCAGACATGTATATCTGTAAAGTATACAAAAAAAATTTGTAAGGCAATATTTCTCGCAAAAGTATGTATGAAACATTCAAATCAACTCTCCTTATAGGATCAGGTAAAAGTACCACCATTAGAATGGTGTTTTTTTTTTTGCTTAATATATATTGAAACATCTTTAGAATTTGATGTTTGCAACTGATCCATCAATATCCAGCTTTCTGATTAGTTGCAATCGAACATATTTTGAGTCTGCCTTCTGAAAGTTTTCATCCATTATATTGACAGATAGTACACCAATTTTCTTCTAAAAATGATGGATAGCATAATGCAGTGTGCCAACAGATGCACACATAATGCATCATGGCAGGGGACAGAAGTCTGCCACACAAAATTGTTTTGGACATCACCCCAAATCCCTTTTTAAATGTTCTACTTCCTCTGCAAACTTTTTTTAAACTATTGCTGTCCCCAAATTTTCTTCTGTCCTGAAAAAAAAACTGGAAAGAGCTGGAAAGCCTTTTGGAAAGAACTGGAAGATTGGAAAAAATAAGGGAAAGTGAGATGCATAGGATCAGACCAGAAGCTTTATCCTCTAATGAAGATACATGCTGGAGGAGCCAACAGGTCGTTGAATTCAGGCATCCTGTTCTGTAGGTTGGAGGCTCTTCCCATTGAAGCGACATATTAAAAATATACCTGCATTTGCTAGCCTAATTTTCTAACTTCCATATAGATTACATGCTCCTCTTATTTTGAAAGCCTGAGTGAAACAGTTCATTGTCATCATCATGGTGAGCTATGAAGTAACATTTAAGGCTTTCCGAAAGAAGCCTTTCAAGTGTGCAATTCATACTTAATAATTGAGCTGCAGCATCTTTGAAGACTTAAATTGATTCACTACAAGAAGAAAATGTTTTTGCTAAGATTTTTTTTTCTGTAGGTACTTTTCCCAGACAGAAATACATCAGGAAATATTGTTGAAAGAGATAGGATCCTTTAAAAAAAACTATTAATGCCTTCAGTGGTATGCATGACCCTGTTTCCACAACATCCATATCTGAAGGCTTTTATCCACATCACCAGTGAGAGCACACCTCTTTCAAAACCGCTGCCCTCACGCAAGGGTGAGACTGAGAATGGTTATTACCTCTGCCAGAGGGTGCAATGGAGACAAGGAGAGATACAGTGGAGAGCTGTGTGTGTGTGTGTGTGTGTGTGTGTGTGTGTGTGTGTGTGTGTGTGAAGTATCTATACTGGAGAAGAGAAAAACCTAGCCAGCTTTTTTCCTTCTGTAAAAAATCTCTTTGCGTGCTGAGTAGGAGAACAATCTATGGAGACAGGAACCACTTGGTAGGAAATGGCAGTGGAAGTTACTACAGGTAGTCCTCAACTTACAACCACAATTGAGCCCAAAATTTATGTTGCTAAGTGAGACATTGGTTAAGTGAGTTTTGGCCCATTTTATGACCTTTCGTTTTACAACCTTTCTTGCCACAGTTGTTATGTGAATCTCCGCAGTTTTTAAGTTAGTAACATGGTTGTTAAGTGAATCTGGCTTCTCCATGGACTTTGCTTGTCAGAAGATTACAAAAAGTGGTCATACGACCCCGGGACATTGCAAGTGTCACAAATATGAGTCAGTTGTCCAGTGTCTGAATTTTGATCACATGACCATGGTCGTCAGTGTGAAAAATGGTGATGAGTCACTTTTTTCAGTGCTGTTGTAACTTTGAATGGTCACTAAATGAACTGCTGTAAGTCAAGGACTATCTGTACTTAGGAATAGAAACCTCATGGAATCCCTATTTCTCTCAAAGAAAACTAAAGGAGTCTTGTTGTTAGGTAGGTTCTGTTCTGCGGTCACAGAGGCACTGGGCCCAGAACTGGATGGGAGAGGGAAGTCCTGCAGCAAACAAGTTGTAGCCTTGCAAGTCACCAACCTGTCTTAGGCACCAACCCTGTCAGAATAGTTGCATAACGAGTTGTTTTGTGTTTTTCAATGGAAACCATCAGTCTTTGATCCATCTTCAACTGGTTGGCATCGAGATGGAGGATCTGTTGTGAGGACACTTCAGTGTTCTATGTAGAGGTGGTTGGATCACCAACGCTCCATTCTTAAGCCCTTCCCAATCGCATGACTTCTGGGTAGGGCTGTCATTAAAGGATTGGAGAGAATTCTGGAAGTCCAAAACAATCAGTTGACAGAGTTGAGATGCCCTCACAGCACAACTGAGCTGGGATACTGTTAATTCATTCTGTTTTGGGTTAAATTTAACATCTCGGGGGTTAGCTGATTGGGTCAACAGATTTCATTTTAATATATGTTAGCTTAAACCCTGACCGACCCAACTAAATGCATTGTGAGAGTAAGATTTCAAAATTGCCCATCAATTTCTTTCGTTGAAGCTTCAGAACAACGTGGTGCTTCTCTCGGAGATACTGAGACAAAAGCCACATTAACAAATAAACCATGTTTGTGCCTTTTGGAGTGCTTTCAATATTTCTATGGTTTGCTGTAGGCATATCCAGAATGTGAGACCTTAACTGAACTTTGAAAATCTTCAGTGGTGACAAGTACCGGGAGAGCTTGTCATCCTTGTTAGAACTGCCATCTGTACTTTAATAAAGGCTTTATTTGTCTTTTTTAAAATTAATTCAGCACAACCCTCTTATTAT
This sequence comes from Laticauda colubrina, assembly GCA_015471245.1. Lineage (NCBI taxonomy): Eukaryota > Metazoa > Chordata > Lepidosauria > Squamata > Elapidae > Laticauda > Laticauda colubrina. Next base: position 9,891,900 of record BLBF01000021.1, on the reverse strand, counting down.
TGCTTTGAGATTATTTTATTGTGTTTTCCAACACCATGTATATACAATGACTGGTGTTTTTTGTTTTTTGTTTTTGGCATGACATTCTAGCTATTTGTCTCTCTAGCAACAGTCTACCTGCCCAGAGGTGGTATTCAGCCAGTTCTGACCGGTTCTGGAGAACCGGTAGCAGAAATTATGAGTAGTTTGGAGAACCAGAAAATATTACCTCTGACTGGCCCTGACTCCCATCTATTCTATGCCTCCAAAGTCCCAGCTGATTGGCTGGGTCTTCTTTTGTTGCCATGTATTGGAGAACAGAGCTGGAAAGCAGGTTAGTGGGGTGGGGAGGGAATGGGGATTTTGCAGTATATCCTTCCCCTGCCATGCCCACCAAACTATGCCCACCAAATCACATCACGCCCTCAAAGCCATGCCCATAGAACCGGTAGTAAAAAAGTTTGAATACCATCACTGTGCCTTTCAGTTAACTGAAATTGTCATTCACACAAAACAGCAACCTCTGCAGTACAGGTCGTCCTCAATGTACAACAATTCATTGAATGACCATTCAAAGTTACACAAAGTAACTTATGAACATTTTTCACACTGGCGACCATGGAACATCCTCATGGTCCCATGCTCAAACTTTGGATGCTTGGCAACTGGTTCATGTTTATGACAGTTGCCATGTCCCAGGGTCATGTAATCACCTTTTGCAACCTTCTGACAAGTACACTCAGTGAGGAAGCCAAGCTCACTTAACAACTGCAGTGACTCATTTAACAACTTGTGGTAAGAAAGGTAATAAAATGGGCAAAATTCACTTGACAAATGTCTTATTTAGCAATGGAAATGTTGGGCTCGATTGTGGTCAAAAGTCAAGGATTAGCTGTACATGAAAGTAAAAAATAACAGTTATTCTGCATTCCCTTTTGCAGAGCACACCAAAAATTCACCTGCCTTTGGGTGGGTTTTAGTCTTTTCAAATCTCTGCTTTTATTCTATACTTGATGGTAACTTGCCAAAGTTTGGGAATTCTTGGAGCAAGAGTTTCTTCCAGGATTACAGCACCTCCCTCCCCATTGTGAAAGTCCCAGCCAATCTAAAAGAATAGGCAGGTATTCAATTAATAAAATGATAATTAAGGAATCCGAGGCAGTGTTCAGGCAAATATATAAAACTACCAACTAGCCAGCCAAATTTCAACCAGCATGCTGGAGGAACCCAGCCACATTTAGTCCAAAGATTTGTTAATTTGCAACTGCAGCCCTGAAAGCCAGAAATGATAAGTGTCAAGGGCTATTGCAGAGCCCACATCAGGGAGTACCTTTGGTTGGTCAGGTGTGTTTGACACACTGAATGTCCTGATGCTGGCCCACAAAGCCTTGCAAACAAAATCTCAGCAGCAGGTGCACAGATCCAGCTGCTCCTCTTTGCTTTCTTTGATGCCAAGGCCAGCTGGGAGGGGTTGCCTGAAAGAGGATGGACTGCACCAGCATACAACTCTAAGGGTTTCTAGGCTTTTGAAAACTGGTCTGTTCCAAGGGAGGCATCGGGATGAGCACAGAGGTGATATACAGCAGGTTCTGACCAGTTCTGGAGCAGACATTTTGAGAAGTTCGGAGCACCAGCAAATCCCACCTCTGACTGGCCCTGCCCCCATCTATTCTCTGCCTCCTGAGTCCCAGCTGATTGACTTGGTCTTCTTTGGTTGCCCTGCACAGGAGAACGGAGCTGGAAAGCAGGATAGTGGGATGGGGAAGGAATGGGGATGTATGCCACGCCCACCATGCCAGGCCCACAGAACTGGTATTAAAAAAAAATTGAATCCTACCATTGGATGAGTAGGCTGTGGAGGGCAGGGGGAGGGGGACAGGCAGGAAGAATGGAAAGATATGACTGCTTAGTGTCCACCAATCCAGACACATCCAAGTGTATGATTTTAAACTACTTAGTACCCTTCAAAATCAGTAAGTTAACCTTTTAGCAAAACCGGCATGTGGATTTACCTACTAAACACATGTATAGTCCTATATCTTCTATGAAGTAATGTCTGGATTTTACAATGAGCTAAACATACTTCAGTGACCTGCTTTCAATGCCAGGCATTAGATTCAAAATCAGAAAGAGGGAGGAAGAGTGCCTCTAACTTTGTGGTAAGTGCTGTTTCCTTACTAATTAATATTCATGTGCTCCAGATGAAATTAGAAGCCAGGGATTATAAAGACTATATTTTATAGCTCTTAAAAAAGAAACCGCTACTGTATTCGGAGCCACACGACAGACTAAGCAATATCAAGGTTTTGTTTGGTTTTGGCTTAGCATGTTATGCTAAATTGATTGGGACTGATCTAATAAACCCTAGTGAAACAGACCCTGATGTTGTACAGTGTGAGAACCCCATTAGTAATTATAGATAAATGAATAAATGTTACATTTTAATTTGGTCCTCAAACTTCACTAACAAGAAGCGTTATGAGCTTCTTTAGTCCTGGTAGACTTTGAGATTTAGTTTAAGGTTTTGGTGGTCACCTATAAAGCCTTACATGTCCGAGGCCAGTTTATTTGCAGGATCATCTGTCCTAGTTTGGAACTGTCCATTCCCCCAGATTCTGTGTCCATCCCATGAAGCGTATCATCTGGTGGGAGCCAGGGAGCTTGTACTTCTTTGTCAGAAGACCTGTTACCATCCCTCGCTCCACAAGGTCTGGGTAGCCTTCCAGAAAGCTTTGCAGACATGGCTTTTCCCTCAGCTTTGAAGCCAGGCATGACATCCATAGGATTTCAATTGCACTATAATTTGTAATGTTGTTTTCATGATGTTCTGCCTTTTTATGCTTGTGCATTGTGAGGTGCCTAGAGTTACAAGGTTGAGATGGGCGACTAATTAAATCCAATCAATAAATATGCATTCTTTTATACTCTTTAATCACATCTCTTTTATTGTGATCATTGATTAAATATGCATTTTTTGCTCAACTTACTAGTGAGCAAGGAGAAGTCTGACATTGATAGTAGATAATAATAGCTGATAATTAATGAATATAGGGTAGTTTGATGCTGCCTAAATGTACCATTGGCTTGTAGAAATCAATTGGACTTAAGCATTATGCTTAAGCATAATGTGGTTTGATTTTGGCTTATCATGGAGAACCCAATTAACTGTGGTTTTATTCAGGACATGAGCACCATATTTGAATCACTCATTGGATGGATTCATCTGATGTGCTAGCCTAGAAGCTGGTTGGCTAGTATATGGCTCAGTGTGATGAGTGAATCTAAATTTATTAATTCATATTATAGCTCAGTTAAGTGTGGATAAGCATGATGTATGAAGATAACCTTTCTTTGGATCTTTATAATAATCATTGTTGGCTGGGATAACTGTAGCATTAGGCTACATGTATTGTCTCTCATTTCAAAATAAATAGTTCCTTTATCTACAATCTAAAAAATTCCAATTTTTAACAGAAGCAATGACAACCATCTTTGTTAAATGACAAAACAAAAATGTCTTTCTCCTCTCCCAAAAGCTCAATATTTGAAATTCTTTTGAATGTTTACTATTGCAATTTGTAATGTAATATATTTAACAGGGAACTTCAGGTAATTATGGCTTTTTTCCAGTGGTGAGATTCAGCCAGTTCGCACCACTTCGGGTGAACTGGTTATTGGAAGAAATCATTAGGAGAGAGAACAGGTTTTCAGTTATTTGAATCCTGCCACTGGTCTCTTCTGAGTGTATCTGTACATGTATAGAAGTTAAAAATTCTAATCATAAATCTGCATAACTCTAGGTTTTCAGCAGCACACTTTTACTGGGTGGTGCAGGAGGAAAATTTTGGAGGGAGAAGAAGCATTGATAAAACAATACATATATCCTCTCTACTGTGCTCCCTCATCTTTTCCTCGGGCATTGTTCACTTGTTGGGGTTTCCAGGTTATGCTCTCACTGGATGGTGGAAAAACAGGTAAGGGGAAGGTACAATAAATTCAATTCTGCCCTGCACATCATACTTTAGGATGACTTCCTTTCCCCAGACCTATGCTAAAAGGATAATTTGTGGGGGGGGGGGGGGGGGGAGGAGGGAGAGGGGGAAGCAGGGGGGGGGGGGGAGAGAGAGAGATGAGATCACCCCAAATTATGAATTGCCTGTTCTGATTTCTTGTATTAGTAATTTCTTTTGCAGAAATCCCACTCTTATATGTGAACAAAGTCACTATGCCTTATTTAGTGAATCATGTTCAAAAACATCCTGGGTGTTAGGGAATCAGTTAGATATTTCAGGAGTTATGTGTAACTAGTGGCAGGGAATACTAGGTTAGCACTTGTGTGTGAATTAGACCATGTGCTGTGAATGCTATCCTTTGACCATACTTAAACAAATAGTGAAGCTAGATGTTAGTAACATTTCTTCACGGGACCAGCACAGCTGGAATCTAATTCTGAGGGAAGCTGAACAATTTGGTAGGGTACTCACTTTACAATTCTTATATGTATCCATGTATTCATAACTATGTTTTTACTTATACCTATTATCTTGTAAGCAATTGACATAAATAAATAGATAAACAAACAAACAAATAAATAAATAAATATTTGACTACAGGGGATCCCCGACTCAGCTTACCCAGGAGAGACTGAGCCACCTAAAACAGGATCACGAGGTAATGATCCATGGATGCCAAAGGCCCCATTGCACCTACCATCTACCCCCAGCATCTCTACATATGGCCAGTCTGACTATCCACATTTTCAAACATTCACCCTCCCATCCCACAACTCTTCTGCTCTTACTCAGTGGATCAAATTCTCTCCCACGCCCCTCCAAACCATCCAGACACATCCTCCCACCCCATCTTTCATTTAAAAAGGGGGGAATGGTTCTGGCTTCTTTCCAACACATTTTTTCCAAATCATCTAACATCCAAGTCTCCAGCCCAATCAGCCACAATTCTCCCACAAGTCCTTGGAGACACAGATTATGTAAACCTAATGTAACAGACATGGAAGATTCCTATCCACTTCAATCTCAGGTTCATGAAATAAAGCAAGGAAGAAGATGGGAAAAGCCTCAAGTGGCCACTGCTCCAAATGCTTGGTCACACAGCAACCATAAAACACAAGTCACTTTCCCAAGACCACTGACCTAGGACATAAACCATAATCAGAATTGGAAGGGACCTTGGAGGTCTTCTAGTCCAACTCCCTACACAAACTTGTTCCAACTCCCATTGTGGTTTCAGACCTGGAAACCCAAGAACTTTCATCGCAATGAGAATGGACTTTCCCAGGTCCTTGCCACCATTGAAGCTTACTGAATGTTGGTAGCTGTTTTATCTGAGGTCTGACAAAATCAACTCAAATTTCAATATTCTAATGTTATATCTTGAATAATGTTGGGTAATGTGATCTCAGCCACTTAGTAATATTTACATTATTTTCTAGTTTTATTTTTTAGACTGCTGTAGTAGTACTTGCCCTGGTTCTTATGTTGTCCACCACCATCTCTCTACTGACAGCCAATGGAGTCATGGTGGCACCGTGGCTGGAATGCAGTGTTGCAGGCTGATTTTGCTCACTGCCAGCAGTTTGATTCTCACTGGCTGAAGGTCAACTCAGTCTTCCATCCTTCTGAAGTGGGTCACATGAGGACCCAGATTGTTGAGGGCAATATGCTGACTCTGTAAACTGCTTAGAGAAGGCTATAAAACACAATGAAGCAGTATATAAGTCTAAGTGCAATTGCTAACTACTATTTAGCATGAAAGATAAATTGTGCTTTTAAATCATGATGACTTGGCTTAACACAATGTGGACTCAGGGTTCACCTTAAAGCATTTGTCAAAGATAAAAGACCTAGTCTAGCTCAGATTCCAGGGAACAACCTCAATAAATTGAATTCCAAAAGCATTTTACGGGGTTCAAGATCTGGAATAAAAGGGAACACTGTACAATCATCATTCTCTATCATTCTCCAAGGATATAAAATAAAATATAAAGCCCCCTTTGCTTTATATTTTAGTGTTATGTGATGATCATATGTTAGCAGCTCTGATTCTGGAATGTAAAACAGGAGGTTTAGCAGCCTACTCTAGGCCATCTTGTTTATTTAAAAGAAAAAAAAGCAGGGGAGAAGCATTGCACAGAGAATTAAGCCTTCCCTCCTCCTACTTTCTTATAAACTGAAGCTTCCCTGCTGCTTTTCAGCTGCTCTGTCACAAACCAGCTTCCTCAATCATGATGGTCTGCAGAACATCTCATCCTATTTTGGAGAACATGAAGCAGACGTTCAGTTCTGTGAATGTGGTTTGTTGGCTTGGCTTGCTCTATTCTCATTTGAGCTAATCACTCCCATTTTGATAAGGATCCAGGAAATAAGCCTTCCATGTATCCCATAGTACCATAAGTTTCGGAAAACCTCTGAAAGCAAAGCTTGAATCTGAAGATGTTATGTCATGATCTATTTTGGAATTGTTCTGCAGGTTTCAGAATCAAACAGGATACACGACAAGCTGATATTTATTCTATGATAGAGGAAGCACTACTTGCACAATTTAATTGAATGAAAATATCAATGAATTAAATATAGAAAATTTCCAAGAAAAAAATTGATTTCAGTCTAATGACACGAATTCTGGGAGGAAGTAACTGAACTAATTTAACAAAAAGCAAGCTACAAACCTTACCATTTTGACCCTGGTGATATCATATCAGCGGAAGTTGAAGCTGGGAAGAGTGTTAGAGGCATAAATTCCTTGTATTAGTCTTAGACAGTTACTGAATATTGCATCAGTTTTGGTTCCCACTATATAAAAAAGATGATGAGACTCTAGAAAGAATGCAGAGAGGAACAACAGGGATGGTTGGGGGACTGGAGACTAAAACATATGAGTGGTTGCAGGTATTGTGTATGTCTAGTTTAATGAAAAGAAGGATTATAGATGATATAATAGCAGTGTTTCGATATCTGGGGGGCTGCCACGAAGAAGGGGGTTCAACCTATTCTCCAAAGCACCTGAAGGCAGGACAAGAAGCAATGGATGGAAACTAATCAAGGAAAGAAGCAACCTAGGACTAAGAAGAAATTTCCTAACAGTGAAAACAGTTAATCAGTGGAATAACTGGTCTGAAATTGTCGAGGGCTTCCTGCCTGAGGATGGGTTGGATCAGAGGTGGTATTCAGCAGGTTCTGACTAGTTCTGGAGAACTGGTAGTGGAAATTTTGAGTAGTTTGGAGAACCGGCAAATACCACCTCTGATTGGCCCTGCCCCATCTATTTTCTGCCTCCTGAGTCTCAGCTGATTGGCTGGGTCTTCTTTGGTTGCCCTGCACAGGAGGACGGAGCTGGAAAGCAGGTTAGTGGGATGGGGAGGGAATGGGGATTTTGCAGGAACTTTCCCCTGGAAAGTGGGGTGGGAATGGAGTTTTTACAGAATCTTTCCCCTGTCACACCCACCAAGCCACCCCACACGCAACAAGTCACGCCCACAGAACCGGTAGTCAAAAAATTTGAATCCCACCACTGGGTTGGACCCCCCAAGATCCCTTTCAACTCTGTTATTCTATTATTCTGACATATTTTTGGGAAGTGAAAGAAACATTATTAAAGGGGTACAGGCAGAATTCCAGAAACTGGCAGTATGGTTTTATCTGTTTATCTCAGGAAAAAAATACAAATAGGGTAATAAAAAGTTTGGAAACAACATTTTTAGATTTGGGAGAAAAGATGTCTGCAAACACTTTTCAAATTTGAGAGACAAACAGTTTAAGCAGCTATTAGATTTGCCCATTTCTTTCTTTCTTTCTTTCTTTCTTTCTTTCTTTCTTTCTTTCTTTCTTTCTTTCTTTCTTTCTTT
>BLBF01000021.1:9840333-9884047 GCA_015471245.1 Laticauda colubrina | reverse complement strand
TTTCTTTCTTTCTTTCTTTCTTTCTTTCTTTCTTTCTTTCTTTCTTTTTCTTTCTTTCTTAATATGGTTAATATGGCCTTGTTAAATAAACATTTTCTAAATCTTGATATAGGATTACATTAGTCAGTTTGCTTCTGTGAATGCCGTGCCATACAAAACTCCCTCAAATCTTTTGATATCAGATTTGTTTATTTTAACCTGTAATAAAATAATGTTCTATTAAACACAATGTCCTGTGTGTTCTATAAAAAGATGGAAAATATTAGAAAATGATTTAAGACTCCAAAAGACTGGTCTGATGGTATGCTTTAAATATTTTTCAACATAATGACAGTTAAGCTAAGGAAGTAACTAAAACAGAAACCCACAAGGGATTTTCTAAAAATAGAGCACTCATATTGCAGATTGTTGTGGTTTAGATACTTTTGATTCTTTATGACCTGACAGACATCATTTTGTCAGTTATTGGACAGTAACTGCTTGTTTAACTATGTTCCTGCTTATATCATTGGTGGTAATCTCTTGCCATTTTTTCTTCTGTTGGTCTCGTTTTGATATTTTTTTCATTTTTCTAAGCATCGGGGTCTTCACGGTGACTCTTGCTTTTTTCATTCTGTGTTCAGAAAATCTAAGCTTTAGCTTCCCTCTTGGTGCTTCATCTGACATGGAGTGTTTGGTTGTTCACATGTTCATGTTCTTGTGAAACCAGCTCAGTCATCTTGCATTCCCTCAGACTCCTGTCCTCTCATCAGAGATTATCAGCTGCCTGTCAGGAAATCATAATTTATCTCAGGTAGGAGAGTTCAGGCTTACTGTAGATAGACATCGATGGAGAGCCTTTAAGCCCTTCCTCTTTCGCAAAAGAAAAATTGTTGTTCCATTAAAAATAGTAGATGCTTTGGAAAACTGAGGCAAAGAAATGGACACCCTGCAAAAGGATTGCAATCTACCAAACCCTCGTAAGGTTCAGGAAAGCAAGGTGGATCCTTCAGGAACTCCTGCCTTCAAGCATTAAGAGGTGTTTTAGCAAGAAATCTACCAGGTGTGGAGACTTTATTTGGCTGGGTATACTTAAATCTGTTCCTTTGGATTTGATGATCGTGATCCGAAGGGGTTGGTTTTTTTGAAATCTATGCAAAACTGTGTTTACGTTTGTTTACATCCCTTTGAATCTCTAACTCTCTGTGATTATTAACAGATTAATGCTATCTTATGTTTTGCTGAGATTCTTCTGATTTTAGGTTTCTCTTATTAATTTTTTGTGAGGGGAAGATTCTCTGGAGTCACTTGCTATATTTTAGCAACTCTATTTTTTCTATATTATTTACCACTGAGCATTTTCCATGTGACTCCATAGAATTTCCAGAGTTTTATATTCTCTTTCCCTTTTTTAGAAAAAGGAAAGCTTAGGTTTAAGCTTCCCCTTGTGGGAAGCCCACCACCACCACCATTCTCGAGAATGAAATATTTGGGGGGATATTAAAAGAGGCAGAATATTATATTTCCCCCAAGGAGAAATGGAGAAACACGTTCTTAAAGGCAGAAAGCAGCCCCAGTCTCCCTGCCATAGGAAAACAGCCTCAACTGGAAGCTTGAAGAGGCTGGTCTTTTGGAATGGAGATTTTGTATCCACTCAGAGAGACTGGGCCAATCTATTCAGAAGCAAAGAGCAAAAAGAGACTTCAAATAAGCAATACAATTAGGCAAGCTGACAAGATTAGCTCAGACAAACAAAGCTCAGACATAGGATTTGCATTTCCCCTTTTGCCTGAAGAGCCAGCTATGACCTCTACATGACCCCATAGGAATCTGGCAACAGCCATTAAAATGTAGAATTTAGAATAGAATAGAGCTGGAAGGGACCTTGGAGGACTTCAAGTCCAGTCCCCTGCTCAAGCAGGATAACCTATGCCATCTAAAAGATTAAAGGATACATTCTTACCCAGTAACAGGCATCTCAATCACCAAGCCCCAAAGAATGTACAAAAGCCCACCTATCCAACTCCATTTGGTCAGCCATGCCAGAAATATGCTGCTGTCACTAAAGTTTCTGGCATCTAAATAAACAGAGACCTTCTTTCCATATGTCCTGCCTCCATTGTATTTCTAGAGTCTCTCTCCTGGCTTGGAAAGAGGACTGCATTTTTATTCCAACACCTTTGTATATATGATTCTAAAAAGGGAAGATATTCCTGCTTCTCTAAAAGCTACAGATTCAGAATAAAGAGATATGGGAATGACCTTGGCAGACAGGAGATGGGGGTAGGGAAGAACCATAGCCAAGGGAATGGTCAGATAAGAGGCAGCTTAACCTACAGAAGAAATATGGGTGTGGGAAACACCTCAGAAGGGACTCCCCTTAGTTTACTGGGCTGCAAAAGAGATCAGGGGAGAAATGTACTTTCAGACTTGCAAGATTCTCTTACTATAACCTTACAATAAAATAGAATTTGTTCATCCAGGCATGTTTCCTGTCTGGACCATCTCATAAGGCTGACAGCCAAAAATTGGCACAACAGAACACACTGCCCTTTTTCACCATTATTATTACCATTATCAATCAATCTATCCCAAAGGTGATTTTTCAAAAGGCATTTGAATTTTTTGGGGGTGAGCATCTTGGATGAGAATTGAAATATTTTCAGGGAAAAAGAAACAAAGTCCAATTTGAAATGTTCCTTTGGGACAACCATGACCTGAGAATCTCCATAGACATATCAATCAGTCAATTTTTATTTGGTCTTTGACCAGCAAAGAAACAAGAAAATCTTAATTATTTAGGATAATAAAGAAAAAAATGTTCTTCTAAAATATAAAAAAAGATTAAAAGTAGTAGTACAGCATACTGTGCAAACTACAAAACAGTGCTTAACTGTGGTCAAAGAAATAAATTCAAACTGATCTGATAATAAGATAATACAAGTTGGCATGACCAGGGTGTTTAATAAGGAATAGAAATAATAATTCCTGGAAAGCATCTATGTAGAGGAGACAAAATAAAATATGTGTTCCATTGTTTTAATTATTCTTCCATCACATGGACAACAGTCACTGTTCAAAGGAGATCTTTCAGTATTTCTCTTTATTTATAGAAGTTGGGAGGGCATTAAATCTGACCAAGTATAAAGTCCTGGTATGTAACAAAGATATCTGGTTGGTTAGAGAAGATGTGTAGAGAAGTTTAGGAAGATGTTTCCATGAAGAATTGATAATACTACTTGCAATTCTAAACCAATGGTCCATTTTCTGACTCTGACATCAGCTAGTGCACGTTCATAGTCCATCAGAGTGATGGCTGGCCAGGAAAAGCCATAAAGTTGCAATTTGGCACATGTTGCTCAGTAGAAGAAAGCTTGAAAGCTATTGGTCATAATTAGAAGGTCCAAGCCAACTAAAGTAAAGGAGAGCTCTTAAGTCAACAGGAGAAAATAAAAATCCAGGCAGAAGTTTCTATTTTAAGTTAGCCAGCTTCATAGCAAAGCACCAAGTTTAAAATGCAGCAAGATACTTGAAAAATTGATCTCAAGAACTGAACTCTTTCAAGAGGAAAAAAAAAAACCCTGACCGGAACTCCAAAAAGGAGCTGGGCCTGGATCTTAGTCAAAAAGACTTTAATTGCTTTCAGGTATTTGTTGAATTCCTTTGGAGAAGTAGAATTATTATTACTATTATTTTCCTATTATTTACCAGTGGGATTCCTATTTTCTCATAAATTGGGATAAGAGAAAGGGTGCCTATAAAGGCAACTACTACCAACCCCAGTTGATAGGTGGCAGCAGGAACAATATATCAGCTGCATTGTGAAAGAAATGATCAAGGAAGAAGCAGGTCCAGAAGCCTTTTGACAGAAGAAGTAGAGATTTCCATCCTTCATCCTATGTACCTCACCTCTGACTGCTACATAGGAATATGTATACGTATATGTATTGTAAGACATTTAAAATAAAACTAACACAAACTAATAAAAAGTAAGGAAGAAAAAAAAGAAGAAGCAAGAATTCTAAAAGAAAATATAAAAAGTTCAAGGAAAGAAAAGAAAAAAAGATATAAAGAAGTAGCTTCCAATTTTCTCCACAGCAGTTATAAGTACAAATATATTTTATCCCCTCTCTTAGGGGGGCAGAGTGAGTTATAGGCCAGCTTATGCACCATCTTCCCACACTTTTAACAAGTGATTTCTAGAATCTTCTTCCTTTCCAGCTACCAAACTGGATCATCATCATAACTTAAGGTTCCGCCAGCAATTTTAATTCCAGTCTCTATTTCTTATAATCTAACACACAGATACAGGTGATCTATTTTTACTTATTCCTAGTACTGATAGACGTACCCAGTGGTGGTATTCTACTGGTTCTGCATGGTTCTGGAGAGTCGGTAGGAGCGATGAGCAGCGGAGACCAAACCGGTTCTTTCACTTCTTTAATGGCTCTGCTGTTGGGTCCACCCGCCTGCCCGGACTCGCATACTCACCTTTATCCACTGAATTTGAAGCGCAGCTGCTTTGCACAGCTCAGAATAGTGCCGCATGGCAGCTGCTGAAGCGACCAGGAGAACATGCAGGCTTGCAGAAGGTGAGGTAGAATGCCTCTGCGCCTGCGCAAAGTGCGCATTTGGCATGCATGTGCATGCAAAGCAGGGGTGGGATTCAATTTTTTTAACAATTGGTTCTGTGGGCATGGCTTAGTTGGTGGGTGTGGCCAACTCAACATCACTCACATTGAGGCATGCATCTCCTTGCCTGGCCTCTCATGACCGTGGGGAAGCTGCAACAGTCATAAGTGTGAAAAATGGTGATAAGTCACTTTTTTCAATGCCATTGTAACTTTGAATGGTCACTCCAAACAAGCAAAGTACCCACAAAGGAGGGGAAAAAAACTCCAGATAAGTTCCTGAGACAGGAAGTCTAGTCCTGCCAAGAATGTAATAAGGGTTAACGGAGAGGCAATTTCTGTAAGCAACACCAGAATGTTTCCTTCCTGCCTTCCTTACAGGATTACGCCAGAAATTTCTTCTAACAACCGGTTCTCCAAACTGCTTAGAATGGTAACAATCAGTTCTAGCGAATAGGTGTGAACTGGTAGAATCCCACCCATGACACAAAGTGTGTGCACGCACACAAAGCACGCTCACCAAACCACTCCCACCGAACCAGTGGCAACAATATTTGAATCGCACCATTGGACGTACCATTTCTGAGGGATATTCTTATCTCTTAGGCCTGGCTTACACCATTACCACAGTACAATTTGAATAGCAAGCTGTCTCCCATAAGACTTGCTGATGCTTTATTTCAGGGCTCAACAATCTTTTTAGACTTTCAGGTTGCATGCAGGTTTTGTAATAAACAAGAGCATATCCAATCACATAGCTATGTCCACCATGATGGGTGGGACTGACATTATTGGGGCTAGGGAGTGTACAGGAAGAATTGGCAGGACTTTAAGGATAGAAAGAATGTCACATTGAGTCAAAATTCAAATAATCATTCCGCTGAAATCAGTGGTCAGACTAGACCAGGGGTGTCAAACTCGATTTCATTTGAGGGCCTTATCAGGGTTGTGTTTGACTTCAGGGGCCAGAGTGGGCGTGGCCAGCTTGACATCACTCATGTTGAGGGTTTCTCTGGTGGCCTGAATGCTTTGCCAGCAAAAACGGGCTCCTGAACTCCGCTTTCAACCGTGATGGCCTCTTGCAGCCATGTGCCAATGAAAATGGAAAAAGTATAGCCGCCAATATTTGCTGGCAGAGGGCGGCAGGAGGCCATTGAGGCCGAAAATGGAGCCTGGGAAGGCTGTTTGTTCCCTCCCGAGCTCTGTTTTCACTGGCAAAGGCACTACAGGCTGGTCCTTTGCTGTTTCCAGGATGGCCCCGTGGGCCAGATCTGAGCACCCCAAGGGCCCTGAGTTTGATACCCCTTGACTAGGCTATTGGAATCAGAATGTTGGGCTGCTCTAAGGACTGCAAAAATACACAGCCCATGCTCCGTGGGTTACTGATTTCTATCTCACTTCAAGTCAAATAACAATATGCAAGCAAATATTCCCTTATTTATGCGGAGGTATTCCATTTGTGTACACGCAATGTCATGGAAAGTGATAAAGTACAGAACCTATTAAAACCAGAAGGAAAAGGAGCCAAGTTCTACTACTGGCAAGTCATCTGTTTAACAGAAGGAAGAATATCCATGCTTAACTGTGAAAAATCCTTGCAAAGCAACTTAATTAGGGAGTAGACTCACAAAGAAAAAACACTAGCCTTGCCTCCATTGTCTCAGCTGTGTTGGAAAGGAGACATGTTCCTCACAGAATTTCAGTTCCTTCCTGAAATTAAGGCAGTAACAGGAGGCATGGGATCTCCAGGTGAATGCCAGTAAAGACAGAAACAAAGCACATGGGGTTTTCTGGTAATTTTTGCAGGCCTTTTGCCTGCACATTTCATGAACTTTCTTCCAAAACAGAGAGTTCTTTTCTCTTTAATCTGACAGAGCCCTTTTCCTCCTGGGGGATCGATGCAAATTATTCCTTTATTCCTTCACCTTCTTTCCCATCAAACCAAGCACCCACCTCCTTTTTACTTTTCTCTGGATGTCCTATTTATAGGCACATCTCTCCCTCCTCCATCTCTTGAACATTGACACTCAGAGGGAGCTGGTACAATGGAATTAGAAGGCAAGGCAACTTAGTACAAAATAGAAACATCACTCCTGTTTCCCCAGAGGCCTAGGCCATATGCCAATCAATATGACATTAATAATATGGCATGTTTGCTTGTTCCCCAAGCTGATTTCTCAGTTTGGGTGGGGAAGGGCATTTTGCTCTAAAGAAATAATAAACATTTTGCAAATGGGAATTCCAAGGTCCACATTACCAGCAAATCACACAAACAACTCAGATATTCATGCAGAGTAATTGGTTGGGGGGGCGGGGATGGAATACCATGACAATATTGTAATGATAATAGGATAGGTGATAGCTGGGAAACCTGTTCATGCGCATTTAGAAGAGAAGAGAAGAAATCAGAGGAGCCCTAAGCTGGGTAAAGGGCCTGTCACATTGGCCGACGGATGCAAAATGTTTGTAAAAAGGACACAGCGGACGATAAAATGTTCCTTCCGTTGTTATCCGCTCTCAAAAGTGGCCCGAATTTGCATAAGCAGAGCGGACAACAACAGAAAGGAACGGACGGGGGGAGGACGTAGAGGGGATGTAAAACGGATGCTCCACGGAAGCCTAGCAGATGGAAGCGGATGGGAGCGGATGGCACATCCGCAGGGCTTCCGGGGGAGCACAGTGAAGCAGACGCGCAGCGGAAAGAGCGGAGGCAGAGCGGAAGCCTAGCGGAAGCCTAGCAGATGCCTAGCAGATGCAAAGTGCTCACTGCATGTGGGGAGGATGCATTACGTCAGCCCCGCAGATATAAAGGGAAGCAGCTCGCAAGCAGGTCACCATTCAGAGGAAAGACCTGCTGCCAGACACAGCTCCAGCCAGCCAGCCAACAACCATGGGGAAGAAGAGGAAGCCTGTGGCATCTGCTGCCAGCCCTGGCAAGAAGGACAGGGCCACCATCCCACCCCCTGGCCCTGACTCTGCTTCTGATGGGGCTTCTGCTGATGGGGCTGACTCTACTGGTGCTGGTGCTTCTGCTGGTGCTTACTCTGCTGGTGCTGGTGCTTCTGCTGGTGCTTACTCTGCTGGTGCTGCTCCTGGTCCTGCTGGTGCTGCTGGTGCTGCTGGTGCTCCTGGTCCTGCTGGTGCTCCTGGTGCTGCTGGTGCTGCTGCTGGTGCTGCTGGTGCTGCTGATGCTGCTGGTCCTGCTTTTGCTGCTACTGTTGCTGCTGCTGCTGCTGGTGGTGTGATGGAGCAGCCCCTACAACCTCGAAGCCCCTCTAATGAGGGCCCATATGGCCCTGCCAGAGGGAGGAAGAGGCAGACGCGTGAACGGGAGAGGAGGCAATACTCCATCGAAGAGGAACATGAGGAGGAGGTGCTGGAATGGCTGAGGGAGAACGAGTATCTTTGGCGGAAGGGACACAGGCTCTATCGAGACACCAAGAGGAAGCAGGCTGCTTGGAGAGAGAAGGCGGAGAGCCTGGGCTACACTTCGGAGGTGCTCCTCGGCTGGTGGAAGCACATGCACACCTGGTACGGGAAGCTGCACCTCAAGAAATCTGGCCAGGCCACGGTCAAGCTGACGGACCAAGAGTCCTACTTGATGGCCAAGTGCAGTTTCTTGGAAGGTGAGGTCCACCACCGAGGAGCAGCCCCTCTGACAACCCTCTCTCTCAGGCAGCCCGCAGAGAGCCAGTCCTCTTCTGGCCAAGAGTCAGCTCCTGTGTCCAGGCAGGTATCTGTGGAGCGTGCCACGACGGAGACCCCCCCGACAGCTGCACTCCCCATGGCGGAATGTGTGGAGGACCCCCTGACGCAGTGGGAGCAAGGAGAGGGCACTTCCACCAGAGAACAACCCACATCCACCCCCAGCTCCACCTCCACAGAAAGCAGGCAGAGAGGCAGACCAGAGGGGCAGAGCCACACTGTCCTGCTGGAGATCAGGGACACCATCAGAAGCAGCATAGATCTCCTCTCTCAGCTGGTACACACCAACACCCCATCCTCCAACCGCAAGCCCTTCATAACGTACGTCAACCAGACCCTCTTGAACATGTCCGAATCATATTACCAGGGGATCAAGGACAGGATCACCAGTTTTCTTCACAATCCTCCAGACCCAGCTGAACCTGCTCTGACCCAGTCCAGGTCTGCTCCTCCACCCCAGGTGATGTCACTGCCCTTCCAAGACTTTCCACAGGCCCTTACCTACCAAGGCTACAGCTACCAGGAGCTCCAGCAGCACAGGCAGCCCTTCCCAGTCCAGGCACAGGTACATCGAACGCCACAGATGCCACCGATGCCACTGATGCCACCAATGCCACCGACGCCACAGATGCCAGCCATGCCACCGATGCCACCCATGCCACCCATGCCACCCATGCCACCCATGCCACTGATGCCACCAATGCCACAGATGCCACAGATGCCACCCACGCCACAGATGCCACCCAAGCCACAGATGCCACCGATGCCTCACCTTGCTCAGCTGCAGACGAGACATCCCCACTACACTCCTCCTTCCTCCATCCCACAGCCAAGCCCGGCCTGAGAACATCTGTTATTGGTATTGGGGCTGACACCCCATGTCCTGGAGGAAGGGGCTCTCAACATCACAGGACTGAGCCAGCTCTCTTAGAGCTTCCTCCACACACCGTCCCCTGTTGTCCTCTCGGGGCCCGGCACCCCAATGGCGCCTCAGACCAGCACTCCAGCAGCAGCCACCTCCACAGCACATGGACCCTTCACCCTGAGACTGGGCACGCCTCAGAGTGACGAAGAAGAGTGCCAGAGACTGGGTGGCTACCTGTTGACTTTATCTTTGCTTGGGACACTTGGGTCATTTTGCTTTTACAGCTTGTTATTAATAAAGATTATCTTTGCTTCACACACTTGCTTCATTTATTTTATTAAATAAAGTCTTGGTGGAAACTTTTAGAAATGGTTTAAGCCTTTGCATGCTTGTGGGATGGGTACGGATAGCAGTGGGATGGGCAGGGATACCTTTGGGATGGGTAATAGCTGTGGGATGGGCAGGGATACCTTTGGGATGGGCAATAGCTGTGGGAAGGGCAGGGATACCTTTGGGATGGGTAATAGCTTTGGATAGATAAATTTCCAGTGCAAGCATAGTGGGACTGTATGGTCCAGCCTCCCAGCTGCCACACATATGGCCCTTTTTTATCAATAATAATGTAATCATTCATCCACACATTTCAACATAAACACATCTCTTTATTAAATGCCCTGTTCATTGTAGGACCACTCAACATACATGGCCCAATCTCATCCGTGTGATGAAGGAAGCATCCGTTAAGCATCTATCATCCTGTCTTGCCACTCCACTGCTCCAGCTGGGGAGTTGCACCAGTTTCAGGAGGTTGCGCTGCTTCTTCCCTTCATGTGAAGCTCTGTGGGGCCTTGCACATCCACAGTAACTATCAGGTTTCGCCCTGCCTCCATTTCCCAGGCTCCA
This sequence comes from Laticauda colubrina, assembly GCA_015471245.1. Taxonomy (NCBI): domain Eukaryota; kingdom Metazoa; phylum Chordata; class Lepidosauria; order Squamata; family Elapidae; genus Laticauda; species Laticauda colubrina. Next base: position 9,873,964 of record BLBF01000021.1, on the reverse strand, counting down.
TGTCCCCATTGCCTTGTTGGAGGTCCACGAGCCTGTTCTGCAACACTGGGTAGCGGGTGTGCATGAGATTGTGCAGGATGCAGCAAGCTTCCACGATCCTCCTCACGGTCTGTGGGCGATGCTGCATGGTGGTAAGAAGTACCTGGAACCTGTTGGCCTGGATGCCAAAGGCGTTCTCCACCACCCGCCTTGCCCTGGAAAGCCTGTAGTTGAAGATCCTCTCTTCACAGGTGAGGCATCTGGAGGTGTAGGGCTTCATGAGGTAGGTTCTGAGGGAGAAGGCGTTGGGCAGGGGGTCTGGATCTGGGAAGCCCATGATGAGGTTGCGTTCCAGCCCCTCCTTGAGGTCACTGGCATTGTATACCTGGGCATCTGAAGCTGACTCATTGCCTGAAGCATCGATGTACATGAACTTGTGGTCAGCATCAACCATGAAAAGAGGATGATGCTGAAGAAGCCCTTGTAGTTGTGATAAGTAGACCCAGAGTTGGCTGGAGCTTTGCAGGGCACGTGCTTCCCATCTATGGCTCCAATGGTGTGGGGGAAGTTCCACTTCGGATACCACTGCTCTGCAACTTTCTTCCATCCTTCTTCAATGGAGGGGCACTGGAGGAGCTCCTCCAGGTATTCTTCGATGATGGCCTGCACCAATTCTCTGACCACAATGCTGATGGTGTTGTGTGGTACCCTCCAGCAGTACTGCATGCTCCTGTACATCGTCCCGGAGGCCAGGTGGCACAGAGTCAGTGCCACCTTGAGCCCAGGGTCCAGGCTGGGCCGGAAGTTGGTGCTCTGCTTGGTCAACCTGGGTCTCAGCCACTCCACAACTTCGTCAAACATGGCTCGAGGCATCCTCATGAAGTTCTGGAATGCATGAGTGTCTTCGTTCCTCAGCTCCACCATCAGCTTGTTATACAGTCCGTACTCTGCTCTTCTGGCAATCCATCTTCGGACCCAGACACTTCTTGGCCGCCTCCTTTTCTTTGCGTAGAACAGGTGAAAGAGCCTGTTGATGGCTTTGCACTGTTGTAGAACGATGGTGGCTACCAAAAGGAGTGTGTGACAATCCATGGTGGAGATGACTGGATGCTGTGGAAGAGCAAGAGCAAGATCAAGGCTGAAGAGGTCTGCACCGTAGGGATGCTGGACGGAAAGTGAGATCCAGGTGAGTTCCTCCTCCTTTTTATAGGAAATATAGATTTTCCGCTAGGTGTCCTTTTGCATTCTCTAGACATCCTGCAGACCTCCTAAATATCCGAGATAGGTCCCCTTTGTGAAAGTTTTTTTCCGTTTTAATGCTTTGTATGCGAGCTGCATCCGCTTTCATCCTTTCTCTGTCCATGCTACTATCGCTTTGTGTCCATTCCGCATCCGTTTCGCTTCCTCCCTGTGTCCATTTTCCGCTGGAGCGGATGCAAGTTGCGCGGATACGCAGCAGATGCCTAGCGGATATAGCGGATGCATAACAGATGACGACGGATGTAGAACGGATGTTCCCCGTATGCGTAGCGGATGCAGAACGGACGCGTTGGATACATTTTCCGCTCAAAAAGTGTTGTGCAGCTCAAAACTTTTTGAGCGGATGAAATGTCAATTGACGGATGCTGGACGGATAGAGAGGATGAAAAACGGACGCAGTGAGTACAGAACGGAAGCATCGCGTTAACCAACAGATGGCAAGTGTTTCTCTCCATTTTACATCCTCTTTCCATCCGTTGGTGCAGTGTGACATGGGCTTAACAAACTATGCAAAACACAGACATTCTATTCTACCTGTGGTGGATGTCTTGCATTACCCTTTTTGATACCCACATCAATAAGAGTTAAAACATTCTTTTGCTGGACAATTCACTTCTATGTTGACAGCACAATGATTTCACCCTGTCTGCAGGATAGAGGTTATTGCATATTCCAGAACTAGCAGGTCATTCTCATCATGCAGCAAACAAAGCTTTACCTGATGATCTCAGCCAAAGCTTCTCTCACAAACACTGAAAGAGACCATCCTGATTTGGATCCAGTTTTAATACAGAAATAGATTTAAAATGAAGTCTCTTTTTAGCATTTTTATCCAACACTTCTCATCCCAATAATTAAATTTCTTTCTTGTACATGAGAGAGGCACTATTTTCGATACTAACATCTTTTCACACTACTGATTGTGGGATTGTGCAACTGGTAAATGGGATTACTAGCCCGCTCTAAAATTCCATATATAAATGCCAAATATAAAGGATCACGTATAGTCTTAGGAAGAATTTACACATTATGGCAAACCATGGGATTGTCTTAATATAAGCCATAATTGGCTGAATATAATAATTGGCTGAATATAATAAGCCATAATTGGCTGAAACTATACAACAAGCTAAGGCAAAACCCCATGATTTACAACCACAGTGGCTAGATTCACAATTATACTACTGTAAGCAAAAATTAAGCAATCCATGTTATAGTGTTATATAATGAGTAAGCCCAGCTAGCACACAGGGATATATACTGTACTATTAATGTTCTGTTTCTCTAAGGCAGACCAGTGTTGGTATTCAGCAGGTTCTGGAGAACTGATAGTGGAAATTTCGAGTAGTTTGGAGAACCAGCAAATATCACCTCTGACTGGCCCCGCCCCCATCTATTCTCTGCCTTCCAAGTCCCAGCTGATCGGCTGGGTCTTCTTTTGTTGCCCTGCACAGGAGAACGGAGCTGGAAAGCAGGTTAGTGGGGTGGGGAGGGAATGGGGATTTTGCAGTAATCTTCCCCTGCCACGCCCACCAAGCCACGCCCACAGAACCAGTAGTAAATAATTTTGAATCCCACCATTGAGGCAGATGTAGGTAAGTGGCACCCGCAACAAATTTTGGATTAGATTTCCATAAATTCCAGGCAGGATAGTCACAGTTTAAAGATTATGGGATGTTGTCATGCAAAGCAACTTGGATTTATCAGGTTGATATACATGCTTTGAGAACATAACAAAGATATATTCTTTTATGCCCATTACAAGCAGGCCAGGATTACACACAAAACAACCCAGATGTTTAGCCATGGAATAAGCTTGATTCACATCATAATGGGTAGTTGATATATTAAATAAAAAAAAAATCCTTCCCCTGATTTAACATTATATGTCAGCTAGGCCTAATACTAAATCTGCTTTGCTTTGCTGATTATAGGCTCAAATCCCAAATGATGGAGCAGAAGAAGAAACAGCCAGACGCACATGGATTTGTTTGCAATAGGCAAAGCTACTTTTAATTTAATTCTCAGGAAACTGAGAAACTAAGAGTAATTTTGCTTCTTCCAGACATTTGCATCTATGTTTGGCTGGCTGTATGGAATCCAGATCCAAGAAAACCTGAGTGCTGAAAAGTAGATACAGATAATCGATTTGCAACCAAAATTGAGCCCAGAATTTTTGTTGCTAAGTGAGATAATTATTGAGTTTTGCCCCATTTTATAACTTTTCTTGCCACAGTTGTTAAGTGAATCACTATAGTTAGTAACATAATTGGAATGTGAATCTGGCTTCTCGCTGACTTTGCTTGTCGGAAGGCCACAAAAAGTGATCACATGACCCAGGAGCCTGTAACCGTCATAAATATGAGTCAGTTGCCAAGCGTCTGAATTTTGATCATGTGACTATGGGAATGCAGCATCGGCCATAAGAGTGAAAAACGGTCATAAGTTACTTTTTCCAGTGTTATAACTTTGAATGGTCATTAAATGAACATTTGTAAGTTGAGGACTACCTGTATAATATCAGTTTTAACAAGCTGGCAAGTATTTACCTAATTATAAAAGTTTATTTCACTTCTGCCACCACAGTTTTTTACAGATTGTGAAAATCTGAACCTTGCGAAAGGTAGAAAACTAAGGGAAGCTGACTTAAAAGTTTTCTTTCTCCCATTTCTATCTCACATTCCAAAAAAGGAAGAGTGTTTGAGGAGGTTTTTTTCCTTTTTTTTTTTTTTCAGGGCATGGATCTCCTGCAGTAACCAGTACTGTGCCATATCAGGAGGAGGAGGAAGGTTAAAGAATGGCAACCTTTGCTGCAATGGAGTTTCCATAGCTACCCACCCACATTGTCCCTGGTTCCTGCTGGTTTTATCATCTATTTCCACTCCCACTAGAGTCCTGAAGAAGGGTCTCCCTTTAAAGAAATATCCTAGGCAAAATTAGGCATCAACGGATAGCAACAGGTTTGAGGGCCAGAAGGTGTTTGGAAGATATGTGAAGAAAAAAAATCTGTTTATTTCTGCATTGTGCTTGATGAAATACAAAAGCATGTGCATATATGGTAGACAGAACTGCAGCTTTGTTCTTGCTGGATATTTATGTGAGCAAAATAAATCCTGTAAATTCTACAGCTTTCTTTGTTTCCTGTCCTTAGTTTTTTTCTGTACTCATCCACATGTCCCCTGAACCAGTCTCCTCCTTTGACTCATCACCAGCCCACAGCTGAGGCAGTTTAAGATTATCTTGAGCTGTTCCAGTTTTAAAATAGTCTTTTACCCTCTTCTCTGAAGGTTAAGGCATGAGGCTAGAACCAGGAGAAGTGTGAGTTCTAATCCCGCCTTACCCATGAAAGTTAGTCATTCTCTCAACCCAACACACCTCACAGGGTTGTTGTTGTGAGGAAAATCAGAGAGGAAGGAGTATAGGTAGTCCTTGACTTACAACAGTTCATTTAATGACTGTTCAAAGTTACAAAGGCACTGAAAAATGTGATTCATGACAGTTTTTCACAGTTACAACCTTTGCAGCATCCCCATAATGATGTGATCAAAATTCGGATGCTTGGCAACTGGTTCATATTTATGACTGGGCCCCCAGGTCATGTGATCACTTTTTGCAACCTACTCACAAGCAAAGTCAATGGGGAACCACAATTCAGTTAACCGCCGGGATACCAATTTACCAACTGCAGCGATTTAATTAACAACTGTGGCAAGAATGGTCGTAAAATGGAGCAACTTAACAAGTTAAGTGTCACTTAACAACAGAAATTATGGGCTGCATTATGGCCGTATGTTGAGGATTAGCTGCTTTCAGCTATTTATACAAGAAATAAGGGTGGGTTATAAATAAAACAAAACAATGTCAGGTATTTTCCAGGTATTATCGCTGTGTAGCTTGAGTGATCTTGGGGAGTTACCAGCAGGAGGAGGGAGTAACTAGCTGCACTTTGTTCTCATGGCCGCACTCAGATTCCTCTGGGAACTCTGTAGGGGATAAGGCTCACAGGGGAGGTGATGTAATGGGCTGTGAGAATAACCTTGGGAAACAGAAGGAAGAGCCGCAGCCAAAGCAACAAGCAGACTATAGAGATATCTCAATCCAGAGGCAAAATGAGGGGTGGAGAAAGCATTACAGTCACTTTCTGGAAAATAAAGGCAAGGGAAAAGGCAAGCTTCCATCATTGTCACCTTAGAGTAAAGGTGATATCAGTACTCCTGGTCTTGGTTTCCTGTCTGGACTACCTCAAAGGGCTGGCAGCCACATTCCAGCTGGTTAGATCTCACACAGCTTGGAACAGGGCAAATTAATTTCCTCAGCTTCTCCTGCACAACAAAGAGGCTTTCCCGGAGCTAGGCTCGATGTTTATCTTCTACAATTCTGAGAGTCCCCATGTGTATGAGAACCCATCCATGTTGCACAAATGCTATTGAGATCATAAACATGTGTTTTGACACAGCTTCTTCCATTACCTGAGAAACTTTCATTCTTTTTTTACGGACACAAGTTACAATCCCAATAAAAGTTTTCTTCTTGATGTTCTCCTCCAAGGCAAGGAACTGTTCATTTTATACCACATCCTTTAGTTTTGCCTGACAGCAATTACAGTTTGTAGATAAATAATTAAGAGTGCCGAGTGCAGATAATGAGAATTCCTCTTATTTATTTTTTATTTATTTTTTCTATGGTTTTAGAGGTCCTTCTTTAATCCCTAGTTTTAGTATTGAAATTTTAATAGAGATATCTTACCATTTTGATTTTATAGTATTGTGTTAGCAATCCTAGCTTTTAGTTATATTTTATCTCTTCAGTGTTATTATTGAAATGGAGGTAATTCTTCCTGGTTATATTTTATACTGGTCTATGGTCAAAGTTGAAGATTTGGTCTGAATATATTGGACAGATATGGATATACTTATGCATAAAATAACACATGTAACTTATTACCATAACATGTACATGTGCGAAGAATTACAACCGAGTTTTTCTATGCCTTGGATCCTGAGATCCAAATGGAGTTAAATTTCTAAAAAGATTTCCTCTTTTTGTTCTCCCTGACAACCACTATTTTTAATATTAATATTATTGCTCTTCAATTAATAACAAAACACAAAATAAATATGACAAGGAGGGGGAAAAAACCATAGTATGATAAATCATTATAACACTAAACAGTTACAATTCTACATTTATCTAATGCAAACTTTATTCAAGTATGTATATATTTCTGATGCACTTATGACAATTATATATGCATTAGATACATATACATACCTGAATAATGTTTTAACCTATTGTATTTTGTATAAATGAGTCCCATATTTCATTACACTTGTCCATACAAAGTCTTCATCTGTAGGCAATCCATTCTTAGGGGGCAAATGCAATCAGGGTTTCTTTCCATTGAGTGAAAGAGGCCATACATTTATCTTTTTGATGCTGCAACATTAGTCTTTTGGCTATACAGTAGTAAGGGCACGGAGGATCCATTTACATTATCTGGTTGTCAAATTCCATGTATTAGGCATATAATTCAAGAGAATATTATCTTTTGAAAACACTGGACAACAATGATTTTGCTTTCTGAACACTTTTGGGTGTATCATATAGATTTGTGGTTGCTAATCACGAAAATTACCTGTAATTTAAACTACCATGTACCTTTTCATAGAAATATTCTGTTTTTACACAATGGCAATGTACATCCTTCAGTACCTGTTAGCTATGCTGATGAAAGAAATATACAAAAATATGAAATTGTTGAAATACATCCAGTGCACCAGGTACAACTGAAAATACCTGCAGAGATCTAAAAGTAGAGGCTCTGCTGTTTGGAATGCAGCTCAGATATACCAAGTACTGTTGTTACATATGCAAATGGGACAGCCATGCAAGAGAGTCACATCACATCAAAAAGAAATGGCTATCCCAAAGGAATTTGGTTCCAGGACAGAAAATATGGCAAATAAACCACTTGTTGACTCAACAAAGTTGTTTTTGCTCTGCTTGTCCCAAAGGTGCTTTTTCAGAAGGCAACTGGACTTTGTTTTCCTTGAAGATGTTTTGTTTCTCATCCAACTGAAGAAACTTCTTGGATGAGAAGTAAGACATCTTCAACTAAAACAAAGTCCAGCTGCTTTTTGAAAAAGTACTTTTGGAATAATCAGGTCCTAGATGACTGATATTTTGCTCTGCTTCAAAAAAAACTCAAATTGATGAAAAAAATTGTGAAAGTGATGAACGTGGAAGGTGAATGTTTGTGCTATTTGAGGCAGATATTTCCAAGAGTAGCTGATGCCAAGATTAAGAAAGGCATTTTTGTTGTCCATCAATCAGATACATCATCAGTGACAAGTGGTTTAAAGATCACCTGGAAAGCATTCAAGGATGTTGTCTTTTTTGGGGGCAACTACAGAGCACCAAACATTCAGCTTTTTTCAAAAACAAAACTTTTAAGTTAAAACTTTTAAGTTTGGCATCTAATTATTTATGTATAATCCACTATTTTTTCTCAAGACTCAGTAAGTATAGAATATTGTCAAAACATATATTTTAAAGGAACATTATCCTTATTACATCTCCAACAAAATGCTGTTTTTGACAGTCCTTTTCTTATATAAATGTAATAGAGTCTAATATGTTCTGTATATTATTTTTTGTTATATAAATCATAATTTGAAATTCATTGACACTGTTGCCCTCCATGACAACCACTTTAAGACAATTCTTTGGACAGTCCGAAAACTTTTGAATCAGTGGAAATTATCTAATGTTAGTCTCACATTGAGAAATATAATTTGCTTCTACCATACTGCAGAATAATCCATTCTGTATCCTTCAGAAAATCTTTTCCTGGCTCTAAAGAATGGTTTTTCAGGATGCCGAGGAATATATTTGGGGTGGGTATGTGTGTGTGTAAAAAAAGGATAAATGAGATTTGAGAATTTCTTTTTGTTCACTTATTTAAGATCTGGGCCAACTACTGCATGCACACATTATGCTATGACACCCTGTGGTTCATTTTGTTTTAAGAGTATTGGGCAAACACATCCACTGTGGTTTATAAAAGTTCAGGATATGAAAACTGCCACTAAAGTTTACTCACAAATCAGGATTAAAACAGCAAGCCATTGCCTAGCACAATTTACACATATCCAGGAGGTTAAAAAGAGACTAGGAAGCAGAGCTTACATTATTAGTGCTGATGGAAGGTGGGGAAGAGTGATGAGTCTGGTGCATAATTAAAAGAAAAACCTAGAATTTTTTTATAAAAAAAAACATGGCTATATAGCTAACAGCCTGAAGGTAGTCTTTGATGACCCAGAGTATATCAGAAATATAACAAAACCCAAAAAGTCCTTTAACTAAAGGACTAAATAACTAAAAGTCCTTTAATGCCTTCAACTTGGCTTCACTGTTTAATTGTTCACAGTGGAGGAGTAAACTATTTTCAAAATAACATTTCAAAGGAAAGAAACACAGTTCAAATTCAAAGAGCCGATAATGAAGCAAAAACCAAAAACAAATCCGCATTGAATAAAGTTCCACAACAGACCAGGATAGAGAATTGTCAACTTCAGGAAGATAACCAGGGACAGTCCGTTGGAAGAATGCCACCAAGATAAACCTTTAGGAATAAAATACTAATTTGTCTCCAGCCTCTGTTAGCACACAGGTCCAAACTTTTATTCAGTTGTCACACCTGCATCCCATGAAGAGGATCAAGGCCCTCTCCTCCAGAGTAGACCACATTTTACCCTGATCCTCTCCTCCCTGCGTGCCCTAGGATGGAGAGGGGAATGGGCCTGGGTCCTCCTCTGACTGCTCAGCCGGCATCTGCCCTTCCCCAGCCTCCTCCATCACCTCTGGAGCCACACTTCCACTCCCTGTCGGCTGTTGCTCCTCTTCCTCAGAATCAGTCTCCAACAGGGGCATGACATAGTCCTTTACTTTTGACCACAATTAAGACCAAAATTTATGTTGTTAAGTGAGATATTTGATAAGTGAGTTTTGCCCCATTTTACAACCTTTCTTGCCACAGTTGTTAAGTGAATCACTGCAATTATTAAATTGGTAACCATACAATGAATCTGATTTCCCCATTAACTTTGCTTGTCAGAAGGTTGCAAAAGGGAATCACATGACCCCAGAGCACTCAACCATTATAACTGTGAGTCAGTTGTTAAACGGTGGAATTTTGATTTTGTGACAATGGGGATGCTGCAATGGTCGTAAGTGTGAAAAACTGTCATATGGCACTTTTTTCATTGCTATTGTAACTTCAAACAATCACTAAGCAAACTATTATAAGTCAAGGGATACCTATATATGTTCTCTATGACTTGGCAGCCAAATAATTACAGGACCATCTATCCTGCCCAAAATTTCTTGAGGGGCTGCTTAGATTCTCCACATTATATGAGATGAAAAGAGTGATGGTGCAGACATACCTACCTACTCAACTGAGGCTTCCCTCAATTATGGACTCTGCTTCTGGCAGACTACCCGCTATTTCTGTTCCTTTCGTTAAGATTTTAAAAATACATTTTACCTGATGAACTTTTGATGTAAATGATAGACCTAGATTGGTATCATCATCCTGTTTATTATTTTGCTTGTTATAAAAACTGGCTCTTGAGTCTTTAAAAGTAGGTGATATACAAATGGTTGTGTAGTAAACAATACAAAAATGTATTTTCCTCATTGGACAGCATGTAGGTTCAAAAGAGCAGTTGTAAAAGTTGTTAAGGATTTATAACCTATCAAGCTAGGGCCAAATGTATGGTGGCAAGTACAGTTCCTTCTTACAATGAAATCATATGAAATGAAGGGGGTGTAGGAAGGCTGCTAACCGAAGGGAAGTTCCACTTGATTTTCTTGATTGACTAACTTGAGCAAATTATTCAGACTTGATTTTGTGATCTCACATTTCAAGTTCTCAGTTCAAGCCAACTAACAAAGTAAAAGCAATCCCAAGGCTGGAAAACTGATTAAATAGAACAATGCTGAGAGCCAGCTTGGTGAGTGCTTAAGGCACCAGGTGAGAAACTGGGAGACTTGTGAATTCTAATCCCAGCCAATCATTCTCTCTCAGCTCCAGAAAGGAGGCAATACCAAACTACTTCTGAAAAACCTTGCCAAGAAAACCACAAAGACTTGTCCAAGCAGTCTCTTGAGAACTGAACATGATTGAATGGAAGTGGGGTGGAATGTCATGCTAGAAAGTGAGGCAAGGAGGTAAAGGAGAGCAGACAACTCACACAGGATATACAAAATATCCTGCATTTTTATTCCACATTAATGAATGAATTCAGGAAGCAATCATTCTAGTTGTCCTACTCCTTACTCACATATGGATTCTCATCTCTCCAGCATTCATTTTTCAATGATATACAGTCAAAACTGAGATAGTGAAGAGCCACTATTCAAAACTGAAGTGAAAATTTAAATGTGATGATCTTTCCCACCATTAAATTATCAAGACATTGTCTCGTCTTCACCACTGTCTATTAGAATTTCCACTTGGAGAACACAAATGCATTAAAAGAATGTGTAAAGCTGAGTATGAATATTAAAATGAAACTCAGAAGTTATTTCATGGCAATGAACTTCCCATAGAATGTTAAGGGCTTAAAGAGATTTATGCATCTTCTCATCTGGTTAAAAAAAACAAACAGAATTATGGCTGAGAAAATGATTTGTCCAATATTGTCCAGTGAATTCATGGCTGTACTGTATTTTAAAGTGGATATGACAAGCTAAGATCAGGATTTTACTGTACTTGCTGAATCTCATCTTGCATGTCAGTTTACTATGTAGTTTGCGTTACTGTTGCTCTCCTAAATCCTTCAGCTCTGTTATGTAACTTAATGATGGAATGAATAGAATAAATCTAAATTGTATATTTTAAAACATAATAATCATGAATCAATTTTCCCTATGACAGGCACCAATAAAATCTAGTTAGGATTGCAGGAGTGTGTGTGAGTGTGTGTGTGTGTATGTATGTGAATGAAATGAAATGAAGCTACCTTTTAAAGACCTTCCGAAAGCCACAAGGGTGGGAGTTTTATGGACTTTACACATGGAAATGGTAAAACTGGCTCATCTAACAAAAGTGTTTCAAAGATGTTGTGATAATGTAAATAATAAGATAATGTAAGTAAAAATACAGGTAGTCCTTGATTTACAACAGTTCATTTAGTGACAGTGAATGTTACAACAGTACTGAAAAGTGAGACTTATGACTGTTTTTCACACTTATGACTGCAGCAGGCATCTCCATGGTCACACTTAGCAACTGACTCATATTATAACCGTCCCAGAGTCATGGGATCACCTTTTGTGACTTTCTGTCAAGCAAAGTCAATATGGAAACTAGATTCACTTAACCGTGTTACCAACTTAACAACTGCAGTGATTCAGTTAACAACTGTGGCAAGGAAGGTCATAAAATGGGGCCAAATTTATTTAATATCTGTCTCACTTAGCAACATAAACTTTGGCTCCACTGAGGTCGTAAGTTGAGAACTACCTATTGTCCTATATCACAGAAACTCCTTTGCAGCAGTGTTAATCCCAACCCAATTGAACTTCCAGAATTCTCAGCTATGGATCTACATCTGAAAAAAATTGCAGAACATCTCCAGAGATGATCTCAGACTTTCTGAGATCTGAGATAGAAAATTCAATCATCATCCCTAACAAAATAACATTTTTTGTAATGGGCAAATTATTTGTTTCCTTTAATGGGACCCTGGATTAGCCTCCAGCAACAGTTTGCTTTGTCCCTGCCTTCTGCCATATTTAAAAAGACAAAACTAACCTGCTCCCCCTATGCCAAAGATCCATTCTTTCACACTGAAAAGCTGCTGAGAATTCACTGTCTTCCCTGTTCTCTTCCGTCCCCACCCCGCTTTAAAGACCTTGGAGCTCTTGTAGGGGGCTGGTTTCCCCAGCTTTTGACAGGTAAGGAAGCAAGTTGTGTAGGATGGGACTCAGTCACACTCTGCCCACACGCCTCCCTCCCCTCCCCACCATGCATTGCAACAAAGCACAGCCCTCACCCCCCCGCACACACGAGACAAGGACATCCTTAAAGGGGCTGCAATGTTGTGGGGAAAGGCGGTGTTCCTGATGCATTCCTGAAAAAAGATGCCCCAAGCAGCAAACAGGAAACAAGCACTTCACACTTTCCTTAGCTAACTTCTCCTCCTGTCTCCCATGAAATCACAAAGACTTGTTTATGACATCACCAACCATTGTGATGGCCAAGAAGAAAGGCATTTTGCATGACTACCTAATGATAGAAAACAAGGTGGGATTTAAAAACAGAATGTGCTTTATAAGCCTCTTGAAGGTTTTCATGTTATACATAGCAAACTGGGACAGCGACACCAACTTGTCTCTCCTAAGTTGGCAAGTGTAACGCCAGCTGCTAGATCCCATAAAAATGTCAGCTATATTTCTGCTGTGTGGTATGACCCTTTCAAAAATATTGGGTTTTTTTTGAGTGGTGGGTTCTTTTTTAAAAACCCGGCACTTTCTGCAACATTTTCTGCAAACAGGGTGTTTTGTCAATTCATATTCGTTGTCCAAAAGTCACAAGGAAAATAATTTGACATGTTAACTAGGAATATGCAATGTGATGACTCTGGATAACTCCTTTGAGACTCCCTGCCCATTTTTCTTTTCTTTAGTTTATTTGAATTAAGCAGAAAATAACTAGAAAGCAGGTGTACTGCAAAACAAAACAAAATTCCAAACACTAGCATGATATATATTTACAAGAATACATTTGGACACCACGTTATACTAAGGGGTACTGAGAAGAAAAATTACGGACATACATATAGTAGGTGGCTTTTGATCAGAATACTTTGAAAATATGCCTTCTGCTAAGAAAAAACACGGGGGGGGGGGGAGAGATATATTCTTTTAAAAAATCCTGGGTGAATGGGAAAAGTTATAGGAGATAGTCAGCTCTTTTCCTTCTGGCAAATCTCTATTTTATGACTGCTATGCTGATCAGCAGCCATTTTGTTAATAGGCAAAGTTTCCTGTGTCAGCCATTTTATGAGAAAGCCATCAACTTATTCCAAATATGAAAACCAGGGCGGGGGGAAAGGCTACTCTAGCTTTAATCATTTTTGTAACCAGTCCACTTGGAATTTGTTTTATCCTTTGTTGTCATTTGTGGTGGTAAAATAATTTTAAGAGTTTGAAACAACCATCATTTTTCAGATAGTACTAGTGGAACCCTGTCTAATTCCAGTCAGGTTCACAATATAGATGAAACGATGTTTGCTTGCTTGAAACATATTCCCTCTTCCAATGGTTTTCCCAGTCTAAAGTACCCTCTTCTGAAAGTGCTATCAGGATTTGAGATAGCATATTTGGGAGTATATTCCCAATGGTATATTTGGTATATTCCATCATTATAGCTAATAGTTTATAGAGAGATGGGAAAAAATTGGCTGCTTCTCTTCCTGAGTGATGGCCTTGATTATAAAACCTCAATTATCTGCTTATATTTGAGGGAGAAAATTATTTGCAAAGTTCCTGAATTTATGGCAAAGTATTTCAAAATAACTAAAGGACCTGCAGTGAAAACAAAACAAAACACAGCACTGAAGTTTCTCAAGAGAGATTATACCAGGAACATGCAAGATTTTGGTGGCTGGAATCCTGATTCTTCTGGGAAAAGTGAGAGCTTCAGTGGCTAGGCTGATGGTGCAAATAAACAAGCTAGGGATTTTTAAATTTTCATTTTCCAGGTTTTGGGGGAAATTGTCCTTTAAAAAAATGCAATTCTGCATTCAGCAATTCTAATCAGAAAAAAAGCACAAAAAAAGAGGCACAGGATGTTTAACTTTGAGAAGGAGCCCTTGTTGTTGAATTCAGAGCCCTCTTCAGACACAAAGTAGAATAGAATAAAACCCAGGCAATGACAGGGTTCAAATATTGCATTAAATCAGTGCTTGTTTAACTGCAAATTAATAAATAAGTCACAGTGAATAGATTCACATGACATGCTAAGCGCTCCCCTCCTAATTATACTGCAGTCTAGTCTGGGGTCATTATGATTGTTCTAGTACAAATACCAGGAAGTTGCTCTTTTGCCTTTCCATTGTTAGCAGAGAGCAATGCATTCTGCTTGGTGTGCTTCAAACTCCAGCTTCAGGCTCTTGGTATTAATTTTTGAATCTGGAAATAATTATACATCTTCAGGTATGGCTAGCCAGAGCCAAATGCTGCAGGTTAAAGATTTCCCCAGATGTGTAATCCAAAGGCAGAATTTAAGTGAAATCTATGATTTAGAAGATTTGACATTCTCTCTGTTTGGCCTCATTGATTTTGGCTGTTGTTTTTTACAGATATTAATCTAAACTATATTATTCTGTCTCTAGATCTTTTTTCTTTCTTTCTTTTTCAGCAGACTGGCATTTCTCTACACACACACCCCACACACCCATCTCACTGGCACATTTGGGTAGCAGAAGATATGAATCACAGGAGGGCACAAAGCCCACACAGCAGACCCCAGGATTCAACCAAGCAAGCCAGATTTGCAGCTCCATCTGGCAAACCAGGACTGCAAAAATGAAAGCACATCAGATTTCAAATCTGGGAATGGAAGAATGGATTTTCTTAAATTTTCTTCCCATGTCACCTCTAAGCAGGAGACAGGAGGAGATAATGTACCCAGATATTCTGCACCTCTATTTTTCCCAAAACCTCAGTGATAAATGGGTTGAGTTATCCAGATTTACACCCTTGATCTCGCCAGGTACAGCACAATAACCATCGCTGAGCCTACCAGATCCAAGAGATTTAGGACAATTTTACAATGCTATCTATAATGGGCAAGACCAGGGTGACCTCAGGAAAATTATGAATAAGCTCAAATACACATATTATACAGAACAAGAGAGGGTGATGGAAACTGCACTGAGAATAAACCATGCAAATTTAATAAATTAGTCTGTATCTTTTTATTTTGTTTATATTGTATACATATGAAAGCAGGGATTTTCCACCTACTCCATACCTGGAAGATTCAACTGCTGTTTTAAAATGTGCCTGTGGAAAATGTAATAATATCCAAATGACTATGTGTGTACATGAGAGAAGCATGTCTATATATCTTCCAGGTCAACATTATGCCAGCTGACTGAAGACCAACAGACTGAGTTTATGTATCACACTACTCTTGGTTTGCTTAATCATTACTTACTGATTAAACCAGTACTTGCTGGATTCACACAGCATGCCAAACTTTAAAACATGATTCATAAACCACAGTGGCCACAAGCCACAAATTACACTATGGATTAGCAGGTTGGATGAGCCCAGATGTAGCTTCCTCATGAAAATCCACTTACAACTATTCAATATATACCTGAATGGCAGACTGGGTCAGGCTGAAAACTATGGTGAGATTAACACAAAAAGAAAGGCAAGGCCAAGACAAAAATATCGCTTTAATTTAAAATTAATGTAAACAAAGTGTTATGGCTTGGCTTGCTGTATTAACCTAGCAATACTTTATTCAGTATTCTTGATTGTGAAGGAAAGTAGGAGGCCTTTGTAATTAAAATTATATAGTGAACAGTGTGATTTCCCATGTATTTAACCATGTTTCCTTTTACCAACATGGAAAAGGAAAATTGATAGCATTTTGGAGGAGTTTTTGAGGACACATCCAAGTTTTGAGGGGACATTATGTGACCCTGTTCTGCATACCTTCCTACTGCTTTAAACATGGCTATTCATCTGATCTGGCATGATTTTAACCAACAGTAGTTTTCAAAGGTTCCACCTGGGTAGAACTACTTCCTATTCCAGCAAACAGAATTTTCTGAAAAAAGGATGCAAAAACTACACTTAGAATCATCTGTACATAAATCAGTTTTAGAGCACCAAAATGGCAAGATGGGGGAAAAACAAAGCAAAATATAAACCTCATATGATGCTCTGCCTATCACACTCAGAGAGAGCAACCTGAATCTGTTTCCAAAGATTAGAGCTTACTGTGTCATAATATCCTGTTTTAAAAGGTAAGATTGTACTGTAAACAGTTCTGGAGTTTTTTCAAAGTCAAAACTTGTGCTTTTTTTGGGGGGGGGGGAAGTAGACTTGTAATAAAGGTATTTAACATTTTATATAAATCTCTCCCTAAGTAAGATTCCTTGTACTATCATGTTGAGGTTCCTACTGTTCTCAGGTTATGGCTGAATCACCTCTGAGAAAGGTGCCACATATCATTCTTAGCAACCCTCCATCCTTCCCACGCTGTCCGGTTGTCATGGCAGCAGAACATTAGGTTGCTATGTGGGAGATGGCAGCAATTGTCTAGAGCAGTAGATGCAGCATGACTGGGGTGGTAGAAAGGGAGGAAAAGAGAGGGAGGGTGGCAGATATGTATTCTTTGTGGTGAAGCCAAGGCCAAGAGGATGATCTGCTGGACGTAAGAAGCTGGTATAAGAAAAGTATAAGGCTAGCGTAGCAGGCCAGATCTCTCAGTAGCCTTGCTTTCCATGGGAGATGAGAGAAATGGTGTAACACAAAATGGGCAAAACGAGTGTGCCAGCCAGGAGTTGGAAGAACAGCTGGAGGCTGAGGGGTGGAGAGAAATGACAGCTGCATATGGGAGACAGTAGTCTTGACTCATACAGTGAGTCATGGGGTTGGGAAATGAGCAAGATGAGAAGGAATTTGAGATGCTGAAGAATTAGAAACAAATTAATGTCAGATATAACTATAGTACAGGTAGTCCTCAATTACGCAATAAGGGACTGGAAAATTCACTGGTAAGTGGTGCAATTGTAAAGCAAGGCAACATGTGATCACACCCAATTTGGCAACTTTTTTTTTGGCTGCAATTGTTCAGCAAATCATGCTGTCATTAAATGAATCACACAATTACCCATTGATTTTGCTTGTAGGAAGCCAGCTGGAAAGGTCACAAATGGCTATGACATGGCCTTAGGACTCTGCAACTGTCATAAACAAATGCTGGTTGCCAATTGCCTGAATGGTCATCACATGGCTGCGGGACACTGAGATTATTATAAGTGCAAGCGTGGTTGTAAGAGTTAGACCCTTTGTTCAGTACTGTCATAAGTTTGAACAGTCACCAAACAAATGCTCGTAAATTGAGGACTACCAGCATGTTAAAAAGACAGCTGACCGATGAGGTGCAGGAGATTTAGAACAGGTTTTTTTTTTAGAGGTAAGTATCAGGTACATACATACCAATCTTGGATAAATTATATACTTCCTCTCATTCAAATAAATTTCAAAAGCTTATTACACAGCAGTGATCTCCAACCTAGAGTCCTCCAGATACGATGTACTATGGTTTCCATGAATACTGGCTAGAAATATGTGAATTTGGGGGGGGGGGGGTGTCCAGAAAGTCTTGAGAGAGCTGGTTAGAGAACACTGTTGCACGCCGACACCTGATAAAGTGTGACTAAGCTGATTAATAAGGAGCCAGCCCACAGGAAAGAATTCAGATTCACCATGTGAATCAGTGCTTCTGTGTTATCAGCTTCTTCAGATCATGGAAATTGAAACAGTAGCCATCTGTAATGATGTTATATAGTGCAGATTAATTTAAAGTTGATGGTCCTTTTCTTTATGTTCCTGACCTTGATAGCATGGTCCCTTTGTCACTTTTTCTACACCTTTCTTCCTCTGCTTTACAAAGCTGTCTGCTATTTGTCTCTTCCTGCTACCTGTCTCCCCAAGTTCCTTTCAGCATAGCTAAAAATTATAGGCTGCTCCCTTTCAGTCTCTCCTCCTGACCATGTCTTTAGAGCAGCTTTTGCTGAGCCAAAACCAAGAAATGCATACATTTGTATCACCTCTACTGCAAAGCTACAGGTCAGTGAAGGGCACCTGCTTTGTGTATTGTGCTTAATGTCTCCTTCTCTGAAATAGCAATAGCACTTAGTCTTTACAGTGCTTTACAGCCCTCTCTAAACTGTTTACAGAGTCAGCGTATTGCCCCCAACAATTTGGGTCCTCATTTTACTGACCTAAGAAGGATGAAAGGCTGAGTCAACCTTGAGCCTGTTGGGATTTGAACTGCCAAATTGTAGGCAGCTGGCTGCAGAAGTAGCTTGCAGTACTAAACTCTAACCACCATGCCACAGAGGCTCAATACTATAGGCTATATGTATATATAATATACTATATACAGTATATCATATACTCAATGCTACAGAAATACTATAGGCCAGTGGGAAAAAAACCCTTTACAATCTGACATCTTCCAAATGCACTGGGATTTCAACTTTAAGAACTTGAAGATAGTGACAGCCACCTGATACATCTTTCTTATTGAAAGGGGTTGCCAGCAAAATGAAGCTAAGGCCCAAACTAAAGGCAACCTTGATCAGAACCAATTGCTTATTTGAAACAATAAGGCCCAGAAAACAGATTTCTTACATGGCTTAAAATTTCAAAAAACCCAGGGCTTCAGTAGAGTACATCTGTGGGCAAAGTCACCATGGTACAACTTTCCCTGTGTGAAAACACCCCAAAACATCTTGTACTTTAAATATCTTATTTAAAGAATTAATATCAAACCTTTGGGAAGATAAATGCTGACACTATATCTGGGAACCCACAAGATAAGAATGGATGTTTGTTGAAGACTAATCAATGTAGATTAATTTTCTGTAACATATAGCTAATCCCAATGCCAGATGCGAAAAGGGTGGGGTTTTTTTTAGCATTCAGGATTGCCATGCACAAGGAGAGGATCTTATTAAAGGGTGAAGTAATCTTGATGGAGCTACAACCCAAGCTGTTTCCTCCATTTTTGGTTTTCTGCTGTATTCAGCTGGACTACATTTGGGAAACTGGTTACAGAAATAAGGTATCACAGATTGATTCAGATCATTAGTTTATCCAACCCAGTTCCATGAACTGCAGTTCACAATGATAATCCAAAATGAAGCTGAGGGAGATCTATCTATCCAAAATGAAGCCGAGGAGGATGCTTTTAGCAGAAGAAACTGAAGCCCAAAACTGAAAACACATACAGTGTGAAGCAAGTGCACTCATAATTAACTACAGCTTTCATGAGTAGGGATGACTTTATAATATAGCATCTTGCCGGTGCTTCTTGTTTCATTTGTCTGGCCCTGTGTCAGGCTTGTCAGATGTCTCT
Source organism: Laticauda colubrina (assembly GCA_015471245.1). NCBI lineage: Eukaryota > Metazoa > Chordata > Lepidosauria > Squamata > Elapidae > Laticauda > Laticauda colubrina. Next base: position 9,854,544 of record BLBF01000021.1, on the reverse strand, counting down.
GAATTTATTGTGAATGTTCTTAATTTTGAAATGTGTGTGTTTCCATTGAACATATGGATGTGCTTGATTTCAGAACACTTTTGCTCCCTAAAATTCATTCCAGCAAATATTCAAGTTTAGGATGTCCCCATTCAATAAGAAAACCAAAGCAAAATCAATACAGTTCAGTGGCTACAAAAGCTGCAGATTTCTTCTGTTTCTCTAGAACAATAAACTGAAATAAGTTTAATGAAAATCAAGGAAAGGATTCTTGCTTAGTCCTCTGTTTTCTTCTATTATGGTTAAGCCAGCTCTGACAGTCTTTCCCTTTTGAATTAATTTGAGGACAAATTTCAAGAACCTAAGCCATATGGGAGACAGTTGAACTCCAGTTCATGTAATAGCCATAGCAATAGCACTTAGACTTATATACCACCCTAAAGTGCTTTACAGTGCTCTCTGGGCGATTTACAATGTCAGCATATTGCCCCCAACAATCTGGGTCCTCATTTTGCTGGCTTAGGAAGGATGCAAGGTTGAGTCAACCTTGAGTCTGTCAGGATTGAGTACTGCATTCTAACCACTGTGCCACCAGGGCTCCCATAAGCTGTCCAGTCATTATAGCTAAAGGCCCTGTCACACTGCCCAACGGATGCAAAACATTTGTAAAAAGGACACAGCGGATGAGAAAAATGTTCCAACCGTTGTTATCCGCTCTCAAAAGGGGCAAAAATTTGCATAAACAGAGTGGATAACACGGAAAGGAACGGACGGGGGGAGGACGCAGAGCGGATGGAAAACGGATGCAGAGCGGAAGCCTAGCGGATGGAAGCGGATGAGAGCGGATGGCACATCCGCTAGGCTTCCGGGGGGCCTCAGCAAAGCGGACGCGGAACGGAAAGAGCGGATGCAGAGCGGACGCGGAACAGATGAAGCAGATGCACAGCGGATGCACAGCGGATGGAGCGGATGCAGAGCGGAAGCCTAGCGGATGCACAGTGGAAGCCTAGCGGATTCCTTGCGTTAATTGCGAATGCGGGAGGGATTTATTGCGTCAGCCCCGCGGATATAAAGGGAAGCAGCTCGGAAGCAGGTCACCATTCAGAGGAAAGACCTGCTGCCAGACGCATTGAGTGCCTTGCCTGCCTGCCTTGCTGCCTGCCATCCTGCCATCCTTGCTGCCTGCCTTGCTGCCTGCCATCCTGCCAGCCTAGGTGCCTGCCTCCCTGCCAGCCTTGCTGCCTGCCAGCCTTGGTGCATGCCTGCCTGCAAGCCTTCCTGCCTGCCAGCCTTGGTGCCTGCCAGCCTTGCTGCCAGCCTCCCTGCCAGCCAGCAACCCCACAATCATGGGGAAAAAGAGGAAGCCTCAGCCATCTGCTGCCAGCCCTGGCAAGAGGGACAGGGCCACCCTCCCGCCCCCTGGCCCTCACTCTGCTTCTGCTGGGGTTTCTGTAGCACGGGATCGCTCTTCTGCGGCTGGGGCTTCTGCTGCTTCTGCTTCTGGAGGAGCTGATGATGCTGCTTCTGGCGGTGGTGCTTCTGCTCATGCTTACTCTGCTGATGCTGCTCCTGGCGGTGGTGCTTCTGCTCGTGCTTACTCTGCTGAGGCTGCTCCTGTTGGTGGTGCTTCTGCTCGTGCTTACTCTGCTGAGGCTGCTCCTGGCGGTGGTGTTTCTGCTGGTGCTTACTCTGCTGAAGCTGCTCCTCGTCCTGCTGGTCCTGCTCGTTCTTCTCGTGCTCCTGGACTTGCTCGTCCTGCTCGTACTGCTCGTGCTCCTGGTCTTGCTCGTCCTGCTCATCCTGCTGGTCCTGCTCGTGCTCCTGGTCCTGCTCGTGCTCCTGGTCCTGCTGGTGCTGCTGCTGATGATGACGATGATGATGATCCTGCTGGTGCTGCTGCTGCTGCTGCTGCTGCTGATTATGATCCTGCTGGTGATGCTGCTGCTGCTGTTGATGATGATGATGATCCTGCTGCTGCTGCTGCTGCTGGTGTGGAGGAGCAGCCCCTACAAGCTGGAAGCCCTTCTGATGAGGGCCCATCTGGTCCTGCCAAAGGGAGGAAGAGGCATATGCAGGAACGGGAGAGGAGACAATACTCCATTGAGGAGGAACACGAGGATGAGGTGCTGGAGTGGCTGAGAGAGAATGACTATCTATGGCGGAAGGGACACCGGCTGTACAGGGACACCAGAAGGAAGCAGGCTGCTTGGAGAGAGAAGGCGGAGAGTCTGGGCTACACATCGGATGTGCTCCTCGGCTGGTGGAAGCACATGCACACCTGGTATGGGAAGCTGCACCTCAAGAAATCTGGCCAGGCCACAGTTAAGCTGACGGACAGAGAGACTTATGTCATGGCCAGGTGAAGCTTCCTGGAGGGTGAGATCCGCCACCAAGGAGCACCAGGAGCCCCTCTGTCTACCCTCTCTCTCCGGCAGCCTGCTGAGAGCCAGTCCTCTTCCGGCCGAGAGTCAGCTCCTGTCTCCAGGCAGGTTTCTGTGGAGCGTGCCATGGCAGAGAACCCACGGACAGGTGTTTTAACCATGGTGGAGCGCATGGAGGACTCCCTGGTGCAGTGGGAGAAAGGAGACAGCACTTCCACCACAGCCCTACCCGCATCCATCCACAGTTCCACCTCCACAGAAAGGCAGAGAACCAGACAGCAGGAGGGGCAGAGCCACACTGTCCTTCTGGAGATCAGGGACACCATCCGGAGCAGCATAGATCTCCTCTCTCAGCTGGTCCACACCGACTCCTCATCCTCCAACCGCAAGCCCTTCCTCACCTATGTCAACCAGACCCTCACGGACATGGCGGAACCCCAGTACCAGGTGGTGAAGGACCGGATCACCGAGCTGCTTTACAACCCTCCAGATCCAGAGGAACCTGCTCCCACCCAGTCCAGGTCTGCTCCTCCACCTCAGGTGATGTCCCTCCCATTCCAAGGCTTTCCACAGGCCCTCACCTACCAGGGCTATGGCTACCAGGAGCTCCAGCAGCACAGGCAGCAGGCCTTCCAAGTCTAGGCACAGAGTCATCGGACGACACCGTTGCCACCAGTTCCACTGATGCCACCGATGCCACCCATGCCAATGATGCCACCAACGACACCGATGCCACCCACGCCACAGATGCCACCAACGCCAGTGCTCACCCAGCTGCAGACCAGACAGCCCCACTACACTGCTCCTTCTTCCACCCCACAGCCAAGCCCGGCCTCAGTGCATCTGTCCTCGGTACTGGGGCTGACACCACATGGCATGGAGGAAGGAGCTCTCAACATCACGGGGCTGAGCCAGCTGTCCGAGAGCTTCCTCAACACACCGTCACCTGTTGTCCTCTCGGGGCCAGGTACCCCAGTGGCGCTTCAGACCAGCACTCCAGCAGCAGCCACCTCCACAGCACCTGGACCCTTCACCCCTGAGACTGGGCACACCTCCGAGTGACCAAGAGGAGTGCCAGAGACTGGGTGGCTACCTGTAGTCTTTATTTGGACACTTGACTTGGGTCATTTTTCTTTTACAGCTTGTGATTAATAAAGTTTATCTTTGCTTCACACACTTGCTTCATTTATTTATGTCAATAAAGTCTTGGTGGAAACTTTTAGAAATGGTTTAAGCCTTAGCATGCTTGTGGGATGGTTTAAGATAGCAGTGGGATGGGTAATAGCTGTGGAATAGGCAGGGATACCTGTGGGATGGGCAGGGATACCTGTGGGATGGGCAGGGATACCTGTGGGATGGGCAGGGATACCTGTGGGATGGGCAGGGATACCTGTGGGATGGGTAATAGCTGTGGGATGGGCAGGGATACCTTTGGGATGGGTTAAGATACCTGTGGGATGGGTTAAGATACCTGTGGGATAGATAAACCTCCAGTGCAAGCATAGTGGGACTGTATTGTCCACCCTCCCAGGTGCCACATCTATGGCCCTTCATTATCAATACTAATGTAAGCATTGATCCACACATTTGAACATAAACATAACTCTTTATTAAATGCCCTGTTCATTGTAGGCCCACCCAACATACATGGCCCAATCTCATCCGTGTGATGAGACAGGCTGAAGGAAGCATCCATTAATCATCTATCATCCTGTCTTGCCACTCCACTGCTCCAGCTGGGGAGTTGCACCAGTGTTTCAGGAGGTTGCGCTGCTTCTTCCCTTCACGTGAGGCTCTGTTGGGCCTTGCACATCCTCAGTGTCTATCAGGTTTCGCCCTTGCCTCCATTCCCCAGGCTCCATGTCCCCATTGCCTTGCTGGAGGTCCACGAGCCTGTTCTACAAGATTGGGTAGCGGGTGTGCATGAGATTGTGCAGGATGCAGCAAGCTTCCACAATTCTCCTCACGGTCTCTGGGCGATGCTGCATGGTGGTGAGAAGTACCTGGAACCTGTTGGCCAGGATGCCAAAGGCATTCTCCACCACCCGCCTTGCCCTGGACAGCCTGTAGTTGAAGATCCTCTCTTCACCGGTGAGGAGTCTGGAAGTGTATGGCTTCATGAGGTAGGTTCTGAGGGAGAAGACGTCATCCCCCATGATGAAGTAGGGCACATCTTGCGTGTCGTTGGGCAGGCGGTCTGGATCTGGGAAGCCCATGATGAGGTTGCGTTCCAGCCCCTCCTTGAGGTCACTGGCATTGTATACCTGGGCATCTGAACATGAGCCTTTGCCTGAAGCATCGATGTACATGAACTTGTAGTCAGCATCGACCATGGCGAAGGGGACGATGCTGAAGAAGCCCTTGTAGTTGAAATAAGTGGACCCCGACTTGGCTGGAGCTTTGCAGGCCACGTGCTTGCCATCTATGGCTCCAACAGTGTGGGGGAAGTTCCACTTCTGATACCACTGCTCTGCAACTTTCTTCCAGCCTTCTTCAGTGGAGGGGCACTGGAGGAGCTCCTCCAGGTATTCTTTGATGATGGCCTGCACCACTTCTCTGACCACAATGCTGATGGTGTTGTTTGGCACCCTCCAGCCGTACTGCATGCTCCTGTAGGTGGTCCCTGAGGCCAGGTGGCGCAGAGTCAGTGCCACCTTGAGCTCAGGGTCCAGGCTGGGGCGGGTTGGTGCTCTGCTTGGTCAACCTGGGTGTCAGCCGCTGCACAACTTCGTCAAACATGGCTGGAGGTATCCTCATGAAGTTCTGGAATGCACGAGTGTGTCTTTGTTCCTGAGCTCCACCATCAGCTTGTTGTACAGTCCGTACTCTGCTCTTCTCCCGATCCATCTTCGGACCCAGACACTTCTTGGCCGCTTCTTTTTCTTCCGCCTCTTTTTCGTAGTAGAGTTCACAGAGCCTGTAGATGGCTTCGCACTGTTGCAGAAGGATGGTGGCTACCAAAAGGAGTTTGTTATGATCCATGGTGGAGATGACTAGATGCTTTGGAAGAGGAAGAGGCAGATGAAGGCTGCAGAGGTCTGCACAGCAGGGCTGCTGATCTGAAAGTGAGATGCAGGTGAGTTGCTCCCCCTTTTTGCTGGCAATATAGGTTTTCCCCTATGTGTCCCTTTGCATCCTCTAGGCATCCTCTAGACATCCTTAATTTCCGAGATAGGTGCCCTCTGCGAACGTTTTTTCCGTTTTAAATGCTTTCTTTGCAAGGTGCATCTGCTTTCATCCTTTCTCCGTCCGTGCTACTAACGCTGCGCATCCATTCCGCGTCCGTTCCACTTCCTCCCTGCGTTCGTTTACCGCTGGAGCAGATTGAGTTGCGCTGATGCGCAGCGGATGCCTAGCGAATATAGCGGATGCGTAACGGATGCAGAATGGATGTCCCCCATATGCCTAGTGGATGCAGAACGGACGCATTGGATACATTTTCCGCTCAAAAGTTTTGAGCAGCTCAAAACCCTCTGAGCGGATGAAATGTCAATAGATGGATGCTGGACGGATAGAGAGGAAGCAAAACGGAGACAGTGAGTCCAGAACAGAAGCATCGCGTTAACCAACGGATGGCAAGTGTTTTTCTCCGTTTTACATCCTCTTTCCATCCGTTGGTGCAGTGTGACAGGGGCTTAAGTGTTAATGGAATTGTCCCCGCCCCCTATTTTCTTTTGCAAGATATGCAGCATGGGTTATTTCCTAGAGCTAGGATGTGACTCTCATATAGAATTTTTGCACTCACCTTTCAAGCAATCCTAGGCATAGAAAGTATATGAATCAGTATGGGTGGCAATGAAAAATATGTATGGCAATTAATACCCAGAATAGTGGCTGCCAGTAAGTATTCAAGTCATTCAAATTCTGGGACCTGATATCATTCCAGAAAAGTAGAATAACAACTGATGTTCCAAAAAGGTAAATACAGGAATTATTGATGGTATTTTTTTTATCCCGGTGTGAAACATGTACCTTCTTGGAAGATTCAAGTGGATCCCAAATAGTTGATACTCATTAGATAAGGATAAAAATGCACAGAGAACACCAGCAATCATAAAGTATGACTGCAATTGAAAACAAACAAACAAAAGGTAGCCTAAACCCACTATTTCCCCTTTTCCCAGTTCTGGAAAAGAGCAGATTTTCCTATTATGAAAGGTAAAGGAGGACGATAGCAAATAAACTTCTCAATTTAAGAAAGAAGAAGAAAACTTGTCAAATCAGTAGTACAAGATGCAAAAGGCTGTGTCTGGCAGGAAAACCACAGTGCTCAGCAACTCAAAAAAGTAGGCCTTGTGGTATTCCATTTGCCATACCCCTAAGTGCACAATAATCAGCAAGCCACTTCCTGCTATTTTTTTTTTCCACATAGAATGAAATCATGTGCTTAATGATCAGTCAGAGAAAAACAGGTTTTCTTGCTTTATGTTAAACAGGAAGGAAGAATTCCTGGAATGGCTCTGAAAGTTAAATAAACAAGCCGCTACCATGGACATTTGCCAATTTTTCCTCTGGCATCATTTCCGTACCTTTAGAAGAAATCTTCTCACAATAAGAAGGAAAGTCTTGTCAGTTTTGATGCCCGTGAAACATTTCCTGTTTAATCTGTGTTCCTTGGAGGGATGTTAAGGGTGGAGGAACTCTAGAGTTGGCATGTAAGATGTTGACAAACTTCAGGCTTTAGATGTTAATACAGGTAGTCCTTGACTTACAACCCAAATTGAATCCAAAATTTCTATTGCTAAGCAAGACATTTGTTAAGTAAGTTTTACCCCATTTTCTTTCTTTGCCACAGTTGTTAAGTGAATCACTGTTGTTTTTAAGTTAGTAACACAGTTTTTAAGTGAATCTGGTTTCCCCATTGACTTTGCTTGTAAAAAGGCTACAAAAGATGATTGTGTGACCTTGGGACACTACAACCATCAACAAAATGAGCCAGGTGCCAAGCATCCAAATTTTGATCATATGACCATGGGGATACTGCAGAGATTTAAGTGTGAAAAATAGTCATAGGTGACTTTTTTCAGTGGTTGTAAATTTGAACGGTCACTAAACGAATGCTGGTAAGTTGAGACTACCTGTAATTTGGAGGCATGAATTACAAGGCCTTGGAAATTGCTTTCTTTTTACAGCATCTTCTTAATTTCCTATCAAATGATAATGCTTCATCATGGGAGATACTGATTTCAGATTGCTTTTAAAAGCTCAAGAGAAAAGCCAGCCTGTTTTTTTCCCCCACTTTATTTAGTTGGCAATATGCACTGAGTCCGCTAGCAGCTGGCAATATCATAATATAACACAATCACTGCAGGAACTGGATCTAAAGCTCTGTTTAATGTGTACTGAGCTCCTGTGAAGACTATTTCTCCATTTGTATCAGTAAGCTGAGGCAGGATCAGGATTTGTTCTCCAGTCCACATTTTCCAGTTTTCCACTTTTCACTTCTTTAAAGGAATAAGACAAGGAATAAAGATAGCTGAGCAGTATTTACTTTGATTCTAGATCCTTATCTTTCTTGGTAATATGGTATATTTCTCTCCACATCATCAAAGCATGTAGCAGCTCACAACAGATACTCTTTGCTTAGAGACCCTAGGACTTAGCAGCATATAGTAGAAATCAGCTAGAAATTCTTGAAACCAACTAGTTAAAAACTACCCCTGTTTGTGTGTTATGGTTACTATCTTCCTATAAAAGACACTATTCTGGATCTCAAACTTCTGTCCAGGAAATTCTGTAGCTAAATTGTAATCATTAAAGGTATGTTGGGGCTGTGATATTTCTTGGATATCATCAAGGGGAATGACATATGTTTCTATTTAGTAATAAGATTTTCTGCAAGTGTTAAAGACTCATTCATTGAATAACCATAGGAGACTGCACCTTCCAGATATGTCAAAAAAACTATCACTATTAATCTACAGGCCAACCCAATCTTGAATCAAATAAATATATTTAAATCAACATTCTTAGATTTTTACTTTACTTGTTAAGGCACCAATTATAACTTTAAAAAAACTATATTTCAGCAAAGTGAAATATCAGATGATATTATTATTCATTTATTTGTTTTAAGAGAAATATAATTTACTGAAACAAAATATATCTACATTACAAAATAGTTCAACCAGTCAAACAACAGGCTTTGCACATTGTGATCATCTCCCACAATCATATATTACAGAACTGCTCAATTTCATATTAAATGAATTTCAACTGTCCCCTGCTAAACATCAAGGTAATGGCATTCAGCCACAGCTTTAAAACATACTAGAATAATTTTTTAAAAAGTTGCTTGCACATCATATGGTTTTAAAAGACACAGTTAAGAATCTGATCAAAACCACATTGCTAATAATGGTAAACTTGCACAATATGAACAGAAAAAGAAAAGATGTCTAATTTCTTAGGCCGAATCTTATCAGCTGCTAATTTCATATATTTAGAGCCCTTTGATGTACAAAAGGCCATTTGAATTTTCACTCTGCTCAACTGATAATCACTACTGGCAAAATAACCAAGGAAATTTACATGCTCACAGCATGTTTTCACCTGCCAATAAATTCCTGCTGATTTCCAGGTACATTACTATGCTCTGAGCAAATCATTTCTGGGCTGACATTACATGCTACCTCAGAGTTTCACCTAAATGTTGGAAATGCAACACTGTAAGTAGTTGCAGATAAATAAAAAAATAAAGACCAAAAGCCCTTGCTTCTTTAAGTATATCCATTGGATGAATGATACCGATTAAAAATCCCACAATGCCCTTGTTTTCTTCTCTGAGTGCTGAATGACGGAACCTGTGGCTGTCGAGATATTACTGAACCACTATTCTTCATCATCAGCCATATTGGCCAGGATTGCTTAGTGTACAGTTTCAGCTATATTTGAAAGTTTGCAGGTTTTCATTCTAGCATTAGAGCAATACTTTGAGACTGGATGCAATCTAAATTTAATTTACTCTAGTTTCTAGATCCTGGGAGTGTGCAAGGCCTTTCTTGTGTTAAATGGTTTTCATGTAAAATGGATTACTTGGAACATTTTGAATAGCCCCAGCAGGCCCCATTTTATACCCTAAATAGAGCGGTTCAAGGCTTGAAATACTTTCCACACTGGCCAATACGATCTGTTTCAAGCTCAGAAATTTCTTCTAGAAGGCTGGGCAGAGCCATTCCAATATTTTCTTTCACGATCCAGATAATTACCTCACTCTCACATTAAACATTCCTCAAGCTGTCATTATTTTTTCTTCTATATATACAGGTCCTTGACTTACGACCACAACTGAATCCAAGATTTCTGTTGCTAAGTGAGACATTTCTTAAGTGAGTTTTGGCCCATTTTACTACTTTTCTTGCCACAGTTTGTTAAGTGGATCACTGCAGTTGTTAAATTAGTGACAGAATTGTTAAATGAATCTGGCTTAGCCATTGACTTTGCTTGTCAGAAAATTGTGGAAGGTCGTCACATGACCCCAGGACACTGCAACTGTCATAAATATGAGCCAGTCACTAAGTGTCCAAATTTTGATCACATGACTAGGAGGATGCTGCAATGGCCATGTAAAAAATAGTCATAAATCACTTTTTAAGCACTATTATAACAAAATAAACAATTGTAACTTGAGGACTACCTATTTCTGTAGATAATATTGGCAGGAATGGCATCCATTTCCTTGAAAGATAGAGTCAGAGACTGCCTGCTTTCAGGAAAGCAGTCCCTGGGCATTTGGTGAGGATGTTGCTAAGAAGGAATAGAGAGATAAAATACAAAGAAAGCAAAGAAACACTACATAATCAGGGCCAGCAAAAAGCTGGGGTTGTGGAAGACTTAGTGGGCCAAACTGGTGTCTACGATTTTTGTTGTTTTTAAAAGCTGCTCAAATTGAAGAATCAAAGACAAACAAGGTTAACCATTGAAATTTGCAATTGCAGCACTGTGAGGGGTGAAAAAAATATGTGAGCTGTCTTCCTGAGTTACTTCCCTGTGGTTACCTTTTGTGCCACACATTCATCTATTAACCGATCATACTTTATTCTTTGTACTGTTTTTGCTGCATCTGGCCGGGGGGGGGGGGGGGAGTCCATCAAAGTGTTTTACGCATGAAAAGGGCCTGAGTGAAATGATGACATATTCTCATTTCCTTTTTTCTTAGACTTTGTTTCCATATTCTGTAGTTTGATGTGTAGAATTTGCAGTAACAGGTCAATAGTACATCACGCTTCTGCAAAATTATTTGCCTTCCTTTTAGAGTGTGAGTGAGCAAACTGCATCTGTCTACCAACTGCTTGGTTTGGTATGAACATGTTGGCATGCAAGCTAGTCTCTAGAGTGGAGATCCTAGCTTGCATAAAATAGCCTGAGTATGCTTATTACCTTTACTAGGATGTGCTATGTATTAGGATAATAGTCCCATTGGTGGGCTGCTGGATGGTCAGTGAGGTTTGGGTGAACCCCTAGCTGTGATCTCTAGCTGGGCCCGTCCACCCACTCTTGTGCTCTGCTTTCCCTAAATAACTAACTTTTCTCCCACCCAAGCTGCCCAGGTGAGTTTGGCACTGCCCTGCTGTACTCACCAGACCGGCCTGAGTCGATCAGCTAGCTACCTGTTTGAAGCTACATTTCAGCCCCAGCAAATCCCTTGTCAGTGAAAGTGCAGCCCACCTCTGAGTGGCCCCCAACTTTTTGGGTATCAGGGACCGGTTCTGTGAAGAGAGTTTTTTCCATGGATCAGAAAGGGCGTAGTGAATGGCACTTGTTCATGCAGCCCAGTTTCTGGCATATTGTGGCCCAGTGCCAGTCCATGGACCGGGAGTTGGGGGACCAGAAGTGATATTCAGCAGGTTCTGACCCATTCTGGAGAACCTGTAGTGGAAATTTTGAGTAGTTCAGAGAATTGTCAAATACCACCTCTGACTGGCCCTGCCCCCATCTATTCTCTGCCCCCCAAGTCCCAGCTGATCAGCTGGGTCTTCTTTTGTTGCCCTGCACAGGAGAACGGAGCTGGAAAGCAGGTTAGTGGGGTGGGGAGGGAATGGGGATTTTGCAGTATCCTTCCCCTGCCATGTTCACCAAGCCACGCCGACAGAACCGGTAGTAAATTTTTTTGAATTCCACCACTGTGGGAGACCCTTGTGTTAGGACACTTGAATTTAGTAGCTGGAACAGAAAAGTGTGCAGTAGGCCAGAACACAGTTTTAGGTGAATAATTAGAGAATGCTGACTCATGCATGATGCAATCTACGCTATGATGTGTTGCCATAAATATGCATAAAGGGGGAGTTTCCCTTTTTCCCTCCTTTTTTCTTCTCTATGTTCTCTATACTGTTTAGATTTACCTCACGATATTCCTGTGTTCTTGACTATCTTACTTTCTCTCTTTTCTGGATGATGACAAAGATGGCTGTAAATTTGAATATGATAGATAGATAGATAGATAGATAGATAGATAGATAGATAGATAGACAGATAGATAGATAAGTTTGTGTCAGGGTCTCTGATTTCATCTGGACAGCTGCTGTGTAATTAGAGATAAGAAGACTTTGAAAAAAAACAGAAAAATTGGGAGGAAAACAGGTTTTGTTCTGCTTTTTCCCCAAACACCTTTGGGAAAAAAATGGGGGAAAAAATGAAGAAAAACAAAATAGTAAACTGTTTTCCCCCCAATTTTTCCAGGAGTTCCCATCTCTATCACGATTCCTTGACACTATATGTGATATAGGTATGACTAACTACACTGCCTCTATCTACATCTTCAAATGTGTTATGGAAACATTTCCACTGACCAGTCATGATGATGAGTAGATGCCAACTTCCAGGGTCCAACAGATGACAACCATAGCATATAGAAGAAGATTAGAGGAGCCAATGGCAAATGGCACATTAATAGATGAAATTAAGGAAAAATAGATATGTTTGTGAAACAGAGAGAAAGGAGCACAGTGTAATGGTTTTGCATGAGAGTAGACGGATCTTGTAGGGTGGAATTGATAAATATGCAGTGAAATGAAGATTGACTTAATTGTGGATAAAAATGCAGAAATCTATGTCAGAAAGTATGAATTGGAGTCATATAAGTTGTTATGGGTGCATATGAAAGTAGGAATCCTGGATTGGTGCTAGTTGCAAATTAAACTCTAGTAAATGGTGCTAATCTAATAATCAGATAAGTTTTGGAAAAACAGTGTAACATTCTTAAAATACATAATTCAGTGGGGGAAAACGATATCAGTGGATGGGTGAGAATGAAAAGCGAAGGTGCAGAAAAAATTATTGGCCATTCAGAGGCCAGCATGAATAAGAATGGTGACTATTTGCTTCGAAAAGTTCTGTGTGTTCTAAAAACAGGATTTAACTGTAAGACTATTCATACATACCCATGTCAAAGGAATGAATATTAACCTAAAAGGATGACTGCTTTATTCTTTTGGATGAAAGCCTGTGAAGTCGTGAATAGTCATGAGAGAATCTGAATGTGGGACAAACCAGACTTTGGTCGTGTCAAGAAGATCTTGGGGAATGATGAGGGGGAACAGGAGGGGCAGCAGGAGAAAAAAAAAACATAAAAATAAAATAACTGCAAGAAGAGAAAAATATAACACCTGTGTTTCAAAAAACATTAAAAGATAAAACAATCTCCTAATAGAATAAAAGGAAATAGGATAAGTAAACTGGTTAAAAATAACCCTGTTACAGAGTTCCACAAATATATTTAATATATTCCATATATTAAAGTACAATATTTTGGTAATGGGAATTATTAAGTTAATGGCAAGTACAGTTAGTTATTAATATAACTTTATATGAGGGAAGTATGAAAAAGGATGTTTGGAGGCATGAAGTAAAAGAGGTAAATGAGAAAAATGAATATCAGAGAATGACTGTCACAAAAATACTGCAAGAATGAGAGAAAGATACTGTATCATGTGTTAGAGGAAGAAAAGATATCTACATAAAATGTAGACAAAGAGGCAAAGTTAAGGTCGAAAGAGGCAGAAAAAATGTGGTTCATTTTTATAGTAATAAAATACCCGTTTGAAAATAGGTAAAAATGGCTGGCAGGATAAGAACCAGTAGTTTTCCATTCTCTGGAGAATTATTATGTCATGCTAGGTCAGTTGCCTTCCAACCCATCAATAGAAAAGCCAAATATCCATTGACCTGAAAAACTAGGAGCAAAAAGTCTAGAATTTAAATCCTGAAATGTTGTCAGTCTTTTGAGGTACAGCATGCCAAGTCTAGGAAGACACACCACAGTGATTCCACAAATACTACTTTATTATTGTATGGTGTTATAAGAGAATCTTGAAAACCCATCTAAGTTGCTTTTTGTTCCAACTTATAGTAGACAAAATCAAAGAAAATAATTTTGAGTTTCTTTCTTGTGCTTCTTTCTACCTCTGGACTGGATAATCTCTTTTCTAAATACCTCCTGAATGGCTTGCTTTTACCTTCCTTCCTTAAGAGCTCTCTCATAGCTTCCTCAAGATCAGCTTTCAACTCCTTTACTAATACAGATAGTCCTTGTTTAATCATTTGTTTAATAATTTAGCACAATCATTTCTGAAAACCTTCTGCCAAATCAGATGATTACAAGAGGGTTAAAATTTGTTGCCGAGCTTGGCATGAAGCTTTATAAAGGCTAAACAAGGAGTCTCCATCAGGAATGGAATAAAAAAAAATGAAACAATTTGGAATGAAACTAAAGTGAGGAAATGCTGGAAGGAATATATTAAAGACCTGTATAAGACATGTCATATGTCAAACATATTGCAGAGTTTAGAACAGAAACGAATGCTATAAAGGGGTCCTTGGTGCTCTCTGCTGAGCTTGCTTTCTAGCACTGATG